>CM059878.1:51500-1251500 GCA_030490815.1 Acer saccharum
ATCTTACCTGTTAAATTACTTTTTCTAACATAGAGCTTATCGGTTAGTTTAACTAGTACGTAGGACACCCACTTCTAGCTTTATTATCTATGACTTTATTGGATCAAAACCATCTTTGGGTTGAAAACGATTTGGTATTTACTCTCTGTAACGTTACATGTAGTTAATATTAAGGTTGAATCCATGGAACGAGTTCAGTGAGACGATACAGATTAGCTACTTGGGTTAGAAAGGTAAAACGGAATAATTAATTTGTTGTCTTTTTTTTAATATAATTAATGTATAAGATTTATTTATTTATTTATTTTTTTTTTGTGAAAATGAAGATTAAAGCAGAAAGATCTAGTATCATCACAGAAATATTCACAAGGTACCTTCCGGACCTAGTCCGATTGGAAATCGAAACCCACCATCAAAGCCATGAACGGTGGATGACGATTGAAGAGAAGAAACTTTTCAAGTTTCCGACGATCAAGGGTCAGCAAAACGTTTCCCTCTTGATCAAGGAAACGAGATGGTCATGATGATGCTCCTCATGTGATATTTGAAGTTCGGCGTCTTTTTATATATTTATTATCATGCTTTTAGGTTGGGATATGTTGTTATTAATACTTTTAAGGTGGCCATCAACTTTTACCACCATTATCAAAATGGCCACCAAATGGGAAATAGATGGAAAATGACCATTTTTACAAACATTGTTACATTAATGGCCATTCCATCTAATTCCATCAATTTTCATCCAATTCCATCCAATAAGTGGCATTTTGGTAAATAAGAGGATGACATTAATTTATTTTAGATGTTTTTGGAAATCAATTTTTTCTTTTGTTTTATAAAACAAATAATTTATATTAGTGTGTACTATGCATATAACATATCTCAAAATATATATATATATATAGAAAAATTTTCAAATGAGGATGTCCTGATAGAATTATAAGGATATTGAACGTGAGCCACTCGTTTTACATACTTTGACTTGGTGTGTATGCACTTGTCAAATCACTGTTATAAATAAGTGGCTTACATTCAATATCCTGATAAAGTTATATGAGGATGTCCTGATGGGAACGGGACTGTATATATATATATATATATATATATATACATATATATTTCTTTTCAACTTATCTAAATATATTTTTTAGAATTTTAGATTTTATAACCTTAATCTTTTCAAAAATAATAGATATATATATATATATATATATATATATATATATATATACATATATATTCTTTTCAACTTATCTCAATATATTTTTTAGAATTTTAGATTTTATAACCTTAATCTTTTCAACTTATCTCAAATATGTTTTTTTATAATTTTTTGATTTTATAGCCTTAATCTTCTAAAAAAAAAACATATATATATATATATATATATGTTTGAGATATGCTATACGTATACACACTAAATATAATTATTTGTTTCAAAAAACAAAAGAAAACTTGATTTCCAAAAAACATCTAAAATAAATTAATGACATCCCCTTATTTACCAAAATGTCACTTATTGGATGGAATTGGATGAAAGTGGATGAAATTGGATGGAATGGCCATTAGTGTAACAATATTTACCAAAATGGCCATTTTCCATCCATTTCCCATTTGGTGGCCATTTTGATAGTGGTGGCAAAAGTTGATGGCCACTATGGTAATTACCCTACTTTTAATTAGCCAAAACATGAATTATTATTATGAATATCTCAATTGTTGGATCTTTCCCATTAATGATATGGAAATTATATTTTGGTCTCTTTTGAAGAGTTATTGTCACCAAATAATAATAACAAATTTGGAAAAAGAAAAATTAAAGTTGCCCTAAAAAATCAGAACTTATTTTTTCTTAATATCATATATATATATATAGGCGAAATATAAGAAAATTCAAGAAAAACAGTTTTAATATTCGAAAATTCTCAAATTTTGTTCATAGGTAGAATTCAATGAACTAATCATTATAAAAAAATTCAGATTAAAATTTATTAAAATCGATATGTTTCATCATAGTCCTTATCGAAATTAAAATAAGGGATCCCTCATGAGAGACTCACTATATATATATATATATTATATGTATATATATTATATAGTTAAATAATTGACAATATTTTTTAAAAAATATGAATAAATGACTCAGTGTTTCTATATTATATAAAACTAACCAAATATGATAAATTAATTAATTAATCAATGTCTTTTGAAATTACCATTGAAATTAATTAATTAGTTTTTTTTTATTGATTATGATTCATTAACTAATAGAGATGTCTTTGAACTCACAATTTATGAGTTAAGATAAGTTCTACCTAAGCTTTTGAGGAATTCTTTACATGTGGCAATCGAAAGAATGAATGGTCATAATTTATTTAATTAACTTTTCACTTAAAAAACATTCCAACAAGCTACCGTTTCAAAATGGTTTTTTTTTTTTCCTTTTATTTATTCATTAGACCATCTCCAATGCCAATGCCAAATTTGGTACGAATATAGTAATATGTTATATTTGGCACATCATTTTAGCATTGTACTCCAATGCAAATTTCTATTTGATATACTTTTTTATTTTTATTTTATTATTTAAAATTATAAAGTTAACAATATAACCAATGCATTGAATAATTTTTTAGAATTGTTTCAATCTCAATTTTCCCTACCAAATTTATTAAATTTTATTATTTAAGATTAAAAACTCAACAAATACGGCTGTATTTATTGCTGTATCAAATTTGGCATATGTTATACACTATGCCAAATTTGGAACAGTTTTTAGCATATGCCAAATTTGGCACAGGTTTTAGCATTACATTGGAGTGTGTTTTTTTACTTTGTGTTAAAATATAGTATTGTCACGTTGTTTTAGCATTGTATTGGAGATACTCTTACACTAGGTAATTTTTTTTTTCTTTTTCAAAGGGGTGCCATTCTTTATCTCTTCCTTCCCCTTCACCTATTCTCATCGTCTCTGTGCACTATTTCACATCAAACTCTTCAAAAATTAAAATACTAACTATAAATTCAAGACATAAATGATGAATTTGAAAACAATAAATCAAAACAAAGAGATTGAAATGATTAAACACAATTTTTAATATAATCCCAACAAGAAATCAATCCTTCATCAAATATTCACTATTCATATCAATGGCCATGGTTTCTTAAATTCAAAGTCCTCAATTTTGATTCACACATTGAATACCTTGAACAAAATCTTGATTCCGACTTCAATTGTCGGAATTGTCGATTCCAACTTATAGTGTTGGCAAAATGGGCTGGGCCTTGGCGTGCCGCCCGCCCTAGCCTGTTTCAATCGTGTGCTTGGGCAGCGTGCCATGCTGGGCCCAGCTGCCCAGGTGGCGCGGCCTGCAAGCTGGCCCAGCACGGCCTACTAGGCCTGTGGGTCTATTTTTATTTTTATTTTTTTTTGAAAAAAATGAATTATGGCGTGCCCTAAATGGCCGGCCCGTTAGAATTCAATTTTTTTTTTTTTTTTTTAAATTTGAATTGAGGGTGGCTTTTGTAATTATCCAGGAGCCATTGGTGACCTTGGGGGGGGGGGGGGGGGGGGGGGGGGGGGCGTAAAAAATGTCCAAAACTTTTAAAAATTACATTTTTTAAAATCTTTTACGATTTTTTCCACTTATACCCTAACCTAACATTTTCTATAAATCCCCCCATCACCTCACCTCATTCTCTACATTTTCTCTACTTTCCTACTCTCTTATTCTCTACAATCTCCAACATCTCTCACTCACTCTTTCAACTATTTTGTAATTTATTTTATTTATTTAATATTATATACTATATACTATTATACTAATATACTATACACTATACATTATATATTATACACCTCCCACTCTCTAGTCTCTACATATTCTAAGGCTCTTACTCTAAGGTATTGTCTTTTTTTTTTTTTAAATAAAAAAAATTACTTTCATTTGTTATTTAATTATTAACTATTATTAATATGTTTATAACTAATGTTATTATTGTTATGTTGTTAGGTATCCAATTGATTAATTAATTCAACACTCTCAACTCTCAAGTCTCCAATTTAAGGTTAGTATGTCTACTTCTCTACTTTTGTTATAATAATTTTTTTATATAGTAATTATTATATTAGATTTAGTGATTAGTATGTGTGTAGTTAATATTGTTGTTAGATATGTTAATTTTATGTTTTTTTTTTTTTTTGTGAGTTTAACAACAAAATAATAATTAAAAAAAATTAATTCCTAATTTTTTTTTATGAATTATTATTATATTAGAAAGATTATGTTTTTTTTTTTTTTTGTGCAGAGTTTAAGAAGAATAATAATTTAGAAAATTAAATCCGAATTTTTTTTTTTTTTGAAAAATAATATATTAGAATGATTATGTTCTTTTTTTTTTTTTTTTTTTTGTAGATTTTAAGAAATAAGAAGAAAATAATAATTTAGAAAAATTAATTCCTAATTTTTTAAAAAAATTTAAATTAATAATATATTAGAATGATTATGGTTTTTTTTTTATTTTTTTTTTATTTTATTTTTTTTTAAGAGTAACTAGAGTTTTTAGTTTAAGAAGAAAATATAATTTAGAAATATTAATTCCGATTTTTTTTAAAATTGTTTTGAATTAATAATATATTAGAATGATTAATAATAGTAGCCTTTTCAAAGTTGGCATCATAATATCAAATATTAAGTTTGCGCACATATAGTTGCATATTGAGTACTCTGTCCACAAAATTTTCAAAGTTACGAGTCCTACCAAGTTACAAGTCCTACCGTTGAACATCTGGAGATTCTTCCATCTCGATGACAAAACACAGGTTTTAAGAGCATCTCATCATGCCAAAGATGCTGTTAAAACCTGTGTTTTGTCATCGATATGGAAAAATCTCTAGACGTTCGTTTATAGTCTTAATTTTGATGACTATGATTATAAACTTGGTATCAACTCGTAACTTTAAGAATTTTGTAGACAGAGTACTCAATCTTTGTCAATGCAAAGATATTCAAGATTTTACTCTCTGTTATGCTTTGCAGTAGAATATAATGTGCAGTAGAACGCAATGTGCACAAACTTAATATGTTTTTTTAGAAAAATTATTCTAAACTTTTTTAAAAATTTGAAATTAATAATATCTTAGAATGATTATGTTTTTATTTTTTTAGAGTTTAACAACAAAATATAATTAAAAAAAATTAATTCCAAATTTTTAAAATTTTTTTGAAATTAATAAATTGTTTAAATTAATTTTATTTGTATGTTTATTATTAACAAGTATATTTATAATTAATAGTTTATTTGTATGTTTATTATTAAAATTGTATGTTTAATATTACTTTGTATGTTATTATTAATTGTTATTTGTATGTGTAATTAATAATATTTAATAAGTATATTGTATCTCTGACATTTAATCATTCATTTAATTATAATCTTAGGAAAATGAATCCTGAAGACTTGAACCTGAACCTCGGTGACTATTGTCGGACGAGGAGATTAACCGATTATACGGTGAGTTCTCATATCGATCCCGCTAGTACTACAGGTGCGGGACTTCTTCCTCGACATGAATTCAAGTAAGAAGAGGAAGAAGAAATTGATCGTGTGGGATTGCTTTGACTCTGAAATCATTGCCAGATGGTTGTCAAGTTAAGCATGCCGCTGTAAGTATTGTAAATCTATACTCACCAGTTCAGGTAAGGGAACTGGTCATCTCTTAAGACATAGAAACAAATGTATGGCTTCCCATGGGCAAGTCGATACAACTCGACAAATTGACAAACCCAACTGCAGCGGAACCCAGATGGTTCCGTGAATACATGGCAGTATAACTCTGACCAGGTCAAAGAAGAGGCGGTGTTGTACTGTGCTGCAACTGACCAACCCATAGGTTTTCAAGATAACCCCATTTTTTATATGTTATTAATAATGCTTTTAACCCCCAATATGTCCCTGTTTCTAGAAACACAACTAAGAGCGATTTGATTCGTATTTTTCAAAAACGTAGGACTAAATTGATTTCTGAATTGCAAAACATTTCTTTTTCAATTGCATTAACGTCCGACATCTAGAGCAAACGTTCAAAATAAGATTATTTATGTGTCACTGGACACTATGTGACACCCAATGGAATTTACAAAAAAAGCTCCTTGGTTTTCGTATCATGGATTATTCACACACTGTACAAATATTTTTCAAGTTATTATGTCCGTTTATACAAGATTTTGACATTCATAACCGCATCATGTCAATTACTTTGGATAATGCATCTGCTAACTCCAAAGCTATAGAATATTTCATTAATTCTAACATTCCTAATATTGCGGGAAAGTTTTTCCACGCCCGTTATGCATGTCACATTATAACCTGATTGTAAATCAGGTTTAAAGGAGATCGAAAGTCAAATCGACAATATTTGGGGGGGGGTGGGTGCGCTTTGGGTTGGATTATGGCATCTAACCAAAGAATTGCTGAGTTTGCCAGATTTTGTAGATCAAAAAACCTAAAACCCTATAAGTTCCAAACAGATATGTCGGTAAAGTGGAACTCAACATATTTAATGTTGAAATCTGCTTTACCATATGCTTTAGAAATTACTAGTTTTTTATAACCTAAACACCGCCAACGACACCGAATGTGAAAAACTCACGGCAGGTGATTGGTATGTGGCCACTGTTTTTGTTGAATTTTAACTATTTTTTATGATGCTACTTTAGAACTTTCCGGGGTTTATTACCCCATATCTCTTCTTGAACTTCATAAACTTTATGACATGGCTGTTTACTTAGACAATATAGGGAAAATGTGATGGTAGCTCCCGCTATTGCTGCTATGCAAGCAAATATATATAAAATATTGGGGGAAAATTCCTCTTTTGCATGCCTTTGGTATTGTTGTAGATCCTAGGTTCATATTTAATGCTTTAGAAATTTTTTCCACTACTTTGGGTGAGACTCTAGGATTAAGTGAAACAGATGTTGTTGAACATCTTAGTACACTGAAATCCCAACTGTTCGAGGTTTTTTCCATTTATGAGAACATGTACAGCGACGGAACAGCGGAACCGGCGCCTCCTTAGCAACAATCCTAACAACAATCGAAGCTCATGATGATTTTTTTTGAACAAGGCCACAACTTCTCGCGCTTCAGGAAGTTCAAGTTCGAGTCAAAGTCAAAGTTAAAGTCAAGGTCAATGACAACACGTGGAGCTCAACAGATATCTGAGTACGAAGTATTCTATCACGGAGAACGATGATTTCACAAGCAACGATCTTCTGAAATGGTGGCGGAACAAAAGAAACAGCTTCCCCATTCTATCGAGATTAGCATGTGACATCCTTGCTTTCCCGGTTTCAACAGTTTCATCGGAGCAGGTGTTCAGCATGGCCGGACAAATACTAGAAGAAAGAAGATGTTCATTGGCCCCTGATGCAGTGGAAGCTTTGACATGCCTTAAGGATTGACAAAATGCAAGTTTGAGATGACAACATCAACTGGACAACGAAGAACTCATGGATGACTTCTTCAGTATGACTATCGATGAGAGTTCTGGTAGTAACCAACCGACGAGTTTATGTAATTGTAAATACTTAATTATTTTTTTTTTCTGATTGCACTATTTTTCCATTACCAAGTTTTTATTCCATTGAGTTTTTCTTAGTAAGGTTTTTAACGAAACAATCATGATTTGTAATTTATATTTTTTACCACAAATTTAATATGAAATTACAAAAATATTATTCATCGAAAACTAATCAAGTGTTGTATGAAATGAAAAATGTTATACTTCATATTAAATTATTACATTAATAATTACACAAAATTATTACAATGTATAAAAAATAATTGTATAAATAAAATGTTTAAATATTTATAAAAAAATACAATCCCATTGGGCCCGGTCCGTTAAATGCCCATTAATGCCTTAACGGGTCGGTCCGCCACATGCCTGGCTTGGCACGCCCCGACCCAGGCCACATGCCCAGACCAAGCACACCTTCCTCACCAAACAGGCCGGCCCAACATGGCCTGTCTCCCTAACAGGTTGTGCCTGGCACGGCCCATTAGGACAACTGACCTAACGGGGCCTGGGGGGACCTGTTTTGACACCACTACCAACTTATAGTGTTCCTTGGCGATAAGAGAGCGAAATATCTTGGTAGCTTAAACATAAAGCCATCAAACTTTAATATACTTGTGCCGCAACCTTCTAGATGACCATCATCAACTTTTATTTATTTTAAACGACGATTTTCTAGAAGTCAAAGAATTTGATCTTATACGACGACAAACACGCCTGGACCTATTTTACATGTCCGAAAAGGCGAAAACAGTATATCAACTTTTAAATTTAAATTTATGATACAGGTAAACCTATTTATTGGCATTAAAAAAATAAAAAATTATTGACTTTAAAAGTACATGGCAAATGTAAGTGGATAAAAGAAAATATCTCAAGTTTATTAATAACATTAAATAGATGAACATTAATAAATGAAAAAAAATAAATAATTTATTAATAACATTAAATAGATGACACTTTCTTATGAAAAGTCGTTATTTTTATATTATATGATTCTTTATTTTAATTTGATAAGAGCTTTGATGAAATTATATCCATTTTTTGAATTTTGATCTGAATTTTTGTGTGGATAATATGTTCATTGAAATTTACATATGAATAAAATTTAAAAAAATTTTAAGCACTATAACTATTCTTCTTGGATTTTCCTATATTTCGTCTATTTTCCGATGCCTTCATATTCAACAAAATTGGGATAAATAGTTGTAGTGTTTGAAAAATTCTTAAATTTTATTGATAGGTAGATTTCATTGAACTTATCATTCATACACAAATTTAGATCAAAATTCATAAAAATCGACGTGATTTCATCAAAGTCCTTAACAAATTAAAGTAAAGGATCAATTATGAGAGAACTACTAATCTACTCTATATATATATATATATTATAGAACCAACTATGTAACGTTACAAAATTAAGATCTTCAAAATAAAATTCAAAACTATCTTGACTACAAAATTATTATCTATCTATATATGAATGTCAAATTAATTTTTAAAATTTAAACAATAATGAGGTTATAAAAATATTACACTCATAAAATAGAGAGGATAATCTAAAATAAATAAATAAAATAAAAACATTCTCTCCCGAAATTAAAAATAAAATAAAATAGAGAGGATAATCTCGAACCGACAAGAAGCTTGAAAGTCGGTGCTTCTCTAAAATCCAATCCACGGCTCAGATTCAATTAAAGGAACCTTCCACGAAGCCCTATATGCTTATATATCCCGCCAAATCCCTCCAACATCTCTATTATATAGCTTCAACTAAAAAAACCTCAAAAAAACAATCAATAAAAAACATTCGACTAAAAAAACCTCAAAAAACATCAATAAAAAACAATCGTGTTTTTGCTTTCAATTCAATCACTACCGTCGATTTCACGAAGAAGATACGAATCAGATGGCTTCAGGAAAAGGAGAGGGACCGGCGATCGGGATCGATTTGGGGACGACGTACTCGTGCGTCGGTGTGTGGCAGCACGACCGCGTCGAGATCATCGCCAATGACCAAGGGAACAGAACCACGCCGTCGTATGTGGCGTTTACAGATACGGAGCGTTTGATCGGAGACGCTGCTAAGAATCAGGTCGCCATGAACCCTGTCAACACCGTTTTTGGTACGATCTCGTCTCTCTGTTCGATCATTGTTTAAATCTTTAATTTTTAACTATAAGTTTCAATTGTTTAGTTCTTTATTTAATATTTTTATGGAAACTAACGTAATCTGAATATTTTTTCTAATATTGAAACTACTTTGAAATTTTGTTTCACTTAATTGAGTAATTCAAATTGCTAGATCTTGAATTTCTAGGGTTTTGTCTTTAATGAACTTTTAATTTTAACAATTCGCTAAAGAAAAAAATCTCGAAAATGTGGGATTCTTGGAAAAACTATTACACAAAATTTCGAAATTTTGGGATTTGAGAAAAATTATTCTTTTTGTGTATGTGGTGTTTCACTTAATTGAGTAATGAATTTTGATATGCTCTACAATATGTCATGGAAATTAAAGTAATTTGAATATATTTTTTTCGAATATTGAAAAGACTGAATTTTGTTTCACTTAATTGGGTAATTCGATGAGCAAGATCTTGAATTTCTAGAATTTTGTCTTTAATAACAGTATTGACTAACTAATAATCTTAACAATGCATGAAAGACAAAATTTCGAAAATATAAGATTAGAGAAAAATTATTCTTTTTGTGTATGTGATGTTCTGTTTAGGTGTTAATGGTTTTTTTTTTTTTGTACATTCGTTTTACAGATGCTAAGGGGCTGTCCTGTATCGTTTTACAGGGGCTGTTTTCGTTTTTGTTTTCCAAATCCAATTTCGAATACGCGTTCGTTATCGTTTTCCATTTTGTTTTCCATTTTATTTAGAAAACAAAAACAAAAACAAAAACAACTACAGTGTTAAAGTGAAAAATTTCCAAAACAACTTTTTTATGTTTTTCATTTTGTTTTTCGTTTTGTTTTTCAATCTAAATAAAAAACTAATTTTTTTTTCTTTTTTTTCTTTTTTTCTTTTTTTCTTCTTCTTCCACCGATGTCCTTCTTCCTCTTCTTCCTCTTCTTTTTCTTCTCCTTCTCTCTTCTTCAAATCTGTCACTGTTCTTCTTCTTCTCCTTCTCTCTTCTTCGAACCTCTCACTGTTTTCTTCTTCTTCTTCTTCCGTCACAATTGCCAACACTCAAACCCTAGCTTCGCGAAGTTCCTTCTCCGACGCCGCCACTACCCGATCTCCACCGCAAACCTCCCGACCGACACGATCGTCGCGTCGCCGTCCGTCAGATGTAGTTCGACCAGGAACGGCGTGATCGTGGAAGCTACGAAGGCGGCGCGATCGTCAGATCCAGTTCGAATGGGTTCCTCGGCGGCAGAAGCTACGACCGGCCGTTCGAAGGCGGCGGCTACGATGGCCGTTCGGTGGTGATGGCGGCTATGGCAGCAAGGGCGTTCAGAGAAATTCTTCTCTCCCTCTGGGCGTTGCCCATAACTAACCCAAAAAAAAAAAAAAAATCAACTCATTTTAATTTATTTTAATTTAGGCTTCTTTTTTTTTTAAATTTTAATTTAGGCCTGTAAAATGATACCAGACGCATTTTTTACGTTTTCATATTCGGAATACAACTTCCAGGATTTGCTACCAGACGCGTATTTGGATTTCGAAACTGAAACCAAAAACACTGTTTTCATTCTCATTTTTATTTCGTAATCCAAAAACAAAAACACCCTTTAAAAAACGTTACAGGACAGGCCCTAAGCGTTTGATTGGAAGGAGATTCAATGATGCCTCGGTTCAGAGTGACATCAAGCACTGGCCATTTAAGGTGATTCCGTGGCCTGCTGACAAGCCGATGATTGTGGTCACATACAAAGGAGAGGAGAGGCAGTTTTCTGCTGAGGAGATCTCTTCAATGGTGTTAATCAAAATGCGCGAGATCGCGGAGGCCTTTCTTGGGACAACTGTGAAGAATGCAGTTGTGACTGTTCCAGCTCACTTCAATGACTCTCAGCGTCAGGCTACCAAGGATGCTAGTGTCATTGCCGGACTCAATGTTATGCGTATCATCAGTGAGCCGACTGCTGCAGCCATTGCTTATGGTCTTGACAAGAAGGCTACCAGCGTTGGTGAGAAGAACGTGTTGATCTTTGATCTTGGTGGTGGTACCTTTGATGTGTCTTTGTTGACCATCAAAGAGGGTAATTTTGAAGTGAAGGCCACTGCTGGAGATACTCACCTTGGTGGTGAGGATTTTGACAACAGAATGATCAACCACTTTGTTGAGGAATTCAAGAGGAAGAACAAGAAGGATATTAGTGGAAACCCCAGAGCTCTTGGGAGATTAAGAACAGCCTGTGAGAGAGCGAAGAGGACTCTCTCTTCCACAGCCCAAACTTCAATTGCGATTGACTCTTTGTATGGGGGTATCGATTTCTATTCAACCATTACTCGTGCCAGATTCGAGGAGCTGAACATGGATCTCTTCAGGAAGTGTATGGAGCCTGTTGAGCAGTGTTTGAGGGATGCTAAGATGGACAAGAGCACTGTCCATGATGTCGTGCTTGTTGGTGGATCTACTAGGATTCTAAAGGTGCAGCAGCTGTTGCGGGATTTCTTCAACGGCAAGGAGCTGTGCAAGAACATTAACCCGGATGAGGCCGTTGCCTACGGTGCTGCTGTCCAAGCTGCCATCTTGAGTGGTGAGGGCAATGAGAAGGTCCAAAACTTGTTGCTCTTGGATGTTACACCGCTGTCCCTTGGTGTGGAAACCACCGGTGGTGTTATGACTGATTTGATCCCCAGAAACACAACCATCCCCACCAAGAAGGAACGAGTTTTCTCAACCAACTCCGACAACCAGCCAAGTGTGTTGATCCAGGTTTACGAGGGTGAGAGAACAAGAACCAGAGACAACAACTTGCTGGGCAAATTCTGGCTCTCCGGCATTCCTCCAGCTCTCAGAGGTGTTCCACAAATTACTGTCTGCTTCGACATTGATGCCAACGGTATCTTGAATGTTTCAGCCAAGGACATGACAACCGGAAAGAAGAACAAGATCACAATCACCAACGACAAGGGTAGGTTGTCCAAGGATGAAATCAAGAAGATGGTTCAGGAGGCCGAGAAGTACAAGTCAGAAGACGAGGAACACAAGAAGAAGGTTGAGTCGAAGAACTCTCTAGAGAATTATGCCAACAACATGAGGAACACCATCAAGGATGAGAAAATTGGTTCCAAGCTTACCCCAGATGATAAGAAGAAGATTGAAGAAGCGATTGAACAAGCCATTCAATGGCTCGATGGCAACCAGCTTGCCGAGGCTGATGAATTCGATGACAAGATGAAGGAGCTCGAGAGCATCTACAATCCCATCATTGCCAAGATGTACCAAGGGGCTGGAGCCGACATGGTTGTTTTTGGGCAAGTGGTAATATATCGACAACACAACACTCCTTTACATGTACTTCTTTTATAAACTTCCATACGCGAGATCGGTTGTAAAAACTGTAAATTGGTCATTATTCTAATACTGTTTTTCTGTCAGGAATCTTTACGAATCTACCAAGACCGGGGCACTATGGCAAAGGCTCATCCTGGCCACCAGCACCACGAGCTGGTGCTGAAAAGATACAAAAAACCATACACATGCGACGGTTGCAAGGAGCCAGGGATCGGGTCACGACACCGGTGTGAGGACTGCAACTATGATCTCCACAAGGACTGCATGTTCTACAAGTCCACCACTAGCCATGACTTCTTCTCGAACTCCGCCTTCAAGTTCCTCCTCCGCCCACTGGGACAAGACGAGAGATGGTGTGATGGGTGCGGGAAGCCGGTGAGAGGCTTCGTGTACCACTGCGAAGAGGAAGGGTGGGATTTACATCCTTGTTGCATGAACCTCCCAGACAAGCTAGAAGTCGATGATATCAAGTTCAAGCTTCAAAACAAGGTGTCGAAAGAGTGCATTTGGTGCAACAGAAAGAAACTCAAAGGAAGCGTTTCTGGGATCAGAGGGTGGTCTTATGTGTCCAAGTGTAACAAGTATCATTTTCATGTGAATTGTGCATCGGAGATGATGCTTGAAGGTTGGAAAAATGAGTCTTATAGTAATAATGATTATAATGACCAAACTGCCCCTGATAGATTGGATTTGGCCTTGGAGAATTTGAAGCTGCCTATACAAGGTCGGTCTCGTCCAAATGGTGGTTGGAGTAGTGGTGACAAGTTTATAAGGATTGTGAAGATGTTTTTCAAGGTTTTTGTGGGTATTCTTCTAGGCGATCCGACTACAACTCTTGTTTGTGTCGCCGAGTTTATAAGGGGATGATGTCTCGATGTTGTTGTGGGCTTTGATTTGTTGTCTTTCTTCTCGATCCAACAGTGACTTATTTGTCTCTTGATGTATTTAGTTTTTTGTTTGTTTGAGTAATTTGTTCGTTGTTGGTCAGTGATCAGGAACTTAATTTGTTTTCAAGCTGTGTACTTTGATTGTCTTATCATTGTTTGGTTTGCAAATTTGATTCTGTAATCTATTAACTAATTTGAGTATTTTTTGTTTTATGGTGATGATATATGATCGATGATCATTGGTCCTTAATTATTGAAATTTGATATCTGAGATTCTGGGTTGTCAATCTTGTATATCCGGGTTTGGGCGGCCCAAGCCCCTTCCCTCAAACCCAATGGATGGGCGGGCTGAACTTGACTTTAAGGACCCGTGAGCCTGAAGGACCAAATTTGGGGGAACTGCCAGACTTGAATAAGTTAAAGCTCACTGGTCCTCCCAAAAACGTGCCCCAACTCCTGTATGTTCAACGAGCCAATAACCCACCATGACTTCTACAAAAACTGCACCTCCGAATACTTCGATCGACCACCCGGTATAAATTGGTATGGTCATGGACCCATGGTGTAAAAGATATACTGCAATGCGCGTGAAAAAACTGTGAAAGGTTTCGTGTACCACTGCAGAGAAAAGGACTTGAATTTGCATCCGTGTTGTCGAAACCTTCCAAGAAAGTTGCAAGTCGATCATAATAATGTTGAATTTGAGCTCTGTGATAAGGTGTTGGAGAAGAAGTGCCTTTGGTGCGAGAAGAGGAGGCTTCCAAGAAGTTGCAAGTCTATTTATTGTTTCCATTTGCAAAATTGTGTCTGTTATTGGAAATTCAAGAGAGTTTCTGAGGAACTTCTGTGTACTTTCATATGGAAACAAGAAGTCTGATAAAGAAAATGAACAATGTTAAAATTTGCTTATTTTTCCCCAAAAAATATCTCGATAACACCAAATATTACACCAAAAACACCAAAAAGAGCATCTTTCTTACGAGAAAAACTTCAGTGGGACGGTCCCACTGACGTGGATATAGAACCGTCCAATCACAACACGCCACAAGTGTGCCACATAATCTCCCAATGTATATGTGGCGTGCTCTGATTGGACGGTCCCATATCCACGTCAGTGGGACCGTCCCACTAAAGTTTTTCTCCTTTCTTACACCAGTTTTTTTTCATCTCCAATGGATCACACCAAATTTTACTTCAAAAGAGCATCTTTCCAAAATATTCTCCCAATACATATTTATACAATATTAATTAATTTTTATTAATTAACTTATACAATAATAATTAAATTTAATAAATTAAATATGTATATCAAAGTGGGTATCATTTTAAAGATCTCAACGTGATCTTTCCAACGGTATATTTTTTGGGAATACGTATCGTTAAAATTAAACATAAAAGGGTTAAATTAATAATTTTTAAAAAAAGTAAATGGTGATGTGACATCATAACAGAAAAAAAAAAAAAAAAAAAAAAATTGGTGGATGAAAGTGCCCACCAAACGTAGTGGGCACTGTTCATCCACCAAATATTATTTGGCGTGAATGGTGTATATGTTGGAGATGTTTTTTTTGATGTATTTGGTGTATTTGGTATGGATGGTGTATACGTTGAAGATGCTCTAAGGTGTTGGATACATTAGTTCTGAGGGATTAAAATTATTCACAATTCTAGGTCCACTAACTCTAGCTCTCACCTCCCAAGACTCCCAAATCCCAATTATCTCTAATTATCTCTAATTATCTCAAAGAAAATTAAATAAGTTAGAGTTGTCCGACTGTCTGACAACTAATTATTACCGTTATCCGACTATCCGAGATTAACAATTACAAAATTAAATATATAAAAATAGTCTTATTCTTTTTGAATAAAAAAATATTTATATTTGGTTCTTCAATTTAGGTATTTTTTTAGTTATAATTTATTTTTCTAATTAATAAGTTAAAGTTTTTGGTTTGTTATTCATAATTTTAAGTTAATGTTTTGTTAAAAAAAATTATGAATTTATTTTTTGACTATAATTTATTATTTCAATGTTATATTATAATTTATAAAATATCATTTAGACAAATTGTTTGATAATTTTAGGTTATAATGTCAAACAATCATACATCAAAGCCAACAAAAATTAAGTTTTCATACTTTGGGAAAAATAATAATAATCACTTATCAAGTATGAGTGAATCAAGTTCTTCATATAATGTGAGAGACAGGGATTCAAGTTTGTCTTCTCAATCTCAATGGAATAAAAACAATGTTGTAGTGCTTGGAACATTTTCAAATTTTGTTTACAAGTAAATTTCATTGAACTTATCATCTATAAAAAAATTCAAATCGATGAATTTCATAAAGGTCTTTACTTTATGTTTAAATGAGGGATCTCTCATGAGAGAAGCATTATATATATATATATAGTTTTTTTTAGCCCACCCTAACAAAAAATCCTAGGTACGCCTAGGGATGGCAAAATTCCCCGTGGGGACCCGCACTTTTGGGTTGGGAATGGGTTTCAATTTGGTGGGGATGGGGCGGGGATGGGGATAGATAGTCTAACCCGCAATGGAAATGGGGCGGGGATGGGTTTTATACTCCCCACCCCGCCCTGCCCCGCTTAAAATAATACTTAGTTAAACTACGTAGTTTCAACAAATATATATATATATATATATACACACATTAACCCTAACATTACATCTCTTCACCGTTACTTAACATAAAGTGACAAAACAAAATACTATTAAAAAAAAACATAGCCGCTAACTTCAACTTTAAGTCTCTAATCCTCAAACAACTCGAAGTTCATCGTTCAAGCTTCAAACTCAAACACAAGAGGACATATAGTAAGTTTCTTTCTGAAATAACTTCTAAAATTAAAAGTTTAATAACATTTTTTTTATCAAGTTTATTACTTTAATAATTCTTAACTCTTGAATTAAATTTAATTCATTAATCACTACTTAAGTTAGGCACAAATATTTCTACAGATGCACTAGAAAGTGAAGACCCAATACTGGTGTTATCAAGAGAAAATTGTGTAAACATACAAGAACAACATGGGGTGAAAACAAACTAAAGAAGAGAGAACTAAAGAAATAAATGCAACTATTAGATGATTAGCGTTACGATTTTCGAATATTTTGACTTCATACTTTATGTTTATGTTTGAAAATGATTGAATTTACTTGTGAAAATTATGTTTACGAGATGTTTTTTAATAGTTTCTTTGAATTATTTACTATTTTATATATTATATCATATTAAATGGTTATATATTTATTATTTAAATTTAAAAAAAATTTATAAATGGGTGGGGATGGGGAATGCACTCCCCGTTGTATACCGCCCCGCCCCAACCCGCTCCATCTATGGTGGGGTTTTATGAGGGAATGAGTTTTCAAAAATAAATGGGGTGGGGTGTGGGGAAGGCCACCCCACCCCAAACCCGCCCCATTGCCATCCCTAGGTACGCCCCTACTATGTATGAATGTCAAATTAATTTTTAAAATTTAAACAGTAATGAGGGTATAAAATTATTACACTCATAAAATAGAGAGAATAATCTAGGGAAAAATAAAAACCATCCTCTCCCTTTGTATTTATTTTTATTTTTTCTCAAATTATTATTATTTTAATTTTAATTTTTAAACAAGGAAGAATCAAGATAATACAATTAACAAATCACAATCACGACTCACGAGACTTCAGCAATCAGTCGGTGTTCCTCCGCCACAACACCGTCTCTAAAATCAAATCCAACGGCTCAGATTCAATTAAACTAATACTCTGGAACCATCACCAAGCCCCTGTATATACCGCCAAATCCCTACAACTTCTCTACTATAGCTTCGACAAAAAAAACCTCAAAAAAACATCAATGAAAAACAATCGTGTTTTTGCTTTCAATTCAAGCACTACCGTCAATTTCACGAAGAAGATACGAATCAGATGGCTTCAGGAAAAGAAGAGGGACCGGCCATCGGGATCGATTTGGGGACCACGTACTCGTGCGTCGGTGTGTGGCAGCACGACCGCGTCGAGATCATCGCCAATGACCAAGGGAACAGAACCACGCCGTCGTATGTGGCTCTTATCGATACGGAGCGTTTTACCGGAGATGCTGCTAAGAATCAGGTCGCCATGAACCCTATCAACACCGTTTTTGGTACGATCTCGTCTCTCTGTTCGATCATTGTTTAAATCTTTAATTTTTTATTATTAGTTTCAGCTGTTTAGTTCTTTATTTAATATTTGTATGGAAATTAACGTAATCTGAATATTTTTTCGAATATTGAAACTACTTTGAAATTTTGTTTCACCTAATTGAGTAATTCGAATTGCTAGATCTTGAATTTCAAGGGTTTTGTCTTTGATGAACTTTTAATCTTAACAGTTCGCTAAAGAAAAAAATCTCGAATATGTGGGATTCTTGGAAAAACTATTACACAAAATTTCGAAAATTTGGGATTTGAGAAAAATTATTCTTTTTTTTGTATGTGGTGTTTCACTTAATTGAGTAATGAATTTTGATATGTTCTACAATATGTCATGGAAATTAAAGTAATTTGAATATTTTTTTTCGAATATTGAAAAGACTCTGAATTTTGTTTCACTTAATTGAGTAAGGGCCTATTTGATTTTTCCACCGAACACTTAATGGCACTTAATGTGTGCCATTAAGTTGTTTCGTTTGATTTTTTTAAGTTATAAAACCACTAATGAGCTTCTAAAACCACTTTGTATGAAAAGTTATTTTTTTTCACTTTTCACTTAATGAAAAATAATTGAAATATATATCAAGTTATTACTTCCAAATTTATCCTTATAAATCTTATTTATTTCCGGTTTTCTCTTCCCTCACACCACTTAACCATATTAATATTTTTTTTCTTCTTCTTACTATTTAAAAAACTTTAGCAACCACTTTCTAAATAATAATAATAATAATAATAGAGATATAGATTTTATATTATTATATTATTATTCCTCATATATGGTATAAATACTATATAGATTATTAGTGGCCGACTCTAATTTATTGTTATTTCTTAAACTAAATTTCAATTAACTTGTTCATTTAGGAGGGTGTATTCAATTAGGATTTTAAAAGACTTTTAATGACTTTTATGAAATTAAAAAGTTTTGGTGTATTCAATGTAAACTTTTAACGACTCTATAAAAGTCATGAGGTATTAAATACAGATTTTTATAGACTTTTAAAAAATCTTTAAAAGTCATGTGGTATTCAATCAAGAATTTTTAACAAGTCTATGAAAATTATAAGGTATTTAAAATCTCAATGACTTTTAACGATTTTAAAATATCAATGACTTTTAATGATTTTTAGTTATAACAAATCTCATAATTTGTCTTCCATTCCTACCAAAGACTTTAAATGACTTTTTTATATATAAAAAAAAATAGAAAGAATTTCACTTTAAAAAGAAAAATATAAAACTCTTTAAAAAATATCAACCACCAAATATATGTTCTATTTTCAAATAAAAGCACACTCATTCTTAACAAATTTCATAAATAAAGTAAAACGAATAACTTTAAAATGAATAAACATTATAGAAAAAAACATACAAATATTAACGACCTATAACAATATATATATATATATATATATATATATAACAACTCCTCATCGGCCATGCAATTAAGGATGAGAGATTTCATATTTTTTTTCCTATATTTTTAAAGCACCTAAGCAACACTGAGACAAATCAAAAGAACTTCATTTATGTAAAATAAAATTAATAAAAGATAAAAACCACTACTTAACTATGACAATATGCCATAATCAAAGTCACGTATGAGTGTAACTCCATGTAATTACGATCAATATCAAACTATCTATTTTTAAGTATGGATCTTATTCAACAACTAAGTGCGGTTTTTATGTTTTATCTTTAGTAACTTGAATGAACTTTTGGTTGATTTTTTATACTCATTGTCATACTTTCGTGGAGACATGTAAACGTTAATATTATTATCGGTTTACTACATTTATTTTAAAAGAAAATTTATAATATTTTGACTAATTATTAAAAAAAAAAAAAAGCATAATGTTTTTATGATGCAAAATATAATTAAAATAAATAAATAAAACTTAAAATCACATATATAGACATGAATGCTTTTGTCAAGTTTAATTAACGATGGTTTTTTTTTATTGATTTGAAAAATTATTTTTATTGACATAATAAATATATATAATTTTGCTAAAAACAAATTGTACATTATATTTAGAACTCAATGAAAGTCTATAAATATCTATAAAAGTCTTTCAAAATGAAAGTCTATGAAAGTCTTTCAAAATGAAAGTCTACGAAAGTCTTTTAAAATGAAAGTCTATGAAATTTTTTCATAATCTTGTAAAGTCTATAAAATCCATAAAATCTGTAAAAGTCATCCACTTAAAAAAAGTCATTAAAAATCTTTCGAAATCCTAATTAAATACAGCCTCCTTATATTCTAAGTGTTATATTTTATATGGCAGTTATTGTTATTTTTTTATTTTATTTTTATTTTTATTTTACAAATTTGTTATTATATTATTAAAATACTCTTTAGTTGTTTTTATTATATTTATATTATAATAGTTGAAAGGGTATAAATGTAAAAGTATTTACTTTAAGATATTTTTAACTTAAAAAAACAAACAACTTATCACTTATATTCAGTTTTCAGTGAAAAAAAAAAAAAAAAAAAAAAAAAAACAAACATGTTTTTCAGTTTCAGTTTTCAATCACTATTCAGTCTTCAGTATAATTTAGCACTGTTCAGTCTTTGGTTGAAAAATCAAATGCAACCTAATTCGACAAGCAAGATCTTGAATTTCTAGAATTTTGTCTTTAAAAACAGTATTGACTAACTAATAATCTTAACAATGCGCATTGAAAATATAAGATTAGAGAAAAATTATTCTTGTGTATGTCATGTTCTGTTTAGGTGTTAATGGTTTTTTATGTACATTCGTTTTACAGATGCTAAGCGTTTGATTGGAAGGAGATACAATGATGCCTCGGTCCAGAGGGACATCGAGCACCGGCCATTTAAGGTGATTCTGAGGCCTGCTGACAAGCCGATGATTTTGGTCACATACAAAAGAAAGGAGAAGCAGTTTTCTGTTGAGGATATCTCTTCAATGGTGTTAATCAAAATGCGCGAGATCGCGGAGGCCTTTCTTGGGACAACTGTGAAGAATGCAGTTGTGACTGTTCCAGCTCACTTCAATGACTCTCAGTGTCAGGCTACCAAGGATGCTAGTGTCATTGTCGGACTCAATGTTATGCGTATCATTAGTGAGCCGATTGTTGCAACCATTGCACTTTGATCCCCAGAAACATAACCATCCCCACTAAGAAGGAACGAGGGTGAGAGAAAAAGAACTAGAGACAACAACTTGTTGGGCAAATTCGGGCTCTCCGACATTCCTCCAGCTCTCAGAGATATTCCTCAGATAACGGTTTGCTTTGACATTGATACCAATTGTATCTTGAATGTCTCAGCGACAAGACAACCGGACAGAAGAACAATGCAATAAAGATGTAAATCCTAACGATTCTCTTTGCAGTGGTACACGAAGCCTCTAATGGGTTTTCCGCACCAGTTACAGAATCGCTCACATAGTCCAGGTGGCTGGAGGAGGAACTTGAAGGCGGAGTTCGGGAAGAATTCGTGGCGGGTGGTGGATTTGTAGAACATGCAAGTCCTTGTGGAGATCATAGTTGCAGTCCTTGCACCGGTGTCGTGACCTAGTCCTTGGCTCCTTGCAACCGTCACATGTGTATGGTTTTTTGTAGCTTTTTGGCATCAGCTTGTGGTGCTGGTGGCCAGGATGAGACTTTTCTATAGTGCTCCGGTCTTAGTAGATTCGTAAAGATTCCTGATCAATTTTGTGCCAGAAAAACAATATTAGAACAATTATCAATGGCCCAATGGCAACCAGCTTGTCGAGGCTGATGACGAGATGAAGGAGCTTGAGAACATCTACAATCCCATCATTGCCAAGATTTACCAAGGGGCTGGAGCCGACATGGGTGTTTTTGGGCAAGTGGTAATATATCGACAACACAACACTCCTTTACATAATACTTGTTTTATAAACTTACGTATTGTTTTTTTGTCAAGAATCTTTACGAATCTACCAAGACTGGGGCACTATGGGAAAGACACATTCTGGTCACTAGCACCACGAGTTGGTGTTGAAAAGCTACAAAAAACCACACACATGCGACGGTTGCAAGGAGCCAGGGATCAGGTTACGATACCGGTGCGAGGACTGCAACTATGATCTTCACAAGGACTGCATGTTCTACAAATCCACCAGTAGCCATGACTTCTTCTCGAACTTCGCCTTCAAGTTCCTACTCCATCTTCAAGTTCCTCCTCCGCCCACCGGGACAAGACGAGAGATGGTGTGACGGGTGTGGGAAGCCGATGAGAGGCTTCGTGTACCACTGCAAAGAGGAAGGGTGGGATTTACATCCTTGTTGCATGAACCTCCCAGACAAGCTAGAAGTCAACGATGTCAAGTTCAAGCTTTGAAACAAGGTGTTGAAAAAGTGCTTTTAGTGCAAGAGAAGGAGACACGAAGGAAGTGTTTATGGGATCATAGGGTGGTCTTATGTGTCCAAGTGTGACAAGTATCATTTTCATGTGAATTGTGCATCGGAGATGATGCTTGAAGGTTGGAAAAATTTGTCTTATAGTAATAATGATTATAATGACCAAACTGCCCCTGATAGATTGGCTTTGGCTTTGGAGAATTTGAAGCTGCCTATACAAGGTCGGTCTCGTTGAAATGCTGCCCCAGATGAAAAGTACAAGTCTGAAGATGAGGAAGTCAAAAAGAAAGTTGAGGCAAAGAATGCTCTGGAGAACTATGCCTACAACATGAGAAACACTGTCAGGGATGAAAAGATTAGCTCCCAACTTGATCCAGCTGACAAGAAGAAGATAGAAGATGCTAGTGACCAGGCTATTCAGTGGTTGGACAGCAACCAGCTCGCGGAAACAGACGAGTTCGAGGACAAAATGAAGGAGCTGAAGGGCATTTGCAACCCCATTATCGCCAAGATGTACCAGGGCGGTGGTGCTGGAGCTGGTCCTGCCATGGATGAAGATGTTCCTCCTTCCAGTGGCAGCGGTGTTGGCCCTAAAATTGAAGAAGTCGATTAATTGCATATGCTGCTGCTTTGTTGGGATGTTTAAGTTTTCTTTTGTGTTTTTGTTTGATCGGAACAGTAGTGTGTTTCTTCTATTAGTCATAAAAGTTGTTTCTATGGATTAATACTGCTTTCAATTTTTGTAATCTTTTTAATATTTTACCTACACTTTTACAAATGATATGTTTAGTGTTTCATCCAAAAAGCAAATGTGTGTCATTAATGGAATGATTGCTACAAGATTCACAGATATAATTTGATTTCACATAATCTTTGTATTACAACTTCAAATACCATTGCCTGGAGTACTTTGAAGGTCACACAAAAACACTATTTTTATAATGAATAGACATCGAAGATTTAACAGCTGATTTTGCCCATGAAAGAATATCTTTTATAGATTATTGAGCATCTTTTCAACAACTATATATAGTGCAATTGCAATAAGACTTTGCACAATAACAACATCACAGAAGGTGATATCTCTGCACGACATAATTGAGAATAGATATCCATCACTATGCTTCTTTTGAATGCTAGTAGGAATTCAAGGAAACTGGAGATGACTAATGCAAGCTGAAGCCAATAAGGAAAATCCGATCAATGAAAATAAAAATATTGGACCGAAAAGAAAAAAAAATGCAGATTTCATTTCATAAGTATTCTTGAATGAGGTTTAGTTAAACAATGAAGCACTCACATGTTAGCGAACAAACGTCACTATATGTGCGGAAGCGTTGTCAGATAGAATACAAACAAACACAATGATAAAGAAAAGATAAGATGAAGATGAAGAGAATTAATTTAAATCCAATCACACACAACACAAGAATTTACGTGGAAACCCAAATCAGGGAAAAAACCACGGCCGTCAAGACGACAAGAGAAAGTTCCAATATGTAGTAAATTGTTACAACCACACACTCAGGTTCTCTCTCTAAATAATAGCCCAAACCCAATTACAACAAATGCTCACTTTGAGATCTCTTTAGTATTTGCTATTTTGCTCCACCGCTAACAACCTAGTTATTAGGGTCTATTTATATGAATTATAGGGAGTTTAAACTAACAAGGAAATCTATCTCCTAGTCATACAAGAATACTTATTCCACATAAATACTATTTCCTATTTAAGACAAGTCTTCTTTCAAGGAGAAATCCTTTTCCCATTAGAACTTCCAGAAACAACATATTTCCTCTTCCATAAATATTTCCTGATTCAACGCATGCTTATGATTAATTACGATTTAAGTTGCAGTTGGCCACCTGCTTCCTAAACCGTGTTGAACTTGACCACTCAGAAAACCATGATCCATACGCCTCATCCCCGTCGACTGTTGTTGGTACCGCTGTGGAAGCCACAACGATGTCCACTGGAATTGGACCACTGTGCTGTCGCTGTCGAAATTCGCAGCGGTGTGGTACCGCTGCCATTACAGCTGTCAAAGCCATAGCAGCAGTGACAGCGATTTGCACTGTTCTCCGCTTCTATTGTTCGTCATGTCCTCCAAGCTTCCCTTAAACATAACCTCATACTCCCCAACGCTCTCACGTTTCCAGGAAGTCTCCGCATTGGTAAATCGAATTTGGTAAACATTGGAGAATTCAAGCCATATCTAACACCACAATCCTTACATTTATAAGATATATGACTTTTTCAGATCAACAAATGGTCGCTCACCCTAAGGAGAGGGGTGAAGGCATACACGGACCTCATGTTCTTCAGGACCTATGCAATTTTTGGGCACAATAATCTCAAGCATTGTTCCTGTCTCATCGCTGTATGCTTCTAATTTGGCATTTTCTAGAGTGCGGTTAGGGAAGGGAATGTCTCGGATGAATTCCCCCGGAGGGCAGTGCTCTGGTGTTGGATCGGTTAGTTTCCTATCATTTCTCTTAATGAATGGCATGCGGGTTGTGCTCACACAAGATATCTTTACAATCCCATGTAAAGGTGTATTCCTCCTAGTAACTTTCACCCTTTAAAGATCCGTAAAAGGCAAACTTATGATGACCAAGAACCCTTGGTCGTCTTCATAGACAGTTTTTGCTGCTGTGACAGGCCCATAAACATTCTTCATTACTCAACTGAACTCATTGATCCGTGGAGGCTCAACTTGCTAGATTTTTGTATCTGATACTCTGTCAGCATGAGAATTATTCGACAAGTGTGACTCATCATCATTATTCCCACGCAGAAAATAATCCTTCTTCCGCTTGTGACAACCAGGTGAAAGGTCAATTCCATCACCATTGCTATGATGATGATCTGATGGTTGGGTTGACAAATTCAAACTAGTACCGTTGAGCAATCTTCTTGGGTGGGGTGTTTTGCCATTCTTCGATGGAGCAAGGGGACATTCCAGCTCAAACGTGACCTAAATAATTACTCTCACGACATTAAAAAGAAAACTTTTTATACATACATTTTACTTATATAATGCATATAATGATACTCGAACTTCCCAACTATTAACGTAGAATTGGAGGTATATACCACTTAAGCTAAGAGTGGATATGCTAAGTCTTGTT
This sequence comes from Acer saccharum, assembly GCA_030490815.1. NCBI lineage: Eukaryota > Viridiplantae > Streptophyta > Magnoliopsida > Sapindales > Sapindaceae > Acer > Acer saccharum. Next base: position 77,147 of record CM059878.1, read on the forward strand.
ATTTAATTATTATTTTTAAAATAAACCACTCACGTGTAAGCAGTTTCGAAATATAAACATTAATTTTACTTTAAGAGATCTTACCTGTTAAATTACTTTTTTCTAACATTAGAGCTTATCGGTTAGTTTAACTAGTACGTAGGACACCCACTTCTAGCTTTATTATCTATGACTTTATTGGATCAAAACCATCTTTGGTGTTGAAAACGATTTTGGTATTTACTCTCTGTAACGTTTCGTGTAGTTAATATTAAGGTTGAATCCATGGAAACGAGTTCAGTGAGACGATACAGATTAGCTACTTGGGTTAGAAAGGTAATAACGGTAATAATTAATTTGTTTGTCATTTTTTTTTTTAATATAATTAATGTATAAGATTTATTTATTTATTTATATTTTTTTTGTGAAAATTGAAGATTAAAGCAGAAAGATCTAGTATCATCACAGAAAATATTCACAAGGTACCTTCCGGACCTAGTCCGATTGGAAATCGAAACCCACCATCAAAGCCATGAACGGTGGATGACGATTGAAGAGAAGAAACTTTTCAAGTTTTCCTGACGATCAAGGGTCAGCAAAACGTTTCCCTCTTGATCAAGGAAACGGATGGTCATGATGATGCTCCTCATGTGATATTTGAAGTTCGGCGTCTTTTATATATATTTATTATCATGCTTTTAGGTTTGGGATATGTTGTTATTAATACTTTTAAGGTGGCCATCAACTTTTACCACCATTATCAAAATGGCCACCAAATGGGGAAATAGATGGAAAATGACCATTTTTTACAAACATTGTTACATTAATGGCCATTCCATCTAATTCCATCAATTTTCATCCAATTCCATCCAATAAGTGGCATTTTGGTAAATAAGAGGATGACATTAATTTATTTTAGATATTTTTTGGAAATCAATTTTTTCTTTTGTTTTATAAAACAAATGATTATATTTAGTGTGTACATATGCATATAACATATCTCAAACATATATATATATAGAAAAATTTTCAAATGAGGATGTCCTGATAGAATTATATAAGGATATTGAACGTGAGCCACTCGTTTTACATACTTTGACTTGGTGTGTATGCACTTGTCAAATCACTGTTATAAATAAGTGGCTTACATTCAATATCCTGATAAAGTTATATGAGGATGTCCTGATGGGAACGGGACTGTATATATATATATATATATACATATATATTTCTTTTCAACTTATCTTAAATATATTTTTTAGAATTTTTAGATTTTATAACCTTAATCTTTTCAAAAAATAATATATATATATATATATACATATATATTTCTTTTCAACTTATCTCAAATATATTTTTTAGAATTTTTAGATTTTATAACCTTAATCTTTTCAACTTATCTCAAATATGTTTTTTTATAATTTTTTGATTTTATAGCCTTAATCTTCTAAAAAAAAAACATATATATATATATATATATATATATATATATATATATATATATGTATGTTTGAGATATGCTATACGTATATACACACTAAATATAATTATTTGTTTCAAAAAACAAAAGAAAAAATTGATTTCCAAAAAACATCTAAAATAAATTAATGACATCCCCTTATTTACCAAATGTCACTTATTGGATGGAATTGGATGAAAGTGGATGGAATTGGATGGAATGGCCATTAGTGTAACAATATTTACCAAAAATGGCCATTTTCCATCCATTTCCCCATTTGGTGGCCATTTTGATAGTGGTGGCAAAAGTTGATGGTCACTATGGTAATTACCCCTACTTTTAATTAGCCAAAACATGAATTATTTATTATTGAATATCTCAATTGTTGGATCTTTCCCATTAATGATATGGAATATTATATGTTTTGGTCTCTTTTTGAAGAGTTTATTGTCACCAAACTAATAATAACAAATTTGGAAAAAGAAAAATTAAAGTTGCCCTAAAAAATCAGAACTTATTTTTTTCTTAATATCATATATATATATATATATATATATATATATATATAGGCGAAATATAAGAAAATTCAAGAAAAACAGTTTTAATATTCGAAAAATTCTCAAATTTTGTTCATAGGTAGAATTCAATGAACTAATCATTCATAAAAAAATTCAGATTAAAATTTATTAAAATCGATATGTTTTCATCATAGTCCTTATCGAAATTAAAATAAGGGATCCCTCATGAGAGACTCACTATATATATATATATATTTATATGTATATATATTATATAGTTAAATAATTGACAATATTTTTTAAAAAATATGAATATAATGACTCAGTGTTTCTATTATATAATAAAACTAACCAAATATGATAAATTAATTAATTAATCAATGTCTTTTGAAATTACCATTGAAATTAATTAATTAGTTTTTTTTTTATTGATTATGATTCATTAACTAATAGAGATGTCTTTTGAACTCACAATTTTTGAGTTAAGATAAGTTCTACCTAAGCTTTTGAGGAATTTTTTACATGTGGCAATCGAAAGAATGAATGGTCATAATTTATTTAATTAACTTTTCACTTAAAAAACATTCCAACAAGCTACCGTTTCAAAATGGTTTTTTTTTTTTTTTCCTTTTTATTTATTCATTAGACCATCTCCAATGCCAATGCCAAATTTGGTACGAAATATAGTAATATGTTATATTTGGCACATCATTTTAGCATTGTACTCCAATGCAAATTTCTATTTGATATGCTATTTTTTATTTTTATTTTATTATTTAAAATTATAAAAGTTAACAAATATAACCAATGCATTGAATAATTTTTTAGAATTGTTTCAATCTCAATTTTCCCTACCAAATTTATTAAATTTTTATTATTTAAGATTAAAAACTCAACAAATACGGCTGTATTTATTGCTGTATCAAATTTGGCATATGTTATACACTATGCCAAATTTGGAACAGTTTTTAGCATATGCCAAATTTGGCACAGGTTTTAGCATTACATTGGAGTGTGTTTTTTTTACTTTGTGTTAAAATATAGTATTGTCACGTTGTTTTAGCATTGTATTGGAGATACTCTTACACTAAGGTAACTTCTTTTTTTTTCTTTTTCAAAGGGGTGCCATTCTTTATCTCTTCCTTCCCCTTCACCTATTCTCATCGTCTCTGTGCACTATTTCACATCAAACTCTTCAAAAATTAAAATACTAACTATAAATTCAAGACATAAATGATGAATTTGAAAACAATAAATCAAAACAAAGAGATTGAAATGATTAAACACAATTTTTAATATAATCCCAACAAGAAATCAATCCTTCATCAAATATTCACTATTCATATCAATGGCTATGGTTTTCTTAAATTCAAAGTCCTCAATTTTGATTCACACATTGAATACCTTGAACAAAATCTTGATTCCGACTTCAATTGTCGGAATTGTCGATTCCAACTTATAGTGTTGGCAAAATGGGCTGGGCCTTGGCGTGCCGCCCGCCCTAGCCTGTTTCAATCGTGTGCTTGGGCAGCGTGCCATGCTGGGCCCAGCCGCCCAGGTGGCGCGGCCTGCAAGCTGGCCCAGCACGGCCTACTAGGCCTGTGGGTCTATTTTTATTTTTATTTTTATTTTTTTTTGAAAAAAATGAATTATGGCGTGCCCTAAATGGCCGGCCCGTTAGAATTCAATTTTTTTTATTTTTTTTTTTAAATTTGAATTGAGGGGTGGCTTTTGTAATTATCCAGGAGCCATTGGTGACCTTGGGGGGGGGGGGGGGCGCGTAAAAAATGTCCAAAACTTTTAAAAATTACATTTTTTAAAATCTTTTACGATTTTTTCCACTTATACCCTAACCTAACATTTTTCTATAAATCCCCCCATCACCCTCACCTCATTCTCTACATTTTCTCTACTTTCCTACTCTCTTATTCTCTACAATCTCCAACATCTCTCACTCACTCTTTCAACTATTTTGTAATTTATTTTATTTATTTAATATATTATATACTATATACTATTATACTAATATACTATACACTATACATTATATATTATACACCTCCCACTCTCTAGTCTCTACATATTCTAAGGCTCTTACTCTAAGGAATTGTCTTTTTTTTTTTTTTTAAATAAAAAAAATTACTTTCATTTGTTATTTAATTATTAACTATTATTAATATGTTTATAACTAATGTTATTATTGTTATGTTGTTAGGTATCCAATTGATTAATTAATTCAACACTCTCAACTCTCAAGTCTCCAATTTAAGGTTAGTATGTCTACTTCTCTACTTTTGTTATTAATAATTTTTTTATATAGTAATTATTATTATTTAGTATTTAGTGATTAGTATGTGTGTAGTTAATATTGTTGTTAGTAATATGTTAATTTTATGTTTTTTTTTTTTTTTTTTTTGTGAGTTTAACAACAAAATAATAATTAAAAAAAATTAATTCCTAATTTTTTTTTTATGAAATTATTATTATATTAGAAAGATTATGTTTTTTTTTTTTTTTGTGCAGAGTTTAAGAAGAAAATAATAATTTAGAAAAATTAAATCCGAATTTTTTTTTTTTTTGAAATTAATAATATATTAGAATGATTATGTTCTTTTTTTTTTTTTTTTTTTTTTTTGTAGATTTTAAGAAATAAGAAGAAAATAATAATTTAGAAAAATTAATTCCTAATTTTTTTAAAAAAATTTAAATTAATAATATATTAGAATGATTATGGTTTTTTTTTATTTTTTTATTTTTTTATTTTTTTTTTAAGAGTAACTAGAGTTTTTTAGTTTAAGAAGAAAATAATAATTTAGAAATATTAATTCCGATTTTTTTTAAAATTGTTTTGAATTAATAATATATTAGAATGATTAATAATAGTAGCCTTTTCAAAGTTGGCATCATAATATCAAATATTAAGTTTGCGCACATATAGTTGCATATTGAGTACTCTGTCCACAAAATTTTCAAAGTTACGAGTCCTACCAAGTTACAAGTCCTACCGTTGAACATCTAGAGATTCTTCCATCTCGATGACAAAACACAGGTTTTAAGAGCATCTCATCATGCCAAAGATGCTGTTAAAACCTGTGTTTTGTCATCGATATGGAAAAATCTCTAGACGTTCGTTTATAGTCTTAATTTTGATGACTATGATTATAAACTTGGTATCAACTCGTAACTTTAAGAATTTTGTAGACAGAGTACTCAATCTTTGTCAATGCAAAGATATTCAAGATTTTACTCTCTGTTATGCTTTGCAGTAGAATATAATGTGCAGTAGAACGCAATGTGCACAAACTTAATATGTTTTTTTTAGAAAAATTTATTCTAAACTTTTTTTAAAAATTTTGAAATTAATAATATCTTAGAATGATTATGTTTTTATTTTTTTTAGAGTTTAACAACAAAATAATAATTAAAAAAAATTAATTCCAAATTTTTAAAATTTTTTTGAAATTAATAAATTGTTTAAATTAATTTTATTTTGTATGTTTATTATTAACAAGTATATTTATAATTAATAGTTTATTTGTATGTTTATTATTAAAATTGTATGTTTAATATTTACTTTGTATGTTTATTATTAATTGTTATTTGTATGTGTAATTAATAATATTTAATAAGTATATTGTATCTCTGACATTTAATCATTCATTTAATTATAATCTTAGGAAAATGAATCCTGAAGACTTGAACCTGAACCTCGGTGACTATTTGTCGGACGAGGAGATTAACCGATTATACGGTGAGTTCTCATATATCGATCCCGCTAGTACTACAGGTGCGGGACCTTCTTCCTCGACACTGAATTCAAGTAAGAAGAGGAAGAAGAAATTGATCGTGTGGGATTGCTTTGACTCTGAAATCATTGCCAGATGGTTGTCAAGTTAAGCATGCCCGCTGTAAGTATTGTAAATCTATACTCACCAGTTCAGGTAAGGGAACTGGTCATCTCTTAAGACATAGAAACAAATGTATGGCTTCCCATGGGCAAGTCGATACAACTCGACAAATTGACAAACCCAACTGCAGCGGAACCCAGATGGTTCCGTGAATACATGGCAGTATAACTCTGACCAGGTCAAAGAAGAGGCGGTGTTGTACTGTGCTGCAACTGACCAACCCATAGGTTTTCAAGATAACCCCCATTTTTTATATGTTATTAATAATGCTTTTAACCCCCAATATGTCCCTGTTTCTAGAAACACAACTAAGAGCGATTTGATTCGTATTTTTCAAAAACGTAGGACTAAATTGATTTCTGAATTGCAAAACATTTCTTTTTCAATTGCATTAACGTCCGACATCTAGAGCAAACGTTCAAAATAAGATTATTTATGTGTCACTGGACACTATGTGACACCCAATGGAATTTACAAAAAAAGCTCCTTGGTTTTCGTATCATGGATTATTCACACACCGTACAAAATATTTTTCAAGTTATTATGTCCGTTATACAAGATTTTGACATTCATAACCACATCATGTCAATTACTTTGGATAATGCATCTGCTAACTCCAAAGCTATAGAATATTTCATTAATTCTAACATTCCTAATATTGCGGGAAAGTTTTTCCACGCCCGTTATGCATGTCACATTATAACCTGATTGTAAAATCAGGTTTAAAGGAGATCGAAAGTCAAATCGACAATATTTGGGGGGGGTGGGTGCGCTTTGGGTTGGATTATGGCATCTAACCAAAGAATTGCTGAGTTTGCCAGATTTTGTAGATCAAAAAACCTAAAACCCTATAAGTTCCAAACAGATATGTCGGTAAAGTGGAACTCAACATATTTAATGTTGAAATCTGCTTTACCATATGCTTTAGAAATTACTAGTTTTTATAACCTAAACACCGCCAACGACACCGAATGTGAAAAACTCACGGCAGGTGATTGGTATGTGGCCACTGTTTTTGTTGAATTTTAACTATTTTTTATGATGCTACTTTAGAACTTTCCGGGGTTTATTACCCCATATCTCTTCTTGAACTTCATAAACTTTATGACATGGCTGTTTACTTAGACAATATAGGGAAAATGTGATGGTAGCTCCCGCTATTGCTGCTATGCAAGCAAATATATATAAAATATTGGGGGAAAATTCCTCTTTTGCATGCCTTTGGTATTGTTGTAGATCCTAGGTTCATATTTAATGCTTTAGAAGTTTTTTCCACTACTTTGGGTGAGACTCTAGGATTAAGTGAAACAGATGTTGTTGAACATCTTAGTACACTGAAATCCCAACTGTTCGAGGTTTTTTCCATTTATGAGAACATGTACAGCGACGGAACAGCGGAACCGGCGCCTCCTTAGCAACAATCCTAACAACAATCGAAGCTCATGAGGATTTTTTTGAACAAGGCCACAACTTCTCGCGCTTCAGGAAGTTCAAGTTCGAGTCAAAGTCAAAGTTAAAGTCAAGGTCAATGACAACACGTGGAGCTCAACAGATATCTGAGTACGAAGTATTCTATCACGGAGAACGATGATTTCACAAGCAACGATCTTCTGAAATGGTGGCGGAACAAAAGAAACAGCTTCCCCATTCTATCGAGATTAGCATGTGACATCCTTGCTTTCCCGGTTTTAACAGTTTCATCGGAGCAGGTGTTCAGCATGGCCGGACAAATACTAGAAGAAAGAAGATGTTCATTGGCCCCTGATGCAGTGGAAGCTTTGACATGCCTTAAGGATTGACAAAATGCAAGTTTGAGATGACAACATCAACTGGACAACGAAGAACTCATGGATGACTTCTTCAGTATGACTATCGATGAGAGTTCTGGTAGTAACCAACCGACGAGCTTATGTAATTGTAAATACTTAATTATTTTTTTTTTCTGATTGCACTATTTTTCCATTACCAAGTTTTTATTCCATTGAGTTTTTCTTAGTAAGGTTTTTAACGAAACAATCATGATTTGTAATTTATATTTTTTACCACAAATTTAATATGAAATTACAAAAATATTATTCATCGAAAACTAATCAAGTGTTGTATGAAATGAAAAATGTTATACTTCATATTAAAATTATTACATTAATAATTACACAAAATTATTACAATGTATAAAAAATAATTGTATAAATAAAATGTTTAAATATTTATAAAAAAAATACAAATCCCATTGGGCCCGGTCCATTAAATGCCCATTAATGCCTTAACGGGTCGGTCCGCCACATGCCTGGCTTGGCACGCCCCGACCCAGGCCACATGCCCAGACCAAGCACACCTTCCTCACCAAACAGGCCGGCCCAACATGGCCTGTCTCCCTAACAGGTTGTGCCTGGCACGGCCCATTAGGACAACTGACCTAACGGGGCCTGGGGGGACCTGTTTTGACACCACTACCAACTTATAGTGTTCCTTGGCGATAAGAGAGCGAAATATCTTGGTAGCTTAAACATAAGGCCATCAAACTTTAATATACTTGTGCCGCAACCTTCTAGATGACCATCATCAACTTTTATTTATTTTAAACGACGATTTTCTAGAAGTCAAAGAATTTGATCTTATACGACGACAAACACGCCTAGACCTATTTTACATGTCCGAAAAGGCGAAAACAGTATATCAACTTTTAAATTTAAATTTATGATACAGGTAAACCTATTTATTGGCATTAAAAAAAATAAAAAATTATTGACTTTAAAAGTACATGGCAAATGTAAGTGGATAAAAGAAAATATCTCAAGTTTATTAATAACATTAAATAGATGAACATTAATAAATGAAAAAAATAAATAATTTATTAATAACATTAAATAGATGACACTTTCTTATGAAAAGTAGTTATTTTTATATTATATGATTCTTTATTTTAATTTTGATAAGAGCTTTGATGAAATTACATCCATTTTTTTGAATTTTGATCTGAATTTTTGTGTGGATAATATGTTCATTGAAATTTACATATGAATAAAATTTAAAAAAATTTTAAGCACTATAACTATTCTTCTTGGATTTTCCTATATTTCGTCTATTTTCCGATGCCTTCATATTCAACAAAATTGGGATAAATAGTTGTAGTGTTTGAAAAATTCTTAAATTTTATTGATAGGTAGATTTCATTGAACTTATCATTCATACACAAATTTAGATCAAAATTCATAGAAATCGACGTGATTTCATCAAAGTCCTTAACAAAATTAAAGTAAAGGATCAATTATGAGAGAACTACTAATCTACTCTCTATATATATATATTATAGAACCAACTATGTAACGTTACAAAATTAAGATCTTCAAAATAAAATTCAAAACTATCTTGACTACAAAATTATTATCTATCTATATATGAATGTCAAATTAATTTTTAAAATTTAAACAATAATGAGGTTATAAAAATATTACACTCATAAAATAGAGAGGATAATCTAAAATAAATAAATAAAATAAAAACATTCTCTCCCGAAATTAAAAATAAAATAAAATAGAGAGGATAATCTCGAACCGACAAGAAGCTTGAAAGTCGGTGCTTCTCTAAAATCCAATCCACGGCTCAGATTCAATTAAAGGAACCTTCCACGAAGCCCTATATGCTTATATATCCCGCCAAATCCCTCCAACATTTCTATTTTATAGCTTCAACTAAAAAAAACCTCAAAAAAACAATCAATAAAAAACATTCGACTAAAAAAACCTCAAAAAAACATCAATAAAAAACAATCGTGTTTTTGCTTTCAATTCAATCACTACCGTCGATTTCACGAAGAAGATACGAATCAGATGGCTTCAGGAAAAGGAGAGGGACCGGCGATCGGGATCGATTTGGGGACGACGTACTCGTGCGTCGGTGTATGGCAGCACGACCGCGTCGAGATCATCGCCAATGACCAAGGGAACAGAACCACGCCGTCGTATGTGGCGTTTACAGATACGGAGCGTTTGATCGGAGACGCTGCTAAGAATCAGGTCGCCATGAACCCTGTCAACACCGTTTTTGGTACGATCTCGTCTCTCTGTTCGATCATTGTTTAAATCTTTAATTTTTAACTATAAGTTTCAATTGTTTAGTTCTTTATTTAATATTTTTATGGAAACTAACGTAATCTGAATATTTTTTCGAATATTGAAACTACTTTGAAATTTTGTTTCACTTAATTGAGTAATTCGAATTGCTAGATCTTGAATTTCTAGGGTTTTGTCTTTAATGAACTATTAATTTTAACAATTCGCTAAAGAAAAAAATATCGAAAATATGGGATTCTTTGGAAAAACTATTACACAAAATTTCGAAAATTTGGGATTTGAGAAAAATTATTCTTTTTGTGTATGTGGTGTTTCACTTAATTGAGTAATGAATTTTGATATGCTCTACAATATGACATGGAAATTAAAGTAATTTGAATATATATTTTTCGAATATTGAAATGACTGAATTTTGTTTCATTTAATTGGGTAATTCGACGAGCAAGATCTTGAATTTCTAGAATTTTGTCTTTAATAACAGTATTGACTAACTAATAATCTTAACAATGCGTGAAAGACAAAATTTCGAAAATATAAGATTAGAGAAAAATTATTCTTTTTGTGTATGTGATGTTCTGTTTAGGTGTTAATGGTTTTTTTTATTTTTTGTACATTCGTTTTACAGATGCTAAGCGTTTGATTGGAAGGAGAGTCAATGATGCCTCGGTCCAGAGTGACATCAAGCACTGGCCATTTAAGGTGATTCCAGGGCCTGCTGACAAGCCGATGATTGTGGTCACATACAAAGGAGAGGAGAAGCAGTTTTCTGCTGAGGAGATCTCTTCAATGGTGTTAATCAAAATACGTGAGATCGCGGAGGCCTTTCTTGGGACAACTGTGAAGAATGCAGTTGTGACTGTTCCGGCTCACTTCAATGACTCTCAGCGTCAGGCTACCAAGGATGCTAGTGTCATTGCCGGACTCAATGTTATGCGTATCATCAGTGAGCCGACTGCTGCAGCCATTGCTTATGGTCTTGACAAGAAGGCTACCAGCGTTGGTGAGAAGAACGTGTTGATCTTCGATCTTGGTGGTGGTACCTTTGATGTGTCTTTGTTGACCATCAAAGAGGGTAATTTTGAAGTGAAGGCCACTGCTGGAGATACCCACCTTGGTGGTGAGGATTTTGACAACAGAATGATCAACCACTTTGTTCAGGAATTCAAGAAGAAGAACAAGAAGGATATTAGCGGAAACCCCAGAGCTCTTGGGAGATTAAGAACAGCCTGTGAGAGAGCGAAGAGGACTCTCTCTTCCACAGCCCAAACTTCAATTGAGATTGACTGTTTGTATGGGGGTATCGATTTCTGTTCAACCATTAGTTGTGCCAGATTCGAGGAGCTGAACATGGATCTCTTCAGGAAGTGTATGGAGCCTGTTGAGCAGTGTTTGAGGGATGCTAAGATGGACAAGAGCACTGTCCATGATGTCGTGCTTGTCGGTGGATCTACTAGGATTCCAAAGGTGCAGCAGCTGTTGCAGGAATTCTTCAACGGCAAGGAGCTGTGCAAGAACATTAACCCGGATGAGGCCGTTGCCTATGGTGCTGCTGTCCAAGCTGCCATTTTGAGTGGCGAGGGCAATGAGAAGGTCCAAGACTTGGTGCTCTTGGATGTTACACCTCTGTCCCTTGGTTTGGAATCCCCCGGTGGTGTTATGACTGTTTTAATCCCCAGAAACACAACCATCCCCACCAAGAAGGAAAGAGTTTTCACAACTATATTCGACAACCAGCCCGAGATGTTGATCCAGGTTTACGAGGGTGAGAGAACAGTAACCAGAAACAACATCTTGTTGGGCGAATTTGTTCTCTCCGGCATTCCTCCAGCTCCCAGAGATGTTCCACAAATCACTATCTGCTTTGACATTGATGCCAACGGTATCTTGAATGTCTCAGCCGAGGACAAGACAACCGGACAGAAGAACAAGATCACAATCACCAACGACAAGGGTAGGTTGTCCAAGGATGAAATCGAAAAGATGGTTCAGGAGGCCGAGAAGTACAAGTCAGAAGACGAGGAGCACAAGAAGAAGGTTGAGTCGAAGCACTCTCTAGAGAATTATGCCAACGACATAAGGAACGCCATCAAGGATGAGAAAATTGGTTCCAAGCTTACCCCAGATGATAAGAAGAAGATTGAAAAAGCGATTGAGCAAGCCATTCAATGGCTCGATGGCAACCAGCTTGCCGAGGCTGATGAATTCGATGACAAGATGAAGGAGCTGGAGAGCATCTACAATCCCATCATTGCCAAGATGTACCAAGGGGCTGGAGCCGACATGGTTGTTTTTCGGCAAGAGGTAATATATCGACAACACAACACTCCTTTACATATACTTCTTTTATAAACTTCCATATGCGAGATCGGTGTAAAAACTGTAAATTGGTCATTATTCTAATACTGTTTTTCTGTCAGGAATCTTTACGAATCTACCAAGACCGGGGCACTATGGCAAAGACTCATCCTGGCCACCAGCACCACGAGCTGGTGCTGAAAAGATTCAAAAAACCATACACATGCGACGGTTGCAAGGAGCCAGGGATCGGGTCACAACACCGGTGTGAGGACTGCAACTATGATCTCCACAAGGACTGCATGTTCTACAAGGCCACCACTAGCCATGACTTCTTCTCGAACTCCGCCTTCAAGTTTCACCTCCTCCACCCACTGGGACAAGACGGGAGACGGTGTGATGGGTGCGGGAAGCCGGTGAGAGGCTTCGTGTACCACTGCGAAAAGGAAGGGTGGGATTTACATCCTTGTTGCATGAACCTCCCAGACAAGCTAAAAGTCGACGATGTCAAGTTCAAGCTTCAAAACAAGGTGTCGAAAGAGTGCATTTGGTGCAACAGAAAGAAACTCAAAGGAAGCGTTTCTGGGATCAGAGGGTGGTCTTACGTGTCCAAGTGTGGCAAGTATCATTTTCATGTGAATTGTGCATCGGAGATGATGCTTGAATGTTGGAAAAATGAGTCTTATAGTAATAATGATTATAATGACCAAACTGCCCCTGATAGATTGGATTTGGCCTTGGAGAATTTGAAGCTGCCTATTCAAGGTCGGTCTGGTCGAAATGGTGGTTGGAGTAGTGGTGACAAATTTAAAAGGATTGTGAAGATGTTTTTCAAGGTTTTTGTGGGTATTCTTCTAGGCGATCCGACTACAACTCTTGTTTGTGTAGCCGAGTTTATAAGGGGATGATGTCTCGATGTTGTTGTGGTCTTTGATTTGTTGTTCTTCTTGTCTATCCAACAGTAACTTATTTGTCTCTTGATGTATTTAGTTTTTTGTTTGTTTGAGTAATTTTTTCGTTGTTGGTAAATGATCAGGAACTTAATTTGTTTTCAAGCTGTGTACTTTTGATTTGTCTTATCATTGTTTTCGTTTGCAAATTTGATTCTGTAATCTATTAACTAATTAGAGTATTTTTGTTTTATGATTATATATGATCGATGATGGTTGGTGATATCTTTTTGGTCCTTAATTATTGAAATTTGATATCTGAGATTCTGGGTTGTCAATCTTGTATATCCGGGTTGGGCGGTCCAAGCCCCTTCCCTCAAACCCAATGGATGGGCGGGCTGAACTTGACTTTCAGGACCCGTGAGCCTGAAGGACCAAATTTGAGGGAAATGCCAGACTTGAATAAGTTAAAGCTCACTGGTCCTCCCAAAAACGTGCCCCAACTCCTGTATGTTCAACGAGCCAATAACCCACCATGACTTCTAAAAAAACTGCACCTCCGAATACTTCGATCGACCACCCGGTATAAATTGGTATGGTCATGGACCCATGGTGTAAAAGATATACTGCAATGCGCGTGAGAAAACTGTGAAAGGTTTCGTGTATCACTGCAGAGAAAAGGACTTGGATTTGCATCCGTGTTGTCGAAACCTTCCAAGAAAGTTGCAAGTCGATCATAATAATGTTGAATTTGAGCTCTGTGATAAGGTGTTGGAGAGGAAGTGCCTTTGGTGCGAGAAGAGGAGGCTTCCAAGAAGTTGCAAGTCTATCATTGTTTTCATTTGAAAATTTGTGTCTGTAGTTGGAAATGCAAGAGAGTTTCTGAGGAACTTCTGTGTACTTTCATATGGAAACAAGAAGTCTGATAAAGAAAATGAACAAAGTTAAAATTTGATTATTTTTCCCCAGAAAATATCTGGATTGTTTTGTTGCTGTTGGAGTCAAAAGACTCAAAACCCAATGGAATCTTTATTTTGATAAATCCAACACGACAACACTACACATTTGACTTTTAGTTTAAATATGGGGCACACACTTTAAAAAATCAACAATACAAAAACAAAAAATTGTAGTTTGCAGGTTCTTATAATGAATAATTTTTTTATTATTTATTTTTGACAATATCTATTAATTTGGGATCAGATTTTTTTTTGAAAGCTTTCATCATAGGTAAGATTCGAGCCGCTGACTTAGAAGTCATTTGCCCAAGCCCCAAGTTTATCCATCTACCAACTGAACTACACCCCTGTTGGCTATAATGAATAAAATTAGGACTAATTACACAAACATCCCCTGAGTTTAGTCATAATTGCATGTATATGGAATTTTTTTTTCCTTAGATTTTTATCTTTACCCAACGCGGTTTCTGAGAAACTTCATTGAATCTTCACTCCACACTCACAGTCTAAAGTGAAAATCAATTGAATTGCTGAGAAACTTGTTGGCTGTTGGCAAGAAGTTTGTGATAAAGCTGAATTCATCTTCAATTCATTATAAATTAAGACTAACAAATTCAATTGATATTACATTGCTTTCCTTTTTCTCCTTCTTGTTTGTGGCTTGCTCTTAACTTGTTCTTCTGTTCTTCTTGCATCCTTTTCTACTGATGGAGTGATGCAAGATAATTATATATATACTTAAAAAATAATTATATATATACTTAAAAAAATAATTATATATAATACTTAATTTATTTATTTAAAAAAAATGGATTATAAAAATGTAAAAAATGGATTAAAAAATGGATTATAAAAATTGTTAAATAAATAAATTAAGTATTGTATAAAATTATTATTTTAAGTATATATATAAATTGTCAAAAAAAATAAAGTATATATATAATTAATAATAAAATAGGTAACTAAGGGCACTTTAGTCATTTTTTGGTTAAAATTGTGGACAATGGTTAGATTTAACGAAGTCAACTAATTACAGGGGATGTTGTGCAATTATGGGTAAAAATTCCATATACATGCAATTATACCTAAACTCAAGGAACGTTTGTGCAATTAGTCCATAAAATTATAACGCGTCTTGATTAAAGAAATATATTTGTTGACCAAATGAAAGGGTGTTCAATCAAATAATATCTAATGCAATGTATTGTTGATCATCGGTTATATTATATGCAGCTGACTAGATAAAAATGTTGCAATTAATATAATACAAACATGATTAGTTATAATTTGGTCATGTAGTGAAACAAGTGAAGAATTTTTCAGATTTCCAATATTTTTTTAATATCTCAATAATTGCACTGCTAGAGTGTTAGTACCATTTAACTAATTCTTTGAATCATCAAATATTTCAAGAAAACAAACTAAACTAAACTGCATGATAGAGTAATCAAACAATATTTAGTTATATTTAGATAGAAGATAATATATATTTGATGTCAGCTGATTAACTCAATCCATTAAGTATATGATTTCAAATATTAAATATATTTATTGAAGTGGATGGTTTGAGTTCTAAAGATTTTATAATTTCTATGTATAAGCTTGTTAATTTTTCAGGGTTATGTCTCTTAAGAGATTTTTTTCAACAAAAAAAAAAAAAAAGGTCTCTTTAGAGACATCTGGAAAAAAAAAAAATCGGGGTTATTTTCTTATAGATTTCATTAAATTTACCATCTATACAAAAATTCAGATCAAAATTCATCGAAATCGACGTGATTTCATCGATATTTTTATCGAAATTAAAATAAGAGATCCTCTGTGAGAAAACCTATATATATATATATATATATATATATATATTAATTACATAACCAACTATGCAACGTTAAAAAATTAAGATCTTCAAAATAAAATTCAAGACTATCATAACCACAAAATTATTATCTATTTATATATGAATGTCAAATTATTTTTAAAATTTTAAACAATAATGAGGGTATAAAAATATTACACTCATAAAATAGAGAGAATAATCTAGAAAGAGAAAGAGAAAGAAAAAAAAAACATTCTCTCCCTTTGAATTTACTTTTATTTTTTCTCAAATTATTATTATTTTAATTTTAATTTTTAAACAAGGAAGAATCAAGATAATACAATTGACAAATCATAATTACGACTCACGAGACTCAACCAATCAGATACCGTCCCGCCAATTAAATAACCACGTATATTATAATGACGTCATGTCGGAAAAGAAAGGTCTCGAACCAACTCGAAGCTTGAAAGTCGGTCTTCCTCCGTCTCATCACCGTCTCTAAAATCCAATCCAACGGATCAGATTCAATTACACGAACATTCTAGAACCCACCACAAAACCCTATATATACCCGCCAAATCCCCCCAATTTCTCTATTATAGTTTCGACTAAAAAACCTCAAAAAACATCAATAAAAAACAATCGTGTTTTTGCTTTCAATTCAGCTTTCAATTCAATCACTAACGTCGATTTCACGAAGAAGATACGAATCAGATGGCTTCAGGAAAAGGAGAGGGACCGGCGATCGGGATCGATTTGGGGACCACGTACTCGTGCGTAGGTGTGTGGCAGCACGACCGCGTCGAGATCATCGCCAATGACCAAGGGAACAGAACCACGCCGTCGTATGTGGCGTTTACCGATACGGAGCGTTTGATCGGAGACGCTGCTAAGAATCAGGTCGCCATGAACCCTGTCAACACCGTTTTTGGTACGATCTCGTCTCCCTGTTCGATAATTGTTTAAATCTTTAAGTTTTTACTATAAGTTTCAATTGTTTAGTTCTTTATTTAATATTTTTATGGAAATTAACGTAATCTGAATATTTTTTTCGAGTATTGAAACTACTTCGAAATTTTGTTTCACTTAATTGAGTAATTCGAATTGCTAGATCTTGAATTTCTAGGGTTTTGTCTTTGATGAACATTTAATTTTAACAATTCGCTAAAGAAAAAAATCACGAAAATATGGAATTCTTGGAAAAACTATTACACAAAATTTCGAAAATTTAGGATTTGAGAAAAAAAATATTCTATTTGTGTATGTGGTGATTCACTTAATTGAGTAATGAATTTTGATATGTTCTACAACATGTCATGGAAATTAAAGTAATTTGAATATTTTTTAGAATATTGAAAAGACTGTGAATTTTGTTTCACTTAATTGAGTAATTCGACGAGCAAGATCTTGAATTTCTAGAATTTTGTCTTTAATAACAGTATTGACTAACCAATAATCTTAACAATGCGTGAAAGACAAAATTTCGAAAATATAAGATTAGAGAAAAATTCTGTGTATGTGAGGTTCTGTTGAGGTGTTAATGGTTTTTTATGTACATTTGTCTTACAGATGCTAAGCGTTTGATTGGAAGGAGATACAATGATGCCTCGGTCCAGAGTGACATCAAGCACTGGCCATTTAAGGTGATTCCTGGGCCGGCTGACAAGCCGATGATTGTGGTCACATACAAAGGAGAGGAGAAGCAGTTTTCTGCTGAGGAGATCTCTTCAATGGTGTTAATCAAAATGCGCGAGATTGCAGAGGCCTTTCTTGGTACAACTATAAAGAATGCAGTTGTGACTGTTCCGGCCTACTTCAATGATTCTCAGCGTCAGGCCACAAAGGACGCGGGTGTGATTGCTGGACTTAATGTCTTGCGTATCATCAACGAGCCCACAGCCGCGGCCATTGCTTATGGTCTTGACAAGAAGGCCTCCAGTGTTGGTGAGAAGAATGTGTTGATTTTTGATCTGGGTGGTGGTACTTTTGATGTGTCTTTGCTCACCATTGAAGAGGGTATTTTCGAAGTGAAGGCCACTGCTGGAGATACTCATCTTGGTGGTGAGGATTTTGACAATAGGATGGTGAATCACTTTGTTCAGGAGTTTAAAAGGAAGAACAAGAAGGATATTAGTGGGAATCCAAGAGCTCTTAGGAGATTGAGGACTGCTTGCGAGAGGGCAAAGAGGACTCTCTCGTCTACTGCTCAGACTACAATTGAGATTGATTCTTTGTTTGAGGGTATTGATTTCTATTCATCCATTACTCGTGCCAGATTCGAGGAACTCAACATGGATCTTTTTAGGAAGTGTATGGAGCCTGTTGAGAAGTGTTTGAGGGATGCAAAGATGGACAAGAACAGTGTCCATGATGTTGTGCTTGTCGGTGGATCTACTAGGATACCGAAGGTTCAGCAGCTGTTGCAGGACTTCTTCAATGGCAAGGAGCTTTGCAAGAGCATCAACCCGGATGAGGCTGTGGCGTATGGTGCTGCGGTTCAAGCTGCTATCTTGAGTGGTGAGGGCAATCAGAAGGTGCAAGATTTGTTACTCTTGGATGTCACACCTCTGTCCCTTGGATTAGAGACTGCTGGTGGTGTCATGACCGTGTTGATTCCAAGGAACACAACCATTCCCACCAAGAAGGAGCAAGTGTTTTCAACCTACTCGGACAACCAACCTGGCGTCTTGATCCAAGTTTATGAGGGTGAGAGAGCTAGAACAAAGGACAACAACTTGCTGGGGAAGTTTGAGCTTTCCGGCATTCCTCCGGCACCAAGGGGTGTTCCTCAGATAACTGTCTGCTTCGATATTGATGCTAATGGCATTTTGAATGTTTCTGCCGAAGACAAGACTACTGGGCAGAAGAACAAGATTACGATCACCAACGACAAGGGAAGGTTGTCTAAGGAAGAAATAGAGAAGATGGTTCAGGAAGCCGAAAAGTACAAGTCTGAAGATGAGGAAGTCAAAAAGAAAGTTGAGGCAAAGAATGCTCTGGAGAACTATGCCTACAACATGAGAAACACTGTCAGGGATGAAAAGATTAGCTCCCAACTTGATCCAGCTGACAAGAAGAAGATAGAAGATGCTATTGACCAGGCTATTCAGTGGTTGGACACTAACCAGCTCGCGGAAACAGACGAGTTCGAGGACAAGATGAAGGAGCTGGAGGGCATTTGCAACCCCATTATCGCCAAGATGTACCAGGGTGGTGGTGCTGGAGCTGGTCCTGCCATGGATGAAGATGTTCCTCCTTCCGGTGGCAGCGGCGCTGGCCCTAAAATTGAAGAAGTCGATTAATTGCATATGCTGCTGCTGCTTTGTTGGGATGTTTAAGTCTTCTTTTGTGTTTTTGTTTGATCGGAACAGTTGCATGTTTCTTCTATTAGTTATAAAAGTTGTTTCTATGGATTAATACTGCTTTCCATTTTTGTAATCTTATTTAAATTTTACTTACTATTTTACAAGTGATTTGTTTAGTGTGTTTCATCAAAAAGGCAAATGTGTGTCACTAATGGAATGATTGCAACAAGATTCACAGATATATAATTTAATTTACATAATCTTTGTAGCACAACTTCAAATACCATTCATTGCCAGGTCACACAAAAACACTATTTTTATAATGAACAGAAAACAAAGATTCCACAGCTGATTTTGCCCATGAAAGAATATCTTCTATAGATTATTGAGCATCTTTTTAACAACTATATATATAGTGCAATTGCAAAAAGACTTTGCACAATTACAGCTTCAGAGCAAACAACTACTACTGAACAACATCACAGAAGGCGATATCTCTGCACGACATAACTGAGAATAGATATCCATCACTATGCTTCTTTTGAATGCTAGTAGGAATTCAAGGAAACTGGAGATGACTAATGCAAGCTGAAGCCAATAAGGAAAATCCGGTCAACGAAAATAAAAATATGGACCGAAATGAGAAAAGAGAAAAATAAAAATAAAAATGCAGATTTCATTTCATAGGTATTCTTGAATGAGGTTAGTTAAACAATGAAGCACCCACAGTCCTTACATCTATCAGATATATGACTCTTCCAGATCAACAAATGGTCGCTCACCCCAAGGAGAGGGGCGAAGGCATACACGGACCTCATGTTCTTCAGGACCTATGCGATTTTTGGGCACAATAATCTCAAGCATTGTTCCTGTCTCATCGCGGTATGCTTCCAATTTGGCATCTTCTGGAATGCGGTTAGGGAGGGGAATTTCTCGGATGAATTCCCCTGGAGGGCAGTGCTCTGGTGCTGGATCGGTTAGTTTAAATGTCCTATCATGTCTCTTAATGAATGGCATGCCGGCTGTGCTCACACAAGATATCTTTACAATCCCATGTAAGGGTGTATTCCTCCAAGTAACTTTCACCCTTTGAAGATCTGCAAAAGGCAAACTGATGATGATCAAGAACCCTTGGTCGTCTTCATAGACAGTTTTTGCTGCTGTGACAGGCCCATAAACATTCTTCATTACTCCACTGAAATCACTGATCCATGGAGGTTCAACTTGCTGGATTTTTGTATCTGATACTCTGTCAGCATGCGAATTATTCGACAAGCATGACTCATCATCATTATTCCCACGCGGGAAATAATCCTTCTTCCGCTTGTGACAACCAGGTGAAAGGTCAATTCCATCACCATTGCTATGATGATCTGATGGTTGGGTTGACAAATTCAAACTAGTACCATTGAGCAATTTTCTTGGGTGGGGTGTTATGCCATTCTTCGATGGAGCAAGGGAACGTTCCAGCTCAAATTCTGTGTTGGGAAGATTCCTCCATGTACCAAACTCGCTGGCCTCAAGAGGGATAGAGAAGCTTATATCCCGGCCTGTAAGCTCCATCCACCTCTTCCTCTCTTCGTCATCAAGATTCATGAGGTTGGGTGATCGAACAATTTCAATCCCATGAACACACTGAGGGTTAGACAGACCCCTATAGTGCTTCCTTTGCATTCTGTGAGATCGGACAAAACCCCTATCCGCGCTGAATGGGAAAGGGCGCTCCCCTTGGCGAGAGTGCCCGTTCATGTAACTCCTCAGCTGCATCTTGCCCAAAGCATTTTCAGGCCTTTCCTTGAAAACCCACATATACATGTTCTCCATATCATGCTGAACCAAGAAAGAATCTAGCTGCAAGTCCGATTTCTCATACCCAGACACACCTTTAGTATCCCAAATAATCTTATTCTTCGATTTCTCATTCAAAACAGGCTTGAAGTAGAAGCTGAAGAAGAACCAAGCACCCCATACGCTATCAAGCCGCTTAGTGAACTTTTTTGTAACCTTTGGGATATGAACAACTGTCTCAGCCTCATAAATCTGAGGCGCAAGGCTAACATCGATATCACATGGATCATTCCAAGTTAGGGGATGCGGGATAGGCTCAGATGACAAAGGAAGATTGATATCCGGAGGTCGAGAGAGTATGACCGACCGATTCACCTCTCTTTCCAATTCATCATGTGAAAGTAAACCCGAATCCATCGACAAAAGAGTGGATGGGTGATAATTCTCCATCGATAAGGTTGTTAGCAAAGCTTCCCCCATTTTTTTTTTCCTTTTCTTGCTTCTGGGGTATGATTTAGGTCACACTACAGTTGACAAAATCACCTCAAGAACATCT
This sequence comes from Acer saccharum, assembly GCA_030490815.1. Taxonomy (NCBI): domain Eukaryota; kingdom Viridiplantae; phylum Streptophyta; class Magnoliopsida; order Sapindales; family Sapindaceae; genus Acer; species Acer saccharum. The sequence goes on from CM059878.1 coordinate 98,693, forward strand.
TCACGTACGCATCAAATGAAACCCAGTAAAATTGTGCAGATTTATCAATCAATCAATCAATCCACAAAACCACAAAGCGAGGTCATATATATCTTCATGATCCAAATACACACAAATCCCCACCACAAAGACTCGCAAAATTTCATCAATCAATTAGGAGCAAACCCAACAACAGTTGATTTAACATGGTATGGTCAACAGCAACCTAAACAATAAAACAAACAAAAAAAGTTAAAAAAATTATCACCCCATCACTAAACTGTTAGTTTCTGATGAACAAACAACAAACAACATATCTCTACAAATCCTGAACAACCTTATCCTTCTGTTTGGCTGCCCAGAAACATTAAAAGTAAAAAAAATGTTTAAATCTGATAATTTTTAGAGGATTTTGGATTGTAAACAGTGAAAAAGAATCCACCTTCACACATCCAAATAGTCTGGATTTTAAATTCAATCAAGCAAAAGCTTTGATTTTTATTTAGGGTTTCAATATCAAGAGCTCAAGATTCATAACTTGTTTTTTTCTTTTTAATTTTCTCACACTTCTCATCAACCAAACAGACTATAAGATAAAAACCCAATATTCCCAATTCACAGAATCTCATAAAACAGTTGGAATATAACAAAATAAAGTACAGATTCAAAGCAATCAAATCAAAACCCCTCCAAAAAAAACAGAAACAGCCCAGAAAAAAAAATAGTCACATAATATAAATTTTAAAAAATAAATAAAAATGAATCAAACAGAGAGTTCGGAAATTACCGGAATAGAGAGGGTTATGAATCCAGAGAAATCAGAGAGCTTGACAATCGATCCCCATTTAGAGAGAGAGAGAGAAAAAAAAGGCGAGAGAGAAGAAACAGAAAGAGTAACGGAGTCTGTTTAAAGAGACGGTGAATTGCGGAAAACACCTGCACCAGTAAACGACGCCGTTGATGATGGATGTCGTTAGTTAACGGTGGAGAGACAAGAGACAAGAGTCAAAAGTGGCGTCTAACTAATGTGTTTGTGTAGGTGCAAGCAAGTACTAGTAAACACTGTAATAAAAGTAACATAACAAAACAACACGTGACATTAAAAATCTTCCAAACTAAACTAACCATAACTTTATCTATATATATACAGTAAGTTTTCCATGATGACTTTCACGATACACATTTTATATACCTTTTGATGAAATTGTATGTAATCAAATGTTTTTTTGATGAGATTTTTTGTATGAATAGTTAAAACATTGAAATACATTTATGGAAAAATTCGGGTGTAAAAACTAATTTTTTCCGATTTTTTTGAAGATAAAACATTTAAAAATAGGAAAATATAAGAAAAAATAGTTCTCAAATCCAACAAATTTCCAAATTTTTACCAAACGTGTATTTTAATTTTCTTAGGATACATACAAAAAATCTCATCGAAAAACATTTGATTACATATAATTTCATCAAAAAAAATGCTTAAAGTGTGCATTGTAAAAGTCATCATTAAAAAATTACTACACACACACACCATATGCAGTAACAATTATGGTGATTCGAACCTGAAATATTATCAGGCTGAATGAATGTATTTCCATGCCACATTGGACGGTGGCATTTTTTTTTTTCCTTTTTAATGATTCAAAGTGATGAGATGAGGTTGGTTGGTGGTACGTCCCTCATATCTTTACCCTCTTTGGATATGGGTTCAAGTCGTGACGCCTTCTCTAAATTTCGATTAATTGCAATAGTTCTAACAAAAAAAAAAAAAAAAAAAAAAAAGAATTGCTCCAACTATGGAATAAATTTTAGTATTTTTAATCTTACCTCAATTTCACAAAGTACTAAATGATTTTTTTGGTTGTGAGATTTGAGTGAGCAAAATTGAAGTACTAATCTTAATTTGAGTATGTGAATGTTTATGAAAAATACTATGTGTTTAATTGTATTAAGATACATACTTAAATTGTATTATGAATACTGAGTTTTATTTACACAAATAAAATAGGAACCTATCCTAATCAAACACAAAAGCGTGTTGTGACCAAACACCATTTAAAAAGTACAAATTAAATATCAAGAGAATAACACTAGAAGAAAAGCAAGGTTTTCATAAATTTTGTTGGTGTTATACCAAACAATTTAGATCCGAATATATAAATATTAAATATTGCGAGGTTTTAAGTCTTCTAATTTTTTTTTTTTTTAATCCATTAACATATTAAAATCAAATAAATAATTTCGTTAATATCATTTAAATTAATTTTAAAAAATAAGCATCAAGAAAAATTAATATAGATAAAACAGTTGTGAAGATGAGCTCATGACAATTAGAATTTTGGAAGAAAAATGGTGCCTTTATTAGTTCTTCTTGTTTTTAATTATTAATTATTGAGGCATTACATCACATTTTAAATATTTAGTGCCAAGAAAAAAACAAAACAATGTTACATATGCAATCTTATTGGGAATGCACAACACAAGAGCGTGACAGTTTTTTTATTGCAAGAAAATTTCAAAGAGGCAACACAACAAAAAAAAAAGAGGCTTTTCGAATTGTTTAACAGGCAGTTATATATATATAATTTTCATGTCAGTTCATCTTGATATAGTTTTATGAGGATATTGAATGTGAACCATTAGTTTTTTACATGTTTTGACTCAAGTGTGTATGCACTCGTCAAATCTTTTCCACAATGAGTGACTCACATTCAATATCCTAATAAAGTTATATCAGGACGTCCTGACCAGATCGGGACTATATATATATATATATATAAAGTTTAATAATGTCCACAAGTTCTATATTCAAATAAGGGAATTGTGTTGTCAAGAGTTTATTTATCAAATATTACAAAAAATGTTATTATAATCATAGAAAAATAATAATAATAATAATAATAATAAAATAGACGAGATAAAGTTTATCCGGTGTATGCTCCTCACAACTACATTATTGAGGTTATGAGTTTGAGTCGTATCCCTTTCTCAAACCCCATTTGAATTTGTTCAGTTTAAAGGTTAGGTTCGTAGTTTGTTCCCATAAGATTTGGATTCTTTCTCAAAGATTGTAGGGTTCGATAAGAGTCCCGGTTTTGAATTGGAGTTCACTAAGCGGGTTTCGGGGTATTTCTGGGTTATAAAAAAAAAAAAAAACTAATATACATATATCACTTCTAGAAACACCAATAGGTCTCTTATCACAACAATGTCTTGAATGAGGGAAATATATTATTGATAAATATGTTTTATAATGAAAATTCAAGGCCTTGATTTGAGGTGGGGCCTTAGGCAACTACCTCAGTTGCCTAGAGGTCCAACCGGGCCTGAAAAGACCAATAGTTCTCTTATCAACAACAATAATGTCTTGAATGGGGGCTGCTGCTTGGATTCAGGTCTTTTCTGCTTATTGCTACTTTATCTGATAAGCTTTTCTTTTTATTTATATAGTCCATAGAAGGGTCTTGTGATTGGATATTGATGAATAAAAATTGAACAATAATGCGAGTAAAAAATACCATTGAAGATTCCACTTTTCGCTTTATATAAAATAAAATAGTTATGGTGAGTTGATGATCAAAAATTGATAAAGTGTGATTAAATAAAAGTTTCACAAAAGAGAGGTTGCTAAAGCCTGAAAGTGGGTGGAGATTTTGATAATTATTTTCATGCACATACTATTTACATCATGTACTTGCTTATCTTGTATAGTATGTATGAATAAGAAAATTGAAAACCCCCAAAATTAGTAGGGGTCTTTTAAAGAGTGGTCCAGTGGAATGTTTTTCACGCCTACATTATTGAGATTGTGAGTTCGTGTTTAACAACTTATATACTATAATATTCGAATGGAAAACCCGTGCAACTCTGCTAAATTATTCACTTGTAATTTACTCACAAAAATCTGCATGTAATCAAGTCAATAATTCTACAACACAAAAATGTACAAGTAGTTAAACCAATGATCAAGTCATTGATCATCTTCCTTGTAAGGAGATTTTATTGAATAATGATTCTGCTATTAATATGGATGAAATCTTTGGTATTTATTAAATGATCAAATTGACCAAAATTATGAGGGTTCTGGTGATCATGATGATCCACTACACCAAGAAATTCAACAAGTTTTGGATGGAATTGACACTTCAGGAGATAGGAGAGGAAAGAATAATTTGGAGAAAATCCCCAAAAAAGACCGAGATATTTATGCTTCAAATTCTACACATCGTCAAGTAGACCCCATGCTATGAGAAAATGATTATGTGTTAGATGAAGAAAATTGGATCCCAGTGGTGACCAGATCAAAAAGGAAAGTGAAGCCGACTTTTAAGATGTTATCTATGACTAGTGCCAAGGGAAGACATTCTAAGCACCACCAATAAAGTTGATATGCACTCCATCAGTTTTATTTATATTTATATTTTAGCTTTAATAATGTTTGTTTTCTTCTCTCTCTTTGTATTTCTTTTATTATAATAAATTTCTCCTAAGTGGTTACTTTACCACTTAGGTTTATCTAAAAAAAAAAATATATATTGGGTTCGATAGTATCTAAATTAAACTATATCTAATTACTCTAAATCAAAGTAAACATCAACTTGATGTAGATTGAGTTAGAGGCTAAAAGAAATTTATCATCCAAGTAAAACTATTAAACATAACTTTCCTTCAACAAGTTTTAGGTGCGGAATTTATATACGTTTTTTTTTATTATTATACATAATCGATTCTGTAACGTTACAGGGTGTCATAATCACTTTTGAGAGAATACCTAGATCACTTTATAATGATATCGAGTCAGATCTCACACAAAAGCACTATCAATCGAACTTGTGGCCTACACATATTTGTGAATTGTGAATTGTTTTGAGGTCTCGTACGACGCAATGCTTTTCTCATGAAGTGGTAGCTACTAGCTGGTTATCACCATTTTATGGCACAGCCCTACAATACTGGTCCCTTTTTCTACTTAAGTTATCTCCTTATCAGCAGGGACATCTGCACTTTCTCTCTAATTTCACCTGTTGGATCAATCAAGGCAAGGAAAACGAGTTACTTTATTATAATTTTAATGATTTTTTTTTTATTTGATGAATTCATATACTAACTTATATGTATTAATAGTTATTATGTACGAGATTTTGAATATTTTTTAGTGTGATTCTGATTTTGCAACTTTACGTAATCAAAACTTTGCTTTTCCGACTAAGCTACACAGGAAAAGCCGAAAGCTAATCGTAGTAATTTTTTTTTTGGCTTTTAATGAACTCTATAAATTTAAAGTTCAAACAAGACATTTTGTTAAAATCAACTTTTTCAACAAAGATAAGTCTTAACATTGTGTTTAATAATCGAGAATCCTAATAAAAGAAAAAGAATTTGATTATTTTGATTTGTGAATTCAAGTATTTACTAATAAATCTTTACAGAATTAAGTTATGTAGATCTCACACACAAATCAGGAATCAAGTTCCTAAAATAAAGAAACTTGATTCCTCGGTTTCCCTTTCCCAATTGAAGAAGGTAATTAATATACTTTTACTAAAATAACGTTAATTAAAATTAATGAAAAAAAAAAAAACAATTGTAAGGATTGAAAATAAAAAGGGAATTAATAATGTTAACTTAATTCTTTGGGTAGAGGGGGAAATTAAATTTCTTTTCCGGTAGGAACTAAATTCTTGATTTATGCATGATTAATGCTAGACAACCCAAAAATTTAGCATTAACTACATCATCCCGTGTTGTATGTGCGGTGATGATAACTCACTTGCTATATCATTTGGGTTAATTATTTGAGTTGTTTAACATTACTCTTTTTAGTAAATCATTGTATTAAATTTCATTTCCGTCATTATAATTCTAAACGCAACCCTTGTAATTATCGGAATAAACATTTTGGGCTCACTTGACCCAATTAAATATCCTATTTACCAACAAATTACTGGGCTGGGCTATATGATTCTCAAGTACTTGACCCACCAAACTCAACCACCATCAGTCATCGCTTGGCTTTCTTTCTCTAATAATTAAAATAAATAAACTCCACATTAAGACAAATTTATACATACTCATCTTGCAATTACCGCCGATGCCATATAATTTGTCTATTGCTTCTTCTCTGTAGTTACTTACCTCAACCATTGCAAATTAATCACATTCTTCAATGGCAGATGATGATCGTGGTTACCTAACCAACGCCAGATTGTCGGTCATGCTCATCTGGTTTATATTCTCGGCGTTCCTGGGCATGGTCTACTATTGCATCTCCATAGGCTGGTGTAACCGCAACAGGTCCAGCCCGAACCTGTCACAAGCACGGCCCTACATGCCCGAGATCATGGAGATACCGGGCAGCAGCGTTAAGGTATCAACGGCCCAGCTCATACCAGCCCATATATACGAGAAGGGTTCGGGCCTGGTGGGGGACGATGGCACGTGCGCGATTTGCTTGTGTGAATTTGAAGAAGGTGAGGAGCTACGTACCTTGCCTGAATGTTTGCACTCCTACCATGTACCTTGCATTGATATGTGGCTTCACTCTCACTCAAATTGTCCTATGTGTCGTACGGATGCAGCGGTCTCCCCGTCCCTGCAAATACTCCGGCCACCACCAACACCACTGCCATCGCCGGAGGGCCAATTCTGTGTTCTTATTCTCTAGTGCGATTTATTGATCAAATTAAAAGGTTGTGATATTGTAATATTTTGTTAGTGTTAAATGTTAATGTATGATGTTGGAGAGAATAATGATAGGTTTTGGCTTTGCGCTTTGACTTTGAGTTTTAAAGCTAGCAAATTACATGTATATACCAACTTTTAGAAGTGGGATTTCACACGGTTTTTTGTGGGATTCCGATTTGTATCGGTGTATAATGAATTCAAAGTTGAATTTATACAAATTCAAATCACAGTACACTTGATAATTTTCTACTACTATAAGTAGTATTTTTTAAATATAACCAAATCATAAATTTCTAAGTATTTTATTCTTATTTTAAAAAATTTCAAGATTATTTTTCCTCCCTTCTAATTTTATGTTCCAAATTAAACTATATCTAATTACTCTAAATCAAAGTAAACATCAACTTGATGTAGATTGCGTTAGAGGCTAAAAGAAATTTATCATCCAAGTAAAACTATTAAACATAACTTTCCTTCAACAAGTTTTAGGTGCAGAATTTCTATACGTTTTATTTTATTTTATTATTATACACAATCGACTGTTTAACGTTACAGAGTGTTATAACCACTTTTGAGAGAATACCCAGATCACTCTATAATGATATTGAGTCAGATCTCACACAAAAGCACTATCGAACTTGTGGCTTACACATATTTGTGAATTGTGAATTGTCTTCAGGTCTCGTACGACGCAATGCTTTTCTCATGAAGTGGTAGCTACTAGCTGGTTATCACCATTTTATGGGACAGCCCTACAATACTGGTCCCTTTTTCTACTTAAGTTATCTCCTTATCAGCAGGGACATCTGCACTTTCTCTCTAATTTCACCTGTTGGATCAATCAAGGCAAGGAAAACGAGTTACTTTATTATAATTTTAATGATTTTTTTTTTTATTTGATGAATTCATATACTAACTTATATGTATTAATAGTTATTATGTACGAGATTTTGAATATTTTTTAGTGTGATTCTGATTTTGTAACGTTACGTAATCAAAACTTTGCTTTTCCGACTAAGCTACACAGGAAAAGCCAAAAGCTAATCCTAGTGAATAGTGTGTGCGTGTTTGGAGTTCGCTGAATTTTTTTTTTGCTTTTAATGAATTCTATAAATTTAAAGCTCAAACAAGACATTTTGTTAAAATCAACTTTTTCAACAAAGATAAGTCTTATCAGTGTGTTTACTAATCGAGAGAATCCTAATGAAAGAAAAAGAATTTGATTCTTTTGATTTATGAATTCAAGTATTTACTAATAAATCTTTGCGGAATTAAGTTATGTAGATCTCACACATAAATCAGGAATCAAGTTCCTAAAATAAGGAAACTTGATTCCTCGGTTTCCCTTTCCTAATTGAAGAAGGTAATTAATATATTTTTACTAAAATAACGTCAATTAAAATTAATGAAAAAAACAATTGTAAGGAATGAAAATAAAAAGGGAATTAATAATGTTAACTTAATTCTTTGGGTAGAGGGGGAAATTAAATTTCCTTTCCGGCAAGAACTAAATTCTTGATTTATGTATGACTAATGCTAGACAACCCAAAAATTTAGCATTAACCACACCATCCCATATTGTGTGTGTGGTGATGACAACACATTTGCCATGTTATTTAGGTTGAATTTTGGGTTAATTATTTGAGTTGTATAGCATTACTCTTTTTAGTAAATCACGGTATTAAATTTCATTTTCGTCATTATAATTCTAAATGCAACCCTTGTAATTATCGGAATAAACATTTTGGGCTCACTTGACCAAATTAGATATCCTATTTACCAACAAATTACTGGGCTGGGCTATATGATTCTCATGTACTTGACCCACCAAACTGAACCATCATCGGTCATCACTTGGCTCTCTTTCTCTAATAATTAAAATAAATAAACTCCACATTAAGACAAATATATACATACTCATCTTGCAATTACCGCCGATGCCATATAATTTGTCTATAGCTTCTTCTTCTCTGTAGTTAATTGCCTCAACCATTGCAAATTAATCACATTCTTCAATGGCAGATGGTGATGGTTACTCATCCGACACCAGATTGTTGATCGCGGTCATCGGGTTTGGATCCGCGGCGTTCGTGGTCATGGTCTACCATTGCATCTCCGTGGGCTGGTGCAACCGCAACAGGTCCAGCGCAAACCTGTCACAAGCACGGCCCTACGTGCCCGAGAACGTGGAGATGACGGACAGCAGCATTGAGGTATCAACGGCCCAGCTCATACCAGCCCATAAATACGAGAAGGGTTCAGGCCTGGTGGGGGACGATGGCACGTGCGCGATTTGCTTGAGTGAATTTGAAGAGGGTGAGGAGCTACGTACCTTGCCTGAATGTTTGCACTCCTACCATGTACCTTGCATTGATATGTGGCTTCACTCTCACTCAAATTGTCCCATGTGTCGTACGGATGCCGCGGTCTCCCCGTTCCTGCAAATACTCCGGCCACCACCACCGCTGCCGCCACAGGTGGCATTCGGTTCCGTGAGCACGAGGGCCAATTCTGTGTTCTTATCCTCTAATGCGATTTATTGATCAAATTAAAAGGTTGTGATCTTGTAATATTTTGTTAGTGTTAAATGTTAATGTATGATGTTGGAGAGAATAATGATAGGTTTTGGCTTTGCGCTTTGACTTTGAGTTTTAAAGCTAGCAAATTACATGTATATACCAACTTTTAGAAGTGGGATTTCACACGGTTTTTTTGGGATTCTGGTTTATAACGGTGCATAATGAATTCAAAATTGAATTTATGTAAATTCAAATCCCAGTACACTTGATAATTTTCTACTACGTATATATATGTAGTACTTTTTTAATATAACCAAATCATAAATTTATAAGTATTTTATTCTTATTTTAAAAAATTTCAAGATTATTTTTCCTCTTTTTTAATTTTATGTTCCAATAGATTGGGAAATCTAAATTGAATAATTATTTAAAATGTATTATTAAAAAACATATACCAAAAGTTTTTTTTTTTTATCCCCAAGGGGTGGTGTCGGTGGTCACTGGGGCGAGCCGTAGACTCGGATGTCCAACCTCGTGGGATTAATCGAGGTGCACGCAAGCTAGTTCGGACACTTACGGATACCAAAAAAATATATATATACCAAAAGTTTCAACTCGAATGTTTTGTGAATTATATTTTATCAACGGTGAATGGTTTGATAAGAAATTTAGAACATTTCTTGCCAAATCTTGTATGTTTTTTCATATGAAATTTGACTCTATAACATTATAAAATCAAGATCCATTATGAAAAATATGTGGATCCCATACTTGATAATGATTATATATTACTCTTTGTTATATAAAATATGAGTAATGTTACTTTTCCCAAATTTGGTGTCCAAATGACATGGCAACACTCTCATCCATTAATTTAAATCAAGCAAATATAATACAATATAAATGAATGGATGAGAGTGTTGCTACATCATTTAGACAATAGATTTGGGCAAAGTAGCATTACTCATAAAATATTAGTTATTTAGAATGAGTGATTATCACCTAAAATATTCTATTATATTTGATATTAATTATAAGATTTGACATCTAATGAATAGAGATATTGTGAATAATTTATTTATTTATTATTATTATAAATTTCATATATAGCTTCTTCTTTTTTGAAGAACATATATAGCTTCTTTTTTTAAAAAATAAAAATAAAAATAAATCTTATATGATTTATTTATCGAACAAGGAGTCGGAACAATAGTATTATTATTACAAAACTAGAAATCTTTGCAGGGCTAATTAGACAATTTTTATAAATAAGAACGTATGTTTTTTTAATGATTGTCAGCCATTTAAGTTCATTAAAAATCTTGTGGGGTGACAAAAATAAAGTAAAATCCTGGACTGTGGAGTGTCGGCTATTAGAAATCGATAATCCCAATACAGTTTTTATTTTTTATTTTTTTGTTGGACATGATTATATATATATATTCTACAAGCCTGTTCCAAAATTGACTGGTCATCACACTTCACACAACTACAAAATTGTTCCAACTTTTATAAGTGATTTTGTCTTCTTGTTTTGGGCACAGCTAGAGCTAGCTAGCTATACAATAAAGACAATCAAATGAAGTTCATGATCAAGAGTCAAGACCATTTCTCATATCAAACAATCACAAAAAATTAAATAAGTAATTGACAAATTATAAATTACACAAAATCCATTTTGGTTTTCAGAGCTCCAATTCTTCTTCTTCAATTAATGGACAGCAATTCCACACATTTTCCCAGCCTCTCTCCGGTCTCTGTGGCCACCATTGTCATTGCCTCCGCTGCTTCAGCCCTATTAATCTACCATTTCATTGTGGTACGTTGCTGCAGCCGCCACCTCGAATTCGTAGTCAGCCATGAACAATATTTGCCGTCACAACAAAGCTCCACGGCTATATACCAGGGCACGCCAAGCTGCTTGCAACATTCGTTAAACGAGCTTATACCTACATACAAATTCAGTACGGACATTGGGTCCGTACTAAAATCTAAGGACTTTACTTGTTCGATATGTTTGTCTGAATTCAATGATGGTGAAGACATTAGGCTTTTGCCTGAATGCCTGCACTCCTTTCATGTTCCTTGTATTGATATGTGGCTGGTTTCTCACTCGAGTTGTCCGCTTTGCCGAGCCGATACCCCCATTCATCCGATGGCTGGATTCCAATCACCCAAATCGGTAAATATGGCTGGATTTCAATCTCCCAATTTGGACATGCAACAACATATTGCGATGAGCAATTAATTGTTTGTAAGATAAATTTTATTGACCTTTTGTGAGATAAAATCAAAATTTAGGGATGATTCGTATAAATTTATAATTCGTTGGATATGTTGTTTTAATTTTGAAATTCATTATATATCTTCTCAAAATCTTCAATGTAGAGAAGATTGTATTTAAGAAAGAATATTAATGAATTTTTTGTTTTACTTTTACCATAAATTCGAAAAATTATTTAAGGCTCCATCTCGAGAAAAATTTTAACTTAAGCAATTACCCAGTAAGTTATTATGGGTAACTTAAACAAACTTGTTAGCTTGCAAATTTTAATTTTATTAATCAAATCGGTCATCATATTTTTCGTAAGTACTAAATTGGTCCATTGACTAACGAATGTCAAAAACTACACCTGAAATTAAGAAAGACATTCGAGATTTATTTAGTAATTGCTCGATCTTTAAACTTTCAAAAGATCCGATATTTAGTTTAAATTAATTTTTGAAGACTAATTTAAATTATGAATTAAGTTATTTTAAGGACATGTAATTTTTTTTTATAAGTCTCTATAGTTGATCATGTCGTTTCTTCTGTTTTGTAGTATATGTACCAATTTAGTCATGATTCATGTGTTCATGGTTAGGCACTTGGGCATAGCCAATACATTGCCGGAATTATAATAAAGGTCGAGTCAGGGTTTGTCAGGACCTTTCGAGATAATACGTACAGTATATGTGCATTCGAATATCTACCCACAATACCGGAAAAAACTACCCACACATACTTTTTAAATGTGCAAGAGGCATGGTTGATGGAACTTGTACCCCGACAACTAAAATGTATGGAAAGGGAGGTGCAACGTCATCTAAGCAAATAAATTGTCAAGTAGTTTCTAAATTGCTTTATGGGCTAATTGCCCTCCTTTGTACCAAAAAATAAATTAAAATCCAAATAAAATATCTGCAACACAACAAAGAAAATAATATAATATATTTTATCAAATAATATTCAAGCTAAATAATCATGAAGAAGAAAATCAATCGTGTCTCATCATCTCTGAAACACAGTGAATATCGGATTATATCACTAGGATCTTCTCCACGGCAACGAAACGAAATTCTACACTGAAATTTGACAAAAATCGGCTGAGGTAACTTGACTGAGTTAGTGTATCACTCGATATGTTCTGAGTCAACTTGTAATGTGCCCAGGCACGTCACGAGTCCACTCGTTGAGTTACTGGATCAACTCGTGATGGGTCCAAACCAAAATCGGAGACCGATCCAACTCCCAAAAAATTCGAAAAAATTACTATTGGATTGGGCCTACAATTGATCATTAATGGGCTATAACAGTCCAAACCCGAAGCCTATCTAAATATTTAAAAACCTTCTATTTTGATTTTTGTACAATGGTAAAAAAAAAAAAAAAAAAAATTAACACATTTTTTTTAATAATTTTTTTTTTTTGTTTTTAACTATTACAAGCCGTAAATAATGCTAGTTGCATGTGATTATACTAAAATAAGACAAATTTTAATGGTGCATGGATGTATTGGTGTAGTAAAGGCGACCCCTATTTATAATTCTATATATGGTTAAAAGTGATTTCGAATTTGATTAAATTTACTTCCATAATTATTTATAATTCTATATACAGTTAAAAATGATTCCTTATTTGTGTAAATTTATTTTCATACGTAAATTCTATTATCAGTTTGAACTGACAAAAGTTATATCAGTTCCTTGCATGTGGGCCACTGGATTTAAATACTTTGACTTGGCTGTATGCACTTGTTAGTCAAAGTATTTAAATCCAGTGGTCCACATGCAAGGAACTGATATAACTTTTATCAGTTCGAACTGATAATAGAAAGACTATATATATATATATATATATATATATATATATATGAGTAATGATATTTTGCCCAAATTTGGTGTCTAAATGATATGGCAACACTCTCATCCATTCGTTTAAATCAAGCAAATCTAATACAATCTAAATAAATGGATGAGAGTGTTACCACGTCATTTGGGCACCAGATTTAGATACCAAATTTGGGTAAAGTAGCATTACTCTCTATATATATATATATGTGCGTGTGTGTGTTTTTAAACGTAATTCTATATTTAGTTAGATTTACTTCTATATTTATCGTTATTTATATTTTTATATAGGATTAAAAATGATTTTACTTTTGGTTACATTACTTCCATAATTATTCATGTTTCTATATATGTTTAAAAATAATTCCATATTTGGTTAAATTTGTTTAAATATACTTATACATATGATTAAAAGTGTTTCCATATTTTGTTAAAATTTATTTCCATATTTGCTCATTTAGAAATACTACGGATTGGTTCTTTATTATACTACAAATGTATATTTAATTTTTCGAAATAAAAAATGGTATGAAATACGTTTGTTATTACCGGTGATAGTTACTTATTATCATAATTGTTTATGGGGTATACAGTATTCTTGCTAAGACTACTTTAAGGTACATTTACTAATTGGAAATGATATCCATTAGATATTGAAAATAGATAATCGACTAGCAAGCGAATTGGTCATTGAAGTACTCCAATTGATCATGGTCGCTTTGAAGAAGACAATAACCATTGCTCATGGCATAGACGGCAAAACTTTCATCAGTGTTGTTTATATGTATCATTGTTTTTGTGGTCGTCTACGGGCAAATTACTCTAATGTTCGTCGACCACTACCACAAAACTCTGAGGCTAGGTTCGGTGAACTACGACAATTTATCAATGAAGTTATTCCGACATACAAATTCGATGGAAATGTTGGGTTGGTATGGGATTGGACAGTTTCTTGTGCATCCGTGAGTAATGTGTTCCCCTTCGTTCTTCCAATTAGCAACTCTATTTGTTTAGCTTGTAATTCTACAATTTCCCATGCATTCAAGAGTGATTTATTGACCAACAAGCTTCATGATTCGCATCACGAGCATGATTATACTTGTTCAATATGTTTGAGAGCATTCGAGAATGATGAGGATATTAGGGTTTTGCCAGAATGTGAGCACCAGTTCCATATGGATTGTATTGATAAGTGGCTCTTCTCTCAATCGACATGTCCAAAATGTAGAGCCAATACGCCTGTTGCACACACTACTTCACAAGTAATTTATAGTGTAGACTTAAGAAATTTGTAAGAGAATTCTCTTTACATGTTTTGTATGATTTAATTTCAATAAAAAATTGATAAAGTAGCGTTTTATTATTATTATTTGTTGTCTTAAACTCTTACTATGGGTTGATTTTATGTGAAATTAAAGCTGTAACTAGTGGTTTAGAATCCTTCAGATAGGATTTTCAAAAATTAAAAATTAAAAAATCATTCAGTTAAGAAATTTTATTTTGGTAAATTAAAATTATTTTTAATGTTAACTCATGACGTGCTATGTGCTCAGGCACATCATGAGTCAACTCGGTACTAGCCTAGTTCAAAATCGGAGACTGATCCGATCCAACTCTTGGAAAATTCGAAAATATTGCTATTGGATTGGGCCTAAAACAAATCATGAATGGCCTAATGGAACGGCCCAAACCCGAAGCCTTTCTAAATATTTAAAATATTAACACTTTTTTTTTATTTTAAATATTTTGTGAAGAGAGGCATAACCCGAACCTACGACTTTGTGGTGTCGGTGTGAACACCGTAAATGGTGGGTGTACCACTTGGACAACCCCATCTCATTAACATGTAAATATATATATATATATATATATATATATATATATTCTATTATCAGTTCGAACTGACAAAAGTTATATCAGTTCCTTGCTTGTGGGCCATTGGATTTAAATACTTTGACTTGGTTGTATGCACTTGTCAGTCAAAGTATTTAAATCCAGTGGCCCAAATACAAGGAACTGATATAACTTTTATCAGTTCGAACTGATAATAGAAAGACTGTATATATATATATATATATATTAATATATAATGTAATTCTTTTTATTTTTATTTTTATTATTAATACATGATTATGATATGTAATGTAATTTAGTAGGTTCTTATCTAGAATAAATCAAATAATAATAATAATAATAACAAAGAAAACACTCAAATAGATTTATGATTCTTCGCATTAATTAGATTATCAAATATTAAATCACATCCCTAAATATATTTCAAATAAATTTAAAGTTATGTCAATGGTACAACTAGCATCCAACGGATTGATTAAAGAATAATGATTGGGTACTGACTGGTCAGTACAAAATACTGACCCCACAAATGAGAGTGTAGCACGTGTACAGACTGGTCAGTACCTAAGTGGCCAATTGTTATTCTTGATTAAATAAATCAAGAAATCAATAATCCCCATACAGTTTTTATTTTTTATTTTTTTGTTGGACATGAACATGATTATATATATTCTTCAAGCCTGTTCCAAAATTGACTGGTCATCAAATTAATAGAAGAAACCACACACTACACACAACTACACAATTGTTCAACATTTATAAGTGATTTAGTCTTCTTGTTTTGGGCACAGCTAGAGCTAGCTATACAAAAAAGACAATCAAATGAAGTTCATGATCAAGAGTCAAGATTCAAGACCATTTCTCATATCAAACAATCACAAAAAATTAAATAAATAATTGACAAACTATAAACTACACAAAATCCATTCTGGTTTTCAGAGCTCCAATTCTTCTTCTTCAATTAGTGGACAGCAATTCCACTCATTTTCCGGGCCTCTCTCCGCTCTCCGTGGCCACCATTGTCATCTCCTCCGCCGCTTCAGCCCTATTAATCTACCATTTCATCGTGGTACATTGCTGCAGCCGCCACCATGAATTCGTAGTCAGCCATGAACAATATTTGTCGCCACAACAAAGCTCCACGGCAATGTACCGGGGCACGCCGAGCAGCTTGCAACATTCATTAAACGAGCTCATACCTACATAAAAATTCAGTATAGACATTGGGTCCGCACTGAAATCTAGAGACTTTTCTTGTTCGATATGTTTGTCTGAATTCAATGATGGTGAGGCCGTTAGGCTTTTGCCTGAATGCCTGCACTCCTTTCATGTTCCTTGTATTGATATGTGGCTGGTTTCTCACTCAAGTTGTCCACTTTGCCGGGCCGATACCCCCGTTCATCCGATGGCTGGATTCCGATCACCCAAATCGGTAAATATGGCCGGATTTTGATCTCCCAATTTGGATGTGCAACATATTGCGATGAGCAATTAATTGTTTGTAAGATAAATTTTATTGATCTTTTGTGAGATAAAATAAAAATTTAGGGATGATTCGTATAAATTTATAATTCGTTGGATATGTTGTTTTAATTTTGAAATTCATTATATATCTTCTCATAATCTTCAATGTAGAGATGATTGTAAGAAAGATTAATGAATTTTTTGTTTTACTTTTACCATAAATTAATACTATTCTATCAAGGCTCCATCTCGAGTAATATTTTAACTTGAGCAATTACCCAATAAGTTATAAACTTGTTAGCTTGCAAATTTTAATTTTATTAATCAAATCGGTCATCATAATAAGTTTACCCAATAAGTACTAAATTACTAACGAATGTCACAAACTACACCTGAAATTAAGAAAGACATTCGAGATTTATTTAGTAGTTGCTCTTTAAACTTTCAAAAGATACAATATTTAATTTAAATTAATTTTTGAAGACTAATTTGAATTATGAATTAAATTATTTCAAGGACATGTATTTTTTTTTTTTTACAAGTCTCTATAGTTGATCATGTCGTTTGGTTTATTATGTAGTACATATATACCAAACTAGTCACGACTCATGTGTTCATGGTTAGACACTTGGGCATGGCCTATACATTGCCGGAATTATAAGTGTGTAAAATAGTATTTACATTTTTTTTCCCAAGTGTTATAATAAATTTTGACAGCTGAGGATTGAGTAAGGGGTTCGTCAGGACCTTTCGAGATCATACAGTATATGTGCGGTCTAAATATATATTTAACTCATAACATCGAAAAAAAATGTATTTATAAAATTTGCATGCTTGAACTTGAACTCCAATAACTAACATGCATCATGCATGAAGGGAGGTACACTGCCACTCGAGCGAAGAAATTGTCAAGTAGTTTCTAAATATAAGACCAAATAAATTAAAATCCCAATAAAATATCTGCAATACAACAGAGAAAATAATATAATATATTTCATCAAATAATGTTCAAGCTAAATAATCATGAAGAAGAAAATCATGTCTCAACATCTCCGAAACACAGCAAATATCGGATTATATCACTGGGATCTTCTCCACGGCAACGAAACGAAATTCTACCCTGAAATTTGATAAAAATCGGCTGAGGTAAAACAACCGAGTCATTGTTTCACTTGATATGTTCTGAGTCAACTTGTGACATGTCCAGACACGTCACGAGTCCACTCGTTGAGTTACTGGATCAACTCGGGACGGGCCTAAACCAAAATCGGAGACCAATCCAACTCCCGAAAAATTCGAAAAAAAAATTGCTATTGGATTGGGCCTAAAATGGATCATGAATGGGCTATTTGAACAGCCCAAAACCCGAAGCCTATCTAAATATTTAAAAACCTTCTATTTTGTACAATGATAAAAAAAATTAAAAAAAAAATTAACACATTTATTTTTATAATTTTTTAAACTATTACAAGCCTTAAATAATATTAGTTGCGTGTGATTTTATCAAAATAAGACTAATGGTGTATGGATGCATAGGCAACCCATATTTATAATTCTATATATGGTTAAAAGTGATTTCGAATTTAATTAAATTTACTTCCATATTTATTTATAATTCTATATACAGTTAAAAATGATTCCTTATTTGGTTAAATTTATTTTTATACATATTTATACATATATATGTTTAAACTTTAAACGTAATTCCATATTTAATTATATTTACTTCCATATTTACTTATATTTCTATATAGGATTAAAAATGATTATATTTTTGGTTAAATTTACTTCCATAATTATTCATGTTTCTATATATGTTTAAAAATAATTTCATATTTGGTTAAATTTATTTATATATACTTATACATATGATTAAAAATGTTTCCATATTTTGTTAAAATTTATTTCCATATTTGCTCATTTAGAAATACTATGGATTCTTTATTATTCTACAAATGTATATTTAGTTTTTCAAAATAAAAAATGGTATGAAACGCGTTCGTTATTATCGGTGATAGTTTCTTATAATCATAATTGTTTGTGGGGTACACAGAATTCTTTCTTAGACTACTTTAAGGTACGTTTACGAATTGAAAATGACATCCATTAGATATTGGAAATAGATAATCGACTTTGTTTAAAATCAAATTTAAATCTCCCTCCTCCTAGCAAGCTAATTGGTCATTGAAGTACTCCAATTGATCATGGTCGCTTTGAAGAAGACAATAACCATTGCTCATGGCGTAGACGACACAACTTTCATCAGTGTTGTTTATATGTATCATTGTTTTTGTGGTCGTCTACGGGCAAATTACTCTAATGTTCGTCGACCACTACCACAAAACCCCGAGGCTAGGTTCAGTGAATTACAACAATTTATCAATGAAGTTATTCCAACATATAAATTCGATGGAAATGTTGGGTTGGTATGGGATTGGACAGTTTCTTGTGCATCCGTTAGTAATGTGTTCCCCTTCATTCTTCCAATTAGCAACTCTACTTGTTTAGCTTGTAATTCTACAATTTCTCATGCATTCAAGAGTGATTTATTGACCAACAACCTTCATGATCCGGGTCACAAGCATGATTATACTTGTTCAATATGTTTGAGAGCATTTGAGAATGATGAGGACATTAGGGTTTTGCCAAAATGTGAGTAAGTGGCTCTTCTCTCGATTGACATGCCCAAAATGTAGAACAAATACGCCTGTTGCACACACTACTTCACAAGTAATTTATAGTGTAGACTTAAGAAATTTGTAAGAGAATTCTCTTTACATGTTTTGTATGATTTAATTTCAATAAAAAATTGATAAAGTAGTGTTTTATTATTACTATTTGTTGTCTTAATATGGGTTGATTTTATGTGAAATTAGAGCTGTAACTTGTGGTTTAGAATCCTTCAGATAGGATTTTCAAAAATTAAAAATTAAAAAATCATTCCGTTAAGAAATTTTATTTAGGCAAATTAAATTTATTTTTAATGTTAACTCGTGATGTGTCACGTGCTCGGACACATCATGAGTCAACTCGGTATTGACCTAGTTCAAAATCGGAGACTGATCCGATCCAACTCCTTGAAAATTCAAAAATTATTGCTATTGGATTGGGCCTAAAACAAATCATGAATGGGCTAATGGAACGGCCCAAACCGTAAGCCTTTCTAAATATTTAAAATATTAACACATTTTATGAAGAGAGACACAACTCGAATCTATAACTTTGTGGTGTCGGTGTGACACCATAAATAGCAGGTATACCATTTGGGCAACCCCATCTCATTAACATGTAAAAAAATAATAATAATATATTATTAATACCATGATTTTTATAGGGCTACTATTTCATTTTGATATGTAATGTAATTTAGTAGGTTCTTATCTAGAATAAATCAAATAATAATAATAATAATAATAACAAAGAAAACACTCGAATAGATTTATGATTCTTTGCATTATTTAGATTATCACATATTAAATCACATCCCTAAATATATTTCAAATAAATTTAAAGTCAGGTCAATGGTACAGCTGGCATCCAAACGGATTGATTAATTAAAACAAGAATTATAATAATTTTTTTTTAACAACTCTTTCTTATTTTAAGAAATTATTATTAGATTACCGGTGATTGATCACCACGTTAATTTTTGTTTACTTTTCCTATTAGGAAAAGGATTACCAATCCGCAATGGAAACCCACAATAGTACACACTCTATCTCTCTCTATATATTTATATATTGCTTCTCTTCACATTATCAAAAAAATCAAAGTCAAATTCAAAAGTGTACTCCAAGCAAAATTAGCTATCGACCTCCACAATTGATCATGGCCGTTGTGGAGAAGAAAATCTCCATTTTTCATGGAGAAGACAACAAAATATCAATCCGCATTGGTCATTGGTTTCGTTGTTGTAGCGATAGCCTAGATGCAGCAACCTATTTTCCCCGTCGACCACTGCCACAAGACCCCGTGGCAAAGTTGAGAGAATTACAACAATTCATCAATGAGGTTATTCCTATGTACAAATTCCACAAGAATGATGGCATGGGATCGGATTTGACAGTTCATCGTGCGTTCATGAGTAATTCTTTCTGCTTCGTTCCTCCAATGCGTATTTGTTCGACATGTAAGAACGTTGGCTTGGTATCGCATCCAACAGTTTCTTGTGAATTCGGGAGTAATTTTTCGATCGACTTCACTCGTGAGCATGACTCTACCTGTACTATATGTTTAAGAGAGTTCGAAGATGGTGACGATATTAGAGTTTTGCCGGGATGCAAGCACGAGTATCATATTCATTGTATTGATGAGTGGTTGTGCTCTCATTCGAGCTGCCCAATTTGTAGGGCAAATACACCTATTGACAATGTCATGTTGTTTTGAGTTTTGAAAAAGCAAATTTGTAAGAAAATTCTCTTAACATTTGTTTTACACTATTAAACTTCAAAAAAGTTAATGAAAATTGTTATTCATTCATTTGTTTATTAGTTTTTTTTAATAGGTATTAAATTAATTAGATCTAAAATTATAAATGTTGATTTGACATTAATCAAATGATCGATCAATTAATAGTTAAAAGTTTGTCGAAAAATTCTTTGATATACTTCTAAAAAATCTTTCGAAATTTATCTTCTTCTACATTTTTCCCATAGAGGCACATTGTTTAAAATCTATGAAACTTTAAAAGAGAAAAATAAAAGAAATAAAGCCTATTAAAAAGCCATTGCCAAATTATATATTAACATTTTTTGTGTGAGATTCGATTACATAAGATTATGAAATGTTTCCGCAACATTATGAAACATATTGTACAGTAATCGATTCCTGTAAGAAAAAGTGTATGGGATTCTGCATCAAATTAGCTCATCTCGGCAACATGACGGAAATCCATAATGTAACCGGAGATAACATTACGGTCGACAAATACCATAGGAATCTCCATGGCGGCCGATAGAGTTTTGAAGGAGCTCAATTGATAAGATTTTGTACCTAATTCCACAGGCCGGGACGATCTTGGCTATCAAAAAAATAAATAAATAATAAAATAAAATTCCACAGGGACGTCGGCTCGGTATCGAGATCCACAATTTCTTGTAGATTGGAGAGCTTATTCGGCTTGAAATTAATTTACTTATTACGACATTGGAACACATATTTTAATTTGTGGTTTTTGAAATTAATAAAAGAAATTTTCTTGACTGTTGTATAAGATCAATTTCAGAAAGAGTATAGTTAAACAATTTTATTTACTTATTAATTTTTGTTCCTTCAAAACGAAGTTTCATTGCCTAGGTTTAAACTCTAATATTGTAAATATAATCTCACATTTGCCAATTAAACAATAAAGTGTGAAGAGACTCCTCTCTAGAGTGTGAGTTACATTTCAAATCGTGTTTATAGAACCCAATCTTATCGGACCCTTAAACTACATTTGTGTCAAACTTTCAAATAAATAAATAAACTATAATCTACTTTGTTGTTGTTGGGTCATAGTATCATACATTGCCTACCTACAATGCTGAAATTTAATGCAAGTGGTGTTCAACTTTCGATTAGATAATCTTTTTTTTTTTTTTTTTTTTTTTTTTTTTTTTTTTTTTTTTTTTTTTTTTTTGAAATATTACAATGATTTGGGGTTTTTGGGGAGAGGGGGAGAGATTTGAACCCACAACCTCGTGGTGTATGTATGAGAGGTTTTACCACTGAGCCAACCTCATCCTATTAACTTTCGATTAGATAACCAAATTAAGAGATAATTACCCTTGTGACCACTCATTTGGTTGGGTAGTGGATACTATCAAAATGGTCATTAAATAGAAAATTCGGTTTAAAATGATCATTATAGGCGAACAATGTGATGGAAATGACCATTCATAGGGCAATTTAGCTTAGTGGCGGCCACCCATTTGGTAAGATGCTACCTTAGTGGCCATCCAAGTGTGAATTACAACTAAATTAAAAATAAAAAAAATAAAAAAATTAGTTTCAAATTAAAAAAATAAGAAAAGTTATTTTTTTTTAAATAAAAATTAATTGGAAAAAAGCAAAAATTTAAATAATAATAACTTTGATCAAAAAGTCCATGAGTTGGACTCAAGGGAACAAACAAGAGTCCAATTGGGCTCTTGCTTAATAGTAGATTCAGACACCTTTGAGTAAGGTGGGCCGAATCCACCTTGATGTATAAGGTGGACGGTTACTACACCAATAATGCTCAGATAGATGGAGTGCCTTTCAAGTCTACTTTTCCTAGATAATTTTTTGTTTAGGAAAGTTAGTTTCCTAATGTAACAAGACAAACAATAAAAGATTTAGTTTCCTTGTAGGAAATATAATTGGAAAAGAATTAAAATTTTAGATATTAATTATGATAGTCATAATTAAATAAAGATTTATTTAAATACAATTTTAATAAGATTAAAAATTGTGAATCATAGTAGGGCTACGACTATGTATCCAATAAATATTCAAACTTCTTCTCTTTAATTCTATCGATAAGCTAATTATTCTTATTGGTGTGATACATACACAAGATTAAATCAATTATTCTTTTTTTGTGATCTAATCTTTTTCTCAAGAGCTTGGAGGAGTATTATATTGATTCAAGGAATAAGAATCTCATACTTCTAGATGATTCACATTCGTACAAGGATCGGAAGATCAAGTGGTTGATACACATTAAAGTACCAATCTAATTTAGTTTTGATTTCATGTTTTGTTCAATGAATTTGATCATTGCTTAAAAAAAATTAAATCGTTTTTTTATTTTACTTTCCACTGCGTAAATTGGTTTTAGAAAATAATTTTTAAATTGTATAGTTTATGGGTATTAACACATTTTTTATTTATCTTTTTTATGAAGATAGACACAACTTGAACCTACACGACTTTATGGTATAAGTGTGAAGGGCAAGCATACCATTTGGGCAACCTCATCTCATTAGCATGTAAAGAAAATTATAATATATTAATTATGTAATGTAATTTTTTTTTTAAAATACCATGATTTTTATAGGGCTACTATTTCATCATAATATGTAATGTAATTTAGTAGGTTCGGATCTAGAATAAATCAAATAATAATATAAAAAAAACTAAAATAACAAAGAAAACACTCACATAGATTTATGATTCTTCACCGAAGATTATCGAATATTAAAACAAAAATATCTCACATACCTAAATATATTTCAAATAAATATAAAATCATGTCAATGGTATAGCTGACATCCATTGGATTGATTAAATAAATCAAGATTTTTTTTTTTTTTTAAATCTCTTTTTTATTTTAAGAAATTATTATTATTAGATTACCCGGTCAAACACGGATTGACCTTGTCGTGTTAATTTTTGTTTACTTTTCCTATTGAGTAAAGGATCACTAATCCGCAATGGAAACCCAAAATAATACTCTCTCTCTCTCTCTCTCTATATATATATATTGCTTCTCTTCACATTATCAAAAAATCAAAATCAAAAGTGTCCGCTAAGTTAAATTAGCTATTGACCTCTAATTGATCATGGACGTTTTGAGGAAGAAAATCACTATTTTTCATTGGGGAGATAACATAACATCAATCCACGTTGTTCATAGGTATCGTTATCGTTGTTCCGGTGAACTATACGGAGCCTCCAGTAATGTTTGTCGTCAACCACTGCCGCGAGACCCTACGGCAAAGTTGAGAGAATTACGGCAATTCATCAATGGGGTTATTCCGATAGACAAGTTCCATAAGAATATTAGTGGCATGGGATCGAATTCGACAGTTTCTAGTGAATTTGGGAGCAATTTATCGATCAACTTCACTTGTGAGTGTGACTCTACTTGTTCAATATGTTTAAGAGAGTTTGAAGATGGTGAAGACATCAGGGTTTTGCCGGAATGCGAGCATCATTATCACGTTGATTGTATTGATGAGTGGCTGTGTTCTCATTCGAGCTGCCCAATTTGTAGGGCAAATACACCTATTCAACACAAAACTTCATCGTTTGCTAATTTGCACTGTTAAACTTCAAAAAAGCTAATGAAATTTGTTATTCATTCATTTATCTATTTGTTTATTACTTTATTTCTTCTTTGAAAATGTATTAAATTAAATCTAGATGTTGATTTTACATTCATCAAACGATCGATCAAAATTAATAGTTAAAAGATTGTCGAAAAACTCTTTGGTATACTTCTAAAATGGCTTTCGAAATTTATCTTCTTCTTCTTCTTTTTTCCCATAGAGGCCATGGTTTAAAATCTATGGAAATTTAAAAGAGAAAAATAAAAGAAAGAAAGTCTAATAAAATACATATAAGTATATAACGAATCCATAAGTTTTTTCGTGTAGGATTCAATTACATAATATTGTGAAACGTTTCCACTGTCAAAAGGGCTTATATATTATTATTGGATCATATCACATCGGTTTAAGCTTTTGGGTATGTTAGTTACTAACATGTATTAGAGTCTTGGTTGTTTCAGGAGTCCTAAGTTCAACTCCCCTCAAACAAATGGATGGCCATTAGGGTAAATTTCCCTGCGGATGGCCATTTATGTCACATTATTTGTCCATAATGGTCATTTTGAACCAAATTTATCATCTAATGGTCATTTTGATACGATTGGTGCTATTAACACCTATGTAATGATCTAATAATGCCCCGCTTTCAAAGAGTGGTGCTATTGGCAACCCACTAATGATCTAATAATGCCCCAGTTTTTAAAATTCAAAAAATTATTTGATATATTTCCAAAACTACCCTTTTTATTTATCTTCCAAATTTAACTCACCATATAAATGCTCTCTATATATTTTCCATAAATGCTCTCTATATATTTAAAGAAAAAAAAAAAAAAAAAAAACTCCTTCATTTCTTCTATCTATATATATATATATATATATATTAAGTTCTGTGCCGTTTTTCCTACATTTCTTTTACTCTCATCCAGCACCCCTTCATTTTTATTTTTTTTTTTCATTCATGTTGTTTATCATACAGGGAAGATAAAAATAAAAATAAAAAATTTATTTGATTATATTATATTCATTAGAGAGCAAAAAAGGGGGAAAAAAAAACTACTAACAATGAAAAGAAAAAAAAATACAAGCAACTTTAAACTTACTTTTAAATAATGATTGCTTTGAAATTCATGATATTATCGGTTTCTTCAATAATATAAGTTGTATGCAATAAAATAAGCAAATAAAATTAGGGTTTAAAGCATTTAAAAAAAAAAAAAAACTTTTTTTTTTTCCAGATAAACACATTATTCATGGACATGGGGTTTTATTAGAATTTAATTTGATTATATTGTAATAAAAAAAATGAAGGGAAAAAAAAAATGCAATTGAGGGGTGCTGGATGAGTGTGCATTAGAGAGCAGTTTTTTTTTTTTTTTTGAATATATATAAAGATCATTTATAGAGTGAGTTAAATTTGAAAGATAATTAAAAAGGGCAGTTTAGGAAATAAATCAAGCAAATTTTTGAATTTTAAAAATTGGGGCATTATTAGATCATCAGTGGGTTGCCAATAGCACCACTCCTTTCAAAAATCCAAAAATTTAATTGATTTCTTTCCCAAATTACCCTTATTTATTTTCCAAACTTCACACACCCCATTATGTTTGCTCACCTCCGGCGCACCCCATCCTCACCACCACTCCAACTATTTTGGTTCGTTATTTGTCTTATAAAGTTTAATTTTTAATTTTTAAATTTAGCGAATTTATTCTTTTTTAGTGAAACTGGAATCTAAAGTTAATCTGTGAACAAATGTTTCATTGGTAGTAAAATACGACTGCGTAGGACTTAATTTTTTTTATGTTATCTTTCACTTTCAACATGAAATTTTCCTGGCTTTGTTTTCTAATTAATTGTTAGATGTTATAATGGGTAACTCAAGTTTGACATTGTGATTCGCTGCTTTGAGATAATTATCAGATATGATAATGGGTAACTAAAAGTTGCTCGTCTACTTTTTGCTTTCTTGGCATTTTAATTAGTTTTCAATCTGGATTTTGCAATTGTTCATTTGTTGATAATTTAAGTTTTGTCTCTTAACTATGTGTTATGTGATCATGCTGGTTTTTATTTTTTTATTTTTATTTTTATTTTGAAGAAGTAGTTTGAGGAAAATATCTGGGGAGTTCTAGGTACAAAGATAAAAGATAATGGGGTACGGTGCGTCAGAAAATCAATAAAAGTAATTTAAAAAAAAAAATCAATTAAATTTTAGGATTTTAGAAAATGAGGCATTATTAGATCATTACGTGTGTCAATAGCACTAATCTTTTAATAGTTTTCAATCAAACGGGTAGCCATTACGGTAATTACCCCTCATATTAATTATATGGATTTAGCTAGCTAATATATAAAAACTGTAGAGTTGATGGATATTAACACTTTTTTTTTCTTAAGAGAGACACAAACTTTGACCTACTCACCTACACGATGTCATGGTGTAGGTGTTAAGGGCGAGCATGCCACTTGGACAACCCTATCATATTGTCAATATCCCATGATTTTTTTTTTTTTCCTGAATTACTTTTATTGATTTTCCGGCGCACCCCATTATCTTTTATCTTTGTACCTAGAACTCCCCAGATATTTAAATTTGGCTACTATTTAATTTCCTTCACAGATGTATGATTCTTCGCATTAGATTACCAAATATTGAAACAAAAATATTTCACATCCCTAAATATATTTCAAATAAATATAAAATCATGTAAATGGTATAGCTGACATCCATTGGATTGGTTAAATAAATCAAGAATTATTATTAATTTTTTTAACAACTCTTTTTATTTTAAGAAATTATTATTAGATTACCGGGTGAAACACGGATTGAACTTGTCGTGGTTCTAGTGATTGGAATCCTACAAGAACTCAAGAAGTGTTGGTTTTTGTTTACTTTTCCTACTGTGAAAACTGAAAAGAATAACTAATCCGCAATGGAAACCCAGTACACTCTCTCTATATAATATTATATTGCTTCTCTTCACATTATCAAAAAATCAAAATCAAATTCAAAAGTGTCCTCCAGGCTAAATTAGCTATTGATATCCAATTGATCATGGAAGTTGTGAAGAAGAAAATCACCATTTTTCATGGCGAAGACAACATAACATCAATCAACGTTGTTAGTTATTATCATTGTGATTGTTGCGGTAAACTACACGGAGCCTCCAGTAATGTTTGTGATGGACCACTGCCACAAGACCCTGTGGCGAAGTTGAAAGAATTACAGCAATTCATCAATGAGGTTATTCCTATGTACAAATTCCGCAAGAATATTGATCATGACGGTATGGGATCGAATTCAACAGTTTGTAGTGAACCTGGGGGCAATTTATTGATCAGCTCTACTCGTACATGTGACTATACTTGTTCTATATGTTTAAGAGAGTTCGAAGATGGTGAGGATATTAGGGTTTTACCAAAATGCGAGCACGAGTATCATGTTCATTGTATTGATGAGTGGTTGTACTCTCGTTCGAGCTGCCCAATTTGTAGGGCAAATACACCTATTGAACACAAAACTTCAATGTTATTTTCATAAGAAATTTGTAAGAGAATTGTTCTCTTGAAATTTGTTTTGTGCTATTAAACTTCAAAAAAAGTTGATGAAATTTGTTATTGTTCCTTTCTTTGAGAAGGTATTAAATTAAATCTAAATGTTGATTTTACATTCATCAAACGATCCATAAATTAATAGTTAAAAGTAATTTGTCGAAAAATTATTTGATATACGAAATTTATCTTCTTTTTTTTCTTTTCCCCAACATTGCTGAAATCTAATGCCAGTGGTGTTCAACTTCCAATTAGAGTCATTAGACCATTATAGAGATATTAATTATGTAAATTTGTATATATATATTTTTACTATTCCATATTACACTGATGAAATTCTAGCAGAAAAAAAAAAAAAAGGGGTCAATACAATAAAATTTAAACATTGAAAACACAAATTAAAAAAAGTTTAGGTACCTCGGTATTAAACCCCTCACACCCACACGTACGTAACACAATAAGATTGTGGGTTCGAGTCGTTTTCTCAAATCCCAAATTTTTATTTATAATAAACACACAAATTAAGAATACCCTTATTGAAGTAGTATTTAATTAGATAGATTAACTATTTGATTTCATCCAAAATTAGTATAAGAAATTGATAACTTAATTATGTTCTTTTAAGTCCTCTATAATAAAACAAATTCTAAAAAGGAACGAAAACATAGAAAACGCTCTCATAGATTTAGGATTCTTGGCCAATGATTATATATCAATATTAAAACAAATTTAATATTATTTATTTCAAATAAATTTAAAGTTGAGAAGAATGTTGGGACGTTCGTGAAAGATTGGACAGTTTCTTGTGCGTCCATGGGTAATGAGTTTCCCTTCGTTCCTCCAATAAGAAACTCTACTTGTTCAACTTGTAATTCGACACAATTTCTAGTGAATTCGAGAGTTTATTGGTATACGATCTTCATGATCCGCTATGTGAGGATGGTTTTACGTGTTTAAAAATGTTTGAGAGAGTTCGAACATGGTGAGGATATTAGGATTTACTGGAATGCAAGCACCAGTTCCATGTCAATTGTGTTGATGAGTAGCTATTCTCTCATTCGACATACCCACCTTGTAGGACAATACGTCTATTGTACACGCTACTCCATATATAATACTAATTTTTAGGTGGACTTTAGAAAAATTTTCAGAGAAATAATTATCTTTACATTTGTTTTGTATGATTGATCAATTTCAAGAAAAGTTAATAAATTTATTTTTTTATTATCTTACCATGGCTTGATTTTACGTGGAATTAATGTTCTAAATTGTGGTTTAGAATCGAGTTAAGAAATCTTATTTAAGGAATTTAAAAAATAAATAAATTTAAACTTAAGTTATTGGAGCTTATATTTATATCTCAATCTGATTGAAAATATATATGTAATTGACTGACTTGGTATTAATTTCTATTTTTTTTTCAGTGGCTTTTACCGCACCTATAAAAAAAATTATATTTTCAGTGGTTTGACAGGTGTGGTAAATATTTACCATACTTATTGAGATCGGATGTCCGTGCGGTAATTTTTTTTTTTTTTAAAAAAAAGAACGAATTACACCCACCCCCCTGAGGTTTGCTAAATTACAGATGAAAACGAATTTATCATTAAATAACACTCACCTCCCCCGCCGTCAGTCAACGTCCGTCAGACTTAACCGTTGACCGAATCATGAAGGATAATCTTGTCTTTCAACTTATTAAACCCACTAAAAGACAAAAAAAATATTTTTAAAAAATAAATAAATAAAAAATAAAAAAGGCTCACACTAATAATAATAATAATTATTATTATTATTATATATAAAACATATATAACTAATTAAAAAATGATACATATTAAAAAAACTTATTAAAATAATTAATATTACAAATAATTAAAAAACAAAAACAAAAACTGAAATTAAAACTTTTTTTAATTAAACTTGAAAAACAGAAGTTAAAAATAAAAAATAAATAAAAACAATTATCATTTTCATCATCCCACAACCATTTTTATCATCAACCATCACCATCTCCAACTTCACCAGCAACATTCATCACCAACTTCACCTGCAACGAATCCAGATTTATCACCGTTGATTCATCCCCACCAGAACATCAAAACCTAATCAGTCAAAATCCCAGTTCATCTAGAAAAATCAGTCAAATCTACATCCAATCCATATCTGCATCTCAAACATAAACTCCACAATACACACAAATCCATTGCAATCAAACCAAGCCCCATCAAAATCCACACCCAATTCATACCATAACCAAAACCAAGATCCATCAAAATTTACCCAAAACACCACCGCCTCACACTAATGAAACCTAGACCAACACCACCACAACACCGCCGTCTCTCACCACAACATTGCTGCCGCACAACCCAAGCCCAGAAACCGCCATTCGACCACCTGAAATCAACACCAACTCAACAACCAAAATAAAAATCAAACCAAAACCCTAATCAAAATCAAACCACCACCATCATAGCCGTCACCACCACCAAATCGGTCGAGAGAGAGAGAGAGAGAGAGAGAGAGAGAGAGAGAGAAAGAGAGAGAGATGAGATCGGATCAAATTTAAACAGAAGAAGGTTGCGATGACAGAGGCGAACAACGCGGGAACACCGAAGAAGAAGATTCGGCGGCCAATTGGGAAAAAAAGCCTGGACCTGTTGATGGAATCTGGGTTTTTATTTATTTTTATCTGGAATCTAGGTTTTTAATTTTGATGTGGGCGGATTTTGTTTTGACGATTGCTGTTTTGGTGATGGTGATGATTCAAGGTCTGGATTTGGGTTTTATTTGGATTACTGATTGTGTTTGTATTTGGTTAGGATCTGGGTTTTATTTGGATTATTGATTGTGTTTGTATTTGGTTACGATTACTTTTTAATTTTGTTTTTATTTTTTATTTTTTCTGTTTTTTAAATTTTGATTTATAAAGATAATTTTTTTTTCTTTTTTTCTTTTTTTCTTTTTGATTTTTTTATTCAATTCTTAATCTCCTCCATCCATTCAATTCTTAATTTCTTCTTTTTTTATAAATAGATTTTGGGTTTTAGATATATTTGTTAATAATTTCATTTTTTTTTTAATTTCTGTTTTTATTTTTTTAATTATTTGTAATATTAATTATTTTAATAAGTTTTTTAAATATGCATCATTTTTTTAATTAGTGTTATATTTTTTTATATAATAATAATAATAATAATAATAATAATAATTATTATTATTATTATTATTATTATTATTTTAATTAGTTTTGTTTGGTTTTTTTTTTTTTTTTAAATTTAAAAAAAGTTTAGTTTTTGTCTTTTTTTAGGGATATAAAAGTAAATAGACATACTTAGGGATATTTTGGACTTTTATATGGTCTGACAAAGTCAAAGGTTAAATGTAACGGACGTTGACTGACGGCGGGGGAGGTGAGTGTTATTTAATGATAAAGTCATTTTCATCTGTAATTTAGCAAACCTCAGGGGAGGTGGGTGTAATTCGTTCAAAAAAAAAACATAAATTGCCTGTATAAGTGTATAACACGATAGAAAACCCAAAATCTTAAATAACTGAACCTAAATCCCTAAATCACTTCAGCCGCTAAACTTAGCTACACGCCTACACCGGCCACCACCCTCAGCCTTCCTTTCCTCCTCGTCGGCGTCGCCTCATCTCGACGCTGGTCAGCTACACGCCTACGCCTACGCCTCCTCGTGCGGTAATTACATCTAGGCTGTTGGATTTTGATACAAACAGCATGTTCCATTTTTATGATGATTGATTGATTGATTGATCTGGTTCGTTATTGTGCAAGTTGATTTGAAGAACATTGTGAAACTGTCTTTGAAATCTTGAATTGAATTCATAATTTTGACACCAACAAATGTTTGGTAGCTGGGAAAGCGAAGGAAAATGAAAGAACATGAGTTGGAGGCTTGATTTTTTATGTTCTGTTTGAGATGATAGAGCTTTAGAAACTGTTTGAAAACCAAAAATGATTTCTCTTGTTTTTCAACACGAGTTAAACAACATGAGAATGTATGTTGCTGCTGGTTGAGAAGTGAGAACATGAAATTTGAGCTAGAAATTGATTCACCATTTGTGTTTGCTTAACAATCATTGACGCAAAAAAAATCTGTGTGTTTGATTTAAGTTGTTTTTGTAACTTTTACTTTTAAAGTAAAGTGGAAAACTTGTTGTTTGTCAATTCAGATACTATCTCTAATATCAAGTTTTTGGATGACTTAAAGCTGATTTCAATGGAGTGTGTTGTTCAAGGAATCATAGAAACTCAGGTAAGTTACATACTTCCTTTTCTTTTTTTTTATAAATAAAAATGAAGAATATAATACACAGGTTCACGGTTTATTATTCTACCACATAGTTCCTGCCTTGACCTTAATCCCTCTAAACAGAACAAAAAAAATAAAAACCCTGCATTTTCTTTATTGTGCATCAATGTGTTAAGATTACTCTTGTCATGGTTGTTCACTCATAATATTTCTAGTTATGGATGAAATGATGTCAAAACAATTATAGTAATCTGTTTTCATTGTCATATTAAAAAAAAAATTAAAAAAAATCACCTCTTGTTCTTTTTTCTTTTAGTTTATACTTTATCAATCCTCTGTTATCAATTCTGAAACCAGGAAAAAAGGATTCTCTTTCATATTTATTTTTGTAAAGATGGACTAATTGTGAAGTTGTTACTTTTGGTTTTTATGGTTTTTGTTTTGCAGCATGTTGAGGCCCTTGAGATTCTTCTTCAGGGACTTTGTGGTGTTCATAGAGAACGCTTGAGAGTCCATGAAATATGCTTAAAAAATGGTCCCAATCTTGGTAAGCATTTGATGTTTTATAAAATAAAGTTACTTAGAGGGAATAATGTGCATATTTTAGCACAGGTAGATGAAGCTGAAATTTGTTTTGTGTTATTGACATGATGCAATTATCAACCAAACAACCACCAGCCTTCTTTAGGTCAAGTGATTTCTTCCCCCTTTAAAGGGGAAATTTATAGTTACAACCTTAAGGAGGAAAGAGTGATAGGAGGAAATGAGGAATACTATCCTTTGTTATGTAGCTCATTTTAATGTTATATCAAAGAAAAAGTTGGGCTATATTAACAGCTGATGCATTCTCATTTCTTTGCTTATCTTTCACCTCAAGTTCACATGGTTTGCCTACTTTTTGCTAGTTTAATTAATCAGTTGAATGATTTGGAAGCTGTATTTATGACTGTAACACTGAATACATGAAATTTATTTCTATGTGGTTGCATAATTTGTAAATTGCAGAAGTATTATAGAGGTCATTCACCTGAATATTACATGGATATAGAATCCGAACAAGTAGTTGATGCCCGCATACAGTATTTCATGAATTTTTGAGACATTTTTAGCTCTCAACATGTATTTTCACATCAATAGCATTTTATTGATTATATTTCTTAGTCTGATGGGTTATTTACTGCTAATGTTGAGACTTGTGTGATTCAATTTATAGGGAATGTTGCTTCAGAGGTTAGACTCTTATGTGATATTGAGCAGCCTGAACCCACATGGTAAATTGAGTTGCATATTAAATTTTGTGTGTATGTGTGTGTGATTTATGTGATTCTGGAATTTCTTTTCTGCTGTAGGACTGTTAAGCATGTTGGGGGGGCAATGAGGGGAGCAGGTGCAGAGCAAATCTCTGTTCTGGTTAGGACTATGGTTGAAAGCAAAGCAAGCAAAAATGTTCTTCGTCTATTTTATGCACTTGGCTACAAGTTGGATCATGAGTTGCTGAGAGTGGGATTTGCTTTCCATTTTCAAAGGGGTGCTCAGATTACTGTTACTGTGTCATCAGTTAATAAGATGCTAAAACTACATGCAACTGATGAGGCTGTGCCTGTAACTCCTGGAATACAGTTGGTCGAAGTGACAGCACCTGCATCATCTGAAACTTATTCTGAAGTGGCTGCGGCAGTGTCTTCCTTTTGTGAATACCTTGCACCGTAAGAGTTCTTATTCTTCTTTAAAGGCATATTTGCAGCCATGTGTAACTAATCTTGAGTATTCTGATTGTTTGTCAAATGGTAAAACTGAATTAATGTTTACTTGGAAATCGTTAGTTAGGTATATTCTTGTACTCCACATCAAACTAGTACAACAATTGTTCTGGATCCTGGTAAAGACATGATTGGGGTATCATCTCATGAGAACAATCATTGGCTCACTCGCCAGCGACAGCCATTAGCAAGCAACACTTAGTGCAAGTGTGTCATTGCCTCGCACTGATTCATCTTGTACCAAGTGTCCAGATTAACGTTTTCCATCATCATATTATATAAACTAAATAAGTGTCATTGACTCACTCACAACACTTAGTGCAAGAAATTCTCTCTAAAATTTCCGAGCAATACTTGTAAGACTACTTGTAGATGAAGGCACAGGTTTATAGGAAAAGCTATCAAGCTTTATACAGTATGGTCCTTGAGCAATAAATAGTTTTACTTTAGAGCTGTGGGTTTTCCATTCGTAGTAAAAATGAAAAGTATGGACATCTGTTAATGTGATAATTTGATATTGGGAAAAGTTGGGCACCTAGCATTAGAAGAGCCAACTGTCACAAGCTTTTCTCATCATGGCAATTAATGATTATAGATGTATAAAAAATCTGCTGCTATTGATATAGGAAATTTTGTTTTCAGTAGACAATTCATCAAATCGTTTTGTTATTTCCTTGAGAATCAGTGTTCTGAACGTGTATCCACTGTTTGAAAACTAACCTCAAGCTTTGTTTAGCAGGCTTCTACATTTGTCAAAGCCAGGTGTTTCAACGGGGGTTGTTCCTACGGCCGCTGCTGCCGCTGCATCTCTTATGTCAGATGGTGGGGGAACAACTTTGTAGCCAAGTCGTAAGATTTCTATATGTTAGAATATTTGATACTAGTGCTGGCCTAGTGAATTTATATATATATATCATGGCATTTGACCGCTTGAAACCTCTTGGTACTCTTGAATTGAA
The DNA here is from genome assembly GCA_030490815.1 of Acer saccharum. NCBI lineage: Eukaryota > Viridiplantae > Streptophyta > Magnoliopsida > Sapindales > Sapindaceae > Acer > Acer saccharum. The sequence continues at coordinate 133,869 of CM059878.1, forward strand.
TTTGATCGAGTACTTCTTTATGGATCAATTACATTACTTGTGATTGAAGTTTTCATAAAAATCTCATTAGGGGTTACATAATGGTCTGGCATGACATTATTGTGATTGAAGCTTTCATAAAAATCTCATGGAATGGTCTGTCATGTGGTCTGCTCCCTCTAGGTCCATGTTTCCAATTCCAAACCTCTCACGAGCATCTACATGGCTGCTTGAGGAATAACCCTTTCAAATATGTTCATTTATTTTTGTTTAATTCCAAATTTATTCATGATCCAACTCTTGTATTTTGAAGTTAAATAGACCTGACACGATACATGTCTCGTTTTTCTTGGCTAAATTGGTTTCAGTGACTTTGTTTGTTATGGTTAAAACTTGAAACAGAATTTCACACATTTCAGGGGGAGAACCTGCAAATCCCCAAACCCTACATCAGGTTGTGGGTTCTACATACTCCCTAACCGAATCATGATCCGGTTATTGGTTTCAGTTGATTCGGTTAATTAACAGAGACTAAATTTTTGTTGGTTTGGAATTAGACTTCACTCTTAGGCTTTGATTGGTGAGAATCCAGGAAAGATATATGTGGCATCTAGGGTCCTCCTTCCATAATTGGGAAACGTTATTTAAGGAAATTAAATTTCTTTTTGATGTCAAGTTATCAAGTGTTTATGTGATATAGTTGATATTCTCTCCTTAGTAGTATAGCAGGTAAGCATATTGTATTATTGTGTGTTTGATTGGTTTTCTTTGTTTGATATCATGTTTGGAGACTCATGGTTTATATTTTCCGTACTTATTTAAAATCATGTTTCTACAAAAGAAAATCACCGTCGTTACTCATTACAACAACGCAATGGAACTTGATGTTGTTTCTCGGGATCTTCAATCTGTCGGAGGACAATTCGACGATAATTGTAGTCGAGTGATATTGGAAAGTTTCGTGACTGAGTTCCAAAATTGGATCAGTGAGGTAATACCTTTGTAGGGAATACGCAGGAACATCGGCTTGGTTTCGGATTCGACAATTTCTCGTGGATTGGAGAGTTTCTACTGATTCGCCGGTCTTCTGTAGGGCTCTACTTGTGCAATATGTCTAAGTGACTTTGAGGATGGTGAGGCCATTAGGGTTTTACCAGAATGCTCGCATGAGTTTCATGTTCATTGTATTGATATGTGGTTTTACTCTCACACAACTTGTCCACTTTGTAGGGCTGTAATGCCCATTGAACATTTTATTATGTAGTCTCTTGCATTGATTTGTGAAGTAGTCCTCCCTCCCCCATCGCATAAAGATGCTAAAAAAGTTGCCTTCGTCAATTGTGACCTGCCGGAAAACCCTGAGGTGGGGGTTCGGAGAATTTCAACATTGAGTCGACGAGATTGTTTCTTGGTACACAATCAACAAAAGGGACAGATTGGTATCCAGCAACGAAGCCTTTACTTGCATGGTATATTTAGATCTCAACTTCGTTACTTGCATGGTATATTTAAATCTCAACGGTTGCGCGATCAACTGCTATAAGCATAGCTTGTAATGCAATTCCTATTATAGAGCTATGATTTCCACACACTTTGTCCAATGTAGAACTTAAACACCTATTACATAAGTGAAGTGAATGTGAAGTGTCCAACTATTTGCTAAGAGTGGTGGTCTTTGAAGTTGAATGTTTATTGTTCCTTTTATTTTGAATTAATCCTTTACAATTTACTATTAATTAAATCGTATTGTATTGCATTACCTTTAATATCCTAATTCCTAATCATTATTTATATTATGTTCTTTTTACATTGTGTTCTTTAATCATCAAACATGAGCGAATTTGAATGCTTTTGCGGAAATTTATTTTAAAAATTAATAATCATGATGTAGGATAATTTGGGAGATACCTTGGGGGGGCCAACAACATTTTGGTCAAAATATGATGCTGGAATCGTATCGAGCTCTTCAGAATTTGGTTGTTTTAACTTCTGTTTTGACTTTCTACTTTTTAGACAATATTTTCAATTTTCGTTCTTAGCAAGATTTGTTTGTTTGTGTTTGATTAGAAGTGCTCTATTGGATTTTACCAATAACTCAAATTTGCCTTTTTGGTTAAATTTTGTGCTTCTCGTATGTTAGTCAAATTTAGAAATCCTGAATCCTAGTGGAATAGGAATGCTCTATTGGATTTTATCAATAACTCAAATTTGCCTTTTTTGTTAAATTTTGAGCTTATCATATATTACTTTTTAAATTTCATTAATAAAAATCGTTCCTTCGGAGCAACTTTGAGTCATGGATTCAAGTTGTTTATATCTTTTACTTTGTCAAATCAACTTGTCCAATAAATTTGTTGAACTAAATAAATACTTAGGCAACTTAAGATTTGTTTCAAATTCTCGAAAATTTACTAATAATAATTGACTCGTATTTGTAAAATTGAAAATAACAAACTTATTCGGTTTGAAATAAATTGAAATTTTAGATTAAATTTTTAAAAAAAATATCATCCTTAATGTACTATTATCCATTTCAAATATGTTCAAATTGGAAAATTCACAAATTTATAGGTTTCGGTTCAATATTACTTTGGGTTGATTTTTCACATAAATCCTTATCAATCAAAGTTATGAATCAATGAAATAGTTCATAAGATAGAAAGTAACTCTTCTTTTTCCACTCAAAATCAAAAGTAAAGATTGAATTTGAGCTCTGGTGAAGTTTGTGTTGTTTTTAGTTTTGGATGCCACACATGTTGGTGTATTTTGGAAAATTAGGGTCAATTTTGAAAAAACTATCCACCTTGGGATAGATTTGCAACATGTCTTCTCTCATAGGGTTATTTTGCTAAAATTCCCGGTTAGAAATGGGGGTACTTAGCAAATTGGTGGGGACAACTTAGCAGCAACCCTTAGTATCTATTGGGCCAGTCTATTTGTGAATTGGGTTTGTATTTTTGTTATATATATGTATATATATATACAGAAATTCTATTATCAGTTCGAACTGACAAAAGTTATTTCAGTTCCTTGCATGTGAGTCACTGGATTTAAATACTTTGACTTTGCTGTATGCACTTGTCAGTCAAAGTATTTAAATCCAGTGGCTCACATACAAGGAACTGATATAACTTTTGTCAGTTCGAACTGATAATAGAAAGACTGTATATATATATATTGTTAATTCGTCCTGATATAAAATATATCATGACGATGAATGTGGACCATTAGCCATTAGATTTACATACTTTGACTCAAAGTGTATGCACTTATCAAAACTTATTCAGTACCTCCTCCCCATCCTGAGGATGCTGCAGCGTTGCCCCATGTACAGCATGAAGTACCTCTTCCCCAGCAAGACACTGTTGCAGGCGCTTCAGCGGTTGGTGCACAGACTAAGCAGGACACTGTAGCCGCTTCAGATGGTGCACAGACTGAGCAGGTCACTGCAAAAGCTTCAGTTGTTGGTGCACAAACTGAGCAGGTCACTGTAGGTGTTTCAACTATTGGTGCACAAACTGAGCAGGACTAGGGATGGGCATGGGGGCCTAATGGGACGGGGGAGGGTACCCCCACCTCGATTCCTCAAACCTCCCCCCCACGATCTCCCCCAAAACCCATTTGGGGGGACTGGGGGTGGGGGCGTTTTGGGGGCAGGTCCCCCCTCCCCCACACCCAAAACCCATTTCCCCCTGTTTTTTTTTCAATTTCAATTCTAAATTTTTAATTTCCAATTCAAAATTTGGAATCCAGACATTTCAATCTTTAATTTGACACTGTAAAAATATTCAATCCAAAAAGTAATAAAAATATAATACAAAATACAATACAAAATAAATTTTTTATATATATTATTTTCGGGGAAATAGGGTTTTGGGTTTAGGGGTGGGTACCCTCACCACCTCCCCAAAAATCTATTTGGGGCAAAGTTTGCCCCCACCCCTACCCCCAAAATCCATTTGGGGGCAAAATTTGCCCCCAAAACCCCATGGGGGCCCATGGGGGATGGGGCCTCATGGGGAAATGCCCATCCCTAAGCAGGACACTGCAAGCGCTTCAGCCGTTAGTGCACAGAGTTAGCAGGACACTGCAAGGACTTCAGCTATTGGTGCATAGAGTCAGCAGGACACTGCAGCCTCTTCAAACGTTGGTTCACAGACTCAGCATGATACTGTTGCAATCGCTTCAGTTGTACCAATAGACCCTAGTTTGCAAGTGGACTGACCAGTGCGGTTATGCAAACGCAGTTCGCAAACGACTACTCCCTACCAGTGTTCTAGTAATCGGCCTAGGCGGCCGATTAGTCGACCCAAAACAGCTAGGCGACCGGAAAACGCACCGAAAATGTGATAATCGGACCATTTCTACGGTGGACGCGTAATCGGACACGTGACCGCGTAATCGGGCAAGGCGGGTCGAAGCCGTTGACTTCGCCGTTCTTCTGCACCGGAAACCAGCTGAAATAAGCCGTGGGATCGCCATTTTCAGCGACTGAACCAGTTAGGGTTCGGTCGGCAATGGAGGCAGCGAGAGGTTGAAGATGAAGTTGAGAAGGTGGGGTGCGTTTAGCGGTGGGCTGGGGTGCGTTTAGCAGTGGGAGTGAGTCAGGTTGGGCAATTTTTGGGCTTCTGTTTGGGCTCCTGTTTGGGCTCGTGCGTGAGCTCTAATTTGCATGGCAAATAACGAAACGCTCCCTGATCTCTTAATAAATCACAATATCTTAAATCTTTCTTCAATAATTACACTTATATCCCTAGCGTGATTTTGATGCCTTAGCGTGATTTTGATGCCTTAGCATGGGTTTTATTGGGTCAAGTGATGCTTATTGAGCCAATTGAGGCTTATTGGCTTAGATGCAACATTGGGCATATGCTTAGTGGGTTTTCTTTGGATTTGATATGTGGAATTTGTTTGTAATTGTGTTTTCCGATTAATCCCCGATTAATCGGCCTAGGCGCTAGGCCCTGGGTCTCCGCCCGACTAGCGCCTAACGCTTACTAGAACACTGCTCCCTACATTGACCCATGTAGGTGAAAGAAGTCTAAGACTGAGGCAACCCATAAATTTCGCCCTGCTGATCTAGTTCACCGGGAACACATGGACACGTACTAGCAGTTCAAGGGGAAAAGAACGAAAATGTATAACATACTACATTTTTGGTAATATTTTCCTAGATTTGTTATAACTACTTGTTAATTTTAATGTTTATTCTTCTTCAATAATACAGGCGCGTTGTGGATTGGGGGAATGAGTTCGGAGTCTCTTGGTTTGAAGACTTCAAAACCAACCATGCGGAATTGGAAGATACGGTATGAATTTGGTACATCGGCTTTTTTTTATTTAAGACTTTGTAATGTATTTTAACGTTAGTTTTGGTTCCTTTTCTCAGTATATGGACACATATTTACAGATCGTGTGGAACCGTTAGTGTGCATTTCCTCAGGTCTACAATCAGAGCGTAGAGATCATTGATACACAATTCTATGTAAGTTCTTTGTTCATTGTTATACGGTTACAAAGGTCTTAGATGTTTATATTAGTAATTATTATATGGTTACAAACGTCTCTGATGTTTATATTGTTAATTGTTATTCAGGCATACATGTACCGCCACTGGGTGGGTATGTTTGGTGATGTCGAGACACCACCAGACGATCAGAAATGGTCCATGTTGACTCAAACTTGGGGTGACAAGGGCGTTCTTGTTTGGGCCAACGGACTCAAAGGACCTGGATATTGGCCATGGCATGAGGTTGACACGATGAGTGTATTGGAAACGAAAATGGAAATTTGATTTCATATTTCAACGAATCTTACATGACTTTATATTGCATTGTAGTTTTTGGTGCCGTGCAACGTCAAAAGGTGCCATTGGATTTATGGCCAGTATTGATCACGTTCGCCGAGAGATCCACATTTACAATCCATTTAGTGAGGAAAGGAAAGGAAATGATAGTGAGGAAAGGAAAAGAAAGGAGAGGGTAGTGTTTTCATCTATTTTTAGTAAGAAAATAAAATAAAATAAAATAAATAGGAAAAAAAAATAAACACGTCATTAAAAAAATTGTGTTTTAAACAGAAGCATTGGACACCAAATTTTGAGTTGATTATCTATATAAGTCTATTTTTATACCACATAGGAAGCAAGTCTCTTGACATTGTTGCCATGTCAACAATTATTGGTATGTAAGCCACTTTTGATTTGGAGATGCTCTAAAAGAGGATCAAAATTCATACTGTATATTGAGTCAAGTGACTCAAGTCAATCAACTACGAGTTTACAGTTGTTATATTTTTTTAAATCACAATAAATATGAACCAAAACCCAAATACCCCAGCTTTGATCTCAATTCTCAAACCTGTTAATATCACGAAATTTTTTAAAAAAGATTTTTCATTTCCATCTAACTAAATTTTAAAGATTTCTTTTTATTTATTAGCATTATTAATCAAAGTGGTTGATAATATGAGATCGGTCCGGTGTATACCCCTGACATCTATACCAACAGGTTGTGGGTTCGAGTCCCCCCTTCCTTAAAAACCCCGAATTTAAGTAATATTTTATAAAAATAATAATAATAACAGTTAAGATTTCTATTTTATTTATTGTTTTTGGATTAGCAAACAATCATACTTTGAATGGTGCTATTGGCACCCCTCTATCAATCTAATAATGGCCTAGTTTTAAAAATTTTGATTTAATCATATAAAGAGTAGCTTTCAACTACATGATTCCAGATCGTAAGAAATTAGAAATTTCCAAGATCCCATCTTAACAGTTGGATTGAGGACAATCCAATAGCCAAAATGAATATCAAATAAATAAATAAATGTGGAGCTAAACAAATCAATCGATTCCCTTCTCTTTCCTCTCTTTTTATTTGACGCGGAGTCACGTACCCACCATTCAATGAATTTCCCCTCTATTTCCTCTCTTTTTATTTGTTGTGGGCCCACCATTCAACTGATTCCCCTATATTCCATCTCTCCTTGACACCTTGTCAATCGCAGGGCCTACATGTCTCTTTTTTTTTTTTTTTTCTTTTTCTCCTTGTTTTTTTTCTTTGGATCCAATCCAACGGACAATGGCCATGGTGGGATTCTCCCGTAAATGAAAGCTACTCATCATATAAAATTAAATAATTTTATTAAATTTTTTAATTTATTCCGACACTACTAATTTTACTTATTTTTAAACTTAATAGTTTTTTTTTTTCTTTTTTTAGTAAGAGCGCCACCCAAAGGCAACAACCCAGGGCAGCACCAACAGAGAACCAAACATTAATCCGGCATATCAGCCAGGATAATATGAGCAACACATAACGTAAACTTAATAGTTAATACACCGTATTTTTAATTTCTATTTTCAATCTCTCGGACTCTCATAGTCTCTCGTCTTATTCTCCATCTCAAATTTTAAAAACTGATCGGCTAAACTTCTTTTATATATATATATATAGTCATTTTCTTCTCAGTATGCACTGATATAAAATACATCAGTGCATTGCGTATGAACCATAGATTATGGATAAGTGCATGTAGACTAAGTCAAAGCAATTGAATCTAATGGTCTACATGCAAGGTACTGATATATATTTATCACTACACATTGAAGAGAAAAGTTTCCTATATATATAGGTTTTAAAATTTTTTACTTTTATATTTCTAATTATATATATATATATATATATATATATATATAATTACTTTTATAAATCGAAAAACATAATAAAAAAAAACTTGTATTTTGAATTAGTGATTAAAAAAAATATATATTAACCGATGAAATAGAGACCACCATTGAAGGTCACCACTTGATTCATTGTTTTAAACTATATTTTTTTATATAATTTTTTTTTAGCATAAATGGTGACCTCCACTGGATTTAGAGATTTAAACTAACAAAGACAAATGGAGGCCACCATTCACCGAAGGAACCTACGGCATCTCAACCGGAAGAAGCCTAGTTCCTCTCAATCAGAGAACGCTTCTTCCGCCAATCTGGAGGTAGTGCTTCCTTCAGCAACATGAGGAGGCCACGGTCTCCTCCACAAATGTAGGAGGATTGGCCGATTGGGTCTCCGCAATTTTTTTTGTTAATGTTTTTATTTATTTATTTTAAATATAAAAAAATGGATTGAGAGGAAAAAGAAGATGTTGTTGATGAGAAATTCATAAAAAAAAATCATGAGAAAAGAAGAGGAAATTTCTGGTGTGAAAAGAGTATAACAAGTAAGAGTATAACAAGTAAAAGTTATGGCGTATTTACTAATCATGAATCCTTCATAGGAAATGGAATTAAGTTATTGGTTTTTGAATTCATGTGTTTACTAAATTAGTGGGGAATTAAGTTCTATGGACCCCACACATATATCAGGAATTAAGTTCCTGAATGAAAGGGAACTTGATTCCTCTTACCCAACTTGGGAATCAAATTCCCTTTCCTAATTGAAAGGGGGATTCATGAATTTTTACTAAAATATCCTCATCTAACAGTAATAAATAAATAAATAAATAACAACTATATTTCTATTTTGTCATTTTCTTTCGAATTGTTCTCTACTATTCTCTTTTGTTCATTTTTTTCTCCATATCTTTTTCTTCTCATATAAAATTATGTTTTAAAGAATTATATATATATAAATATATATGAACTGCGAATTATTGAAAAAAAAAAAAAAAAAACTGAATTGCAACTTTGATTTGGTATATATGAACCATAATAATAATAATAATAATAATAATAATAATAATTGTTAATCATAAAAAGCTCAATGATCAGAATATCAGAAGGTAATAAGAGCAGTAGCAGTGTTGAAGGTGTAGCAACGATTTATACTTCTCTCAACCCAAGTGAGTTAAGTTAGAATATAAAGTTTGTTACATAAGCCATGTGATTAATTGACAGCGCATCATGTAATTAGTTACAAGTTGTTTAGTGAAAAAGTGAGCTAATATTCTAGTGATATATATATATCTTACTAATCATGATGTGTAAAAAAGAGTATGATTAATACAGATCTTTTACAAGAATTTCTAGAATATTATTAGACTTTTCTCTCTAGAATTTTCTCACACTTTCTTGGTAGATTTTCTTGAGAAAATACAAAGTCAAATAATAATAATAATAATAATAATAATAATAAAACTTTGAATTCACGCTGCCATGAATTTCATGCTTTTGGTTTTTGAAATTATTTTTTTTTATTTCTTTTTTTTAAAACATATATATATGCTGTGAATCAAAGGTAAGCATAAAATTAATTATGTTTTCAAATGTGCATAATTTCTCAATTTTTAATTAATATTAAACTAATTAGTTAAAATTTTATAATATAAATATGTTAATTATTTTTGTTTCAGTGTTATGAATAATATAAAATATATTTTTTGATATTAACAAAAAAAATTCAACCTGCTATATATACAAGGGTATTTTTGTAATCAACTTTGTATCATCCTCTTTCCATTTTTTATTCTTAAAATGTTAGTAAACGTTGGAATGAAATTTAGTAACTTAATGGCTGGCATGAGATGGAGAGTTGGTAATGGTGCAGATATTAATTTCTGGCTGGATAACTGGGCTACTGATGCTGGCAAACTTCTTGAGTATGCTTTAGGCCCTCTTTCTGATGACCAAAGACAAGAGAAGGTTTGTGATTACTTTGCTAATAATTAGTGGAATGTTCCCAAGCTCTCTTCTGTTCTTCCCTGGCACATTGTGCTTCGTATTATTAGTATTCATGTTGGGAGTAATCAGTTTGCTAAGGTTACTCCTATATGGGGCTTGAACAAAAACGGGGAGTTCACAGTTAAGAGTGCGTATGATAGTCATCTCAAACATGTTGACTCTGATCCCTGGCAATGGAATTTTTTTGGAGATTAAAGCTTCCGCCTAGAGTCCACTACTTTCTTTGGACGCTTTTACATGGTAAACTTTTAACTGATGCTCATAGGGCTAACAGGGGTGTCACTGCTGATCTTACGTGTGTGAGATGTGAGGAAGGCTGCGAAGACAATGAGCATGTTTTTAGGGGATGTGGTGTTTCTATTGGCATCTGGGAGAACATTTGCAAAGGTGTGACTAGGGACTGCTCTTTTCAAGCTGATTGGAATGCCTGGATTAGCGAAAATCTTAAGTGCAATAATTTGATTATGGGAACAATTCCTAATTATCTTTTGTTTGCTGTGGCCCTCTGGTTTATATGGAAGTGGAGATGCGATAAAGTGTTCAATCCTATGGTCACGAACCCTTTTTGCCCAGGCAAGCGCATTTGGGAGTATGTGGAAGGTTGGCTGAATGCTAACAGTGTTGTTGATAAAGTTGCGGTTGTAAGGAGTTGCCTTGTCTCTTGGAATCCGCCTGAGATTGGTTGGGTGAAGCTCAATGTTGATGGCAGTAGGAAGCTTGATTCGGGTTGTATCTCTGCTGGTGGTGTTGTCAGGGATCATTTGAAGAAGTGGCTGGTTGGTTTTGCTTTGAACAAGGGATCAGGAAGTGTTCTTGAAGCTGAAATGTGGGGCTTATTGGAGGGATTAAATCTAGTTTGGAGGGCTGGATTTAGGAAAGTGATTGTTGAATTCAACTCTCAATCCGCTGTGGCTCTCCTTAATAACAATTCTGCTGTGAACCATCCTCTTTTTAACATCATCCAAGCTTGCAAATCTCTCATGAGAAACAATTGGTTCTGCGTTATTCGTCATGTTTATAGGGAAAGTAACAGGGTGGCTGATAGCTTGGCGACAGTGGGTCATTTGCTTGATCTGGGGATTACAATTTTTGATCAACCTCCTCTGCAGACTACTGATATTCTGGATCTTGACGCCAAGGGTGCTGCGTCTGCTAGGCTGTTGCCTAGCCGTTAGTTTGTTTTTCTGTTTTCTGGGCGTTTAGCCCGCCTCTTCACCAAAAAAATTTAGTAACTTAATTCTGATTCCCCTCCATTCCCTTTCTAATGGATTCCGATTTTTTTCATTCCCGATTAGTAAACGCGTCCTTAATGGATTTTTTTTTTTTTTTCAAGCTATCAAATTACTAAATTAGAAGTGGACGTGGGTTTTTATTAGACTTTATTTGTTGATGTTATTTTTTTTAATTGTATACCTATTTAAGTAATTTTGATGGATATAAAAATATAATACTAAATCATTTAAAAAGTATGGCAGTTTTAGATGAGGATGCCAATAGCCCAGTAGCACTACTTTTATACTTGTCAAAAAACATTGACTAGCTAGCTCCTTCCTTAGAGCATCTCCCACCCATCCTCTTAATTCACAACTCCAAGAAAATTTAGAGGATTGGAGAGAAAAAGTTGCTCCCACCCATCCTCTAAAATGTTGATTCTAAGAAAAATTTTGGAGATGCTCATCTCCATTCTCTAAATATAGAGAACCAACTTCAATCCTTTAAAACCACTTTTTAACTTTTTTTATTCCAATTATATCCTTTTAACTTTTTCATTAAATTCAATTAATGTATAATAAAATTTAATTTATACATTTTATTAACATAAAAATGATACCATTAGAAATGTCTCATTTAGATCTTTAAAATGAGTCCAATATTGAATATTAATTAATAATTTTTTATTTACCATGCTTTACCATACTTTATCATTTGGGCAATCTCTTATTAGAAATTTGATAATTATAAGTTAGTGATAAAATAAAACCCAAACCAAATACCCGAAAATAATAAATATTAATATTAAAAATTACAATAACATAAAAACATTAAAATAAGGATAGAAAAAAAAAAAAAAAAAACTTAAATAATACTAACATAACATAATGTCGAGATACATTAAAATTTTGGAAAGCCATCCAAATGACTTCCATATTCACCTGAAAATGATCCACCTTGTATTTGGGAATTGTCAGTGTTTTTTTCTAAAATTTGCATCTTTTAATTGATTGAGAAACAAATGAGTAAGATATTTATTATCTAAAATTTACAGCAACAAATTAGTAAAAGATATCTATTAACTCACCTTTAATTCGTTGAGAAAGGTTGGTACAGCTACAAATGAGTAAGATATTTATTATATCACCTTTAATTGATTGAGAAAGTTTATTACAGCAACAAATTATATGTATTTATATAGCAATAAAGTCTTATACAAAAATTATATTTAAAATGGTTGATTGAAAATTAGTTGAAAAATATTTTAGAACATAAACATTAGTTATTATAAATTCATGCATTAATAAAACATTATATTTTAAAAAAAGTATAAAAAAAAAATAAATTACAAATGTTATTATAAATAATATTTGTTAAAATTTAGTTGAACAATAATTTATTAAAGAAACTAAAAATAATAATGAAAATATAAGTTATTGAAGATTATTGAAGATATAAATGGAAATAGGGATAGAGATAGAGATAGAGATAGAGATAGGGATAGAGAGTGTGGTGGGAGTGAAAAAATTTTAGAGATGAAATCTGGGAGGAATATTCCTTTTTGGTTCTCTATTTTAGAGATAGAGATAGAGATTGGGTGGGAGATGCTCTTAGGTCCCACATAAAAAATAAAATAAAATTATTGCAACCAATAGAGGATCTCAGAAAGGAAGGAAAAAAAAAAAAAGTTCCATGACGACAAATTAATGGAATTTAAGAGGAAGGCACGTGAAACACTGAAAGCTAGGTAGCACGGATACAGATATGGATACGGGATACGGATACGGCACGATATGGAGATACGGTAAATCTTTAAAAACTAGGATACGGATACGGAAGGATACGTCAATTAAAATAATATATATTTATATTTAAAAAAAATATTTAAAAACATATTTGATAATTCATTCAAAATCAAAACATATTCATAATCCAAATAAAATATGTCTCATAACCACATAACATAACTAGATTTTCTATTATCAGTTTGTCCTGACAATAAATATATCAGAACAAATAATGTGGACCACTAGATTTACATATTTTGACTCAAAGTGTATGCACTTGTCAAAACTTCTTCATAATTTGTGGTCAACATTCTTCGTCCTGATATATTTATTGTCATGATGAACTGACAATAAAAAGACTGATAACACAACTACATAAGTCATAATAATCCAACATATTATAGGATCCAAATAAAACATGTTACATAAGTCGAACATATTACAAAATCCAAATAAACCATACGTCACATAAACCATAACATATTATAAAATCCAAATAATACATTAAAAAAAAAAAACTCATAAAACATATTTTAAATTCCTAATTAACTTCATTGTCATCATTCACATTGTTAGATGATCTAAATAATTAGGCATCTAACTCTGGTTCATCAAGAGAAAGGTTTACAATCTCAAGTATCCCGGTATTCTCCATGTCAATGGAATCAAAGATAAAATTTCCTTACAATATCATTTTGACCCCTAATATTTTGAAATTATAATTTGACCCCGTTTTATACTAAAATAATTATAATATTGCCCCAAACGTATCCTCCAAGTATCCCCTAAGTATCCGCCAAGTATCCGTCAAGTATCCGCCAATCAAACTTGTGAAAAAATCAACGGATACGCCATTTGGCGTATCGGATATGTATCCTGGAGTATCCGGGGAGTATCCGAACTGGATATGAGTTCGATACGAGTTACCTCCACCAAATGGAGTATCCGTGCTTCCTTGACTGAAAGATGTAAAAAGAAAGACCTACAAGGCATGTGAAAATTTTGAAGAAAAGCAAACAAATTCTGACACAATGATCTCTCCTCTTTGGGAGAAAATCTTTCATGAGTCCGTGAGGATGATATGCTTTAAATGAAATTTATAAATCCAAAGACACAAAGAATACAACTTTACATTGTAGATTGAATCTATCAATAATTAATATTGATGGTCAAGTAGGAAGAAGGTTTCTTTTTTTTTTTTTCTTTTTTTTTTTCTGCATGAACATTGGTAAAACTTAAGTTGATTTTAATTTGCATTTAGTTTTGGATATATTGTTTTAATTTAATTTGATCTTTAAATAAAAATAGAATTTTAAGAGGATAAAGTAAATTAATTAAAAATAAATTAAAATTCAATCCATTAATTTATTTTTTTTAAAAATCCTACTGAACCACACCACTAATTTAATCCATTCAAATACTAAAATTAAATTATAAGTAGTACAGTAAAAGGTTTTTAAAATATTAAAATAATAATAATAATAATAAATTTTAAAGAAACATTTTCATGTACAGTATATACAGTTAATTCAAGTCATTACAATCAGAAGCACAAATTTTGTTAAAGAAAATAAATTATAAGTAATAAATATTGTGATAATTAAGCTTCAGATATTTTTTTGGCAGCCGGCCCAGTGACTGTTTTGTAGGTAGCAATAATGATTATTGATTTATTGGTAGGGTCTTTTATCTCCACAAAGGCACAGAGAACGTACACAGGAAATTTCCTGGAAACATCAAATGCACGTCCTGGATCCCTCCACATGCTGCATAAACGTTACATCGCAATAATTATCGTGAGATCACTGGTCTCCTCTAGCTAGAGGGGGCCGACTAGAAAAATAATCTCACTAATGTGAAGCTTTAACACCGGTTAAGATCTAACTTTTCAATTTTCATTTTGTATTTTTGAGAATTTTTTGTTTTTTGTTTTTTGTTTTCTTTTTTTGGGAAGCATCGGATGCAGTTATGTTTGTTTTTTTAATTTATATATTACATTATTTAATTGAATTTCCTTAAATAAATGAATAAAGTAATAACAAAATAAATGATAAAAATAATAACTGGGGCTATTTTAGGCTTTTCCAACTAATAACACATTCAATGGTTAAAACTAACTGTTGACCATTAACCGTAGGGTATGCTTGTGTAATTTTAGATAAAAGTTGAATATAGCTACAATTACACCTAAAATTAAAGTATGTATGTACAATTTACCCTAAAGATTACAATTTATATCAATGGTCAAGTAGGAAGAAAGGCTCTTGTTTTTTTTTTTTTTTTTTTTTTTTTTTTTTTTTTCCTTCATGGATATTGTTAAAACTTAAGTTGATTTTAATTTGCTTTTAGTTTTGGATATATTGTTTTTAATTTAATTTGATCTTTAATTAAAAATCAAAATTTAAGAGGATAATGTAAAGGGAGCCGATATTGACACCCATAAAACTTATTAGTACACCCATATTTTATTAAAAAAAATAATTACAAAAATATCCCAATATAAATTTACCAATAAGGACAGGTTACTTTAATAAAAAATAAACCAAATACTATATACATTCATTAATTACACCCGTATCTTTAACTATATTTATTTATTAAAACAACTTACCTTTCCAAAAAAAAACTTATGATAAACCCTAATTTTTATGATAAATCTGAATTAAACTTTAATTTTATTTCAAGTATCAAATTTTCTCATCATCACATAATTATCATATTGTTTTTGTCTTTCTTTTATATATAGTTATAAACTCTATATATAAAAAAAAAAAAACAACATTTTTTTTTAACTATAGCTGTAAATATCAACAAGTTTTTTTATTTTATTTTTTATTTTTTTTTAAAGATAACTGTATAAATAAGAAAATTCCAAATTGAAAATCTTTTGACCCCATATACATATTCCCTTTTATAAGGCTCCTACATTCAATATATTTCTAAAAGTAAATTGGACCATCATTAAAAAAGGATTTGATTCCAAAAATAATATGATTTTTTTTTTTTTTTATAAATTGGGTATGATAATAATTTAAGAGTGTTTATAAATAATATGTATTAAAATGAATATAAATATTTCAATGAGGGTACTGTTGGTATTATGATGAGTGTTTATAGTAATATTTAATTTTTAAATTTTAGATAGGGGTATACTTATAAAAATGGGTATACTAATAAGTTTTATGAGTGTCAATATCCATACCCTAATGTAAATTAATTAAAAACAAGTTAAAATTCAATCCATTTATTTATTTTTAAAATACTATGATTACAACGACTCAAACATATGATGTTGTCGGATTGAATGAACATTCTTACAACAAAATCACATTGGTAATTTAAGCAATTAAAATACTAAGTAATTTACGGTAGTAAATTATAAGTAATAAATATTGTGATAAAGCCATCCCCGTGACTGTTCTGTACGTAGCAATAGTCATTGGATTCTTGAGTTTAGTAATGATTTATTCTCAAAACTTTTTTAGACGAAAAAAAATTAATTTATTAGTTGGGTCCTTTATCTCCAAAGAGACCGTACACAGGAAATTTCCTGGAAAGTGCCTCTTTTGAAAATTTTTGACGAAAAAAAATTAATTTGCTGGAAAGTGAGCTTTTTGAATAAACAAATTTAATTAACCCTTTGATAAAGCTTTAAGCTTTGTCTTTGCTAATGGAATGCTTAAACAAACAAGCTAGTGACTGTTTCGTATCAATATTCAATATATGGAAGCTTCTTCTTCTTCTTCTTCTTCATTATCGTCTTCTAATAGACATAAATCCTTTCCAGCTTCTGCTTCTGGTGGCAGTAGCCGGTGGAAATACGACGTGTTCGTGAGTTTTAGAGGTAAGGATACTCGGTATAACTTCACTGACCATCTGTGTGCTGCTTTACATCGGAAAAGCATTTTCACATTTAAGGATGATGAAAGACTTGAGAGAGGCACAGAAATTTCATCCGAACTCTCAAAAGCAATCGAAGAATCGAGGTTCTCGATTGTCATTTTTTCCAAGGATTATGCTTCTTCTACATGGTGCTTGGAAGAACTTTCAAAGATTGTCGAGTTCAGTAAGGCAAATAACAATCATACTGTTATTCCAGTCTTTTATAACGTAGATCCGTCTGATGTACGAAAACAAAAAGGAGAATTCAAGAAAGCTTTCGACAACCATCTAAAAAATCCCAAGATTGACAGTGACAAGATTCAAAGGTGGAGAGCAGCTTTAGAACGAGCTGCCAATACTGTTGGAGATTTTATTTCGGCCGGCAGGTATCATTAATTCTCTCTAGCTCCTTGATATATATACTCAGTAGATTTCTCAATTAAACATCATAATTTCCAACTAGCTCTGTTGAGATTTAGATGGTACTATTTGATTAATGAAACATCTAGATGGCTGTTTTTTTTTTTTTAATAACTGTCGTCCAGATCCATTTCTTTATAAAAAAAACAAAATCAACCCAACAACCAAAATCAAAATCAAACCAAAATCAAGAACCGGGTTCGTTGAAAAACTGGTACTCGTTGGAAGCTTTTGTTTTTTCTTTGTTCTTTTTTTTTTAAAAAAATTTTTAAATTTTTTTTATGTTGATCTTTGGTAAGATTGGTAGGATCTTGATTTCCCAATCTCTTCAAGCTTTATTAATTTTTGTTGTGTGATATATGATATAGATTTGAAAGAGATCTTTCTGGATCTCTTCAACATTTTTTTTTTTTTAATTATCTTGTCTTTTTTTTTTTTTTTTCGTTTTCGTTTTTGACCAAAATTATCTAGTTTTATTAAAAACTATTTAATTTATGAATTATCACAACACCTAATACCAAGGGCATTTTGGCCATTTCAACCAAAACGTTAGAGTTATTGTCAGTCAAGATGACAGTCAACGCAGTCAATGGAATGTTTGTGTTATTTTAGAAAAAGTCCACACTCAGCGCAATATTGCATAACCTCACGGAAAGTTTATGCAATTTTCCTTTTTTAATTTATTTTTCAAAAAATTAACTTTTAGACCGTAGATGTTTGCCAAAAAAATATATATTGACAGATCAAGAATTCATATATATTATTCATTATCTTTATAATATAACTACTGTTCTTTTTCACAGACGTGAAGCAGAATTGATAGAAGATATTGTTAACGACATTTGGTACGGATTGGATTTCTCAAGTTTTGATGGGGACCAAAGGTCAAGGGATCTAGTTGGAATGGATCATCATTGGGAGGAGATGAAAGCACTTTTAGAAGTAGAATCAGACGATGTTCGCTTCATTGGTGTTCGTGGAATGGGTGGAATAGGTAAAACTGCCATCGCTAGATATGTATATCATAAGATGTCATATACATATGATGGTAGATGCTTTCTTGAGAATGTTAGACACGTCAACAGAAAGAATGTTGTTGACTTGCAAAAAAAACTTCTGTCTAATATCATGAAGGAAGCAAATTTGAATATACCTGATGATCCTGAAGCAGCAGCCAATCTCATCAGAAGATGGTCATGTCGTAAAAGGATTATTGTTGTTCTCGATGATGTTGATGAATTAGAACAATTAGAAATGTTGGCTGGAGACCACAATTGGTTTGGTTCTGGGAGTAGAATCATTATTACTACTAGAGATCAACATGTGCTTCGTAGCCATGGTATAATTAGTGGTAGTATATATGAGGTTAAAGGATTGAAAGATGATGATGCTCTTCAGCTCTTTCATTTGAATGCATTCAAAAACAAACAACCCAAAGATGATTGTTTTGATCTCTCAATGAAACTCGTACATTATGTAAGAGGGCATCCATTAGCTCTTAAAGTTTTGGGACGCCATTTGTGTGGTAGAGGTGTTGAAAAATGGAATAGTGCATTGAATAGACTAAGACAAGTTCCCTCTAAAGAAATTTTGGAGACGTTTCGATTAAGTTATGATGGACTCGAAGAACTAGAAAAGAAGATATTTTTAGATATTGCATGTTTTTTCAAATGGAAGAACAAAGGTTGGGTCAGTGAAATATTAGATAGTTGTGATTTTCATTCAACTATTGGAATAGATGTGCTCATTGATAGATCCCTTATAACCATTTCAAACGATAAACTCGACATGCATGATTTACTGCAAGCAGTAGGTTGGGCAATTGTCCGTGAACAGAATCCTGATAATCGTGGCGAATGGAGTAGATTATGGCAGTGGGAGGATGTCGATCACGTGTTGAAGGAGATTAGGGTAATATTTTTTTTTTCAATAAACATTAAATGATATATATATATATGTATATATAATTTCAATAAAATATAAACATTAAATGATATATATATTGGCTGTTTAAAAAAAAATAAATATAATTTCAATAAAATGAATTTTTTTACAGTTTATATATGGTCTTTTTAATATATATTATATTATATTTCGTTTCATATTCTTTTATCTTATTTATCAGGGTACCAAATATGTTGAAGGTATAATGTTTAACGGGCATGAACAGAGAATTATCCACTTGGATGGCAAATCCTTTTCAGGGATGATAAATCTAAGACTGCTCCAAATCAGCAACGTTGACCTTTCAGAAGACCTGGAATACCTTTCAAATGAGTTGCGATATCTCGAATGGCATGGGTACCCTTCAAATTCTTTGCCATCGAACTTCCACCCAAGGAAACTTTTTGCACTCGATCTCTGTTATAGCCGGATAAAATATCTATGGAAGGGCATGGAGGTATCATATCTTAATTTAATTTATTGGGTACATTGCAAACTTTAATATCTAAGCAATTTATTAATTAATCTAACTTTTTGTTGCTAACAGACTTTTGAGAGGTTGAAAACCATTAAGCTCAGTTACTCACACAATCTTATCGAAACCCCGGACTTTACATGGGTTCCAAACCTTGAGATGCTTGATCTTAAAGGTTGTACAAGATTGCGTAAAGTGCATGACTCAGTTGGACTTCTCGAAAGGCTTACTATATTGAATTTGAAAGGCTGCAAGAACCTTGTGAGTTTTCCAAGCAATGTATCAAGATTGCTCAAGATTCTGAATCTCCAAGGCTGCTCAAAACTAGACCACCTTCCTCAAAACTTGGGAGAACTTGAGGTCTTGGAGGAGCTAGATGCTGGTGAAACTGCAATAAGACAAGTTCCACCCTCCATTGCACGATTATCAAACCTTCGGTCTTTGTCTTTCAGTGGATGTAAAGTCCAAAGCTGGTGGTCATGGTTTTTGCCAAGAAAATATCTCAATTCCATGTGTTTGTCGTTGCCTCGTCTCTCAGGTTTATCCAGTCTAATAACATTGGATCTTAGTGACTCTGGACTTTCGGACGGATCACTTCCCAGTGATCTTGGCTCCTTATGCTCCTTAAAAGAGTTAAAATTAAGCAACAACAATTTTGTCAGCCTACCAGACAGTATCAACCGACTCTCTAAACTGCAAATTTTATACGTAGAAAATTGTCACAGGCTTCAGTCATTGCCAGAGCTTCCGCCTGAAATTGTTTTTGTAAGGGCTACAGATTGTATTTCGTTGGAAGATGTATCGAATGCGCTAAGAGGGAGCACTTCTAAAAGCTTTGCATTGCATTTATTCAACTGCCTCAAACTACATGAGAATCTAGGACAGGAGAACAATTTGGCAATTGTGTTACTGAAACAGTACCTTCAGGTTCGTCACTCTTTCTCTCTCTTTGGAGCCCGTGAGTTGATTATTTGTAATTATATAAGCTGTCCACATGTACATACTTAATATTTAAAACATCTATTCACACATTTTATGCTCGGATCTTAATTACCTACGAAATTTAAGTTTTGAGCTAATTGTAGTCGAGTTAATTACTTTGAGTCTAAATTTCATTGAAAACCTCCTTCTAGATACTACTGTAGATCTTCGTAAACTAATAAGAAATAAAATTTTATTATTGAACTGCCTACAAATACATAAGGAACATAATTCAGAAATATATAGTAACATAGGATATGAAAACTTTAATTAATTGGTAATATATAAAAAAAAAAAAAAAAAAAAAAAAAAATCGAAGCATTTAATATGAGTTTTATATAATATTGAGATTTTGTCATCATTTAGATGACAACAATTAATAGTCTCAAATAGACATTGATATTTATTGAAATATGTTATTTAGTTTTAGAAAGTTCTAGTGAAATATTATTCTTTCTTCCATCTTTTTTCACAAGCATTACAAGTTGTGTGGATACTTATAATAATCATGATGTGTTACAGCAACCGGTCAACCTTTCTTTTGATTTTCATATTCGTCTTCCTGGATTTGATATTCCAGAGTGGTTCAGTTGTAAGAATGATGGGAATTCAGTGAAAATTGGACTGCCACCTGACTGGTTAAATGATGATTTCATGGGAATTGCAATGTGTGGAGTATTTGAACCAGCCCTTGAGAATTTGGATTGCAGCGTAGGGATGAGATGTAATATTTCCATATTGACAAATCGTTATTGCTTCTATTTTAAAATCCCTAGTTTCACAGTTGTTGAGTCTCATCACCTTTGGCTGGCCTATATGTCTCGTACGATATTTGAATATCACACTTCACATCATGTACTATCGTATGTGGATCCTTCAGATTCGGTGGTGAGACTGATTATTTTAGGATTGGTCAAAGTCACCGAAAATAAAGAACAACATCACCAAAACAAAGCTTATGCTACATGCATTCATGTTGAGTTTGATTGCAAATTATCTAAAAAGAGCACCGGTGAGTGTGACGATGATAATGATAAGAAGTTCAAGGTGATTAAGTGTGGGATTCGTCTAGTTTACAAAAAAGACAAAAATTATTTTCAGGAATCATCGGCAGCTGAAGGTTCTGTATTCCACCAAAAGGACAACTGTTCTACTGTTTGTGCTTGTAGAGAGTGTTTTGAGTTTATGCCTTACAAATGCTTGCATGATAAATGATAAATGATTCGTGGCGGAAATGGGGTGTTAACAACGGTATGTTTTTCTTCAACCATAACAAAAATATTTTTATATATAATGTAAGTGGAATTGCCTCTATTGGGAAAATATAATGCAAGTGGAATTGCATCTCAAAAGTTATTATTTTTTAAAAACATTGTACAATGTTTTGAATTGGTAGACCTTAGTATTGCCTACATGCAAGCATAAGTGTAAAGCTTGAAAATTAAATTCGTTTGAAATGGTTTTTTTTTTTTCTTAAGAAGAAAATTTTTAAAACATTTATTATAAATATTTTCATGTCTATAATAAAAAAATAAAAAAGTAAATAATCAAGAAAGGTTGTTCTGTTCTGTGAACTTTATATGTATTACTCTGTGATTTGTGTGCTTCGCCTTACAAATTACATATAAATAAGGTAATCATAGATGAGCTTTTCTTAAAGCTAGTTTGGATGAGTTCATGATCTTTAATTATATTTAAAACTTTATTTACATGTTGTGATCATCTCATATATATAAGCATAAGCATGCAATTATGTTTTATGATATATATACCTTTTTAATTTTTTTCAAAGCCTATTTTATATTGAGTAATACTATACGACCCAAATAATTAACTAAGAATTCATGCCCCAAATGATGTGGCAAATGAGTTGTTATTACCACACAAATCATGTGATAATGTGGTTAATGAACAAATCATTTACCACATCATTTGGGTTGTCTGGCATTAGTGTTTATATGTTACACTATAAAAACTCATTACAGTTCATTATAATTTTCAGGTACTTGAGAATTCTGGTTTGAGGATTTGGTGGATTTAACATTCATGGAGGCTTTGATTGTTCTTGGGTTCCATATGTCTTTTAGGACACCGGGTTTTAATTTAATTTGTGGGTTCAATTTGGAGTGTTTTATTGAATAAAAATTACTTGTGAACTTAAATCTGTTGGTTTATTTATATTTGGATATTCACGTTCAAGTATTATTTGAAATTTTGAACATGTTATTTCCTTCAAAAGTATTATTTGGATATTCTCGTTCTTAGTATTTTTTGAAGAGTGATTATTGTTGTTTCTTTTTAGGTGTTGCAACTTGCAATGCTCTGTTTCTTGGAATTTTAGGGGAAAATATCAGCCACAATC
This sequence comes from Acer saccharum, assembly GCA_030490815.1. NCBI lineage: Eukaryota > Viridiplantae > Streptophyta > Magnoliopsida > Sapindales > Sapindaceae > Acer > Acer saccharum. The sequence goes on from CM059878.1 coordinate 156,602, forward strand.
GCTGATTATTGGGTAAAATAAAGATTTGAACTGTTTTTAAATGGAGGATTCAAATAAAATATAGTTAAACATCAATTAGTAATGTTTCTGTAACTTGTTTAATTATATAAATTAATTTTGCAATGTTTCTGCAACAAGGTAATGTCAATGAAATTTTGTAGATATTATTGTCAGGATTGGTTGCCTGAGGATGTTAATTTTTTTTTTTTTAAGTGTCTGGGCTGCTGTGGAATGTAGTTGAGCTGGTTTAATGATCCTCTACTGATTGGTTTTCTAATGTGTCTTTGTTGGGAAAATATCAGTCATCTTATTTTTTTTTTTTTAACAAAATTATTTTCATATAGACCAAAAAGACTTGAAGATTGATTTGAGAATATAGAAGGGGGATTTCAGCAAAAGCAAACAAAATCAAGACATATTGATGAAGAAAAATGATTGTCTGAAAATATTGCTTTGTTTATGAGTTCACAGGCTTCAGGTTTTTCTGGCTTTTTCTTTTGTAAAACAAAAGAAATACTTCTTTCTTTCTTTCTTTCCAATGTTAGGGGGAAGAGTTTCTGTTTGGAAAACAAGGTGTATTTGATCAAAAAGATTTGAAACTTGATGAAGCTCTCAAGCTCTTTCATTCAAAAGCCTTTAAACGCAAACAACTTTTCACTGATTCGATGCCTTTAATTGGTGGAAAGCTCAATTTTTGGTATTCTTATCATTTTATGTTACACACAACTTTTGAGATGTTAAAATTTGTTCTGTTTGGGTTGGATTAGGAATTCTCCATTGGATTTTACCAACAACTCAAATTTACCTTTTTTGTTAAATTTTGAGCTTATCATATGCGATATGTTAGTCAAATTTAGGAATCTCGAATCCTAGTTGAATCGGTATTGTTTTTCTATCTAAGCAATAATCCGACTAATTATTGTTATCTTTTAATTTCATTAATAAAAATCATTCCTTTGGAGCAATTTTGATCCGTGTATTCAAGTTGCTCAATGCTTTTGCTTTGTCAAATCAACTTGTCCAATAAATTTGTTGAACTAAATAAATACTTAAGCAACTTTAAGATTTATTTCAAATTAACGAAATTTTATTAATAATAATCAACTCGTATTTGTAAAATTGAAATTAACCAACTTATTCAGTTTGAAATAAATTAAAATTTTAGAATAAATTTTTTATTTTTTTAAATGTCATCATTAATATATTATCCATCACAAATATGTTCAAATTAGTTTCAAGTTTCACAAATTTATAGGATTGGGTTCAATATCACTTTATCAATCAAAGTTGTGAATCAATGAAACAGTTCACAAGATGGAAACAAACTTTTTTTTTCCACCTAATATATCTACTTGATCCAAATAAGATTTTTAATGTTTCATTTGGAAAGTAATTTTCAAATTGCTCGTATTTTTCTCTTACTCTAATAATTATTAATCATTAATAAGTATTACACTTATGTTATTAATATCTATTGTTATAGACAACGTGATTGGGAATATTGAAATTATCCTTAACTAATTTTGGCCTTAATAAAAGTTAGGTCATTAGATTTCTCTCTTAAAAATAATGTTGTTAATGAATATTAATTTGCTATAAGAAAGTATCATGTGCTGTAGGATACTCCAAGTCCCAATTACAATGATGATCATCACAACTCCATTATTGTTATTTATGCACCACCATGATTTATTAAATAAAGTTTTTTCTTTATTTATTTATTAGTATATATTTCTTGGCCACTATAATTCAAGAGGTAAATATGATATTTTTTATTTTTAAAATCTGACACTAATCGAGTGACGGTTCTGTTAGAACTTGACAAGATCAACGGTTATTAGTACGGTACGGAATTCATTTCCTCTTTAGGGAAGGGGTTTCCAAACACTTTGGGATTTGATGGGGATTTAAAAACTTCTTAATTTTTTTTTTTTTTTTTTTGCTACTTTTCAAAAAAGAAAAAAAAATATATTCTTTTTTCCTTCTATGAATTCATTTTGAGATATTAAAGTATTTTTTTTATGAGACCTCCCCATCATATTTGCATTACCCTCCTCATATTGGTCACTATAAATACTCCATTTCAGGGCAACTCTTTTAACTGGTACTTGTATCGTGATAGAGACCTACTAGGGAAATGTTTGGTCCTCAGATGCCAAGTAAAATTACCAAAAACCCCTCTCTCTTAGAAACATAATATTTGATATTATTCACTCAAATTCATGATCTAAGCATCTAACCAAAAGCTTATAAATGTGGGATTTTAGATTATCAAACTTAATAACCGCTATAAAAGGGATTATCAAGTCTGATAATATAGGATTTTGTACGCTTTTTCCGTTCATGGTTCTCATTTTGCAACTCATAATCTCTATCTAACCAAAATGAATTCATCAATTATAATATAATTTTATAGGGCAAAATGGTAAATACACTAATAAAAAAAACACCAACTAGTGACACATCACTTTCCTTTTTATTGTGATCCCATGTGAGCATCTGTCGAAGGACGAGACTTTCAACCATAAACATGTGCTTGCTCTTTTGTGGGTGTTTTTATTATCCCCTCGTTGGTTTTTTTTTTTTTAACAAACAACCCACATTGGTTTAAAGTTGACTGATATATTTTGTTTTTGTCTCATGAAAAAGTTGAAAACCCATTTTGGAGAGCTTGTGGTGCAGCTTATTAGAGTGTTTGTTTTCATTACTTGGGCCAAAATAAAAAGTGGAAATTGCCAAAACTGACCCATATACTTATGGGATTTTCTTTTTTAACCACATGCATACTTTTAATTGTTTCTAACCATGTTTTTGAGAAAGTACTCACATGCCCTCATTTAAAAACCTTCCCAAAACCACTGTTTCTCTCTTTCTCCTTCTCTCTCCTCTGCTCTCTCTCCCGGTCATCCCTCACTTTCTCCTCTCCATCCCGTCGCCCGTCACCGGAACTGGTTCGTGCGACGACCAGGAGTTCGTGCGCCGCTGGTCGTGACCGTCGCTGGTCCAGGCGACGTCCGACGGCTGTTCGGCGACGACTCCGGCGTTGGGCGATGATTCCGACGACGTGATCTGCAACAAAAAGGAGAAATCAAAAAAACCTAAACCTAATTTGAATCTGAGGAAGAAGAAAAGGAAGAAGAAAGAGGGGAAAAAAAAACCTAAGCCAAATTTCAATTTAGTCCAGATTTCAAGTTTGAATATTTCTATTTTAGGCATGATTTCAAGTTTTAATATTTCCATTTAGGCATGATTTCAAGTTTGTGTATTTCAATTTAGTCGTGATTTCAAGTTTGTTTCGAGGTTTAAAGAATACTATTTTCAGGGGTACTCTGGTAATTCATGGTACTAAATTGAATTTTTTTAAAAAAAGTGGTTATTAACAATTAAAAATTCAAAAGTGGTTAAAAACAAAAGTATGATAAGTGTTATGGCTACTTATGAATTTCTCTCTAATAAAAATGCAATAATCCAGTCCACCAAGTGAGATAAGAAAGGTTACTAATCAGGGTTTTGTGATAATACAATGTAATTTTTCAGTTTTTTTTTTTTTATTTTTAAAAAAGAGCTTTTTAGATGGTGTAAGAAGAAGTCTTTTTTTTTTTTTTTTTTTTTGGTATATGCAAAAGCTTTTGGTGGAGAGAGAGAGGTACTGTGAGCATGATATGTATATTCTTTGAGTTGTAGTCAAAAAGTAGGAGAAAAACTTGGTTGCACCCATTGCAACACTCGGCACACGCTGATTGTTGCACCTCAACCACTCAAATCGTGACACCTATACTTGTATTGTCACTTAAACCAAAACTCATCCAACTCAGCTTTTCTTACTCATCAGACAAATCATAATGGGTGGAGACCACATCAACTTTTAATAAAAAAATGGGGAAATTACACTGACCACCTTAAGGTTTTACCCAAACACACTCAAATGGAAAGATTTCACTATTCTACACTTACACCCTCCTATTTGAAGGTACCTTGCGGTTATTTTTAATTGATCAATTTTGACTAATAAAATTTCAAGAATATACTTGAATAAACAAAATAAAATCAATTTATTTAAAAAAAATTATACAAAATCAATTAACTGAAATTGAATAAAAATTGGATATAATAAATATATAGTTTTAAATGAAATCAAATAAAAAATACATATAATTAAATGAAAATGAATAAAAATAAATAAAAGACCTTTAAAAACTAGATCTAAAGGAATATTAAATACAAATTTTCTCTAGTGGGTACACAACTTCAAGCATACTTATAGCACAATTGCCACCTCATCCATTTTTAAATTATCAACCACACCTGATTGTATGTATATGGCAAAAACTGATGATGTGGCACTTGTGGTATAAGTATGTTATAAGGTGTGTGCCTACCAGAGAAAAACTGATATTAAATAAATTAAAAAATTTAATCAATGGAGGAGCAGGCCTCCCCCTTTAAATTAATGAAATTAAATAAATTAATTATGTTTTACGTGGAGGAGGCCTACTCCTCCATTGATTTAAAATTTTAATTTATTTAATTTTCCTTCAGATCTGGTTTTTAAAGGTCTTTTATTTTATTTTATTTTTATCAATTTTCATTTCATTATATGTATTTTTTATTTGATTCCATTTAAAACTATATATTTATTATATCCATTTTTTATTCAATTTAAGTTAATTGATTTTGTATAATATTTTTTAAATAAATTGATTTTGTTTTGCTTATTCAAGTATATTCTTAACATTTTATTAGTCAAACTTGATCAATTAAAAATAATCACAAAGTACCTTCAAATAAGAAGGTGTAAGGGGTCGTTTGTTTTTTCCACTTAAAACTTAATAGGTCTGAATCATAATTATTAAGTTGTTTTGTTTGTTTTTTTAAGTGGTTAAACAACTTAAAAATACTAAAAAACAACTTAAAATAAAAAGTAAAAAATACTGACTTTTCACTTAATTGTAAATCACTGAATTACATTAAATACAATCCAAAATCTTTTCTTCCGATACTATCCACAATATATAACATATTTCCAATTTTATCATAATTATATATGTTATAGAAATCTTTATTTTAATGTATTGCTTATTTTAAATAGCTTTAAAAATAAAAAAGAACCCTAATCATTTCTCATATAAGTGTTTAATATCAATACTTTATTATGATATTAGGGTGATGTTTATATATATATATATATATATATATATATAGTGTTTTCTGTGAGTTTTCTTGTTGCCCCATTTATTATTTTTTTTTTAAAAAAAAAAAAAACCTTTTCTTTCTAGTAAAAATGAAGTTTGTTTGTAATCGAAGAAAAAGATCATGATCATATGTGTTCATATATAATTATTATTTTCGGATTGTTTTTATTCCATATTATATGTATAATTGTTTAACATGGGTATAAATGTAAAAATAGTTATTTTTAGACAATTTTACTTTTAAAAAACAAACATGTTGACAATACATTCAGATGTAAGAAGAAAAAAAACAAACATGTCATTCAGGTTCAGATTTCAGTCCCCATTCAGTCTTCAGAAAAATTCAGGATTATTTAGTCTTTAGACAAAAAAACAAACGACCCCTAAGTGTAGAATAGTGAAATCTTTTCATTTGAGTGTACTTGGGTAAAACCTTAAGGTGGTCAGTGTAATTTCCCTATTTTTTTAATTAAAAGTTGATGTGGTCCCCACAATTATGATTTGTCCGATGAATAAGAAAAGCTAGTTGGATGAGTTTTGGTTTAAGTGACGATACAAGTATAGGTGTCACGATTTGAGTGGTTGAGGTGCAACAATCAGCTGAGTGTTACACCAGGTGCAACCAAGTTTTTCTCCAAAAAGTAGATGATTTTGGTTCTTGGGTTTGGCTTTTGTGATAGTGGCTTTGTCAACCACGAGGTGGTTGCCTTGGAAAGTGCAGCCTTCGAAAATTTCTTGGAAATTTTGTGTTTCATGTCTTCCCGTTGAAATCTTAAAAGCACTGTCTTTGTTAATGTAAGAGGTTTGCATCTCTGAGTCCTCTGTTTCTGCTACGAAGTCTTCAATGGCTTCCAGCAGTAGTGCAAAAGAATCATCTGCATCTTCTTCTTCTTTTGATTCCTCTGGCATTAAATGGGAATATGAAGTGTTTTTGAGTTTTAGAGGTGAAGATACTCGCAATAACTTCACAGACCATCTGTATACTGCTTTGAACCATAAAGGAATTTACACATTTAGAGACGATGAAAGACTTGAGAGAGGGAAGGAGATTTCATCAGAACTCTTGGAAGCAATTGAAAGATCGAGGGTTTCGATCATTGTTCTATCGAAAAACTATGCTTCATCTACATGGTGTTTGGAGGAACTTGCAAAGATTGTCGAGTGCAGTGACATGAAAAAACAGAAGGTTTTTCCGGTTTTTTACAAGGTAAATCCATCAGATATACGGAAACAGATGGGAGATTTCAAGACAGCCATTGATAAACATGAAGAAGATTACAAGGATAATATAGAGAAGGTTCAAAGGTGGCGATCAGCTCTCACAAAAGTTGGCAATCTGTCTGGATGGCATTTACAGGACAGGTACCTCTTTATCTTCTTGGATTGATGGGTTTTCTTAGCTTTTAATTCATATATTTTTCATAGTTTTTAAATCTTAGGCTCACGCCACAGACACACAATTTTTCATAGTTAGTATTTACATCACATATATTCACTGAGAAAACTTCTAAGCATCTTTATATTTTAATTAACAACTTAATTTTTATTGTTTGGTTAGTTTTACATAATTATAAATGGTTCTTCAATCTTCTCAGGTCTGAAGCGGGATTGATTAAACGTATCGTTGACACAATTTCGAGAAGCTTGAATCCAACATTCTCAAAAGTGGGAGAGGACCTTGTTGGAATAAAATCTCACTTGAAAAAAATTAATGATCTGTTAGAATCTGGGTTGGATGATATTCGCTTCGTTGGCATTTGTGGAATGGGAGGAATTGGTAAAACTACAATTGCTAGTGTTTTATATGAAAGTTTTTCATCAGGTGATGAATATCAAGGTAGTTGCTTTCTTGCCGATGTTAGAGAAGTATCCATAAAAAAAGGTGTTGTTCACTTACAAGAGAGACTTCTTTCCAAGGTGTTAAAAGATGAAACAAGTTTGAATATAGGTGATCCTGATGAAGGAATCAGCTACATTAGAAGGCGGTTATGTCATAAAAGAGTCTTTGTTGTTCTTGACGATGTCGATAATCAATTAAAGCAATTAGAAAAGTTGGCTGGACAGCATAATTGGTTTGGTTCTGGGAGTAGAATTATAATTACAACTAGAGACAAACATGTGCTTATTAGCCATGGAATCAGTAGTATATATGTGGTTGAAGGATTGGAAGATGATGATGCTCTTAAGCTCTTTCATATGAAAGCAGTCAGACACGGACAACCCACAGATGATCATGATAAGCTATCGAAGCAAATCATACAATATACAAGTGGGCTTCCATTAGCTCTTCAAGTTTTAGGATCCTATTTGTGTGGTAGAACTGTCAAAGAATGGAAAAGTGCGTTGAATAGACTACGACATGTTCCTCATGAAGAGATTTTGAAAAAACTCCGAATAAGTTATGATGGACTTTCTGAAATAGAGAAGAGTATATTCTTAGATATTGCATGTTTCTTCAAAGGGAAGAACAAAGATCGAGTTATGGAAATATTAGACGGTTGTGATTTTGATTCAACTATTGGAATGAGAGAACTTCTTGATAAATCTCTCATAACTATTTCTTACACTAATAAAGTTGGCATGCATGATTTGCTACAAGAAATGGGTCGGGAAATTGTCCGTAGAGAGAATCGTGATGATTGTGGCCAACGGAGTAGATTATGGTTGTTTGAGGATGTCAATCGTCTGTTGATAGAAAATAAGGTAATGTTTTTTTTATTTTTTATTTTTTTTAGATAACATAAACTGATTTGTATATTCAATGTTCACATTCTGTTTTTCTTCTTTATCAGGGCACGCATGAAGTTAAAAGTATAATGCTTGACAAGTCTAAACAACGAATTAACCACTTGAATGACGAATCCTTTTCAAGCATGAGAAATCTAAGACTACTCAAAATCAGAAATGTTGACCTTTCAAGAGACATAGAATACCTTTCAAATGAGTTGCGGTTTCTCAAATGGCCCGAATACCCTTCGAATTCTTTGCCGTCAAATTTCCAGCCACAGAAACTTTTTGAACTCAACCTCTGTCGTAGCCGGATACAATATCTTTGGAAGGACATGAAGGTATATTATATCTTAATTTCATTGGCTACATTGCAAAGTTTACAGAAACAATATTTTTATTACCTTTTTTGTTAACAGACTTTTGAGAGGTTGAAAACTATTAAGCTCAGTTACTCACACAATCTTATCGAAACCCCGGACTTTACATGGGTTCCAAACCTTGAGATGCTTGATCTTGAAGGTTGTACAAGATTGCGTAAAGTGCACGACTCAGTTGGACTTCTCGAAAGGCTTACTATATTGAATTTGAAAGGCTGCAAGAACCTTGTGAGTTTTCCAAGCAATGTATCAAGATTGCTCAAGATTCTGAATCTCCAAGGCTGCTCAAAACTAGACCACCTTCCTCAAAACTTGGGAGAACTTGAGGTCTTGGAGGAGCTAGATGCTGGTGAAACTGCAATAAGACAAGTTCCACCCTCCATTGCACGATTATCGAACCTTAAGTCTTTGTCTTTCTGTGGATGTAAAGTCCAAGGGTGGAGGTCAATCTTTTTGCCTAGAAAATATCTCGATTCCATGTGTTTGTCGTTGCCTTGTCTCTCAGGTTTATTTAGTCTAAAAAGTTTGGATCTTAGTGACTCTGGACTTTCGGACGGATCACTTCCCAGTGATCTTGGCTCCTTATGCTCCTTAAAAGAGTTAAAATTAAGCAACAACAATTTTGTCAGCCTACCAGACAGTATCAAGCGACTCTCTAAACTGCAAATTTTATACGTAGAAAATTGTCACAGGCTTCAGTCATTGCCAGAGCTTCCGCCTGAAATTACTTTTGTAAGGGCTACAGATTGTATTTCGTTGGAAGATGTATCGAATGCGCTAAGAGGGAGCACTTCTCCATGGTTTGCATTGCATTTATTCAACTGCCTCAAACTACATGAGAATCTAGGACAGGAGAACAATTTGGCAATTGTGTTACTGAAACAGTACCTTCAGGTTCGTCACTCTTTCTCTCTCTTTAGAGCCTGTGAGTTGATTATTTGTAATTATATAAGCTGTCCACATGTACGTACTTAATATTTAAATCATATATTCACACATTTTATGCTCGGATCTTAATTACCTACGAAATTTCAGTTTTGAGCTAATTGTAGTCGAGTTAATTACTTTGAGTCTAAATTTCATTGAAAACCTCCTCCTAGATACTACTGTAGATCTTTGTAAAGTAATAAGAAATAAAATTTTATTATTGAACTGCCTACAAATACATAAGGAACATAATTCAGAAATATATAGTAGCATAGGATATGAAAACTTTAATTAATTGGTAATATATAAAATAAAAAAAAATAAAAAAAAAAAAAAAAAATCGAAGCATTTAATATGAGTTTTATATAATATTGAGATTTTGTCATCATTTAGATGACAACAATTAATAGTCTCAAATAGACATTGATATTTATTGAAAAATATTATTTAGTTTTAGAAAGTTCTAGTGAAATATAATTCTTTCTTCCATCTTTTTTCACAAGCATTACAAGTTATGTGGATACTTATAATAATCATGATGTGTTACAGCAACCGGTCAACCCTTCTTATCAATTTCATATTCGTCTTCCTGGATTTGATATTCCAGAGTGGTTCAGTTGTAAGAATGATGGGAATTCAGTGGAAATTGGACTGCCACCTGACTGGTTAAATGATGATTTCATGGGAATTGCAATGTGTGGAGTATTTGAACCAGCCCTTGAGAATTTGGATTGCAGCGTAGAGATGAGATGTAATATTTCCATATTGACAAATCGTTATGGCTTCTATTTTAAAATCCCTAGTTTCACAGTCGTTGAGTCTCATCACCTTTGGCTGGCCTATATATCCCGTATGATATTTGAATATCACACTTCACCTCAGTCACTATCATATTTCGATCCTTCAGATTTGTTTGCGAGACTGATTATTTTAGGATTGATCAAAGTCCCCGAAAGGATAGAACTACATCACCAAAACAAAGCTTATGCTACATGCATTCATGTTGAGTTTGATTGCAAATTACATAAAAAGAGCACCGGTGAGGGTGAGGGTGACGATGATAATGATAAGAAGTTCAAGGTGATTAAGTGTGGGATTCGTCTAGTTTACAAAAAAGACAAAAATTATTTTCAGGAATCATCGGCAGCTGAAGGTTCTGTATTCCACCAAAAGGACAACTGTTCTACTGTTTGTGCTTGTAGAGAGTGTTATTGGTCTAGGCCTGACAAATGCTTGCATGATAAATGATAAATGATTCGTGGCGGAAATGGGGTGTTAACAACGGTATGTTTTTCTTCAACCATAACAAAAATATTTTTATATATAATGTAAGTGGAATTGCATCTCAAAAGTCATGACCTTAGTATTGCCTACATGCATAAGTGTAAAGCTTGAAAATTAAATTCGTTTGAAATGTTTTTTTTTCTTAAGAAGAAAAATTTTAAAACATTTATTATAAATATATAAAAAAATAAAAAAATAAAATAAAAAATCAAGAAAGGTTGTTCTGTTCTGTGAACTTTATATGTATTACTGTGTGATTTGTGTGCTTCGCCTTACATACATGGTTGTACGTAGCAAATTACATATAAATAAGGTAATCATAGATGATCTTTAATTATATTTATAACTTTATTACATGTTGTGATCATCTCATATATAAGCATAAGCATGCAATTATATGTTTTATGATATATATACCTTTTTAATTTTTTTTCAAACCCTACTTTATATTGAGTAATACTATGCGACCCAAATAATTAACTAAAAACTCATCCTAATTGATGTGGCAAATGAGTTATTATTACCACACAAATCATATGATAATGTGGTTAATGAACAAATTATTTACCACATCATTTGGCTTATCTAGCATTAGTGTTTATATGTTACACTAAAAAAACTCATTACAGTTCATTGTAATTCTCAGGTACTTGAGAATTCTGGTTTGAGGATTTGGTGGATTTAACATTCATGGAGGCTTTGATTGTTCTTGGGTTCCATATGTCTTTTAGGACACTGAGCTTTAATTTAATTTGTGGGTTCAATTTGAAGTGTTTTATTGAATAAAAATTACTTGTGAACTTAATCAGTTCGTTTATTTATATTTGGATATTCACGTTCAAGTATTATTTGAAATGTTGAACATGTTATTTCCTTCAAAAGTATTATTTGGATATTCTCGTTCTTAGTATTTTTTTGAAGAGTGATTATTGTTTGTTTCTTTTTAGGGCAATGCTCTGATTTTTTGCAAAATTGTAGTTGTGAGTTTGGAATTTTTGGGGAAAATATCAGCCATAATCGCTGATTATTGGGGAAAATAAAGGTTTTTAAAAGGAAGATTCAAATAAAATATAGTTAAACATCAATTAGTAATGTTTCTGTAACTTGTTTAATTATATAAATTAATTTCAACTTGTTTATTTCATATTTGATGGCTTTGTTCAGTGATTTGAAAATTTTGCAATGTTTCTGCAACAAGGTAATGTCAATGAAATTTTGTAAATGTTAATTTTTTTTTCAAGTGTCTGGGCTGCTTTGGAATGTAGTTGAGCTGGTTTAATGATCCTCTACTGATTGGTTTTCTAATGTGTCTTTGTTGGGAAAATATCAGTCATCTTATTTTATTTTTTTTCAACAAAATTATTTTCATATACACCAAAAAGACTTGAAGATTGATTTGAGAATATAGAAGGGGGATTTTAGCAAAAGCAAACAAAATCAAAGACATATTGATGAAGAAAAATGATTGTCTGAAAATATTGCTTTGTTTATGAATTCACAGGCTTCAGGCTTTTCTGGCTTTTTCTTTTGTAAAACAAAAGAAATACTTCTTTCTCTCTTTCCAATATTCTTATCATTACACAAAACTTTTGAGATGTTAAAATTTGTTTGTTTGGGTTTAAATCAAATTTACTTTTTTTGTTAAATTTTAGTCAAATTTAAGAATCTCGAATCCTAGTTGAATCGGTATTGTTTTTCTATCTAAGCAATAATCCAACTAATTATTGTTATCTTTTAATTTCATTAATAAAAATCATTCCTTTAGAGCAACTTTGAGTCGTGGATTTGAGTTTTTCAACGCTTTTGCTTTATCAAATCAACTTGTCCAATAAATTTGCCGAACTAAACAAATACTTAAGCAACTTTAAGATTTATTTCAAATTAACGAAATTTTATTAATAATGATCTACTCGTATTTGTAAAATTGAAATTAACCAACTTATTCAATATGAAATAAATTAAAATTTTAGAATAAATTTATTTTAAAAAAAATGTCATCATTAATATATTATCCATCACAAATATGTTCAAATTAGTTTCAAGTTTCACAAATTTATAGGATTGGGTTCAATATCACTTTATCAATCAAAGTTGTGAATATATCAATGAAACAGTTCACAAGATGGAAACAAACTATTTTTTTCCACCTAAAATTGAAACTAAAGAAGATTGAATTTGAGTTGATGAATTTGGCCGGTGAAGTTTGTGTTGTTTTTTGTTTTGGATGCCACAGATGTCTTCTCTCCAAGGGTAATTTTGCTAAAATTCCCTATTATAAACAGGGGTACTCAGAAAATAGTTGGGGGCAACTTAACAGCAATCCTTAGAATCTATTGGGCCAGCCCATTTTGTGTATTGGGTTTTTTTTTTTTTTTAATATAATGTATTGGGTTAATATGTGTACTTGATCCAAATAAAATTTCTAATGTTTCATTTGGAAAGTAATTTTCAAATTGCTCGTATTTTTCTCTTACTCTAATAATTATTAATCATTAATAAGTATTACACTTATGTTATTAATATCTAGCGTTATAGACAACATGATTGGGAATATTGAAATTATCCTTAACTAATTTTGGGCTTAATAAAAGTTAGGTCATTAGATTTCTCTCTTAAAAATAATGGTGTTAATGAATATTAATTTGCTACAAGAAAGTATCACGTGCCTTAGGATACCCCAAGTCCCAATTACAATGATGATCATCACAACTCCATTATTATAATTATTTATGTACCACCATGATATATTAAATAATGTTTTTCATTATTATTAGTATTTGTTGGGCCAATATAATTCAAGAAGTAAATTTGAGCCTTTTTTTTTATTTTTGAAATCCAACACTAATCGGGTTAGGGGTTTATTTGAACTTGACAAGATCAATAGTTATAAGTACGGTATGGAATTCATTTCCCCCTGTAAGGGAAGGGTTTCCCAACACTTTGGGATTTAACGGGGATTTAAAAACTTCTTAATTATTATTTTTTTTTTTGCTACTTTTCAATAAAGAAAAAAAAAAATGTTCTTTTTTGCTTCAATGAATTCATTTTGAGATATTAAAGTATTTTTTATGAGACCTCCCATCATAATTGCATTACCCTACTCATATTGGTCACTATACAAGTATACATACTCCATTTTAGGGCAACTCTTTTAAGTGGCACTTGTATCTTGATAGAGACCTACTAGGGAAATGTTTGGCCCTCAGATGCCAATTAAAATTACCAAAATACCCCCTCTCTTAGAAACATAAATTTGATATTATTCACTCAAATTCATGATCTAAGCATCTAACCAAAAGCTAATATAAATGTGGGATTTTAGATTATAAAACCTAATAACTGCTATAAAAGGGATTATCAAGTCTGATAATATAGGATTCCGTACGCTTTTTCCCTGCATGATTCTTGACGCAGTGGGGTATGGCGAAAATAAGAATGATCACTTTGTCGAACCCTGAGGCACACTCAGACGAACCTTGACGCAGCGACCGGTAGTTACCCAAACATGGATCGCCATGCAGGGGCCATCATTCCCTATTCTACGTTAGAAAATGGCGCTCTCGAATCCTCAAAGAGCATGTCGAATCCACGACAGATAATTGACGCAGCGGGGTATGGCGAAAATAAGAATGATCACTTTGTCGAACCCTGAGGCACACTCAGACGAACCTGGACGCAGCGACCAGTAGTTACCCAAGCATGGATCGCCATGCAGGGGCCATCATTCCCTATTCTACGTTAGAAAATGGCGCTCTCGAATCCTCAAAGAGCATGTCGAATCCACGACAGATAATTGACGCAGCGGGGTATGGCGAAAATAAGAATGATCACTTTGTCAAACCCTGAGGCACACTCAGACGAACCTGGACGCAGCGACCAGTAGTTACCCAAGCATGGATCGCCATGCAGGGGCCATCATTCCCTAATCTACGTTAGAAAATGGCGCTCTCGAATCCTCAAAGAGCATGTCGAATCCACGACAAATAAGTGTTCCAAAGAACGATTTTATTGATTATCAAAAAGTTACAAGAATTGGAAATAATAAGACTATTTATAATAAACTAACCCTAATACGACTCAAATACGACATTCCTAAAAAGACTAAAACAAGAAAAGATAAAAACTAATCATAATCTTCTAAGATTCATGATTCCTAACTTGACTGAAAAACAAAGATCAAATCTTACCTAAAAGGTAAGTTTGATTTATTTCCAAAACCTAAATTTAATTCCTAATCAAACTAAAATAAATAAACTTGCTAAACAAGAAACAAAGACCCAAATTAATAAAATAAGACAACACCCAAAACCGTCCTACATCAGTCACCCCTTCTTAAAAAAGAACTCGACCTCGAGTTCGGTTAAAGTACGAGGATTGACAAGTAAACAAAGAAAACCCCTATTCGTCTTGTGGGAGTGGTAGACCCCAACCGAAAAATCTCTCCGTAGTCCATCCCAGATCCACAATGGCACCACAGTAATCCTCCAACGAAATGTAGAAGATGCCCAAGCTATTTGCCATTGGCGATTCTTATCGGTTGCAGCTTGGGCCGCTGGACACCTGCGAAGGTTTGGACAGCATCGAATCCTCGCTACTAGCTTTTCCCATCCCACATAGTATTCTCCTCCTCTGAAAAAAAACTTGTCATCGAGTTTGGCAAGGTTTCGTTTAGGTGGATAATATTTGAGATGTACCACCTTGTCAATTACCGGCTTGAATGAACTTTCTTCAGATGGTAGGAACAATGTTGGATCTTCAAAATCCGAATGAAGAGAAGCAATCTTCAAATTACCCCTGAAAAAATTGTGTGGATTTTCAAATAAGTTGTCACCCTCGGAAACTTTTTCAATGGAAATTGATTTAGCTTCCAGTTGTGCTTCAACCACGGTTAGATCACAGTCTTCAACTTCTAAGATCAGTTGATCGTCTTCAATTCCTTCGACAGTTTCCACTTCATAAGAAATATCTTCAACTATATTTTCTGCATAACAAAAATCTTCAAAATAATCATCTGGAAGATATTCCTCCTGCATTACTTGTTTCATAACAGGCCATGATTGGATCCTATCCATTCCAAAAATTTTTCGATCTTTTTGAAAGTCTTCCCACCAAATTAATGCATCGTTTTTCAAACAATCTTCTACACATAAAACTTTCAAACTTTCTGTGATTCTACGATAGTCAAAATATTCTTCAACTTCTTCCAACCAATTAATAAATTCTTCAGTTTTCATATGTCTAGAAAAAAATCGAAGTCTTGGTTGATAATCATTATAGCTCGAAAAATAATTATTGTAACCAAGTGAACCTTTGAAACCCATTGAGAACTGAAATTAGAGTCCGAAAAAAAAAAAACGTACCAAAAATTGAACCTTGAGAACTGCTTACGAAAATAAATCCATTCGCGGCTTCAGGTGCGTGTGACTTTGATGGATGAGAATGTGCGGCTGTCTTTGGGGCTGATTGTGAATTCTTTGAACTATCACACACCTTTTTTTTTTTTCCTCTTTTTTTTTTCGATTTCTTTTCTCTCTCTTTTTTTTCGATTTTTTTTTTTTTTTTTTTTTTTTGGGAAATATGGAAGGTGAATATGGTGGTTAGGAAGGTAGTTGATTGTGATACGTGGATGCTGAGCCTAGCACAGAGGTAGACTCAATAGCTCTGATACCAATTGACGCAGTGGGGTATGGCGAAAATAAGAATGATCACTTTGTCGAACCCTGAGGCACACTCAGACGAACCTTGACGCAGCGACCGGTAGTTACCCAAACATGGATCGCCATGCAGGGGCCATCATTCCCTATTCTACGTTAGAAAATGGCGCTCTCGAATCCTCAAAGAGCATGTCGAATCCACGACAGATAATTGACGCAGCGGGGTATGGCGAAAATAAGAATGATCACTTTGTCGAACCCTGAGGCACACTCAGACGAACCTGGACGTAGCGACCAGTAGTTACCCAAGCATGGATCGCCATGCAGGGGCCATCATTCCCTATTCTACGTTAGAAAATGGCGCTCTCGAATCCTCAAAGAGCATGTCGAATCCACGACAGATAATTGACGCAGCGGGGTATTGTGAAAATAAGAATGATCACTTTGTCGAACCCTGAGGCACACTCAGACGAACCTGGACGCAGCGACCAGTAGTTACCCAAGCATGGATCGCCATGCAGGGGCCATCATTCCCTAATCTACGTTAGAAAATGGCGCTCTCGAATCCTCAAAGAGCATGTCGAATCCACGACAAATAAGTGTTCCAAAGAACGATTTTATTGATTATCAAAAAGTTACAAGAATTGGAAATAATAAGACTATTTATAATAAACTAACCCTAATACGACATTCCTAAAAAGACTAAAACAAGAAAAGATAAAAACTAATCATAATCTTCTAAGATTCATGATTCCTAACTTGACTGAAAAACAAAGATCAAATCTTACCTAAAAGGTAAGTTTGATTTATTTCCAAAACCTAAATTTAATTCCTAATCAAACTAAAATAAATAAACTTTCTAAACAAGAAACAAAGACCCAAATTAATAAAATAAGACAACACCCAAAACCGTCGTATACATACTCCATTTTAGGGCAACTCTTTTAAGTGGCACTTGTATCTTGATAGAGACCTACTAGGGAAATGTTTGGCCCTCAGATGCCAATTAAAATTACCAAAATACCCCCTCTCTTAGAAACATAAATTTGATATTATTCACTCAAATTCATGATCTAAGCATCTAACCAAAAGCTAATATAAATGTGGGATTTTAGATTATAAAACCTAATAACTGCTATAAAAGGGATTATCAAGTCTGATAATATAGGATTCCGTACGCTTTTTCCCTGCATGATTCTCATCTTGCAACTCATAATTTCTATCTAACCAAAATGAATTCAACAACTATAATATAATTTTATAGGGCAAAATGGTAAATAAACTAATTGAAAAAAAACACCAACCAGTGACACATCACTTTCCTTTTATTTGTGATCCCATGTGAGCATCTCTCGAAGGACGAGACTGGCAACCATAAACAAGTGCAAGCATTTGCCGACTAATTTTTTTTGCTTGCTCTTTTGTGGGTGTTTTTATTATCCCCTCGTTTGTTTGTTTTTTTCTCTCAGGCATTTTAACAAACAACCCACAGTGGTTTTAAAGTTGACTGATATATTTTGTTTTTGTCTCATGAAAAAGTTGAAAACCCATTTTGGAGAGCTTGTGGTGTAGCTTATTTAGAGTGTTTGTTTTCATGGGCCAGAAAAAAAAATGCAATTATCCAGTCCACCAAGTGAGAGAAGAAAGGTTGATAATCAGGGTTTTGTGATAATATAATGTGATTTTTCAGTTTATAAAAAAAGAAGAGCTTTTAGATGGTTTAAGCAGAAGTCTTTTCTGGGTTTTTTTTTTAATGTATATTGGTATATGCTAAAGCATTTGGTGGAGAGAGAGAGAGGTACAGTGAGCATGATATGTATATTCTTTGAGTTGTAGTCAAAAAGTAGATGATTTTGGTTCTTGGGTTTGGCTTTTGTTCAGTGAAGATCAAGACAACTCGGTAAACTTTTTTCCTTGCTCTTTCTTGTAGTAGTGCTTGAGGAATTTTGAAGTTGGTGATAGTAAAGTTTGGTTTTTTTTTTGTGGTTCAAGTTATTTTAATGAAAGTTGAGTGTTTTGAGAAGTATTGAATAGAAAAATTGGTTGTGTTCTGCTGTGATTTTGGTGAAAAATGAAATCTTTAAGGAGTGTAGGACTTGGTTTGAGTGTGGTTTTTGGTTGCTTGTTGTTGGCTTTGGTTGCTGAGCTTTACTACTTGTTATGGTGGAAGAAGAGGTTTACTAGCAGAGACATTGAAAGTGATTACAGCAACCCAGCAAGAGAGTTTTTTTACATGTTTTGTTGGAGAAGGCCTTCTTCTTTGAGTCACACAGCTTTGAATCCCCAAGAAGTGAGAATCACAGATAGCTTAGTTCAAGAAGCACAACAAGCTCATCATCAAAATCACTACCACCACCACCACCAATCAAACAACAATAAGGACTTCGTGTTCAAGCCCTTTGATGATGATGATATGGAGACAGAGCTGATGAGACTGCACAACCTTTCAGGACCGCCAAGGTTTCTATTCACAATCATTGAAGAAACTAAGGAGGATTTGGAGTCTGAAGATGGGAAATCTAGAGGAGATAACAACAAGAGTAGAAAAGGGTCAAGAAGTAGAAGCTTGAGTGATTTGTTACTCACAGTTGAGACTCCATATATGACCCCACTTACTTCTCCACCATTTTTAACTCCTCCTCTCACACCACCACCACCACCTATTATGAACCAACATGGATTCAACCCTCTCTCTGAATCATCAACAGATGCTGAGTTCAATAAAATAAGATCATCACCTCCTCCAAAGTTCAAGTTTTTACAGGAAGCAGAGGAGAAACTTTACAGAAGAAAATTGATTGAAGAAGAAGATGGGAAAAAGTCACATAGAACTGATGATGGGGTTGTCAAAGATCATGAAGATGATGGACCTTTTATCACAATCACCATTGATAGAAACAATCACCATCATAGCCAATTAACACAATACAATTCAAGCTCTTCACAGGTACTTCCTCTAGCTTCCTCACCTTCAACAACAACATTTAGATCATCATCACCAGCCAAGAAGAGAATTCAATCTCATAGTTAAAAGCCTCAAGAATCAAGATCAACTAAATTTCAGTGGATTTTTTTGCTTAGTTTGTTAATTATTATTATTATTTACATATGGGGTGTTTGGGGATGGAATTAAAAGACTAATCATCTGCAAAAAAAACCTTTGCCAAATGTATCTTGGAGTATTGTTATTAGTTTTTTTTTTTTTTTTTTTTCTTTTTTGTTTTGAGAGGGGGACAACATTCTCTGCAACATGATCGATGTTGAGAGGTGGACTTGTGCAAGTAGTGGAGACTTGTGGGGGTTATTTGTTTTATTCAATCTCCATGTCTCCTCTTGAGCTGTCTGATTACTGATACCTGTAATCATTCTTGTGAGTGATGGTACTTCTGATCTATTTGTCTAAAGAGCACTGTTTAAATCTTGTCATGACCAATGCCCAGCTCCAGCTCTTTTTTTCACTTTTTCTCTCTGTTTGTTTCTTGCTTGAATGCTTGTGACTTGTGAGTTGTCACAGATCCTATCAACTAAAAGTAAATTATAACTAACCTCTTCTGCTTTTTTTTTTTTTGCTTACATTACAAGCGTAATCAGGATTATGGAAGAGTTCATGTGATTAGATCAATTTCAAAGAGAACATGTAGATAATTTGTAGTACCAAATTCTATAAATCATCTTAATGTACCCCTTGACTATTAGGGAAATCTCTACACAGATAAAAATGAAGGCTTTTTTTTAATGCTCGTGTTATGCATACAACCGTTGAGAATCAAGATATCTACTATACTTCCCCTTCACAGTGTTGATTCTCGTATTTGTCCATTAAATTACAAAGCCTATAATTAGAGTTGTATTTTAGATTATGTTTGTAGCGATTAATCTCGTCTAGTATTAATAAATAAGATTCAATGAATGTTAACGGTTGAGAATTAAACCTAGGATAATCGGATAATCTCTAGATAATCTTACAAAAAGAGAATAGAGGTGAATGATTTGATACTATTCCTTTCTTGGATTATGATGGTTTATGGTGTACCCCACCAAACTTTTGGGAAAAACATTTTGGACCATCCGATAAAAAAACACACCTGACAAAGGGTGAATCATGATGTGAAATGAAACAGAGATAATAATAAATAAAAATTAATCTGCAACGTGATACTACCATTACCATGGAAGAAAGTGACAAAATTAGAGAAAAGAAATAAGACTAATTAGCACCGTCTCGCCTTAAATTATACGTGAATTTATAAACTGCCCCATAAATGTTTTTTTTTAAGCGTTAAACCCCTTAAACTGTTGGAAATTGGCAATAATGGACGGAATGGAGACGGAACCCATTTTCCATCCATCTTCTTATCATGTGCGCCTCACATGCGATTCCACAAAGGCATTTGTGTCATTTCGTGCTTAATTTTAAATATAAAAATAAAAATAAACTAATTTAGTTTTTCTTCATCAATATTAAAAATTAAAAATTAAAAAACCTTGATCTTTAACCTAAACCCAGAAACATCAATCCCAAATTTTTTTTTTTTTTTTGAAAACCAAGTTACAATATCAAAATCAATTACCAACTTGGTTGTTTCTACTCTTGTTTATTTCATATTAAATTTACTTAGTGATGTGTTGGTAATATTACAAGATATAAACAAATCAATTCCAAAAAAAAAAAAAAAACACAAATATGCACAAATCTCATCTGACAATCATATTTCTCCTTCAATAAATTTCAAAAAAAAAAAAAAAATCTTGATCCAGACACATTCATCAATAAAAACCCATCTTCAATCTATCCCCAAACAAAAGAAAACAAACCAAAACAATCGGAGCAAGTAATCCAGCCATGGTAGCACCCACCAAACCAGCCACGGCACCACCCACCAAGTAATCGATTTAGCAATCCAGCCACCACGGCACCACCCACCAAACTAGAAACACCCACCACCACACAACAATCAAAACTAATCCAGCCACCACCCCCAATCCAAAACCCTAATCGAAATCAACCACCCACCAACACCAACACCCACACAACCACAACCACAACCACAACAACCACCAGTTCTTCGTTCACCAATACCCACACGAGTCACGACGACAACCACCAACAATGTCGATTTGGAGTTCGATTCAGTTGATTTGTAGCGGTTGAAGAGGTTTGATTCGGTTTGTTGTGTGTGTGTGTGTGTGTGTGTGTGTGTGTGTGAGAGTGACTGTGGGTTTGGTCTGGGTTTGATGACTTTGATCCGATTAACTGTGGGTTTGATGGTGGGGCTTCTGTTTTTTTTTTTTTTTCCTTTAAGTTTTAATTTTTTTCTTCAAGTTTATTTTTTTTTTAATTTAATTTTTTTTTTATTATTATTAGATGGAGATCAAATCTGGATCTCCACTTCTTTTCTTTTTTTTAATTTCTTTCAATTTTACCCTTACATGTGCAAGGCACGTGACAAAAAGATAGACGAAAAATGGGTTCCGTCTCCATTCCATCCATTATTGCCAATTTCTAACAGTTTGAGGAGTTTTAACGCCTAAAAAAAAACCATTTAGGGGACAGCTTGCAAATTCACGTATAATTCGGGGGATACGGTGCTAATTAATCAACAAATAAAGAAAAGATTTGTACTGACCAGTGAGTGAATGAATGTTGAGGGTGTGAGAGATGCTTTTTTTCTGGTCATTTTCATAAACAACAAAAGGATGCAAATTGCCCGTGAAAAATGTCTCGTGGGGAGAGGGATTAGAGAGCCGAAAGCTGCCTCCCAACTTTAAAGAATCATTACTTGCATTTGCCTTTTCTCTTTTCTCTACTCTCCCCTTTTGTACATTTAATGCTTATAATCATGATCTCTGTTTTTATTGTAAATTTACTTGAATCGCCTAAAAAGTTGTTTAAAGTTGCATCATTTTTAAGATGTATTTAGCTTAATAATTGATCTTAATTTGGAATTTAAATTTTAGGGATTGGATTTGGATCAAACCCTTTATGGAGTTTGGATTTTGGTTTGTCTATCACCAAAGAATATAGGGTATAGATATCTCTAGTTTTATAATGTTACAAAACTAGAGTTACATAGCTTTGTAAGCTTACAAAACCGGAGTTTTTTTGGGGGGAGGGAGATTTGAACCTGGAACCTCAACATTTGATTCTATAACTCTAGCGTTAAACACATTTCTCGACAAATGTTGAGGTTCCAAGTTCAAATCCTCCTCCCCCAAAAAACTCTTGTTTTGTAACGTTACAAAACCAAAGGTTCTGAAAATAATTATTTACTTTGTTATTGTCTCATTTCATTGAAATACTGAAATTGTATTTTACAATCAAATAAACCAATAACAGTTTAGTAATTTCCCCAAGAAAAATGAAAGAATGAAAGCATGGTAAAAGTAGAAAATATTGCAAATGAAAACAAGTTTATTTTGCAACCCCTTTCAGATTTATTTCAAGCAATAGCTTATTTGTAAATGCATCTAGTATTTTTAATATTCAAACACAATCACAGTACAATTTATGATTCGAGACCCTTCATCGAACCTAAATACTTAAACCGATAGATAAAATTCAAACAATAATATTTGAGCTCAAACAATGAGATTTCTACAACATTCGAACGAGAAATGTTTTGTTTCAATTTTTCATGAGTTTAACAATAGTAATTACACTGTATGCTACAATAAGATACATCCTTTCACAGAAAACAGAGTATAAAAGGTATGAGAGGATACAATTACCTCAAATATGGGAGTACGTGGCTGTTCATATTGGCTCACACTCACATAACCGATGAGATGAAGAGTTATGATTAAGTCGGATTGCCAAGGTCAAAAAAATCTGTCATCCCCAGTTCAGCACAAAGTGGGTTCAGGCCAGGTTCTTCCAAGAGGCTGAATGCTGTGTATCCGTAATAGGAATGGTACAGATCAGGCATCTCCCCTGGATATTTACTGAAACCACCATACTGGTGCAGGAAAAAACACAAAAAGATAAGTAAAAATTTGATCAAGAAGTCTAATCATGAACAAGATCTTTGATGGGAGTCCGGTACTCTATATTTACATTAACAGCAATGGTTAAGAAAATGTTTCGACATTCGAAGATTAGACTTAATTTAGGTATTTATGTTCATTGGTTTCAACTTCTTTTTGCCGTGGTAATTGTAGCAGCAATTTTGAAGATGTTTCACCGACAAGTACCCATTGACATTTTCATTTGTATGCATAGGGTATGTTTTAACAATAAATTACACAGGACATTCCAGAATTTAAAAATCAACTATATGATGTCTCCATAAATGCAAATGATGATACTTAGATCAAGTATAAATGATAAGGAGCAGCACCTGAGACTGACAAGTCAGCAAAAATCTACGTAAAGCTTCCTTGTCAACGAACTTGTAGCCATTCAAGATCCTCAAAACCGCCCCAATCCTACAGAAGCGAAGACACTCATCAGGAATGAACATCCAACTTATCAAGGGAACTTCTAAACATGTTGTTACACTTACCAAAATGCATAACATGTGTCACTAGGCTTGTTGGCTCTTCCTTGAAATCCACCATCAACTGCTTGCCTCTATATAAAGGAAAATAAAAGAAAATGGTATTTATTTTTAGAAAAAGAGATAAATTACCTATGATCACACAAGAAAACAAAATGAGCAATATCAAAAATGACGGTCTCATGCTAAATGATATTTATTCTGCCCATTATTATCTGTGCCTAATTATAAATTCTAGCTAAAGCTTTCTAGCATGGTAATAGAGTTTCATGAGAAAATGAGGAAAGTAAACCTGCAAGCACCAATTTAGCAGCAATGACACGTCTATACCGGAAGATGACACAGTTTTGGACAGAATATCATCTTCAATGAACCCCATCAATTGGAGAGATGCAACAGCACAGTAAGTACCACCCCCTGTGCCACTAAAAGAATCAATTTCTCAGTATAAAAGAATCCATACCAAAGACCTGGTTTATCAAAAAGTTTTATTTGCTTTTCTTACTTCTATATACAAAGATATGACAACACTTGAACAAATATCTACCAAATGGAGGGGATTATAGTACATTTACTAATCGGGAATCCTAATTAGGGAAAGGGAACTTCATTTCTGATTGTTGATTAGTGTTTACTAAAATTGTTGGGAATCAATTTTACGTGCACCCCACACACAAATCAGAAATTAAATTTCATTTCCTAGTTACCATGAAAGCAAACAAAAACTAGGTTACTGTCCAACCAATTGTAAATCAAGAACAATAGTTTTTATAAAATTGCAAAATATTTTGAGAGGAATATGTCAATCATCATAAAAATGGTCTCAACTCACCATGTGATTCTGAACCAGGAGTTAAACCAAACCCACCATCATATGACTGTAAGAAAAGTGTCACTTGAACATAAGCATATGTATGAATAATATTTTGCAGAAAGTGTAGATTAAATATGTAATATATGATAATCGAAAAATGAAAAATGATAACATGAAAATACAAACCTGGCAATTTAGTATGTATTGCTTGGCTTTCTCTTGGTCCATGCCACTCCAATCCCCCAACATAAAAGAGATGGCAGCTGATACATCAAATAGCTATACTGATATTTCATTATAGTGAATTTCAACTTAAACGGCTACATTGTGAATCCATGGCCTTTTCATTTCTTACCAGCACAATAGATGAACCGGAGATCCGTCTCTGCCCCAGAATGGACGGGCATAAAGCTGAAAAATAAATAAGTTATGGAAATATTTAGCTTCATGCAACATTAATCAGTTTAAAATGTTTAATAAATAATGGTTTGTAATAGGTAAGTAGCTAAGTTGAAAAATCTGGTCTAACAAAAAATCTAGTTTACAATGAGCACATAATTTCCCTTTTTTCTTTTCTAGCTAAGCCTTTATAGAAAATAGATTAAACAAGCTTCAATAACCAACTACATGAAATCATCTAGCTTCATTCATAAATCCTTTAGTTTTAAAAGAAAAGAAGAAAGAGCTCATAGAATAATTTTGGAGAAGAACCTACACAGTTTGCTTTCAGAAATAGTAAAGGAAAAGAATTAATGCGAAGTGTATATATACCTCCCGTCATGCTGTTGAAGATTTCTCATTGATGTCAAGATTGATTCACGGTTGATATTTGCAAAATTGTAGCCGACAGCCTTTAGTATTGCTAGGGCACAATACGTACTTGCCAAGTGACCACCATTGTGGACCAAAACCTACAAACAAATTAAGCGGAGCAAAATAAGGAAATGAAACATGAAACTCCAGACTTCTTTTAAAATTTCTTCATTTCCTAAAAATACACATCAAATCAAATTATATTGAGAAGATAACAAATCGCTGGTACCCCATTATCATCTGGAGGGAACTGCGAACTTCGGGAACCATGAAATCCATAGAATTCTCCTACAGCAAAACAACAACTCATAAGACACGAGCTTTCTTTTCAACAACCAATTGAGTATGCTAACGTTAACAAATATCCTAAGTCACGAACCCAAAACAATTCAGCATTACCACAAGCTATATCGCCCCAACTCAATACAATCATATAATTTTTTTCTAAGCAAGTACATACCATTGTTCAGGTCAGCTTCATCTCTCGGGCGAGCTTGAAACGACAAGACCCAATTCGAAACTGCATCCTTGTCAACCTAGTATATACAAATACACATACATATACATAGTATGAAAATGTCTGACTAATTTTATAGTTCTCAACATAACAATAATAAAAAATAAAAATTGAAACCTTGATCTCCTTATTAATATCAGAAATTGCTCAATTTCTTAATTTATTTGGTATTAAATTCTTCAAATTTATACTAGTTGTAAATAGAACTAAAGATCTGACATTTATGAATCTAAAGATCATAAAATTTATGTCGAATTTCGTCTTCTTCTTTTTTTCTGTTTTCAAACAATGTCCAGTTTTTTCCACATTTTATCGGGAACCAAACAGATAGAAGAATTAAAAAGAAAAAAAAAAAAAAAAAAGAGAGAGAGAGAGAGAAAAACCATACGCGATCCAAGGCGCCGAGGAGATGGAGACCGGAAATGGCGAAGTGAGCGAGAGTGAGGCGGTTGATCTCCTGAGACTGAAGGTAAGACGGCAACATATGGTACATCATCTCCAGGAACGACACGTGTCGCTCTCTCTCGAAGTACGACGACGACGACGTCGTTTGTTCTCCTTCAGACGCCGAAGAAGACGACGAAAGCTGGTCCCACTCTCTCTCCGTCTCCGTCGCTTGACCGTCCATGGAGAAAGTGAGATTTTTGTGATAAAAATCTGTTAAATTTTGCTGCTGATTTTAATGGAGTTTTTTGAACTCAGCTACGACTTCACTTTTGACACTATGCGACTCGAATAGAATATGCTTTGCTTTTCTCACAAGCATTTAAAATGATTTTTTTTTTTTTTATAATTTTTTTTTTTTTTTTTTGTAATTCAAAAGTTTAATTATTTAGCATAATTAAGTGTTTTAATTGTCTCTAATATGTATATATTTTGTTTTTGTTTTTTTTTTTAAATTAAAGCATGTTTATATATGTTTTTTTTTTTTTTTTTTTTTTTAAGTATGTTTGACAACCAAAAGATCAAATCAATGAAAAAAAAAAAGTGTTCAAATTCTTTGTTTTATTACAATAATTTCAAATATGAATTGTTCAAATTCTTTCATTTTTTATATATTTTATAAATTTGGTTTTTGTTTTACATTGTTATTAATTAAAAATGGACAATTGACATTAAAATCATAAATATGAATTAAAATTACAGTTATCTTAAATCATTTTTTTTTTTTTTTTTTTTTTTTTTTTAAGATCTACAATGCTACATTGATCACATAAGAGGTTTGTCGAGACTCTACTAACTCATTAATACATTTTTCTTAAATATAAATTTGGAATTTTAAGTGAGTTAGATACAACGTGAATTCATGTTCTCAACGTATGTTTGTTATTCTGAGTGATACATTCTACTTGTAATTTCAATATACTTCATACCAAAATTTTCATTTTTTAAATATTTAAAAAAAATCTTAAAACAATATAATTAAAATCCATTTACTTACTTGTTTTTATTCATAAAACAATTTTCAACAATTTTTAGTGCAAAACAAAACAATACTATAAAGCAACGACAACTTAGACTTGGCTTGTACTAGTCACATATTCATCAGTCGCTCACTCTCACGTGTGCAAACAGACACACAAGTCATAACAAATATTTGGAAGAGTAATTTCATCGAACAGGTGGCGGGAGAGCCATGAAAACCAACAAAGTAACTGTGTTAACGCTCGCTGAGAAATGCAAGGTCCCTCTCTCACTCTCTCGCCAAAAGGGTTGTTTTCGTTTTTGCTTTAGTTAGATTTTTCATGTTCAAGTTTGAAGCTTTTTCTTCTTCTGCAGAATATACTGGCAGCGAATTGGCAGGGTCACTTGAATACTATCAAAGCTGACGCCAAAGGAAGGTGCTCATTTTTTGTTATTAAAAATTGGGTTTTTGTTGTTAAGTTTTGCTTGATTGAAAATTGAAGAAATAAAAGAACTTTTAGGATTTTGTGTTGTGGAATTGATCAGTATTTGTGATGCAAAAAGCAAAAATTGGTACTTTATCGAGTTGTTGCAAGCAAATGTTATTGGCATAGACCAAAACAGCTTAAGATATTGGAATTTATAGTTTTACCTTCATTTCTTAAGTTCTCCAGGAAATTAAATTCATGTTCCGTTAAAATGTTGATCAAAGTAATTAATAATAAATTTGTTAGTTTATGTGTTGTTTTATGACCTTTTTCATTGTTCTTAGCAAGGAAGACATATACACTTCAAAAGTCAAGTATATACTAAAGAGGGGGAAACCGTACATCTGGGTGCCTGAAAAGGAGCAGCATAATGTGGTAGGGTTCTCTTTGTGCTGCTGTTTTGTTATACTTATTTGTTCTAAAAGCTTGAGTTTGAATGTGTTCTTGATTCATAATCTTGAACTTTCCTTGAGTCATTTTTGGCATTGTTTCAATTTTTAACAGAAATTGAAACATTGTGGTCTGGTTTACATGATAACATTATGCAGAGATTGGTGCTTTGATACGAAAACCGTAATTTGAATATCAAATTGAAGTTATTATGACTGCTCTTATTCTTTGAAGTATAATTTGACTCATTCAGTTTGCATGAGATGTGAAATGCCCTGTACATACTCTAGAATAATATAATGTTACGTTGAGAAATGGTCATGTCATTTCCCCTGCTGACTTATGATTTCTTTCCTATTTTTTTTATGCAGAATGCAATCATCGATGAACCACTGACTTATGGTTTCTTTCCTATTTTTTTTAATTCAGAATGCAATCATCGATGAACGTGGTTCATTTGCTGTAGCCAGTCCTTTCCCAGGCCCTTTGGCCACTTTACTTCGATCAATAAAAAAGGTTGGTGTTGATTAAGACTTGCATTGCTTTATTCGGGGTTGTATCTATGTGCTTACAAAATAATGAATTTTGCACATGCTGCAGTTACCAACTCGGGTTGCTCTAAGTGGGGATGTTGTGCCTCTTAATAATCAAAAGGTAATCTTATTATACACGACTTTCGATATCATGGAAATTTATATTTGGCAATGAGGTGATATACGATTTAACTTCTAAGTTGATATGTCACTTATGATTGTAGTCTATATAGGTGTTATAGTATAGTGCAGATCAATATGCTGATTACTGTTTTTACTGATTTCTTTTGCACAGAATGATCAAACTTATAAATTGTTCTTCATTTTGCATAATATACTTGACAGATTGAAGAATCTTGAAGGATTTTTATGTGATGAAGATTGTAATAAAGTCATGATTATTTAACTGTAATGCTAATGCTTTCACATATTTAATCATTATTTAAAAGTCTTTTTTTTAAATACTATTGATTGTACAATATACATACTTTCCTAATACTTAAACCATGTAAGAAAGATCCAATGTCCGCTTAAAATTCGCTGTTCTCAAGGGATATCTGTTATACATAGATTGATGACACTTGTACTTGCAAGTGCAAATTTTTATTTTACTTATTTGTGTTGCCCAACCTAGTCGTGTATAACAAAATGAAAAATCCCTTTACTGAAGGCTTAGTTCTAGTTTCTTCAGGTGTTATGATTGATCGATTATCAATGTCAATCATTTTTTTTTTCATGTTCTTGTTGTAGGCCCAAATAGTTACAGAAAATCTTAAAGAAATCATACAGTCTGAACAAAAAGTTAGTGCAGAATCCAGTTACACAGTTTCAGGTGTATTAAGTTCTTCCAACTTTCTTACTACTAGAAGTGAAAACCTGAAGGAGCTACTTGATGAGGATGAAAAATTCGTGATATATAAGTTCAATTTAAGGTAAGGTTTTTTCACTTTGATTCATTTTATCTAGTACTTTTATTCATGGTCTATTCTAAATGTTAAAATCACATCATCATTGACTCTGATATTCTGAACTAGCTTTCTTTAAAGAATCTAGAAAGCATATTCGTTTGTTTGGAATAAATGTTTAATATCAGGTTTAATATATATGTATAAATGTTAGCAGACGACTCCACTTTTGAATATACTTTGTTCCTCCAGTTGGGGTGATCATATGACACAATCAATTTACTTATAACGTTCTAAACTAGATTAAGGTGTGATATTTTGTTGAGAAGCCTTAATGGTTGTGACTTCTTGTAGACTTGAGCACTTGTGTTATATGTGATATTCAATTGAGAAATTCAGTATGTTAACTCTCATCAGATGTAAGATCTTTATCATTCAGTTCATGCATGTTTGTTGATGGCTATGGATGCACTCATGAGATAGACTTGGGAGATATTGAAACGTCTAAGGCAGATCTCCTAGGTAAGACCCTTGTTATTTACTAAATTTCTTTCAGGTGTTAACCGAATGGCATGATCTCTGTGTCTTGAACGGAATGGCATGCATATACAAATCTTGCTTGTATACCTATCTGTACTGATGAAAGTACATCTGAATTCTGAAATACGACTCTTGTAGCACCTCTTTCTGCAAGGCTAATTGACGGCATTAACCAAAGTCAAGCAAGGCGCAGAGCACTAATGCTCTTTTGTTTCGTATACTCGAAAGCAAATGCAAGAGTAAGATACCCGTCTATATACACAGTTTTCATATGCCACATTACAATTAAAGTTGATATTACCATTGTTATAACTAATCACATGCTATTAGGTGTTTGAATCCTGTTGTTAATAATAAATTTGTGTTTGTTTGTTTATTTGTTTGGTGTGAAGGATGCAATGATGCTCTCCGTAGATCGAAAGGGATTCGACGTGCTGGGGATGGTTCCTAGCCCAGTAATGAAGGAAGGAATTGGAGAATTCCAGTGGAAGGAATTCAGGTTCACATTCGAGGAAGATGTTACTGATGTTGAAAGCTTTTGCCGTCAACTTGTAGAAATGGAAGAAGAGGTTGTCAAAAAGGTTTCAAGCTACAGTGGTCTCGCATAGAATTTTACATCATTTTGGTCCCACACTTTTTAAAAGACTAGACTAGCATCTTGCTTGTTGTATCATTCAATTTTGTTTCTTCCCCTTAGTGAAAGATAAAGCAACATTACAATTAAAAAAGTTTCGGTCGATTTATAGATATTTTATTTAACATCCACGATATCTTTTTTCTAGATACTTTCCTTGTGACGTTAGATTTCCAAATTGTAATGATACCTATTACAACAATACACGTTTTTGGATATTTTTATTCCGATATTTAAGTGCAAATAATTTTTTTTTTTTAGAAAACAAACTCAAAACAAAATATCCAAATTCATGTCTACGTCAAAGGTCTTCGCGGATCAATAAGTCTAATCCCCAGACCCAGAATATGGATTTGAATAAAATTAATTTTGTGAAATGAATACGAATTTGAATTTGGGCAATTTATTTTTTTTGGAAGCCTAATAAATCTAGCATTACTGGAAGTAATGCAAATAATATTTTGAATGGAATAATATATAACATTCAAATAATTCGACAAATTTAAAAAAAAAAAAAAAAGGAAAAATGATGTATGCTCTACAAATTGAGCAAATAATATAATTTTCCATAAAAATAAATCAACAAAAGATAAAATGACCATAATTGAAACTGGAGAAATATTTAATTAATAATAATATAGAAATCCCATTAAAATCAAAATAAGAAAATAAGAAAAATGGAGTACGCAGAGCTCCCCCTACTAAACTAGAAAGATGATTATCATCATCGCTTATCAATATCCCGCTGCATCAGACCACCAGAGCACACCCAAAAAAAACCATCCACCACTTCCCAAAAAATACCCAAATCAGAAACATGAAATTTAGTCGACCTCTTCAATCTTGGGTCCTGCACCGCTGCTGGCGGAACTGGGTGGAGGAGCATCATCATCTTCCATGCCGGAACCCATGTCGGCTCCAGCTCCTTGGTACATCTTGGCAATGATAGGATTGCAGATGCTCTCAAGCTCCTTCATCTTGTCATCAAATTCGTCAGCCTCGGCAAGCTGGTTGCCATCGAGCCACTGAATGGCCTGCTCAATAGCTTCCTCAATCTTTTTCTTGTCATCTGGGGTTAGCTTGGAACCAATCTTCTCGTCCTTGATGGTGTTCCTCATGTTGTAGGCATAATTCTCCAAAGAGTTCTTCGACTCAACCTTCTTCTTGTGCTCCTCGTCTTCCGACTTGTACTTCTCAGCCTCCTGAACCATCTTCTCGATTTCATCCTTGGACAACCTACCCTTGTCGTTGGTGATTGTGATCTTGTTCTTTTGGCCTGTTGTCTTGTCCTCGGCTGAGACATTCAAGATACCGTTGGCATCTATGTCAAAGCAGACAGTGATCTGGGGAACACCTCTGGGAGCCGGAGGGATGCCAGAGAGCTCAAATTTGCCTAACAAGTTGTTGTCTCTTGTTCTTGTTCTCTCACCCTCGTAAACCTGGATCAACACACCGGGCTGGTTGTCAGAGTAGGTTGAGAATACTTGTTCCTTCTTGGTGGGGATGGTTGTGTTTCTGGGGATCAAAACAGTCATAACGCCACCGGCGGTTTCCAAACCAAGGGACAGAGGTGTAACATCCAAGAGCAACAAGTCTTGGACCTTCTCATTGCCCTCACCACTCAAGATGGCAGCTTGGACAGCAGCACCGTAGGCAACGGCCTCATCTGGGTTAATGTTCTTGCACAGCTCCTTGCCGTTGAAGAAATCCTGCAACAGCTGCTGCACCTTTGGAATCCTAGTAGATCCACCGACAAGCACAACATCATGGACAGTGCTCTTGTCCATCTTAGCATCCCTCAAACACTTCTCCACAGGCTCCATACACTTCCTGAAGAGATCCATGTTGAGCTCCTCGAATCTGGCACGAGTAATGGTTGAATAGAAATCAATACCCTCATACAAAGAGTCAATCTCAATTGTAGTTTGGGCTGTGGAAGAGAGAGTCCTCTTCGCTCTCTCACAAGCTGTTCTCAATCTCCTAAGAGCTCTGGGGTTTCCGCTAATATCCTTCTTGTTCTTCCTCTTGAATTCCTGAACAAAGTGGTTGACCATTCTGTTGTCAAAATCCTCACCACCAAGGTGAGTGTCTCCGGCAGTGGCCTTCACTTCAAAAATACCCTCTTCAATGGTCAACAAAGACACATCAAAGGTACCACCACCAAGATCAAAGATCAACACGTTCTTCTCACCAACGCTGGTAGCCTTTTTGTCAAGACCGTAAGCAATGGCTGCAGCAGTCGGCTCATTGATGATACGCATAACATTGAGTCCAGCAATGACACCAGCATCCTTAGTTGCCTGACGCTGAGAGTCATTGAAGTAAGCTGGGACGGTGACAACGGCATTCTTCACAGTCGCACCAAGGAAAGCCTCAGCAATCTCACGCATCTTGATGAGAACCATCGAAGAGATTTCCTCAGCGGCAAACTGCTTCTCTTCACCCTTATAGTTAACAACAATCATTGGTTTGTCACCTGGTCCGGGAATAACCTTGAAAGGCCAAAGCTTGATATCACTCTGGACAGTTGCATCAGTGAATCTTCTACCAATCAACCTCTTTGCATCTACAACAATATACACAAATCCAATTAATACATAGCTCAAAACAACAGAACAAACAAATTCTACACACAAGAATAATTAATCAACAGAAATAAACAATTGAACAATTGAAACAGTTTAATTGAAGACGCTGATAATTCAAGGCAACTTTATTGATCGAAAATATATTTTTAATTCGAAAAAACGAATTTCTAATTTCCCTACCATACAAGATTTTTATTTTTTTTTCAAATTCTGAGAAATCTTAAACACTGTTTTGAACTATTAACTCCTGCTACAACACATAATAAAATAAACCAAACTACGTGAATTAACTACTAAATTTATTATCTAAATTTGAAGACAAATCATAGTCCCAGCTGTTGATTATAAATATGATTATAAATATAATTTAAATTTTCCTATAACAAAAATTAACTTTTCCACAAATCTAAATCACTGCAACTAACTATTAAATACAAAGTTAATTAGATTAACAAGCAAAACTTTCTTTCTCGATTTTAAATCAAATCTAAGTCAACTGTCATTAATTGAAAAAATATATCAACCAAAACAATTCAAACAAAATTTAAAATAAGATAAAATAAAATAAAAAACAAAACAAGATCTTGAAGCTAATTACAAAAATCAACAACAACAAAACATCTAAATCGTAGATCTAACATATACAAAGTAGATCTGCGTTTGTTTTGTCACAACATAAAACTTGTATAATAAAAATAATACAAAGAAGACTCACCAAAAACGGTGTTGGTCGGGTTCATGGCGACCTGATTCTTGGCGGCGTCACCGATCAGACGCTCACTGTCAGTGAAACCGACGTACGACGGCGTTGTTCTGTTTCCTTGATCATTAGCTATGATTTCGACTCTGTCGTGCTGCCATACTCCTACGCACGAGTAAGTCGTACCGAGATCGATTCCGATAGCCGGACCCTCTCCTTTACCGGCCATTATCACAGAACAAGCAAAGAATTTCGCTTTTTTTTTAAAATTAAAACGATAAAAAAAGCGAAAGATGGAGAGGAAATTTAGGGTTAGTGAATATAAACTTCGTGAGTTCTTTTTAGAGAGGCGATGAAGCTGGGTATATATATAGATGGTTTTGGGATATTTCAGTTCTAGAATGTTCTATCGTGGTGTTGAGGATTTTTGAGCCGTTAGATTAAAAGAGTAATGGCCGGTGGAGATTAGATTCGTGGGATGATTTGATTTTTTGATGAAGTCGGCTACGCGCTATAAGTCTTTATAAGTCTTTGTTTTAGTTTAGGGTTCTTCTTCGATTCTTCGAATTGAAGTCTGAAGATACTAGATTGGTCCAAAGTCCACGCGCGTGGACGCCGTGATTATTCGAGTAAGCATTCGAAGAAATTTATGTGGGCCCGATGGGCTTTACATTTATTTTAGGCTCGGCCCAGTCAATGGGCCTTGTCCGGAGAGGCTTTCCCGCACGAGTTAGGTGTCCGACAATATTTAACTTGTTTTGATAAGTTAATTGACAAGTTTACTGAACAGGAATGAAAATAAATGGAAAATTAGTTTTATTGAAAAGGAAATCTGGAAAGGGCATGTAATTCTTTAGTGGCACGTTTACTAATCAGGAATTCTACTTAGTAAAGGGAATTAAGTTCCTGATTCTTAAATTCATGTGTTTACTAAATTTGTGGGGAATTAAGTTTCATGGCTCTCACACACATATCAGAAATTAAGTTCATGAATGAAAAAGGAACTTGATTCCCCAACTCACTATAGGAATCAAGTTCTCTTTCCTGATTGAAAGGGAAATTCATACATTTTTACAAAAATATCTCCACTTAAAATTAAAATATATATATATATATATACACATATAAAACTAAAATGAATTGTGAACTATAAAAAAAGGGAAACAGGATATGAAAAAAAAAAAAAAAAAAGTGAACAGCTGCCTTGATATATATATATATATATATATATATATATATAGAGAGAGAGAGAGAGAGAGAGAGAGAGAGAGAGAGAGAGAGAGAGAGAGAGAGAGAGAGAGAGAGAGAGAGAGAGAGTAATGCTACATTGCCCAAATGATGTGGCAACACTTGAGTCCATTCATTTAAATCATGCAAATCTAATACAATTTAAATGAATAGTCTACAGTGTTGCCACATCATTTGGACACCAAATTTAGGTAATGTAGCATTACTCATATATATTATATGTGTGTGTAAATTGTCGATTATAAAAAAGTTTGATTAAAAAAACCAATATACTACAGCAAAACAAAAAATTTGTGAACCATCACAAAATCAATTGTTTTTTGCTTTGAATTTCTTTTTTCATTAAAAAAATAAGTTATTTATTTATTTATTAGCTACACTCATACATCCCTTATATGTATAAATACGGCTATTTTTTGTACACATGGATATTTTTGTAATCAATTTTGTATAAATTTGATTCTATTTATAATTCTTAAAAGTTAGTAAACACAGTAATAGAATTTAGTAATTTAATTCTGATTCCCTTCCATTCCTTTTACAGTGGAACTTGATTCCAATTATTCTCATTTCCAATTAGTAAACACGCCCTAAGGGTGAGGGAGAATTAATTTTCAATTTAATTCATAACTTGGGTGTGAGATTCACGTGATTTGATTCTCAAATATTTTCATTAATCATTGAAAAATCACAAATAGGGGTGTGCGGCAGATATGATCTATTGGATTTGTCATTATCTAATATCCAATTTGATCCGATTAAATCGAAGAAATTACAATATGATCTCATCCGATCTTATAATGGAACCCATTCCAATCCAGCTCAATTGTTGTTATATGTGAATTTTGATCAGCTGACACATCATCAAATTAACAAGAGTATTGGAGAAGATATGTGCCATGTCATCCAAAGCCAACTAAGGACCCACCACCCGAGATAAAACCTTCGCCAAGCGAATGAGCAGATAACACGAAACAAGCTTTGAATAGAATGGCTCGGGCAAAAGAGAACCTTGCCAAAACAAGATTCTAGTCGCCCAAAGTATCCTCCCGACAAAGACCATTCACCCGAATCAGGGTTCAGCCTGTTTCATTAATGCTCAGCAACTCGAAAAGGAATCTCACCAAGATATGAGGGTCAAGAATTATACTTCAACTAGGAAACAACCATATATCCTCCAAAGATGTCAGAGTTCGAATCAAGCACAATATCAACCGCATTTATTACGGGATAAACATCAAACGAGAAAGAGATCAAAACAAACACGAAGATCCAAGCAAAAAGAATCACAATGAGATTCTACAAGTCAACTACTTACACATCGAGTTTAGGGTTACAAAATAAATGTATAAATACAATCCACTTTTCACTGTAAACGTATATGAAATACGCACAAACAGAGGCTAGAGAGATAAGTGAACAGAGCCCCCTTGTAAATCATTTTTCATAGTGAAATGCGTTCCTCGCCGTCATCAACAACCGTGGTTTTTTCCCTTTTCCAGGGTTTTCCACGTAAAATCGCATATTCCACTTCATTATCTCGTTTTTCACCATTAACAACCTACAAATAACTTAGTTGACTTATTGATTTTTCATCCAACGAAAAATCACCGTCAAACAATTATAATCTGATCTGATATTGAATTGATTCAATGGCAAAATAATTAAATATGATCGGATTCATATGAAGAAATTCTTAATATATAAAAGTTAAAATTTTCTTAAAATTAACAAATTGAAATAATTAATTTATACGATACTGTAAACAAACTTAACAAACAAATAATTAACATTAAAACAATATATAGTCGTAAACTTTATTTTTAAAAAGTTTAACAAATTATAAACATTAAACATAAACAAAAACATCTAAAATATCACAATATAAATATAACCACTTGTCACAATTAGCATCCAAAATTAACTCCTTGTTCATTTGGATATGAGATCAACCGTAATTTAATTCCCAAACGTTTTTAGTACTAATGAGAAATTAGGATTTCTAATTAACAAAAACTTTCATGCTATTTTATTTTACAAAGGGAGATAGAGACCACTTTTAGTTTAAATGGACGTTTTTGGGATTGTTTTAAAAAGGTGGGCTTCAATGGTTGAGTAGCCCAACCCACCAGACCTTTGTCTACCTTCACACTTGGGCCCACAGTAGCCCAACTATATATATAAAGATATAATTATATTTAATTTTGTTTCTGTATGTATATAAATTTTTTTTTAAAAAAGAAAACCCAATTACAAATTCTAATCTCCCTCCAAAAAAAAAAAAAAAAAAAAACTGAATGACATAGAAAAAAAATAAAATTATACAAAATTCTAACTAATATTTAATATATTAAATGGAAGATTAATTTCCAAATCCCTCCAAAAAATCAATCACAGAAGTCCTGCGCATGATCAACTCTTCCACTCTCAAGACCAAATTTTTCCTCAAACATTCCAAATAACACAAATACTCTTCAAACTTATCTGAGTCCAAATCATCTATGGACTCTTCGAACCAATATCCTTCTTCTCCGCCACCGACCAATGGCTCCTCCTCCTCTTCTGATATGGGGGAATTTAGTTTCAGAAAAGAGGGAGATGAAGAAGAGAGAAAACAGGAGATAAGAAGAGTATTTGGGTTGTAATTCGATATCTTATTCAGTAGCAACTGAGCCCTTTTTATAGGCGTACAAAACGATAACAATTCACCCCTCAAAACTAGGAAACAGATGGGCAAGCGGTGTTGAACAAACTGATCAACACTTGTGCACAATCTTATCAAAGCAACAATTCAAACTGATAACTAACAACCTAATTTATTATCCTCACAGCTAAGATAACTAAACTAAGATAACTACTCAACCATCACCATCTTGCATGCATGCATATTCGTGAGAGCTGAGAGCTCATATCATTCCATCCCCCTTAAGAGTCCTTGTCCTCAAGGACGAAATGCGGGTAGGTCTTCGAAAAACGCCAACGGTTCTCCCATGTTGCATCTTCGGCTGGAGCACCTGCCCACTTGATCAAAACCTCCTCTTTCGGTCGATACTTTCCCTTACGAATCACTCGACTATCCAGAACAGTTTCCGGTTGAGGTAGAATTTCAGAGGTCTCTGATAGGGGAGGAACTGTGTTAGACACGGCTGACAAGGGACCCAAATGTTTCTTCAACTTGCTCACATGGAACACATCATGGATTTGAGAACCTACGGGCAACTCTAGCTTATAAGCAACGGGTCCGATTCGGGCGAGTACCTTGTAAGGTCCAAAGAACCTTGGGGCCAGTTTCAAAGAGCTTCGAAACACAACCGTTTTCTGTCGATAGGGCTGCAGCTTGAGGTACACGTAATCCCCTACCTCGAAGGAGACATCCCGACGGTGTTGGTCAGCCTGAGTTTTCATGCGATCCCGAGCCAAGATCAGATTTTGCCGAAGTTCAGCAAGGATGTCCTCGCGCGTGGAAAGGAATTCGTCCACTGCATTAATCTTAGTTGTACCTGGAACATAGGACAACATATTTGGTGGGGGCACACCATATACTGCCTCAAATGGGGAAAATTTGGTTGAAGAGTGGGTAGAGGTATTGTAACTATATTCCGCCCATGAAATCCATTCTTGCCATTTATGTGGTTGGTCACTGGTGAAACAACGTAAGTATTGTTCAAGAGTGCGATTCACGACCTCTGTCTGTCCGTCCGTCTGTGGATGATAACTGGAACTCATCCTCAGAGTAGTTCCATGTAGAAGAAAAAGGTTCTTCCAAAACGAGCTCAAAAAGACTCGATCCCTGTCACACACGATAGAAATAGGCATACCGTGAAGCCGAACAATCTGGTCCATAAATACTTTTGCAACGCTGAGGGCGGTATATGGATGCCGGAGGGGCACGAAGTGAGCATATTTTGATAGGCGGTCGACAACCACCATGATAACTGTTTTCCCACGCGACGGTGGTAATCCCTCAATGAAGTCCATCGATATTTCGGTCCACACTTTTTCGGGTACCGGAAGTGGCTGGAGGAGGCCGGCTGGAGCCATGGAATCATGTTTGCAACGTTGGCAAATACCACAATTTCGAATGTATTCTTTGACTGCAGCGTGTATTCCTGACCATGTGAACCCGGATTGTATTCGACTTAAGGTTTTATGGTAACCGAAATGTCCCCCCACTGGCGAGGAATGATTGGTTGCTAAAATTTCAGGGATCAGACTTGAGTTGGAATTCAATACAACTTTCCCCTGTTTGAAGTAGACCCCGTCACGCATGGAATATTGTTGCTGCTGCTGTAGTGTACCCGAGCTCTTCAACTGATGGTAGTATGGATCAGAAATTACCTCACGTTGCAAGGCTGCCCACCAATCCGCAACTGGTAGTGTGGTAGCAAGGAATTCGAACTCGGCCTTACGGGAAAGTGCATCAGCACCAGTATTGTCTTTCCCTTTTTTGTATTGGATAGTGTAATCGTAACCAAGGATTTTCGGAAGCCAACGGGTCTGAGCAGGTGTTGTAATGCGTTGCTCCAACAAGTATTTCAGACTCTTCTGATCAGTACGGACTATAAATGGTTTGCCTAACAAGTACGGACGCCACCTGCGGATAGCTTTCACAATTGCGAGCATTTCTTTTTCGTATGTCGACAAAGCTAAGGTCGACGGCTTGAGGGCCTCACTAAAGAAGGCAATAGGTTGGTTCTCTTGCATTAGAATCGCCCCGATTCCGACTCCACATGCGTCACATTCGACCACGAATTGTTGTGAAAAATCCGGTAGGCGGAGGACCGGAGGGGTTGTCAATGCTTGCTTCAGCTGAGAAAAAGCTTCAGCGGCTGATGATGTCCACTTGAACCCCTCTTTTTTTAATGTCTGTGTCAATGGAGCTGCCATCCCACCGAATCCTCTAATGAACTTCTGATAGTACCCTGCGAGACCAAGAAAACCGCGGACTCCTTTGGCTGAAGTTGGAATTGGCCACTCCAAAACGGAGCGAATTTTTTCTGGGTCCATTGCTACTCCAGCCGCAGAAATAATATGGCCCAAATAAGAGACCTGCACAACGCCAAAACAACATTTGGAATGTTTGACAAATAAACAATGGTTAGATAAAATCACTAGGACATCACGGAGGTGGCTCAGGTGAGTGGCCCAGCTGTCACTGTACACCAATATGTCGTCAAAAAATACAAGCACGAATTTCCGCAAATATGGTCTCAGAATGTCATTCATCAAACTTTGGAAGGTGGAAGGGGCATTGGTCAACCCGAAAGGCATAACAACGAATTCATAATGTCCATCATGTGTGCGGAATGCAGTTTTCGGAATATCGGTTTCTTGAACACGAATTTGATGGTACCCGGACCTTAAATCTAACTTCGAAAAGTATTTGGCACCATGAAGCTCATCCAATAGTTCGTCAATGACGGGAATCGGATACCTATCCTTGATCGTGATTTCATTCAGGGCCCTGTAATCCACACAGAACCGCCATCCCCCATCAGCTTTCTTAACTAATAATACCGGAGAAGAAAATGGGCTACAGCTGGGACGAATGAGGCCTGAGTCTAACATTTCTTTCACCATCTTCTCAATTTCAGATTTTTGGTAGTACGGATACCTGTATGGACGAACGCTGACCGGGGCGTGATTGGGTTGCAAAGGAATTCGGTGGTCATGTGTCCTAGTTGGTGGCAGGCTGTTGGGTGGTGCAAAAAGGTGTCCAAACTCTGTCAAAATTTGTTTGACATCATCTGAATATTTAATCACATGTTCCTTTGGTTGGTCGCATACAACAATTTGGAGGAGAAGGCCACGTCCTGAGAGATGAGATAATTCCTTGCCGTCGATTGCCTCTAGTGTTGGACGCCTCAATCCTTGAAATGTATGGCTTTTCCCTGCGTGATGAAATGTCATTGTCAACTTACTATAGTCCGTTTCAATTGGACCGAGTGTGGCCAACCACTGGATGCCCAATACTGCTTGGCACGCCGCCACCGGTAATACATAAAAATCTGCCTGGATTGGTTGGTTTTGAATGAATAATGTTAGTGCCATACACTTGCCGGCACACATGATCTTGTCTCTATTTGCCACCATCACCTGGAATGAATGGTTTCGATCTACCGGGAGGCCGAATTTGGTTACCACTGCTTGATCTATGAAGTTGTGTGTGCTTCCGCTATCAATGAGGACTGTAATGGCCTTATTTCGGAATTTCCCGAGAACCTTGAGTGTTTGTGGATGGTCAGCGCCTGAGATAGCATGAAAAGAGATTTCCGGTAGTGCCTCTTCGACACCTATATCCTCATATGCCTCATCAGTGTCTTGATCCATCGGCGGTGGAAAATCCTCTATCATGAACAACTGAGGTCGTTGACAGCGATGACCCGGAACAAATTTTTCATCGCAGTAGAAACATAACCCCTTTTCCCTTCTCTCTCGGGCCTCTTGACTCGTGATTCGCCGGAATGGAACCGAAGTAGTGCCCTTCGGACTTGGGTGTGGTCCAAGGAGACCAGCGGTTGGGTTGGGTGTGGACCGCGATGGGTACACAGTAGATTGGGAACGAACGAAGGGACCAGGTTTTTTTCGTAGAAGGTTCCTTTCCTCGATCAATCTAGCTACTCCAATCGTGTCGGCTAGAGTTCGCGGCTGCTTAACTTTAACATCTAAACGGATTTCATCAAATAACCCTGCAATAAAACACCCAATTAAAAAACTTTCAGGTACACCGTCAACCCGATGAGATAATTTTTCAAATTCGGACTGGTATGCTACGACAGTTGTGACTTGTTTGAGACGTGAAAGCGCTTCCGCGGGATCCTCATAATCCGTAGGTCCGAAACGGAGCAAGACAGCCCGAGTGAACTCGTGCCATGAGAGTGGCCCTTTATGTTTTGTCAACCAACGGTGCCATTGGAGGGCAATCGCCTCTAAATGAAAGGAAGCGAGTTGCACTTGTTGATCCGCTGCCACACCTTTGAAGTCGAAATACTGTTCGGCTTTAAAGATCCATCCTGTTGGGTCATCGCCAGTACCTGCAAATTTCGGAAAGGACAACTTGAGATGGTGGTTGTTCCGGTCTGCGGTAGGGTTGGTGGTGGGGTTTGTGCGAGAAGTGGAGCCTTCCTGTCGGACCAGATGGTGCGACGCTTCGCCTGGAGCAAACGGATTGGTTTCAG
This sequence comes from Acer saccharum, assembly GCA_030490815.1. NCBI lineage: Eukaryota > Viridiplantae > Streptophyta > Magnoliopsida > Sapindales > Sapindaceae > Acer > Acer saccharum. Next base: position 199,014 of record CM059878.1, read on the forward strand.
CATTGGGAGGTATGGGGTTGTGGGGAGGAACGGGATTGCGGGTGGTTCGCAAGGCTTGCAACTCGGTTAGTATGGTTTGCAAAATTTCGTCATGCCGTGCTAGAGCTTCATTCACGTCACTACGGAATTCTGTGTTGGTTTTGCTGCGTGTGTCCATTGAACCGAAAGGCTCTGATACCAATTGATATGGGGGAATTTAGTTTCAGAAAAGAGGGAGATGAAGAAGAGAGAAAACAGGAGATAAGAAGAGTATTTGGGTTGTAATTCGATATCTTATTCAGTAGCAACTGAGCCCTTTTTATAGGCGTACAAAACGATAACAATTCACCCCTCAAAACTAGGAAACAGATGGGCAAGCGGTGTTGAACAAACTGATCAACACTTGTGCACAATCTTATCAAAGCAACAATTCAAACTGATAACTAACAACCTAATTTATTATCCTCACAGCTAAGATAACTAAACTAAGATAACTACTCAACCATCACCATCTTGCATGCATGCATATTCGTGAGAGCTGAGAGCTCATATCATCTTCCTCCTCCAACACCTCTTCCGGTGAAAAGGGGTCCAACTGATCGTCACATTGTTCGCCTAGAAACCGATTCACAACATGTTCCACGGACGGGTAACCGTAGGAAAAGAGCCTTCCCTTATTAGAGAAGACGATTACAGCAATCTCAGAATCGGTTAACTGGCAGAATTTGTCCGTCTTCTTGAATAGCCCTTTTCGACGCTTCGTAAAGGTCACTTTTCGACTAAATTTGTTCTCAATCTTCTTGATTTCAATCTTCTTCCGACCGGTGCCTTTCGGTCTTCTGCTGCTGCTGCTTGGTTGCATGCTGCTCCCTTCTTCTTTGTTGCATGGTGTTTGCATGGAGAACCAAACAAATAAATATAAATTGATGGTGTTGATTGTTGAATATATCAAATTTTCAGTCGGACAATGTTTTAGGTTCGAGTCCCCTTCCTCAATTAATAAATAATGGCTCACAAACGTCTGTCCTCAATTTTTAAAGTAGGTCTTATATGGATTGGATTTCAGTGATTGATTTTTCACTTTATGTTTGTTTATGGAAACTTTTATAGCTAGTGCGGAAGAAAGAAACTTTATAGGCAGCTGTCCTTGTAATTTTAGGTAAAAATTAAATAGATTCGAGTGGCTGTAATTAAGAAAATAAATTTAGAAAGGTTTTTCTTGCTTGTAATTTTAGGTAGAAATTAAGTCAATTTGATTTGGGTATACTTTTCTAGTAAGGATGTCTACAATTTTAAGGCTAATAACAAGGTCCCTACTAGAAAATCTCCAACCAATTGATTTGAATAAGGATATCTGTGAAATAAGTAAGGTTTTTTTTTTTTTTTTTGGCAAGTATTTTGGATTATTTAGACGTATTGATTATAGAATTCTAGTAAAATTGGTCAATATATACTACCAGTATGATCACGACCCGACCCAAAAAGCCCTGCAGAATTCCTAACATGGATTTAGTTATTATACAAAAACTATACTTTTTTTTTTTTTTTTAAATAATTTTTAAATCTTTAATTTTTGTTGATCCAATAACTAGAAACAAACCGGCAACTATACAGTTCGGGAAGCATAACTTCATTTTTCGTTCTCTCATATTCAACGCCGCCTATCTTTTTGTCTCTCTCATTTTCACCGGCCTCCTCCTCTCCCTCTTCGTTCCCAGCCATAATCGTTGAGTCGTGATGTCCACCGTTGTTGTATTTCCAGAAATCTTTGTAATCTTTGTCAGGTTAGTGTCTCTCTGTCTTTTTTTTATCTATTTGAATCATAGGTTTTGATCCCTTTTGAAAAAAGGAAGCACTTTTACACCAAGTGATCTGAGAGAGCCATGCATACAATTTCCATCTTCATATATTCTGGTTCTTTTTCATTGTTTTGACAAATTGTCAAAGCAATACAATTTTAATCTCTTTTTTTTCCTTATAGCTAGATTTGTGTCTGCATATTCATAAAAAAATTCTTTCTTTCTTTCAACTAAATTTGTTTTCTACTAAATTATCAACAAAATATGAGCATGTTTGAGACGAGAATTAAGTAACTTGACTTGTGTTTTTTGTAAATGAAGTACGTGAGACCATGTATTCTATGAAATGCATAAGAGGGCCATGGAATTGTTAGAGATCGAAGAATGCCATAGGACCTCAGTTGCTGGGTTTTAATGTACTTGAGAAATACGTATCACAGTCTTTCTATTGTCAGTTCGTCCTGACAATAAATATATCAGGACGAAGAATGTAGATCATAGATTATGGAGAAGTTTTGACAAGTGCATACACTTTGAGTAAAATTATATAAATTTAGTAGTCCACATTCTTCGTCCTGATATATTTATTGTCAGGACGAACTGATAATAGAAAATCTGATACGTACCATACTACATATCAATTTAAGACCCAAAGCTTCTTATAGCCATAAATTATGGGTATGTTATCCCTTTTACATGTGATTATATTACCGCTCAATGTGACTCGATGGTAAGAGCGTTCATTTTAGAGAAAGTTATATGATATCTGGTGTGTAATCATTGTATTGTCATATATTTTGTTAAAAATAAATAAAAACGATGACTAAGCATTTAAAAAAATATATGAGATATATTTAACACTTTATTTATATTTGAATTTATTTGATTAAATTTTAAATACAATTTAAACTAACCTCCCATGTTGTATTAGCTTATGTAATACAAATACAATCTCGACTTAATCTATTACAATACGAGCTGTCCCATTTGAAAAGGGAACTTGATTCCTCCCATCCACCCTAGGAATCAAGTTCCATTTCCTGATTGAAAAATGAATTCATGATATATTTACTAAAATATCCTCATTTAAAAAAAATAAAAAATCTTCTTCATGATTATTTACTTTTGTTTTTAATTTTCGTAAATCATATTGGTTTACCTATTTTTTTTTTTTTAATCTTCATATTGGTTTACATAATTAATAATTTATATTATTTTAGCCATGTGATTTCTAAAAAATTCATATATATATATATATATAGTCTTTTTATTGTCAGTTTGTTCTGATATAAAATATATCAGGACGAAGAATATGAACCATAGATTATGGAAAAGTTTTGGCATGTGCATACACTTTGAGTCAAAGTATGTAAATCTAATGGTCCACATTCTTCGTCCTGATATATTTTATATCAAGACGAACTAACAATAGAAAAACTGTTGTGTGTGTTATCGCGGCTTCGTTTTTTTTATTCAAGTTATTTTTATAGTTCTTTATCTAATTAGTTCAAATATTACAATATAAAAATATTAATTATTATAATTATAGTGTTATGAGTAATATAAAATATATTTTTTTCATACTAATAAAAAAATATTTCATCATGTTTTATACACAAGGGTATTTATGTAATTAATTATGTATCATTCCGATTCCTTAGTTTCAAACACTAAAATAGAATAAATTTGATACTGTTTCTGATTCCTAAATTGTTAGTAAACACTGGAATGTAATTTAGTAACTTGATTCCGATTCCTCTTAATTCCCTTTTCAATGAAAATTCCATTTATTCCTGATTAGTAAACGCGTTCTTAATTTAAATGGACGTATTTGGGATTGTTTTACAAAAGTGGGCTTTAAGGGTTGAGTAGCCCAACCCACCAGACCTTTGTCTATCTGCACATTTGGGCACACAGCAGCCCAATTATATATATATATATATATATATATATATATATATATAATATCAGCACGAAGAATGTAGACCATTAGATTTAGATACTTTAACTCAAAATGTATACACTTGTCAAAACTTCTCCATATTCTATGGTCCACATTTTTCATCCTGATATAAAATATATCAGGACGAACTGACAGTAGAAAGACTGTGTATATATATTTAATTTCAGGACGTCCAATCACAGCCACACATTCACAGTGGGCCCACAACCCTACATTAACAAATACCCACACCTAATATGAATGTGTGGCCGTGGTTGGATGTCCTTAACTTATAATTTTAGAACGTCCTTACTAGAGAACCACAATATATATATATATATATATATATATATATATATATATATATATATATATATATTGTGGTTCTTCCATAAGGAGTACCTTATTTTAATTTCAGTAAAGACCTTGATGAAATCACATTGATTTCTATAAATTTTGAGCTGAATTTTTTTGTGGATGATAAGTTCAATGAAATATACCAATCAAATAAATTTAAGAATTTTTAAGCACTCTAACTATTTACCCCGATAAAAAGAGATAATTATTTTTTAAGAGCACTCCAACTATTTATCCTGATAAAAAGATATAATTATATTTAATTTTGCTTATGTATACATAAAAAAAATTAAAAAATCCAATTACAAATTCTAATCTCCCTCCTAAAAAAAACAACTGCATGACATAGAAAAAAATATTATACAAAATTCTAACTAATATTTAATATATTAAATGGAAGATTAATTTCAAAATCCCTCCAAAAAATCAATCTCAGAAGTCCTGCGCATAATCAACTCTTCCACTCTCAAGACCAAATTTTTCCTCAAACATTCCAAATAACACAAATACTCTTCAAACTTATTTGAGTCCAAATCATCTATGGACTCTTCGAACCAATATCCTTCTTCTCCGCCACCAACCAACGGCTCCTCCTCCAACACCTCTTCCGGTGAAAAGGGGTCTGACTGATCGTCACATTGTTCGCCTAGAAACCGATTCACAACATGTTCTACGGACGGGTAACCGTAGGAAAAGAGCCTTCCCTTATTAGAGAAGACGATTATAGCAATCTCAGCATCGGTTAACTGGCAGAATTTTTCTGTCTTCTTGAATAGCCCTTTTCGACGCTTTGAAAAGGTCACTTTTCGACTAAATTTGTTCTCAATCTTCTTGATTTCAATCTTCTTCCTACCGGTGCCTTTCGGTCTTCTGCTGATGCTGCTTGGTTGCATGCTGCTCCCTTCTTCTTTGTTGCATGGTGTTTGCATGGAGAACCAAACAAATAAATATAAATTGATGGTGTTGAATATGTCAAACTTTCAGTCGGTCGACGATATTTCAGGTTTAAGTCACCGTCCTCGATTAATAAATAATGGCTCACAAACCTTGTCCTCAATTTTTTAACATAGGTCTAATATTGATTGGATTTTAGTGATTGATTTTTCACTTTATGTTTGTTTATGGAAACTTTTATAGTGTGGAAGAAGGAAACTTAATTTAAAGGCATCTGTCCTTGTAATTTTAGGTAAAAAATTAAATAGATTCGAGCAGCTGTAATTAAGAAAATAAATTTAGGGAGGTTTTCCTTTTCGTACTTGTAATTTTAGGTAGATATTAAATAAATTTGATTTGGGAATACTTTTCTTGTAAGGATGTCTACAATTTTAAGGCTAATGACAAGGTCCCTACTAGAAAATCTCCAACTAATTGATTTGAATAAGGATATTTGTGAAATAAGTAAGTTTTGGATTTTTTTTTTATTTTTTTTTTTATGGCAAGTATTTTGGATTAATTTAGACGCATTAATTGATGGTAGAATTCTAGTAAAATTGGTCAATATATACTACCCATATGATCATAACCCAACCCGACCCAAAATGCCCACCCAGAATTCCTAATACGGGAAGGATTTAAGTTTGCCGGGTAGAGTAATTAAGCTTCTTTTAGTTATATATATATATATATATTTATTTTTTTTTTTAAATTTTTAAATCTTTAATTTGTGTTGACCCGTGATTTGAAATTCAATGACCACAAGAAACAAACCCGGCAACTATAACGTACCTATATAGTAACCGTAAAGTAGCTTAATCCGATACGGGAAACATAACTTCATTTTTATTTCTCTCATATTCAACGCCACCTATCTTTTTGTCTCTCTCATTTTCACCGGCCTCCTCTCCCTCTTCGTTCCCAGCCATAATTGTTAAGTCGTAACGTCCACAGTTGTTGCCTTTCCAGAAATCTTTGGCAAGTTAGTGTCTCTCCGTCTTTTTTATTTCTAATTGAATCATAGGCTTTTGATTCCTTTTGAAAAAAGGAAGCACTTTTACACCAAGTGATCTGAGAAAGCCATGCATACAATTTCCATCTTCATTCTGGGTCTTTTTCATTGTTTTAACAAATGGTCAAAGCAATACAATTTTAATATTTTAACATTTTTTTTCCTTTTAGGTTTGTCTGCATATATATTCATAAAAAATAATCTTTCAACTAAATTTGTTTTCTACTGAAATTATCAACAAGATATGAGCATGTTTGAGGCCATGTAGCATGTTCTATGAAATGCATAAGAGGACCATGGAATTGTCAGAGAAGAACGCCATTGGACCTCAGTTGCTGGGTTTTAATGTATTTGAGAAATATGTTACCAACTTACCATATCAATTTTAGACCCAAAGCTTCTTATAGCCGTAAATTATGGGTATGTTATCTCTTTTGCATGTGATTATATCACTGTCCAATATGATTCAACTGTAAGAGCGTTCATTTTCGAAAAAGTTATAGAATTATTTGGTGTGTAATCATTGTATTGTCATATATTTTGTTAAAAAAATAAAAATGATGACTAATCTCTTAAAAAATATATGAAATGTATTTAACACTTTATTTATATTTGAATTTATTTGATTAAATTTTAAATACAATCCAAACTAACCTCCCTCATTGTATTAGCTTATGTAATACTAATACAATCTCGTCTTAATCTATTACAATACGAGCTGTCAAACACATACTAGAAGCTGAAAACTTAATTTGTTTGATCCTTTTGTGACACGGGAGTTTCTCGTTGCATGAATACTGATCTAGGAACGAAGGAGATATTCTGTATCCCTTTTGTGATTTAACTTTGGTGGTGAGATTTATCTACTTTTCATTAAGTTTCCTTTGGGTGGTGATTTCTGTATTCCTTTAGAGATTCGGTTTTTATTTTCCTTTCGCTCGTTGTTCTTCTTGCTTTCCGATTGTCCCATGTCATTTTGGTTTATTGTGTATAGCTTAGTCTAATGATTAAACTGAGTACAAATTGTGTAATACCGGCGGTCGAACATGTATAGCACAATTTGTGTTAAAGCACTTTTTTACATTCAGTTTGGAGTGAGATTATATTATTATTTTTTTCATTCATTGTGTTTTTACATTAGACTGAGTTATATGTATAAATTATGTTTTTTTTTTTTTTTTTTTTTAAATTTATTCGGCATATACTGTACATGTATAAATGTTAAGCATGGGCATGGCTTATTATTTATTAGAAATAAAAAATATTTTGTAAAAATGGAATTTAAAACTTTTTACTTATCTTTGGTCTTGTACTGGGCTTTAGAATTGTAGTTCGTTAATACTCTTTTGGGCTGGATTGTAGTGGAAGCCACCCCCAAACAAGGATTCGTATGGGCTGCATTTAGGAATAATTAGGGGCTGTCCGATAGCACCTTTTGGGGTGTTTTTGTTTTTATTTTCAAAAACAATTTTGAAAACGCGTTTCATTAACCATTTTTCATTTTATTTTCAAAAAATAAAAACAAAATTGGTGTTAAAATTGAAAATTTTAAAAAACAACTTTTAGATGTTTTTCATGATTTTGATTTTGTTTTTCACTTTGTTTTTCTTCCAAGATTGCCTCCTCCTCCTCTTTCTTTCTCGGTTCCTCTTCTTTCCTAGATCTTCATCTTCCTCCTTCTCTGCCGCCGATCACTTCTCCTTCGCCGCCGATCTCTCTTCTTTTTCTTCTTCTTCCGATCTGCTCCTTCGTCGTTGATCTCTAGCTACAAGAAAAGTGACCTATAGTGATAAAAAAATATATGTCACAATAAGTGAAAAATTTGTCACAATATCAATACCGTGACAAAAAATTTGTCACTAACAATTTGTCACTTATACCTCTATGGTTAGTGACAATTATTTGTAGTTGTCACAGACCATGACTTTTAGTGACAGATTTTTAATGGACCCTATCAAGTGACAAAATAAAACTTGTGTCACTATGCATAAACCTAGTGACAATTAACTGTTTGAATATTTTGTCACTATAAGCGAATCTAGTGACAATTAACAATTTGAATATTTTGTCATTATATGCAAATATAGTGACAGTTAATTATTTCATAATTTTGTAACTATATATAAACTTAGTGACAATATATTGTTTACAAATTATGTCACTATTTCCAAATTTAGTGGCGATTAATTTTTACAAAATATTTGTCACTTTTCTTTAAGAACCTAGTGACAATTAGCTGTTTGAAATTTTTGTTACAATACAATACAATACATACAATTAGTGACAGTTAACAATATAAAATTGGAATTTCAAAATTGTACGATACAATTAAAATAATTATAATATTCATATTTCAATTATAATTTTAAATTTAACATGAAACCTAAATTAACATAAGGAAAAAAAATAATGAAAGTCGATAGGGAATCGTCAACCCAATCACGTATGTGATTAAATTAACAAATATCATATGCTATAAAGTCTAAACCTATAAAATGGACTTAACAAATATTTGTAAACTAAGAAGTTGTTGGCAAATCTGAAAATTATTGTTGTTTAACTATCAACATCAATTCACGATACTGAGATTTCATTTCCTCCACAGTTTGAAGTTGAGATTTCATCGAGATCAATTCAGTCAAAAGATGTTTTATCTTTTCATTTGCTGCCTCTCTTTGAATTCTCTCATCCTGTAACATCTTCAATGTTCAATATGCGAATAACGTTTACCATTTTTTTTTTATCGAGTGATCCCAAGACCAAACGTTAAAGAAGAAACATTAGCTTTTGGACCAATAACTTCACCCATAACTTTGATTGAAGATTTCATTTTTAGATGCATCATGTTGGTTTATAACAAAGTCATCCATTTGTCTCTACAAAGAAAAGAAAAAAAAAAAAAAAGTTAATATCCAATTTAAATGCATATATATCACATTAAATTTATATTTGTAACAACAGCAATTAACCAATAATTAAGAAAAAAATTAATTCTCATGAAATCATTTGACTCTTGAACTCTGATAACATTCCACGTCAACTAAAAATGTGGATCTTACCATTGCATTTGCAACCTTTTGGTCAATAGGCTTGTCATTTTTCCTAGTGTGAGTAGCCTTAAAGATTGTTATCTTGTTTGACTCATTTCCTTCAGGGTCTTGTTTTTTCTACAAAATATAATATATTTGCATTAAAATATGTTTAGTATCAATTACTAATTAGAATATACAACATAAGGAATATTTACCCGTTCATCTTTAAGTCTAGCAAAACTTTTTGTTCCACCAATGTGATGCATTTCCAGTTTGCCATAATTTTGTTTATTGGCCTTTACACAATCCTGTAAAACATTAATGAATTAAAAAAATTGTCATATTATAGAATTCAAAAAGTAATATGTGATGTATATATAATTGACAACCCAATCAAATTAAATTCTTACTTTTCCTTTTTCAGAATTCCAGAACTTGACCAACCAATCCCATTGAACTTGCCCCGCCATTTATAAATTTAGCAATTTTCTCCTTGTCTTTTGATGGCTTCTCATATTCCTTCTTCAATTTATGTTTTCGATGACGCCATAGGTGATCTATCTTTTTATTTATCCAATCTTCAGTAAGGTCCCAATAAATATTAAATTTAACCTAACATATATAAATTATCATTATGTCATGACAATATATGAAATCACAAATAAATTACACATATAGCCAAACATATATGATTTGAGTCATCGAGAAGCAAGCGGAGGGCAAACATATTTTTCATCTAACAACTGTTAGATGCAATGTTGGTCTTATACCCACATATTTCATATCAAGATGTGCTTTTAAATTGTCTTTTGTTTTGCCTTCAATGTTTAACAGTGTTCCAACAAAAAACAGAAGGAAAAATAAATAAATTCACAACAACAATATATTTTCAATACAATATATAGTTAGCACATAAATTACATGTTTCTTACTAACAAGTCTCTGCATTGTTTAAACTTCCTAATTATGATGAATACACTGAATATATATAAATAAATAAATAAACACACACACACACAAAAGCAAACAATGTTGAAGGCTTGAAAGGTTCCAAAAGTCATGCCTTGGTTTGGTGAAGGCTTTCGCTAGATGTATAACTTTAGATGTTAGTATGTTTTTGTTTTCCTTAAATTAGTTTATATGACTAAAGGCTGTTATTGCCAGCTGGCTCTTGCTGTTATATATTTATAATATGTTTCAAAGGTGATTTGGCTATATGACTAAATTACTCACCTTGCTGGCAATGAGCTAGGTGACTAAAGGTTGTTATATATTTCTAATAATCAGTCTTGGAAGCTTAGATAAATAAATGATCAATTGATCATCAGGAGGTGATCAATTGATCTCTAGTTCCATATATATAAACTCTTGATGTATTGGTTATTAATAAAGAAATGAAATAAGTAGTTTTACCCACCAAATATTATCTGAAAAATATCTACAAATTATTGGAGCTTGAAGAATTCAATCAATTCATGTCAAACACTTAGAAGTTCTAGTGATCATCTATAATTTTTCCAGTATTGACTGATTAACTTACTATAGTAATTTTGCAAGTATCTAATGTGATTTGGTAGGAAACTATCATATTTTGTCATTTTCTTTCATATGTCTACAAGAATTAGATTCAAGAATGGAGTAAGTAGCTTTCCAAAACCATCAACAACAGAAAATAAGGTCTTTTTGGCAAAGCAATAGCATAAACACATTTTAAATATACTAAAGCAAAACACAACTGGTACATGGCAAGCACTTCTAAAGCTAATCAAATGTTATTTAACACCTAGATCAAAATAAAAAGGCTGACATTAGTACAAACCAATAACAAAATCTAAAAATGCCAACTCAAAATTTCAACAGAAACAATCTATGTTCAAGAACTTGATGAAATAACATGAAACCAAGACCTTATTCTTCTTCGCCGCCGATCTCTTCTTCTTCTTCTTCTTCTTCCGATCTGCTCCTTCACCGTCGATCTCTTCTCCTTCTTCACTGTCAATCTCTTCTTCTTCTTATTCTTCTTTCCGATCTACTTAAGAGAGGAAATTTGGAAATTTTCTGAAAAATTTACAAATTTCCAAATTTGTTCATTAAAAAATTTTGGTATTTTGTTGATAAAATGATGAAATACAATGTTGGGTTTGATTGCTTTTGCTCCAATGTCAAGCAAATCTTCTTCTTTATGGTGATGAGACCAATAAAAATTGTTCATGTTATGACAAGAATCAGAAATTGGCGACGACGGAGGAGGAGGAGGAAGTGAAGAACAAATGAGGAGTTGATGATCAGATACAGGGACAACAATCACGAGTCTTCATATCAGATTCATTCGATTTTAATTATTATTTGTTCTTGAGGTTTGAAGAAATTTGGGATTAGGGAGTTTTGTATGTACAATTAGTATATTTCGAAGAACCGGAAATTAATGGATTGTGTAACTAACATATGGAAATTGTTTTGGTTAACTAATTGAATTTTTTTTCGTTAATCTACCAAATACGTTTTTTCCGTTTTTATTTTCAGAATACAGCTTCAATATATGCTACCAGACGCGTTTTTGGATTTCAAAACTGAAACCAAAAACACTATTTTTATTTTTATTTTTATTTTCAAAAAACAGAAAATGAAAAACGCTTACATGATGCGCCCTTATTTTTTATTAAATTGTTTTTATTTTATTTTTTTTAAGAAAAAAGAATTCAAGTATGTTGATAAATCAATTATTTTTATTATTCTTTATTTTTTTCCCCACATACATTTATTATAATTATTGTTAGAGCCACCCAAAAAAATTCTTCCCACACCCATTTACTCTCTACATCCATATATATATATATATATATATTACACTACTATATTGAAGTATAATATAATAGCATAATATATATTATACTGAAGACGCACCCTTATTTTTATTATATAGAAGTATTACACTATTATATAAATTCGGGAAGTGAGGGGTTTACCTCATCTCGTCACTACATCCATATTAAAAAGTCTAAAATTGATTATTTACTCTTCAAAGTTCAAACCATTTATAATACCAAAACTAACCTTAAAATATATTTTATTAATTCTGACACTGAACTAAATCTTAAGGAAATGAACAAAACTAGAAAATAATTTTTTATCAAAACTGTAAAAATTTAAATGTAAAAAATAATACTATAAAATAAAAGCCAACGGGTGACACACTTTTATAATATAAAAATAGTGAAGTGATATGTGTCATCTATTTAATATTTATAATAAATATTTATTTTTTCTCATCTTTTTAACAATCATTGTTGTCCATTTTATGTTATTTATAAGAGTAAAACTTGACATCCCAAATTTTTCTTTCAAAATTTTTCCCAAATGATATGGTATATGAGGTGTCAACATCGTGTTGACACAAAGACTTCTCACGTCTATTTATAAATATTGAATTTATTTTCATCTATTTAATAATCATATGATTCATATCATATAGTCATGGGCATAAGATGAATTGGGTTCATTGGTGGAGCCCAAAATTAACAGTACATACAAAGCCCAGTGGACAGGTAACTGGGACACGAAGGAAGGAAATCTCTTGTGATCCAATTTGGGCCCACAACAGCCTGATATGAACCCACTTTAATCTTCTGGTGAGGAAAGCAAGAAGAGAGAGAGAGATGAGTGGTCCACCACCAGAGACCAGACCAGAGCAGACAGACCAGTTCCACCAACTTGATGTCTAAAAAAGCAAACTCCAAGTAAAATAAATAATTTTTTTTTAATTTAAAAAAGAATATAATTAATTAGTATTAGTGGCACGTTGAACACTCTCTTTAAATAAATATTTTCGAATCTTCACGAGATTAGCACGTGACTACGATTTTCAGTTTGATTTGTCTGCAAGGTGGCAGCTAGAGAACAAAATAATGGGTGGCAAAAGCTGCAATAAATTTTGCAACCTCTCTTTTACACAACTATATAGTCTATATACATGTTTCTTCGGATTCTATACGAAAATTATACGAGGAAAGCCGATTACATAAAGTTTCAAAACATATTATAAATGTGTATATATAATATTGTACGATCAATCTCGTAAGAAAAAACGTATGAGATCAACTTTTTTGTGTATTTATAAATTATAATATAATATTTATACAGGTTTCGAGAAGTTTCTGCTTTTTCTTTACATAAAAATGAGTTAAAGATCATCTATCATGTTATTCTGTTTCTGACAGAGATTGATTAGATGGCCAGAGGAATTAGATTCCGACACCACCAAGCTGCCTAGAGCGTCAAAGTTTTATGTGTGTTAATTATGTGTTTTCTTTCCAAAATCACATGTTGTTGTTATATATATATATATATATATACAAAGTTGATCGGATTAAATTTAATTTATAATTTTTTTTTTTGAACAGCATATATTATTGGAAAGGGAAAGGAAACCCAAAGCAGGCCCTAACACCAGAGAGAACAGGAAAGAAACACAAAGGCAACACAACGGCCCCTAAAAACAGAGCATGAAGCCGAAGGAAAGACAACATACAAGGCCACAAACAGAGGCACAACTTGATCTGATTAAATGAAATATAGTTGCATGCATGATCTCTGTCAGAGTACATAAACAAACAACACTTCACACGTTTTCTTTCTTTCTTTCTTTTCAGTGTTAGGCAACTGGCGGGACTCTATTGAACTTTGAATATCTATTCAGTTATCAGAGAGAGAGAGAGAGAGAGAGAGAGACACTCATAGTTAATTATGAATGATTAAGACTTATTTTCGTATGTTTTTACAAACTTAATTAGATAAAATCAGACTTAGATCAGATCCAAAATTTGAACTTTCGAGTGTTTAAATTTTCGTTCCTATCAGTGCATACTGATATAACTTTATCAAGATATTGAATGTGAGCCACTCATTTATAACAGTGATTTGACAAGTGCATACATACCAAGTCAAAGTATGTAAAACGAGTGGTTTACATTCAATGTCCTTATATAATTCTATCAGAATGCAATGATAGGATAATTTCCGTATATATATATATATATATATATATATAATATTTTATGCAAAATTAATCTGCTTTTCATGGCTTTCTTATAGGTAATATATTATATATATGTCCATAAATATTTTCACTTCAGAGATCAGAATGTTTTTCAAATGCAGTTGAGGATTAGACACATGATGGCGTAACTTCAACTAATGTGATAATAAATTTTTTTCATGGCTTTCTTATAAGTATTATATCATATGTCCATATATATTTTCACTTCAGAGATCATAATTTTTTTTCAAATGCAGTTGAGGATTAGACACATGATGGTGTAACTTCAACTAATGTGTTTATTGCTAATAGCCACCGTAACACTTTATAAGTTTATGATTCCTAAATCCAATCCTAATCCTAAATCCTAATTCCAATTTACAAAGCAAACTATGATATATTTATGATTTTCATGATAAATATGGAAATAAAAATCTACTTGTGAGGGACATATCTCTCTCTCTCTCTCTCTATATAGATCCACTAAGTTTTGACAATGAAACTTTTTCTAAATAAATTTATACATTCAATGTACCGTTAAGAATTAAGAAAATAAAGCAAGAAAAACATGGCAAGTACTACATCAAGTTTTGGAGTTTGATTTATTTCATGTAATTATTTAAATTATATTTTTTTTAAACCAAAAAAATATATTATCAAGTAATGTTATTATCACTATTATATTTAAAATACCATCCTCTTGAATTTTGCCTTGTTCTTTTATATTTGTTAAAAACGAGCTTAACTAAGATATAACAAATGATTAAGCAATAAAATATTAATGTAATGAGAAATCTGACGAGATGAGGTTGGTCCAGTGGTATACTCCTCACACTACACCTACACCATAAAGTTGTAAGTTCGAGTCTTCCCCATCTTTAAAAAATCTTGAATTTATATAATATTTAAAAAAAAAAAAAAAAACCTAATCTAAATTAATTTAGATGTTTTTGGACTCAGATGAACGCAAAAATTAACACCCAATAATTAATCAAAAATGTTTTATTTACCATTGCTCATAATATTGCATATAATTAAATTCCCCATCAAGGTAAGTTATCAGTTTAATGTTAACTTATTTAGCTTCTTTTGCTAAAATTGTATCAATTAGGGATTAGATTAGGGCATGGTTTTCATGGACAAGAGGCTTGTTAGTAATATATATTGGTCAATTGGTTGGTAAATATCATTTTAACATCTAATCAAAGCAGATTATATTTGAACACTTAAACATTAATTAATATTCAAATTATATTGTCAAATGATATTGAAATTGCGTATTATATACATAAAAAAGTTAAGTTGGTCTACCAGTGAGTCAGTCACACTATGACATCGATGATATCATGGGTTCGAGTAGTTACATTATTTTTCTCAACTTTCAAATTTGTAATAATTAAAAATGTGTGTCAATACTTATTGTAGAAATCCCTTTCAAAAAGAAAAAATACTTATTCTAGAAATCAAATTAAAGTTGGAAATGTGAGGACCATTGTGGTCCAAAACATGAGACTGACTTCAGCTGAAAAATTGACAGATATATATAATAGAATCTACCCCGCCCTGGCAAGGCAAGAATTGAAGTTCATCGAAATATCATTAGTTCGTGAGATCTTTCTTATAATTATATATATGTAACGGGGTCTTTTGATCGAGTCTTATTCACATCAAGATTGGAGGCCAATTGATTTTTATCGAGTATGATAATTATTAGATGATTAAACTCTTAAACCTAAAATTAGCAGTATGAAATTACAGAAGAAAAAAGTTATTAATTTAATTAAAAGTTAGGCAATCCCAAACCCACCCTTAAAGCTGGTCATTATATAACCAGAGAATCCATGGCTCCACAGCCTGTGAAACAGTGAAAAAGCAAAGCAATATATATATATATTACATTATCCAATGTCTTCACTTTTTGTTATCAAAAAAAAAAAAATGTCTTCACTTTTTTCAGAGCACATGTACATGGCTGATAATATGCATAAGCTGCAGGTATCTAGAAGCCTGAAAACCAGAAGATTCTGTTCCTTATTATATAATTAATGAGTTGTACAAGATAAGATTATTAGCCCAAAAATGATATTAATATTGAATTATACAAGATAAGATTATTAGCCCAAAAATGAAATTCGTGTGTTTAGATAGAGGATAATAGATGCATCATCGTGAAGGTTTTTTGGTGTGGGATTCGGATTTTTTACACCTATTCGAACTTGAAACATAAGATATCTAATATCTAATCTTTCTATATATATATATGTGTGTGTGTGCAAGAAGTGATTTAATTTAATTTGATGATGGTGATTTGTAATGAAAAGGAAAGAGACCCATAATTGTGGTGTTTTGTTTGGACCACTGTCTCTATTATATGTCAAATGGAACAGGCCAACAGCTTATCCTGAATCGTTTCTTTCTTTCAAGATCATCAGTGACAATGTTATACCATGCATTTATATATTCATAAATTAATATCACTGGATTTTTCTTTGGTTTTGCACAGTAAAACATTTAACAAATATTTTTAATGTACTTGAATTCGACGAGATGAGGTTGATTAGTGATATGTTATGACCAGCAAAATCAACTTCTATAAACATAATTTGGAATGACAATTGTTCGTACTACAATGGAGGGATCTTCCCACACTTTATAATTTAATAGTTAAAATCGTGACTTGAAACGCAATCACAAAGTGAAGGAGAAGTGCCATGCCACTTTGCTAAGAGCTGTTTTACATATGTTTTAATTAGTTATTTGGAAGTGATCAATGCATATCTTTTTGGTTGTCTCCTCACTCTCCTGTATGTATGTTTATGTTTCTTCTAATTATTAATTATGTCCCTATTTAATGCTATTTTTCTAGGGTCAAATTTCTCGACCGCCCAACTCAATGTTCCTAGATCTAGTTTAGTTTATTTTATTTATTTTTATTTTATTTTTTTATTTTTTTATTTTTTTGAAGGAAGATCTAGTGTACCAAACATTATATAATGAAGAAGACATGGCAAAAAGCCAAAAACATTAATTAGTGATGTACAAGCTTTAGCTAGTACGTAACTATATCTGGTCCATGTATATCCTTTAGTTCAAAATTTACAATTCTAGTAAAATGCCGCATGGATTTGTAGGACTTAAATCTCACTGTTAATATGGACGAGGAGTTAACCGCTTGAATTTAAGTGTATCTGTGCTTGAAAATTTCATTTTTATACACGCATAATGAGTGAGATTTGAATATCCATTTTCATAAATCAAAAGAAGTTGACTCCTAACATCAAGATACTTGATTACGTATTTAAATAGTAAACATTGTTAGTCAATAATTTAATATATAGGAGAGAGAGTCCTATCATGGAGTCCCCGTCGGATCATCAATCTCTATTAAAAATTAAAATGATTCTAGGTGATCAGTATCACTTCCTAAAATATGTTACACGTGGTTCATTTGTCAATTTCAGTCTCCATTTATGAAATTGTTCAATTCATGTCACCCCTACTTCCGGCTAGCTGCCTAACACTGCTCTTTTAATTAAATACTTCTATGTATTATTATTACTATTATTTTAAAATTTAACTCCCAAAGGTTTAGGTTTGTCGGAAGCGGTCAAAATCCAACACTATTTACTTCCACGATCGAGAGATATCTACTTTTACAACCGAGAGATATATACTTTATCTTGATATTGAATTTGATTAATCTATCAAATGATCATCCGATGGATCTGAAGCGGTTGACAGATCAAGAGAAGGTTTTGCTTGAGAAACCGTTTTGCAAGGAGGAGATTTGGGATGCGATTAGCGGTTGCAATGGAAATAAAGCTCCAGGTCCAGACGGTATGAATTTAAACTTTATTAAAGTTAATTGGGGTGTGATTCAGGATGACTTCTGGAGGTTTATTAATGAGTTTTATAATGATGGTTCCATTGTTAAGTATCTGAATAATACTTTCATTACTCTTATCCCTAAATGTGGGAACCCTCAGACTGTGAAAGATTTTAGACCCATTTGCTTGGTGAATTCTTTATATAAAGTGCTCTCTAAGGTTTTGGCTAACCGTCTGAAACATGTCATGGATTCTATTATAGGAGAGACTCAGATGGCTTTTGTTAAAACTCGCCAGATAATAGATAGTTTTGTCATAGCGGAGGAGGTGATTCACTCTTGGAGGAAGGATTCAGAGGGCGGTCTTATCATAAAGCTAGATTTTGAAAAAGCTTATGATAGTGTTGACCATAATTTTGTGGATTTAATGATGAGGAAAATGGGGTTTGGGGATAGGTGGAGGATGTGGATGGAGAGTTGTATTACTACCCCTAAGATTTCCGTCCTTGTGAATGGTAGTCCTTCGCCTCAGTTTGGGGTTGAGAGGGGGTTGAGGCAAGGTGATCCCCTGTCCCCTTTCCTTTTCAATATTGCTAGTGAGGGCCTTAGTGGTCTTCTTAGAAAGGCCACAGATTTGGGTTTGTTGAGAGGCATGGTCTTTAGGGATAATGCGGTTCATTTGACCCATCTGCAATTTGCAGACGACACCATTTTATTTCTAAAACCTAGTTTGTAGTATGTTCGTAACACTAGGAGAATTCTCAGATGCTTTGAGTTAGCCTCCGGTCTTCAAATTAATTTCCACAAATCTTGTGTGGTGAAAGTGGGGAAGAAAAGGTCGAATAGCGAGGAGTGGGCGAATGCTTTTAGATGTAAAAGAGCGGAGCTTCCTATCTCGTATCTTGGGTTTCCTCTTGGAGCTAGACCTCGGGTCAAATCTTTTTGGGATCAACTTGTGGGACGTATGGAGAGCAGGCTAGCGCCTTGGAAGAAGAGGTTTCTTAATAAAGGGGGTCGTTTGGTTCTCATTAAATCTGTTTTATCTAGCATCCCAAATTATTTCTTGTCTGTTTTTAATTTGCTTGTGGGTGTGGCTAATAAAATGGAAAAAATTCAGCGTTCGTTCTTTTGGGGAGATGAGATCCTTAAGAGGAAAATTCATGCGGTTGATTGGAAAACGATGTGTGGTAGTAGGAAAAATGGGGGGTTGGGTATTGGGAGAATGAAGGATAAAAACAAAAGCCTCCTTGCTAAATGGGTGTGGAGGTTTGGAAAAGAGGAGTCTACGTTGTGGAAGAGGGTCATTTGTGCTAAGTACGGTGTCCGTAAAGAGGAGTTGTTGTGGGATTGGACGTCTAGCTCGAGTTCCCATTTCGTTTTGGCTGTGAACAGTCTCTTTGCTGCTGGTTCTAATTCTGGAATTATTCTCAAAAGAGGCCTGAAAGTTGTTTTAGGGGAGGGTAGTAGAGTTGATTTTTGGAAGATGTTGGGTGCGGAGAATTTGCCTCTTTTGAATGCTTTTCCAAGGATTTTTGCTCTCTCCTCTAAGAAGTCTGGTATGGTTGGTTCCTTCGGTTCTTGGCTAGGTGAGGTTTGGGTTTGGAATGTGCCTCTGAGAAGAAAGGTTTTTTGATTGGGAAAAGGACCAATGGAAGGCTTTTCTTTGTAGGTTGGAGGAGTTCAAAACTCGTAAATTTACTGCGGATGCTCTTGCTTGGTCTTTTTGTTCGAATGGGAACTTCTCTGTCAATTCGTTTCGTCGCTGCCTGGAGGATTCAGTTGAGGTGGCTGGTCTAGCAGAGTTTTCTATGGTTTGGCAAGGTATTTGCCCCCCCAAAGTCGAGATTTTTACTTGGCAACTGCTAAGAGGCAGAATTATGGTCAGAAAAGTGATGAATATTTTCGGTTTCTCTCCTATTTCGACTCTCGAGTGTCCGCTGTGTAGGAATGCTGAGGAGACAATCGATCACCTGTACCTCCATTGCAAAAGAGTTGCTGAAATCTGGAATATTTGTATGGCTTGGTGGGGAGTGTCTTGGTGTGTCAGTAATTGTCTTCCGGATTGGGCTGCTGGGTGGCTTGGATTATGTCCAAATGTTAGACAAGGAAGGGCTTGGAACACCCTTTTCTTCGCCATCATTTGGACCATTTGGGAATCTAGAAACAACATGGTTTTTAGGAATTCTGATTTGGGTGTCTCGCAAGCCATCAATATCATTAAATTTAGAGTCGCATGGTGGTTTAAGTATCATGTGAATGGTTGTTCTGATTCGGTTACTGTTTTGATTCAGAATGTGGCTGAAAGATGCCTTGTTTCGAAGCCTAGGAAGTCTGTTTTGGCTGCCGAGTGGTCCCCCCCCTCGCTTGGAGCCTTCAAGTTTAACGTGGACGGTTCGGCGAGGGGAAATCCAGGAGCTGCAGGTATTGGAGGAGTTTTGCGGGATTCCAAAGGTAAAGTCCTTGGATCCTTCTCCAAATATGTGGGATCCATGGACGCTATTTCGGCAGAGATTATGGCTATCCACCAGGCTTGTTTTCTATGTGTTAACTCGCCCTCTTTACTTGGTAAGAATATTACTATCATCAGCGATTCCAAGGTGGCTGTTTCCTGGGTGAATGGGTCGGATTTCGAAAGCCTGAAACACGTAAATTACATTTACGACATTCGTTATTTTCTGAACTATTTGGGCTGCACTGATGTCACTTTCAACCCAAGGTCCAGTAACTGCTTTGCTGATTCTCTGGCAAAGAAAGGTTCGAATATGGAAGGGGATATGTTTATGTGGGAAGTGGACTGAGTTTTCTTTTTGTTTGTTTCTTTCTCTGTTTTTGCTGGGCTGTTTCTGTGTGCCTTGGTTTCAGTTTTGCGGTGTGTAGTGTTTTGTTTTTGTGTTGTGGGGTTTCGTTGTGGTGTGGTGCCCCTTTCCTTGGGGTTGTGCGTTTGTTGCTTGGTGTGGGTGGCGTTTTGTGGCTTTGTTGTGCTGGTGGTCTGTTGTGCTTTCTGCCCTGCTTTGGGCTGTTTTTGCTGGCCTCTGTGCCCTGTTTCTATAAAATTTGCTGTTAAAAAAAAAATCAAATGATCATCCGATATACCATATATTGATATATATATATATATATATATATATATATATGTAATTAAAACTCCGATATCACTTGGATATATAATGTATTTACTAATTAGGAATCTTAATGAGAGAACATGAACTTAATTCTCATTTATATTTAAGGAATTAAGTTTATTTTTTTGATTATGTATTTTGATTTTCTTTTCTTATTAGTAAATACGTTCATAATTCTAATGAAATATATGTGTGTGTATGTATGTTATTTGTTATTATATAATAATAATGTTATCATGATTCATGCATAGGATTTTTGATTCTATTGGCACATAGCTCATGCATGCATGATTGATAATATTATGCGTAAAAAAGCAAGTACAAGTACCCATCTCATGTTTCAAAATGAAACCCATCAAAAGCCTTTTTCTCATTCCACTTTTAATCCAAATATTGATTCTTCTCTCTCTCTCTCTCTCTCTCTCTCTCTCTCTCTCTCTCTCTCTCTCTCTCTCTCTCTCTTTTGATCAAAGAAACTCAAAAGTCCTCATGACATGTATAGATATGCATCATTTTCAAGATATACATACATGTAAGTAAAGTCGTAAAGACGTACATCATCATCAAGCTAGCCGATCACCAGCAGCCAATATGATCTGATCAATGATCATGATGAAAATTAATGCGTGATCCATATATATATATATTAATTTTAGTCCCATGATAAAGCTTCAAACGAAAGTCTCGGCCTCATGTTTGACGTGGGGACCTTGAGATGTGGTGTTTATAAACTAGACCAACTTTTTCACCCACCCAGATGGATGAGATTATATAAATTTAGTTAGCTAGAGTAATCATGATGTACTGGTATATCGGTAAATTACACTGATAATCGATTGATTAGATGCGGGATCTCACATATATTTTTGTGTTAAATTCAACTATGTAACGTCATAGAGTTGGATTTTCCACATATTTTTGTATGGAATTCAACTTTATATATATCATTACAAATTCGAGATTCTATACGAAAAAAACGTGTAGAATCTCGCATTTGAAGTGCAAGACCCCGATTAACAATTCTCATATGTAAACGCCCGATACATGTTGTTATTGAGATATTATTCTAGGTTTGGCCATAGTCAAATTAAAGACAAGAAGACGTGGTGGTGGAGCCCAATTAAGTCCCTTGTGGAAAAGAGAAAATACCCCGACAATGAGCATCTGATGACGACTTGTCTACGGCGGTTTGGCCACCACCACCAACAACCGTCCTGTTATTTTCTAATTACGCTAGAAAATTAGGGTTTTTGAATCCGAACAAAATTTGTTCAATGATAATTATAAAAATTCTCTTAAAATAATAATAATAATAATAAAAAGGGTGACTCTATTGTCACCCATAAAATGTCTCCACACACCCATTTTTTCATAAAATAATTTAAAACTAAAATAATAAATAACAAAATTATTTTTATATCCAATTAACAACAAATCAATCTTCTTCTTCCTCATCCACCACAACCAGAAAAAAAAAAATCATTCCTATATCGGCACTCAAAATCATACCAATAAATCACAAGAATAAGGTATTGTTATTTTCATAAGGAAAATTGTCGGAGCCATATAAGAACAACCCAGTTGACAAAATCTGAGAACAACCAGACCCAGAAACAACGTCATATACTCCTCCTTAACAATCATATAAAACGACATAATATGATAGAGAACCAATTCCAATTTGAAAAATAAAAATAAAAAATCCTGCTTTGGGTTTTTGTTTTCTTTTTCGTAGGAGAAGTGAAGAGACACAAACTGATCAGAGAGGTGTTTTTGGATAAAAAAGAAAAACAAACAAGCTTCTTTCTTCTTCTTCGCTGCTGCTGTTGATGTGTTGTTGTCTGCTCAGCGAAAGTTTTATTTATTTATTATTATTATTAATTTTTCAAAATAATAATTTTGGAGTATTGCATGACGAAGTATTTTTCCCCAGTTGCAGCGGGGTGAGGAAGAAGAAGAATGATTTAGGTTATGTGGTTATAAAAGTAATTTTCTTATAATTTATTTTAATTTTAAAATATTTTAATAAAAAATGGATGTAGGGAGACATTTACGGGTGTCAATAGAGCCACCCTAATAAAAATTGCGTAAAATGAATTGTAAACTCAATTATACGCCGAAAAGTAAAAAAAAAAAGCGTAACATCCGGAGTAATATATATATATATATATATATATATACAGAAATTCTATTATCAGTTCGAACTGACAAAAGTTATATCAGTTCCTTGCATGTGGGTCACTGGATTTAAATACTTTGACTTGACTGTATGCACTTGTCAGTCAAAGTATTTAAATCCAGTCACCCCATACAAGGAACTGATACAACTTTTGTTAGTTCGAACTGATAATAGAAAGACTATATATATATATATATTTTTTTTCAGAAAATATAATATGATTGCGTATAAGGGATTATATATCAAAACATTACGTTTTTTGTAAGATTGAGATTCCTCGTTGGGTTTATTTATTCCAATCCTATTAAAGTAAGATTGAGATTCCTCTTGCTAGAAGAAAAAAGAGATGATGATATGATCAAAATTTGATAACTATTTTGGCTTTGCTATAGAAGAATTATATTCACACGCCTTGATTAGTGGAAGAAATGTAAAAGCAAAATTGATCACTTTGGAATATTCTTCTCCATCATCGGCAGCTTAATTTGGTGGTACTGATACAAATTGGCTCAATTTAACACAACACAGAGGTCCCATAAATGGACAATTATAGAGACCAAAAGTGAGAGCAGACCCTGATAGATATATTTGATAGTAATCAGCACAGCCTGTGAGAATTAATTAAACCAAAATGAGTATACTTACCTACGTACAAGCTGTCAAGTTTTTTTTTTTTTTTTTCTTTCAAAGTATTACATTAAATTCTGGACTTGTTGAAATGAAACACTAAATTTACGACCTGTAAATCAACTCATATAACGGGATATTTATACTCTCATAATATCTGGGAGAAAACTCTCCACACACGTTTGAAAATTGCATATGATGGAATTTGAAACCCCAACCACTAACCAGAAGTGGAGGTGCACTACTACAGTGCTAATAGATGATGTACCATACAAGTCTAGTATTTACTGGATAGTGAACTGTTATATATATATATAGTCAGTTCGAACTGATATACATATCGGTCATTGGATTTAAATGCTTCATATGTAAGAAACTAATATATCTTATATCAGAATATATATATATATATATATATATATATACAGATTTTCTATTATCAGTTCGTCCTGACAATAAATATATCAGGACAAAGAATGTGGACCACTAGATTTACATACTTTGACTCAAAGTGTATGCACTTGTCAAAACTTCTCTATAATCTATGATCCGCATTCTTCATCCTAATATATTTATTGTCAGGACGAACTGATAATAGAAAGACTATATATATATATATATATTGAAAGAATGTTTTGTATATCTGTTGGATTAAATTCTAATATGTAATATACATAGTTAGAAATTTATGGTTAATTTTTTGTCCACACAATTTATTCATTAAAATGGTCATTATTTCACCGTGTAAACAATACTACAATCATAATATATCAAAATCATCAAATTGAAAGTAATAAGTCCCATCCACACTGTCCATTCCATTGATTAATGGACTTATGGACACCCAAGTTGATTGAGAAATTAACATAATCATTTCTTACTATATGAACGGAGCGCGTAAGTCCTAAAACATAAATCTAAAAAGGCACGTGAGTCACAACAGAAGGCAAAGAAACATGAACCTAATTAACTAGACCTGAAATTATTCCCTTTTGCCTCAACCTGTGCGGCCCAATTAGCGACAAAGCATAAATTTACTTGAACCGCAAAAGCCGCAATATCTGGACGAATATTAGTCTCAGTGAGACACTTAGAACTTCCTTTATATATATATATATATATATATATATATAATAAGTATAACTGAGGTGCATAAAATCTAAATTACGATGGGATAAGCAAAATATATTGATGTTAATTATGATATGTTGGTTGGAACAAAGATAAAGTTAAATATTACATATTCCTTTTTTACATAGTCAATCATTAGATGGAAATATGGAATAAAGAAAATATATATTCTCATTTTGTTTTGTCAATTTAGTTATATCAATGAAAAGTACGAATATCGTTAGTGAATCATTTACTAGAGTTTGTTTAATTTAAATATTTTTTCCTTTTAATTTCACTCTTTTGGAAAACAAATCCCAAAATTGAGTATCTTCTTGCAGCACCCTAACCGACTTTCCTCTTTAATATTAATATATATACATACGAAAATTATCAGGTTTGCAAATCCTGTTCTTTTTTCTTTTTTTTTTTTTTTAAATTTTTTTTAAATTTTATTTTTATTTTTATGACTAATTCGATTGTTGTAGGATGTTTCCATACAATATTATGAAACATATTATATAATATTGTGAAATTGATTTATTAAAAAAAAAAAAAAAAAAAAAGGAATTACCACACATCATAATGGTGGTTGTGCACCTCCATTTCATATTGGTGGTTAAGGGGTCGAGTCTCACAATGCGTATTTTAGAAGCATGTGTGGGAAGTTTTGTTCTGGTTTGTAGTAATAGATATTCGGACCGCACATTTATTTTCTTGTTTTTTTTAAGTCCCGACAGTTCCTATTGTAATACATAAATAAATAAATAAATAAAAAGAATTACCCGCAACTGATAAGCTATATATATATATATTAAAAATGAGAGGATAATGAAATGAATAGAACCCACAATTTTATTGATGTTCATATGTCTCCCCGATATTAATTGGTAACACTTCACTTTTGATGTGAACTAACAGACTAATTTGTAATATTATTATTTATTACGATAAAAGGGCATATTATACTTTTAACCCTAGAACAATAATCTACCTAGCTCGTCAAAAAAGAAACATTCAAAATTAAATATTTTTCATGCATGCAAATAAATAAAAAATAAAAAATAAAAAAATTCTATAGGACATCCTCACATCCCCTGCCAAGAAACAAAGGTACATTCGATTGTGACATATCCACCAAAGACCACCCCACCAAGAACAGTTACCTTTTTCTTTCTTAATCTTCTCCCACAATTAATTTTTAATTATTTCATTCAACATATAATAATTCTCATTCAAAATTGTCTTGGACTCTCTCTCTTTCTACTTTTTTTGAAGCAACTCTCTATCTACTTGCATGGCCACTAATAATCTTTTTCGAGTACTGTAATTAAACAGTAGCTAGTATCACACAAAAGCTTACATGAAAAAAAGAAGAAGAAACTCTTTATTGGTTTTTCTCCACAAAACCCTAAAAATTTAATAAAACAAAAAGAGAGAAAAGAGAGTTGGGGATGGATAAAGAGAACAAATAAATAAATAAACCCACTCTATTCTATTACCTCCTTTATCTTTCCCACATCTCCTTCTCTCTTTCTTTTTCTCTCTTTCTCTCTGCAACCCTCTCTTCCTTTGATGTGATTCTCCACCATCATCACACACCACAACCCAATCGCCCCCCCCCCCCAAAAAAAAAAAAAAAAAAACCCAACCCCATCAACCTTTACAAAAGAGAAAGAGAGATCTTAAATAAATAAATAAATAACCATTACTATGAATTTCTCTTCTGTTCCTCTCTATCTAGATCCACCCAACTGGCAACAGGTATTGTTCTCTAATTTTATTTTAATTTTAATTTTTTTCTCTAATTTTCAATCTAGCTTCTTCTCCAAAAAAGAAAATTTATAAAAGAAGATAAATAATATTCTAAATCCTACCCTTTTCTAATCTACTCTTGAATATACCAAAATCATGTACATAAAATAAATAATTAAATTTGATTTTTATTTTTATTTTACAGCAACAAAATCAGCAACAAGGAGGAATAAGCTCAGAGATTGCTTCCCAGCAGCTTCCACTTCGGCCGCCACCACCGAGTGGCGGCGGGGGGTCAATCAGGCCTGGTTCGATGGCGGAGAGAGCTCGAATACTAGGCAAGATACCACAACAGCAACCTGAATCAGCCCTAAAATGTCCAAGATGTGAGTCCACAAACACCAAATTTTGCTACTTCAACAACTATAGCCTCTCGCAGCCTCGCCACTTTTGCAAGACCTGTCGCCGGTACTGGACCAGAGGTGGTGCACTGAGGAGCGTCCCCGTCGGAGGTGGCTGTAGAAGAAACAAAAGAAGCAAACCAAATAATAATAGTACTTCTAGTGCTAGACCAAAATCTCCTGTTGTAAACAACAACCACCAATTAGTAGCCACCACCTCCACCACAACCAATAATATCTTTCAGGCGCCACCACCACCACAACCACAAGTACCGATTCTTCCCCCTTTACATCATCTCAGTGACTTCAACTCCGGCGGGTTAGGTTTCGGAGGGATTCAGGCTCCGGATCAGGTGGCGGCTGGAGGGTCATTATTGTCAAGTGGGATTGTTGAGCAGTGGAGATCACTGCAGCAATTTCCATTCTTGAGTGGTGGTGGTGGTTTGGAATCCACAACCGGGTTGTTTTCCCTCGAGAGTGATGATGGTGGTGGTAGTTATGTTGGTCAACTTCGGTCTTCATCTTCTTCAAAGCCGTTGTTGGATAATTCTTCTGGGGATGTGAATCAGTTTGCTGCTAGTGTGAAAATGGAAGATCATAATAATAGTAATCAAGGGTTGAATTTATTGTCAAGAAATTTTTTGGGTATTTCAGGAAATGATCATCATCAATATTGGGGCACTAACAATAACAATGCATGGACTGATCATAATATCCATGGATTCAATTCTTCTTCCACCAGCCATCTCTTATGATGACCATGATGATCGAGATTGTCATTATTAATTTATTTTTCCCTTTGAATTACTACAGGTTAGAATCGTCATCATCAACTTGAAGAATATCAATCAACGGTCAAGAAGGTGATCATATATGGGAAGATCAATCAAAGAAACGGTATCTTTAAAACTTGTTGTCTCTTCATGCATGATCATCATCACCATCGATCAGCTGATGAAAAAAAATTTTAGGGAGTGGTAGGCTTTATTTATTTTAGTCTTTGAATTTTATTATGTTGTTGTTCTTTTTCTTTTTCTTCCTTTAATTTGTATTCGATATTGGGGTATGTTTAATGGTCTAGGTCTATGTGTTCATGGAAATTTGGTATCTGACATGAAGGACTAATTAAAATTGTTATAATTTTGACGATCAAATGCAATATTATTGTACTAATTAAGTTATTAAAGATCTTTTTGACAAAATCATTATCTATTTATGTTCAAGAGAAGAAAATGAAACAAGAAAGAGCTATAACGATCGAGTTTCTCTTGTGATCAATGTGGAGTGATGATCAGATCCCTGTTCAAAGTAAGACAACAAAGAGTACTTCAGTGATATATCTCCATTTATGCTTGGTAAGTGAAGTAGCTAATTAAGTATTAATTAATACATGTTTTTCTTTGGTCATGACGTTCTAACTTTAATTTCATATATATGAATCTAAAATCTCATTATTGTTGGATGTAATCTAACATCTACATATGAAATGCGTTATTTTATCTTTTAGTAAACTTGGAGGGTCAGACGTGTTGAGGTTAGTCCAGTGATAAACCCCTCATGCTTGCACCATAAAGTTACAAGTTTGAGTCTTCCCCTTCCAAAATATATACCCCCAAATTTATATAATAGTGTAATACTTAAAAAAAAAATTAAAAATAAATAAATAAATAATAAAGTAAACTTGGAGGGTCTCATGAAATTAACGAAATAGTACCTCTCCTCCCATGTCATTGAACTCTCTCTCTCTCTGGCACACACACATAAATTGAATTATATGCAGATCTAGAGCTCAGTCACGCCTTAGCTTTTTTCCTTTTCTGGTGGGTTTCAATGGTACTTAATTCAGTGATTTTCTGTTCTGTTTCAATTAAACACGCCTCTTGTTTCATCACCATCAACCTCTTCAATCTTCATGATCATCGAGTCAATATTGCTAGTCTAGTACTAACACTGATGGATCATGATCAGTTTCTCTTTAATCGTCTGCTTGGAAAATCCCAAATTCCAATGTGCATCTCTTGGTCTCTTATTATTTTAGCAACTTTTACCTGAGGTTAGTTATTTTTTCACCCTCCCAAGAAAAAATCTTGGAAGGAAGCATCTAAGTTTGTGCCCATGCTTGCCAGCAACTACTTTTCACTCAAAAGAGAGACAAAATATGATCTAGTTGATGATCATTTTTTTTTTTTTTTGAACAACCAATGGGTTAGAAAAATGGTTGATAATTATATATATTATAAAGAATACAAACTTATAGGTTGATAATTAGTACCTCATAGGTTGGAAAAATGGTTCAGCGGGAGCTCCAGTTTCGAACTCGAGTTTGCCAAGTGGATTCGGAGATTTATGGATTACAAAAAAATAAAAATAATAATCGATAAGCTGATAAATACTTCTTTGTTGCTTTGTGAGTATATATGATGGACTAAAATGATTATGTTATTGTAGGTAAATATTTGACCAAATCATCGCGAAGTACTTATTTGTTGTTGTTTTTGCAGTGTACAAATTCAGTATTGATGAGTTGAGATAATTGACATCATGAGATAAAGTCAGGAAGCAACTAAAAAAAAATAAAAAAAGCCTAAAGAAACGCCAAAAATCCACTCAAAACCATGTAGGATTCTCTTCTCCGAATTTTCTTCGCAAAATCCAAATTAACGTAAGACCAAAACACCCACAAAGAGTCAAAAGAATAGTATATATATAACAACAAAGAACAACAAAATTCTCAGAGACCTTTCTCTTGACTTTTGTTTGATTAAGGTTCCCTGATCCTTCCAATATTCATATTATATTATTATATATCATGGCATCAGTCAAATAATTCTTCTTACTAAAAATGATCAAATGTAGGCATCTGTAGGATTTTTAATGCAAATCATTGATAATTCAATCGATATAGATTTAATTGATTTTAAAACTTTATTTTTTTATATATATATTTATGTAAGAGAATGGAATCTGGGTTTTGGTATGGATCTACTTTTGCAATAACCAACAAGGCTGTTGTGTTTACTAACAAGGAATAAAGCTATCTATCAATAAACTGTGTCAAAAAAGCAACTCTCTCTCTTAAGTCTCCAAGAGTGCAACAGTGATATGGATATGTTTTTTTTTTTTTTTTTTTTTGGTTGTCAAGTATTGATGAGATAGAGATCCAAAAATTGTCGATAAATTAAAACTGGGGCATCATTTGAGAGATAGAGGAAAAAAAAAAAGTATGAAAAAGAAATTAGTAGTAGAAGAAGATCAACTAGCTATCTTAGGGCTCGGAATTCTAAGCAAAAAATAAAATTCACTATCTGTACATGTAATTCACTATGTGTACATGTAATTGCTCACATGTGTGTGTAGGCGTGAGATGTTTCTCTCTGTTTCCATAGCAGCTTTCGCTTTCTCAGACCTCTCTCTCTCTTTTTCTTTGAGATTCCAATCTATGCTATTGTATGTGTTATGTTCTTCTTCACGTTCTTCCACATGTGCAGATCAATCATACATATGTTTAGATTCTTCTGTCATTTTCTAAAAACTTTGATTGCCCTAATATGAATTTTTTTAAAGAAAAGAAATCAAGATTTAGTTATCATGGTACTCCAAAGAACTACTTATTTACATGTGAAAATCACATAAGATCTCCATTTAAATTAATCACAAATGATGATCACCTTTTAAAAATCGTGCCCCTAATTCCGAATAACTAAGAGTTAATGGGAAAAACCTTTGAGCACCAATTAATTATATAACTTAGCTAGCTAATTAATAAGATCTTTCGTCGAAGAGAATTTGAATTCAATATCTTGCTTATATTAATCCGGATGAGAAGGAGCTATACACAATGTCTATTTTTAAATTTTTTTTTTGTATTTAATTTATGAATTTTATAAATTCGAAAAATTTATAGAAAGTGTAAGGGGTCATTTGTTTTTTTCACTTAAAACTTAATGGGTCTGAATCATAATTATTAAGGGTTTTTTTTTTTATTTTTTTTATTTTTTTTTATTTTTTTTTTATTTTTAAGTAGTCAAACAATTTAAAAATATTAAAAAACAACTTAAAATAAAAAGTAAAAAATCCTGATTTTTCACTTAATTGCAAATTACTGAATTGTATTAAATGCAATTCAAAATCTTTTCTTCCGATACTTTCCTCCATATATAACATATTTCTAATTTCATCATAATTATATATGATATAGAAATCTTTATTTTAATATATACCTTATTTTAAATCGCTTTAAAAAAAATAAAAAAATAAAAACCATAATCACTTCTCATATTATATTAGTGTTTAATATCAATACTTTATTATGATATTAGGGTGATGTAATTATATATATATATATATATAGTATTTTGTGTGAGTTTTCCTGCTGCTTCTTTTATTTTTTGGAAAAAAAAAAAAAAAAAAAAACCTTTTTCTTTTCTTAGTAAAAATGAAGTTTGTTTGTAATTGGAGAGGAAGATCATGATCATTGATCATATGTGTTCATATATAATTATTATTTTTGGATTGTTTTTATTCCATATTATATGTATAACTGTTTAACATGGGTATAAATGTAAAATTACTTATTTTCAAACAATTTCACTTTTAAAAAACAAACATGTTGACAATACATTCAGATGTGAGAAAAAAAAAAAACATGTCATTCAAGTTCAGATTTCAGTCCCTATTTAGTCTTTAAAAAAATTTAGGACTATTCAGTCTTCAGACAAAAAACAAATGACCCCTAACATTATGTAGTTAATTTTAATTATTTTTAATTGATTTTCTTGCTTATGATAAAGGAAAACTTTGTTTTATTACTATGAGTGTGAACATTAATGGCCTTGATTTTGAGTAATTAATTAATTAAAATGGCTGCAATATATAAGCTTTTAATTCCTGCACTGGTGTAAACAGGGGTGTAGCTCGATCAGCTGGTAGATGGACGAGCTTGGGGTTTGGGTAAATGACTCTCGGGTCAACAGCTTAAATCTTACCAATGACGAAAGCTTTCAAAAAAAATACATGGTCCCGGATTAATAGATATTGTCAACAACAACAACAAAAATTCCTGCACTGGTTGATTATTTTACTCGATCATGCTAGCTCTTCCATATATTGCTATGATCGCCTAATTTGTATTCAAATTCAATCAATTGATTGTCAATGGAAGCTTGCGTAATGGAGCACTAATATCTGTCAAACATCTTTGGATATTAATTTTGTTATATATATAATTTAACACATTTACCCATTTGAATAGAAAATTTATAGTAATGTTATAAAGCAAAACAAAACTTTTTGTTTAGCTTTGAATGTTATAGAGTCCGCTATGAAACGTCAGACAATCCTGATTTTGTTTTTAGGACCGTCCTAATTGAAGAAATTTCTTATATATATTTTTACCGATTGTTTGAACAACCTATTAGTGTTACAAGAGAACTTCATTTTCACCTGAACGTTAAATTTGAGACACAAAAATTGTGTCACATGAAAGGTATAAAAAGAGTCATGGTCCTTCTTCCATTGTCTATCACTCTCTCTCCTCTCTTTACTTGGGGTCCATTAAATACTTGCTTTGTGTTTATTTTTATTTTTATTTTTATCACAATTTCAGTGAAAATCAATTTGTCCCCCATTCTATCCGTATTATGATGATTAATTATGTTTGAAATTTCTAAAAAAAATATATCCGATTACAAGATAAATGCTTCAATATATGGGATAAACATACTATGTTATTTGTACACTCAAAATACCGGCCCATTGAATAATATATTGTCATGTATATGCATATATTTTTTTACAAAAGAAATATATTATAATTGTAGTGATTTGTTATTTAAATTTAAAAATAAATTCGTAAATATTAATATATCATTGTACAAATTTATTAACGACGTGTTACGTGGTTTTTCTAATTGAAGCTTATAATTGTAGTGATTCGTTATTTAAAATTTAAAAATAAATTCGTAAATATTAATATATTATTGTACAAATTTATTAATGACGTGTTACGTGGTTCTTCTGAATTCTGATCGAAGCTTTCCTCCCAATCTACATAACCTAATTAAATTTCTACATGTTGATTCCAAACTTCATTCTCAAGTAATTGTATTGTCTTCCATAAAATAAAATAAAATAAAAAAAAAAAGGTTAATTGTATTGTCATTTCATTACCCAAAGAACAGCTAGTTGAGAAGTGATGTATAGACCATATTAATTAGTGCGAACTCGTGTAGAAATTGATTCACGATGATCATATCAACCAATCACTTTATAAATAATTTTGTTTTAAAGGAAACACTTTATAAATTATAATATTATAATTTTAATAATAATTATAAACATAAATGTTATGATATATTATTCTCCTTTGACCCTTGACCGAGGAAAAAAAGAGACACCCAATAGAATTTAAAGTTTGTGACTTCAATATTTCTTGTCATGTCCCAAAGTGAAATCTTTGATGATTGCTGTGAAGGTGCTGTGATTTGAGAGGCTCATGCAGATTCCATATATCGATTAAAAAGTTATTTTTTTGTTATAAAAAAAATAATCAATCGCCAATCAAATCAGAAATCCACTATGAGAGTTGAAACCAGCGTCATCAAATTTG
The DNA here is from genome assembly GCA_030490815.1 of Acer saccharum. NCBI lineage: Eukaryota > Viridiplantae > Streptophyta > Magnoliopsida > Sapindales > Sapindaceae > Acer > Acer saccharum. The sequence continues at coordinate 232,730 of CM059878.1, forward strand.
GAGAGTTCATGACCATCACACCAAATTTAAAAGAAAAATATAAATATGAAAAAACAAAAAATTGCATGTACCCTCGAGAGCCTAATATGATTTCATCAATATCTGTCAGGGACTTGATGAGATTGATCAATACAAACACAACTCTAAATGCAACTCTTGATTGAATATATATATATATATATATATATATATATATATATATTTTTTTTCCGCTGCTGTGTTAATTAATTGCAATTAGCTTGAGATCCTAATTAAGGTAATTATATATTTAAAGGTCTGCTTTTAATTTGTGTCACGTCTCACTTTCACTTTAAAGTTGATTGGAATATAATTTGTCACCTAAATTTATGTTAAGGTCATTTGAAATATCTTTTTGTCTTATTAAATTTTTACTTGATTGATGACATTTACCTGAACAGTGAATGATAAACACAAAGTTGACATATTGCTACGGTTCAAGCACGATCCGAGAGAAAGTCTTTTTATTGTAATTTATTTCCTAATGAAATGTTGGATCATATCCATTACCCAACAAAATTTCCTTCTTTTATCTTTTTCCATTTTTGTTTTGTTTAATATCAAGATAGTGCATTGACTATTATATAATTTGTTAGGTTCTTAATCATTTCCACTTTATTTTTATTTTTTTTTAGGTTTGAGTCGGTGTTCAATTTTTTTTTTTTTAATATTTTTTTTTATAGGTTCTTGTCACTGTACTGTAAAAAAAAAGTGAATATATTAACCAATAAAATTAATTAGTACGGCCATTTTTATAAGTAAATCGTGTCTAAAATTTAAAAAATAAATATTACTATAAGTATTTATCCTAATGTCAATAGTACACTTATTGAAATAAATATATTCATTTTAATACATATTATTTATAAACTCTCTTAAATTATAAACAAAGCCAATTTATATATAAAAAATTTATATTATTTTTGGAATCAAATCATTTTATTGATGGTCCAATTTACTTTTGGAAATGTCTCGAATGTAAGAGCCTTATGAAAAGGAAGATGTATAACTTGATTGTATACGCGGTCAAGAGATTTTCAATATGAAATTATCTTATATATACAGCTATTTAAAAATAAAAATAAATAAATAAAATAAAAAAAACTCATTGATATCTACCACTATCTTAAAAAAAAAATATTTTGTTTATTAATAGAGTTCATAACTAGACGTACATAAAAGGAAGAAAAAAAGAAAAAATGTAAAATAATACATACCTTTGTATGATCAGAGTTCTCTGAATTTTTTTTTTCCATTACTTTGTTATATGATAATTGTGTGATGATAGGAAAATTTGATACTTGAAATTAAATTAGAGTTTAATTAGGGTTTATTATAAGTTTTTTTTTTTTTTTTTTTTTTTTTAATAAAGATATATAGTTGAAGATATTTGTGTAATTAATTAGTGTACATAGTATTTTGTTTAATTTTAATTAAAGTAATTTATCCTTTTTGGTAATTTTTTATTGGGATATTTTTATAATTAAAATTTTTAATAAAATATGGTTGTACTAATTAATTTTATGGGTGGTAATATCGACACTAAAAAAAATTCCATTTCTCATGCCCACTTGCTAAATTCTTAAGTTTTGCTGAAATTTTTTTAAGCATGGAAGTGCTCAGTTGACAAACATTTAGCCAGCTAATAGTTATATACTTACTTATATCTATAAAATAATAATACCCATAATCATCTTTCGGTCCATTTCAATAAAATCGAAAATTTGAATTATTAATTAAAGATATTGTCAAATTAAGGGAAATAATCATTTTCACCCCTGTAGTTTAACATATTAGACACTTTACCCCCTCTAGTTTTAGTAATGGCCATTTCCCCCCCTGAAAACCAAAATATTATACATTTTACCCCCTCTAGTTTCAGTAATGGCTATTTTCCCCCCTGAAAACCAAAATATTAGACATTTTACCCCCTAACCATTTGGTAGTCCGTTAGTCAACAACTTTGACCATTAAAAAAATCATTTAAATGCCCTTATTACCCTTGAACACATTAGTTATGCTCTCTAATGACACCACTAATTGTTTTTAAAGAAAACAAATTAGAAATAAAAAAATTTAAACTAATAAAAGTATTTAAAAAAAACATAATTAAAAATAAATAAATAAATAAATTTAATTAAAATTTAATTAAAAAAATTCAGTATTTCAAAATATATATATATTAATGGTTTTTTTACATTATTTTTACATTAATTAAAATTTTTAATTATTTTTACATTTCATTCTTTATATTAATGTTTTGTAAATGAAATTTTTATTTTTACATTCCATTCTTTATATTAATGTCTTTTAAATAAATTATTCAGTATTTCAAAAAAATATATATATTAATGTTTTTTACATTATTTTTACATTAATTAAAATTTTGATTATTTTTACATTTCATTCTTTATATTAATGTTTTTTTAAAAGAAATTTTTATTTTTACATTTCATTCTTTATATTAATGTTTTTTAAATAAATTTTTATTTGTACATTTAATTCTTTATATTTATTTTTGTTTAAATAATTTTTTTTATTAAAGTTTAATTAAATTTTATAATTTTTATTTTCAATTATTTTAAAAAAATACTTTTATTAGTTTAATTTTTTTTTCTGATTTTTTTTTCTTTAAAAACAATTAGTGGGGGCATAACTAATGTATTTAAGGGTAATAATGTCATTTAATTGATTTTTTAACGGTCAACGATGTTGACTAACGGACTTTCTAACGGTCAAGGGGTAAAATTTCTAATATTTTGGTTTTTAGGGGGGGAAATGGTCATTACTGAAACTAGAGGGGGCAAAATGTCTAATATTTTAGTTTTCATAGGGCAAATGGCAATTACTGAAACTAGAGGGGGCAAAATGTCTAATATTTTAGTTTTCATAGGGCAAATGGCAATTATTGAAACTAGAGGGGCCAAAGTGTCTAATATGTCAAACTACACGGGGTAAAATGATTTTATCCCTCAAATTAATTAACGGGTCATAAAGTATATATACAGTAGATCGTTATAATTTCTCAAAATTATTTCCATAAAAAAAATATATATTGATCTATTTTCCGTCCCGTTCCGATAAAATTAACATAAATCTTTGATAAACTTGATGCTTTAAACATAAATATCCATTACATGTTCAATGACTTTAAATTGTTTATTTCCCAATAGGCCACAAACTATATCATTGAGTCAATGAACCCAGCACGTATATATACCCAGCACCTTTAATTAAATTTTAGAAGAAAGACTTGGCCACAACAAACATCCTATAATTTGCCTATAAATTGCATTGAAGCACCAGAATTTGCTCTATAATTACAAGCTAAAACAACAAACGTTTTGTTGGTTTTAAAAAAAAAAAAAAATCAAAATAAATAAATGGCACCACCACCACCCTCCCAGACTTTGAAAACTGCCGTATTGTTCTTGAAGCTCGTCACATTTGCTTCTCTTTTGGCGTCGGTTATCATCCTTACCACAAACACTGCATTTTTAGTACTAAATAGGGTTGATTTCGAAGTTCACTTTAAGGATGTTTACGCGTACAAGTAATTTTGATTCATATAATATGTTCATATATAAACGTACCTCTTTTAAACAATATTAACTTATTTATATTATATATCTACGTCCAATCATTTATTTACTCATAATTTGAAACTCGAGAGAATTGTTGAATTGATATATGAATTTGTTATTGAATTCACGTAATCATTTTTTTTTTTTTGCAGATACACACTTTCCACAATTGTCATGGGAATGGCCTACACTCTCGTACAAATCGCTTTCTCTATACACTATATCGGCACGGGCAATTATATCACCACCGGAGATGGCATCCTCACATTCGACTTTTATGGTGACAAGGTACATCGCCTACCAATTCCAACTATTTCTCACACTCTTGCGACAACCCAAACTAGAAATATTGCTAAACTGAACATCATTTGCCACAAAACTATATTTTCTAAAAAAAATTGTTAAAAGAACACACGTTAAGAAGATTCTTAATTATTTATTTATGTGAAATGAGTCGGGCCAGACCAGCTTGAATTTCATTCCTTGCTGTTAGGCCTGACTGTAGATTTCATGGGCTACGGCTTTATTACCCAAGCCCAACGGGCTGACTACCCCCACAGAGTTTGGGATTGGATTACACCAAACAAAATGGGCTAAATTTGGGCCAGCTCATCTGCTTTTTATATCATATATAAATAGGAAAAAAGAAAATCTTTCGAGGAAGTCTAACCAGTGACGTCACTTATGTGTTTATCCAATCAAATCATGTTATTATATGATAAAAAGATTAAATATGTGTGAATGAAATAAAAGTGAAGTTCGGGCGTGACAGTACCAAACTCCCAATGAGACCGTCCCACGAAAAGTATACATATACATGCACGGAGTGTACCGCTCTCCATTTTATTCTATATTTTTGACATATTTATAATCGTATCAGATCGTGTCGTACGTATTGACCACCAGAGCTGGCGCGACATTCAGAGTAACTAGAGATGTGAAGAGTATTGTTGAAACATTAGGCGACATAGAGGAGAAGTTCTTCGATAAGGCATATGCATGTGGTAGCCTAATCCTCATCGCATTTGTTTGCACTGCAATGTTATCAGTTTACTCATCCTATTCACTCCCTAAGAGAATTTGAATTACTTTTTTTTTTCTCCTCTTAAGAAGAACACAAATCCATCGATTGTTCATTGTTTGAACCATCTCAAATTGTTCATTTTTTTTTTGTTTTTTTGTATAAATGTTTTGCAATTTTTCAGAGCAATCATTGATAAAATGTGGGTGTTTTTGTTTTTGAGTTGATTTTTTTTATTATGTTGTTCTTTTTAACAAATGTATTGAGTGGATGAAATATAAAAAAGTGTTTTATACGTACCAACAATTTATTTCTGAATGAAAGTATCGAAAAGTGGAATTGGTGGAAAATGTCACATTTTTAAACTGATTTGGTGACAAAGTCAGTGCTTTAATAAGTTAAGTTTAAAATTCTTACAAAGTTATACCCAAATAGTGACAATTTTTTTTTGAACCCGTATCGAAAATGTATTGTTTTGTCCAAAAAACCTCTTATTTAGGTTAAGCACTACATGTGTAACTTGATGACTATTCCTATAATAGAAGAGAAGTCTCTCCATGGTTACTAGTTATGATTAAGGTAAGACTCGAACCTCACTCAACGAAAATAGAGGAAAAGGTATATAACCAACTTGAGTAAAAAGTTCTGGAGAAAGTCTTGTTGGAAATATGGTTTTAAAAGCAATGAATATTTAACTGATTTGAAAATATTTATTTGCTTGGAAAATCATATTTTGTATGAATGAGAAATTGTTCAAAGTAATTAAAACCATATGAAAAATGAAATAAATCTGGAAAGGTGCATAAAAGGTTGTTGTTCAATTTAATAGACACCAAGTTACAGATGGAAATGTCTTTTGAAATGGAAAGATACAACCATGAACAGATGCAACTATTCTTTTGAATCATGACCTTTCCAAAAGGCACTTTATATCTATAAATTAGAAATCCTTCATTCATTCTAAACATCAAGAAAATTTCATAAAATAACTGCATTGTGTATATTGAAAGAGAGTTCTGCATATTCAGTTCGTTGTGTGCTTGTGGATTTGAAGTGCTACTACCACAAGATAGAGAAGTCGTTGTATCCTATAAGGCGAGCGCCGATTGACCAATAGCTAGCACCGGTGGGCGGACGTAAATCGTCTTAAAGACATAGTGTTGAACACTAGCCTCAACTTTAAAGAAATTACTGACAAAACTACTGCAAATTGTGAAGGTTTTTCTACCAATTACTTCACTGTGTTTTTAATTTTATTTTCTATAATTTTATTTATATAGCAATTTACACCAACTTTTTCTAACAAGTCTTTGGTATATATATAGAAAAATAGACATATTTACACAACTTATATTAATTTGGTTATGAATTTTAGTTAGAATCGACCAAACTAAAGAATTATATTATATTTTAAACTATTAATTAATTTGGCTATTATCATGACAACTAATCTAACTGTGATAAGAATGGTCAAGTCCTATTTCTGTCAAAAAGAAAAAACGAAAAAAGAAAAAAGAAAAAAAGGTCAAGTCCTATTTAGTGGGATTCCATAACTCAAGTAGGGCTCGTTTGGTATGCTGTATTGTATTGGATTGTATTGGACTGTATTGAATTGGATTGTATTATATTGGACTGTATTATTCTTATACAATCATGTGTTTGACGATATTTTGTATTATACTGTATTATGCTGTATTAACTAATACAACCTCTCTACTCTGTATTAGCTAATACGATATCCACCATATTAGACCAATTAAAATGTATTAGTTAATACAATACAGTGAACAGTGCAAAACAAACCAAACATTATATTATATTATTCTAATACATTTTAAACTCCTAATACAATACAGTGCAATGCATCAAACGAGCCCGTAATCGATGAATTAATTTATTAATTGTTGTTGAAATGTTGGGGAGTGGGGACGGTATGGAATGTGCTTTGCGTTGAAAAAGTAACTCCAGCCGTATTTAGTGGTATTCCAAAACTCAATCAACAAAATTGTAGTGGTTATAGTATATTACTAGGGATCGAGTTGACTAACATTATCGCATATATAATATTCTTACAAGGATCATGCTACTATGCCAATATTCAGTACATTTACACATATAATATTCTTACAAGGATCATGCTACTATTCCAATATTCAATATATTTAGTTATTTAGACAATTTCTAATGCATATGTCAATGTCAATGCTAAATTTGGTACGAAATATAGTAAAATGTTATATTTGCCACATTATTTTAGCATTGTACTCTAATATAAAATCATATTTAATATGCTATTTATTATTTTTTAATTATTTAAAATTATAAAATTTAACAAATACAATAAATGTATTGAATATTTTTTTAGAATTATTTCAATCTCAATTATCCATACCAAATTTGTTAAATTTTTATTATTTAAAATTAACAAGTTAACAAATACGGCTATATTTATTGCTGTGCCAAATTTGGCATATGCTATACACCAAATTTGGTATAGTTTTTAGCATATGTCAAATTTGGCACAGCTTTTAACATTACATTGGATTATGTTTTTTTTACTTTGTGCTAAAATATAGTATTGACACAGTGATTTAGCATTGCATTAGAGATGCTCTAATATGATATATAATGGTTTCAAAAACTTTATAGCAAAATATTAAGTCTCGTGTTTTTTTATAGACTTATTTTGTAATTTCCGAGACTTATTTATAGTTTTCAAGACTTATCAAGTATATTTGTAATTTTCGAGACTTATTGGGTAAAAATGAAATTTTCCATAAAAAATTTTGTTCATCTTCTTCATCGACCTCCAATGGAGGTCAAATTTGTTCCATCTCCATCAATAGAGGTTTTCAAAAGAAAAAACAAAAAAAACCCTGCAAAAACATAATAAAAGAAGGAGATTGTGGTATTTTTGTCTATTGATACCGTTTAAACTTAATTTATTAAAAGAATGATACTCTTAAAAGTCCAAAAAAAAAAAAAAAAAAAAAAAAAAAAAAAAAAAAAAAAAAAAGGTGCTATTTCCCAATATTTTCACATGCATATTTAATTTATGTCCGTCGTGGTTTGGTGGTAAGTTCATTTAACTTGGTTCGAATCGTCACACTGCAATATCGCATATTCAATCAATATTTGCACATTCTCTCCTAGCATGTGCACACCCCCTTCCATATTCCATGTTTGTGGTGAGAGTTCAAATCTGGTATTGTGAAAGTTTATATATAATCCAGTTGTGAGAGTTGGTATCCGAGTATGGTGTTAGATTTATTTTTAAAAAAATTTAGTCAATATTAAAAAACACTAATGCTAGACAATCCAAAATTTAGCTCAAATTTCAACCCAAATGATGTGACATGTGGTTTTTTCATTAACCACATCATCTCATGTTATGTATGGTGATGACAACTCATTTACTATATCATTTGGGTTGAAATCTAGGTTAATTATTTGGATTATATAACATTCCTCATTAAAAAAATTGAAAAATGTCAATAGTAAAGAGAAGCCGTATAGATTCGTTACTTCACAACCTTGACAAACACGCAATTTTGGTGTCAATCTTGATCCACTGACCACTCTATGAGCCAGTGGCCTCTAATTTTATTTTATTTTTTTGTTCAATGATTATTTTTTAGTGGTAGACATTAGACTTTGGATTGTTCCAGTTGGCATAGACTTTATTTTTTTTTGGTCAATATATGCAGCTACAGTACGACAGTAAGATGATTCGAATATAAGATATTGTGAGGCTGAATGAGCGCCGTTTATCATTAACTTTTATTGAGCGATCAAGATCGGTTTAGTAGGTTGGGACTTAATTCTATGATGATTCGAACCTGAAACATTGTCAGAATGAGCGCCATTTACCACCAAACCACATCAAATAATCAGTTTAATTGGATGAGACTTAATCCTATGATGACTTAAATATATGATATTGTCAAACTAGATGGGCGGCCTTTACCACCAAGCCACCTTAGGCAATCGATTTAGTTGACCAATACTTAATTCTCAAAAGTAAATGCATTAAAAATTCTCTGACACTTTGCTTACAAATTCAATGAAAACGCACCAAAATTTGCAATACCAAATTTAAGGGCTATATTATATAAGCTACCAGTTTGCTAGCTAACTTGGTAATTTAGACTACACACAAAAATGACGCCACCACCAGGTCCACCACCATCAATGGCTTTGAGAACTGCACTACTGTTCTTGAGGTTCTTCACAATTGCTGCTCTTTTCGCATCCATCATCGTCCTCACCACCAATTCCGCGTATTTAGAAATTGCTAGTGTCGAATTAAAGCTTCACTTCAAGGATATTTATGCTTACAGGTAAAAATTTTCGTACTGTCGAGATTTCCAAAGAAAAATAAATCAAATTAATCTCTCTAATTAATAAGTTGTTTGAAATTTGAATTCATATAAACTGTGCAGATACATGCTTGCTACAATTGTCATGGGGATGGCCTATACTCTCCTTCAAATTATTTTCACTTTGTACTATATTAGCACTGGAAATCGAATCATCACCGGAGATGGCAGCTTCACATTTGACTTCTTTGGTGACAAGGTATCCTACTCTAAAAAATCTCGGTTGTATCATATGCACTGTACGTTTTTCAATCAAATCGCTCCATAATGAGTAGGAAATCACAATTATAGCATGATTTAAATAGAAGATGTACGGTGCATCAAATAGATAAATAATTATATTTATATATTTTCACGTTACGAGATATGATTTAAATGAAAGATACACGGTACGTTAAACGGACCATGTTTTTCGGTCTATCAAACAGGCTGATCAAGGCCCCTCTCAAGCTGTGCTAGCTAGGCCAATTGGCCTTAACTAATTTGCTCAAAATATTAGGTCTCAAACATGTCCCATGCTACACAAAAAACTGTCCGATATGGACCAGCACGACCCGTTTTACATGCTTAGCCAATACAGACAACCCGTATTAACATTTATGTTTCTTGTGGGTCAGATTGTATCGTACTTATTAGCCACTGGAGCTGCGGCTGGGTTCGGGGCTACGAAAGATATGAAGTCAGTCTTTCAAGGAGTACTAGGCGACACAGACAAGTTCTTCAACAAGGGATATGCATCTGCCAGCCTCCTCCTCATCGCCTTCGTTTGCACTGCAATGTTATCCGTTTTCTCATCCTATGCACTCCCTAAAAGAATTTAATTTAGTAACAACATTGCAATTAAAGTCTTGAAATATTATTGTAGTTTGGATCATGATATATGTTTTATTTACATTTTTTTTTTCTCATTCAGTTTCTTTATAGTCAATAAATCTGTGATTGTAGAACCGTCCAATGTGGCTTGATGATAAAAGACACTCATTCGACCTGTTAATGTTTCAGGTTTGATTTGTTGTACCGTAAGTGGTATATAACCAACAAAAAAAATAATCAGTGATCGTAAATGCAAGTGTTCCCGTTTGAAGTGCTTTTGTCACATTCTTTTCAACCAATGTGTTATATATGTTTTTTTGAGTCCTTTTATTTTAGGTTTTTTGGGTTTGTACAGTTGGTTGTTAGTTAAACCGTTTGGCCGCTAGTTGTTAGCCAGTGTGTTTAGACCTCCTTCTGGATCCCTCCAACACCAGAGAGCCATGGTTTTGCTAATTTGTAGTCCCTCTTAGTGAGGGTGTTAGTCCCACCTATGTGTGGGTTTTTTTCTCCCGTTTGTGGGACTTTCGTCTGAGCTGTGCTTGTGTGTCATTTGCTGAAGAGTTGTAAACATATTTTTCATGTTTCCTGCCCTGGATCTGAATTCCAGGTGTTGTAAACCTTTGGTTTATATCCATCAAAAAAAAAAAAAATGTGTTATATATGTGACCTTAGAAGAAATGATAATTGATGTTTTGTTATTTGATTGACATTAACTGATACAATGTACATAAATAGCTGGGACGTCAAAGAAGCCCAAGCCCATTAGGCAAGCAAGAAACATGTTTAAAGGCCCAAAATAAGATTAAATATACATCCTATTACTAAACAGATCATAATTTTTAAGTTCGCACATGATGGATGGATTGTAGACTGTATCGATTATAGAAGGTGTTAAATGGGTCGGGTCAGATCGTAATTTGTAAGTCTGTTCAGGCTTGAGGATCGGGTATGGACTGGACCATAAACTTTTTTTATGAGACTCAACCCCGTCCATGATCATTGTCTAGACCGGGCTTACCCGCACGAGTTTGGGAGGCCTGTCGAACTTTAACTTATTTTGTATGTAATACTATTGATTTTTTTATATATATTTTTTTTGAAATATTAAATATTACATAAATTAGAGGTTTTTTCGGGAAGAGGAGGACTAGAACCTACAAACTCATGGTGTAAATGTGAGAGGTATACCATTGAACCAACTTCATCTCGTCAATTATTTAATCCTGACCTTGTATCCTCCGGCCTCATGAGTCATGAGACTTGAAAGTAAAGCTCAACCCACCTAACCTTACGGTTTGTCACAGGCTTGGGTCAGATTTAGGCTGCTCAACCCATATAGCACCTTTAATCTTTTTTTTTTTTTTTTTTTTTTCCACCTATTTAGATCAGATATTTTTTTAAAGCTTTTTGCTATTGATAGGATTCGAGCCGCTGAATTGAGAGTCATTTACCCAAACCCCAAGCTCGTCCATTTACCAGCTGAGCTACGCCTCTAGAGGGCATTGATCGGACGATAAATGTACCTAATTGAGGTCCCCATTTCCTAGCTTTTGTTCTCGTTTTTGAGCACATTTTTGTATATAATATGTTTTGTGAGCCTTGTGTAGGTATTTATTCCCTACAATGGTGTTTGAACGTAAAGTCAAGTTAGGGAGGCAAAAATGAGCTAAAAAGTGAAGAACTGGAAAGTATGCAGAGTTGCCACGGTCTCACCGTTGACCCAAACCGTGACGTGATTTGTGGTCCACCATGGCATGTTTCCGTGGTAAATCCGCCATTGAGCTAAAACGCGACATCGAGACCGCGGCACTGGTCAACTCTGTTTTCCAAAGGTTGATGGGCTGAAATTGTAAAATGCCCATGCAGAACACACTAATTTCGGGGCCTATATCTCCCTCCTCGTTGAGAACTGAGCTTCGTGCAATATATTTTCGGAAAGCCCCGGAAGTCCACTTTCTAGCGGTTTTTACGGATCGCGATTCCGGGTTTTCTAGAGGGAGTTATGGCAGTTTCCGTAACGGTGCGCGAGGCTGGAAACATGACCGCGGCAGAGAATATTGTGCAGATCACCTAACTTTCGGGGGGCATATCTCCCTCCTCAGATCGAACCACGTTGATTTCTACATATATTCGGAAAGCCCCAGAAGTCTACTTTCCAACGGTTTTTACGGATTATAATTCCGGGCTTTCTAGAGGGAGATATGAGCATTTCCGTAACGGTGCGCGAGAAGTTCGCTGCCAAGTTCGCCCCCTGACAGCGAACTTGGGGGCGACCTAATATTTTCAGCAACAGGGGCAGTGATGTTCGCCCCCTATCTGGTCGCCCCCTGACAGCGAACTTGGCAGCGACCTTCCGTTGTCAGCTCAGCGAAAAGTCAATTTTCAAGCCATTTCAGAAGGGCATTTTGGTCCTTTCATACCCAGATCGTGCCCTAAGTTTCCTAACCTATTTATACACCATTTTAAGCCCTCTCTTGAGACAAGAAAGAAGCCACAAAAACACAAGAAACACAGCAGCTGCTGCACTTCATCTTCTTCCCCAAATCAAGAGAGAGAGAAGCTTTCAAAGCTCCCATGGAGGTTCTCCTCCATGGGAAGCTCACCACCACCACTTTCCACACATCCTCCACCACATTTGGGAGTAGATTGCAAGGAGATAGGAGTGGTCTATGACCAATTTCGAGCTAGGGATTCATGGAGCTCTTGGAGGGATTTCTTCAAGGGTTGTCTCCTTAAAACTCATTCTCTTTGTATTTCTTGTTTTCTCTTATGTGTAACCCCACTTGGGAAATATTTGTAAACCTATATTGTGCTCATTTATGTTATGATTGTTCTTAAATCTATTTGGGTTTTGATTTATTCTTGTTATTATTGCATAATCTCTTATCTTGATAAGCATGTGTGTGGAAATTGGAAATTGATGTGTGCTCATGGATGGGATTAGGAGTAGATTAACTTAATATGTAGGAGTAGTTGTAATTAAATATCCCATTTGTGTGTGTATGTCTTTGGAAGGTTGAAATGTCTTGTTTTGATGGGTTTAAGTGTATGTGGGTTAGGATTATACTTTTATGGATGACCTTCCGGGTATAGTCTTGACCACTTAGCTCTAAAAGAATGGATGAAACTTGTTTTATGCACGACCGTGCTAGAATAGGTTTTGGCTCTATGTTCATGAGCTTAATGGGTCTTTGACCTTAAGACACATGCTCTTCCATGACCTTTGGGGAGCAAGAATAGATTTTGGTTTCCTTAATCAACGAATGATTCGTAATAATAGATGATTTGGTTTCGGAACTCCTTAATCGTGAGAACGAGCCCATAACTTGAATTTGATGAACTTAATGCCTAACAATCAACTAGGTGTGCACTTGTTTTGGGTGAACTAATAAGTACCTTGTGTGATCATTATCATACATCTCTCCTAGCCACCCTTTTATTATTTGTCATTTTAAACACCATTCTCACCCCTCCATATTCCTTTTAATTTATTAGCATTCTTTTTATTTACATTCCTTCACACACACACACACACACACACACACCTCACACACACCATTCTCACCACATCCGTATTCTATTTACATGCTTTAAATAAACACTAGAACTCGAAATGGTCGATGGATGACACCTCCCTGCGGAACGATACCCTCGCTTGCCGCTTTACTAATCTTTTGCTAGTTAGAGCACATTGCGTAGGAACTTTTTAAATATAACCAATCTTTTGATAATCGCAATTTGGTAACGACACAAAAAGCGAGCCTATCAGGCATCTATTGTTTTTTTTTTTTTTTTTAAATTTTTAAAGTACCTTCTATCTATATATTAATATATATCATTGGGCGGTGGAACTTCAATCTACTATTGAGCTCTACAGGATCTCATGATGTATTTCAGGATCTCATAAAGTTTTACAAATATTGCCACCCCCAGAATCTCACATATCAAATTTCAGTTTTGTTCTATTGACATGGTTATCAAATAAATCAATAATTAAGATCAAGCCACCAATCATCATCATAACACTCGCTGTATAGATTAATTACAGACTTAAATTTACAAATGAAAAACAATGATAAAAATCAAATTAAGTACGTACACATGCAACAATATGGTAGCAAATTAAGGGCCTAGCTGACCCCTGACTGACAGCAAATTACACACAAAAACAAACAAACAAATTAAACATGAAACACCCTATGGAACTCATCATTTTGCAAGCAACTCCACCAAGAGACAAACAAGAGATGAGGTTGGATCGCCAAGAAGAATGCCCACAAACGCTTTGAAAAACATCTTTGCAATCATAATATATTTCTTCTTACCACTTCTTCTTCGGCGTCGATCACCTTCAATAGGTAGCTCCATGGTTTTCAAAGCCACATCCAACCCACTACTCGTATCATCATAATCATCGTTGTTGTTGTTATTAGACTCATTTTTGCATCCTTCAAGCAATATCATTTTTTTGGGGTCTTTTTTAAATTCCTTAACCACCATTTCAGTGGCACAATACACATGAAAACGATACTCCTCACACTTGGACACATAGGACCAGCCCCTGACCCCAGAAACACTTCCTATAAGCTTTCTCTTCTTGCACCAATGGCACTTCTTATCCAACACCCCATCATCACGAAGATCAAATTCAACCTTGTCGACTTCCAACTTTCTTGGAAGGTTTCGACAACACGGATGCAAATCCAAGTCCATTTCTTCGCAGTGGTACACGAAACCTTTGACAAGTTTTCCACACGCATCGCAGTATCTTTTACAGCATTTTCTACCAGGTGGTTGATCAAAGAAAATGAAGGTGCAGTTTTCGTAGAACTCGTGGTGGGTGATTGGCTTGTTGAACATGCAATATTTGTGAAGATCAAAATCACACTTCTCGCATCTGTAACTTTTCAAAACTCCCATCTCCTTGCAGCCATCGCATTTGAAGGGTTTTTTAGACTTGATCAGTTCGAGCTTGTGGTTCTGATGGTGGCTAGGATGAGTCTCTCCCATAACTTGTAATTAAATTGTAATCTGCAATGATTTAAAAAAGGAACAAAGCTTGTTATTAATAAGTGTGACATATAGAATAAATTTGATGTTATTATGTACAAGCAATGATTAAGTGCGGGGTTCTAAACGGTTATTTATTTATTTATTTAGAAATCTTGATTTTTTTTTTGAAAAGGTGAGAAATCATGATGATTGGTACTGGTGTAAAATGTAGATTTTTTTTTATCTTTACACCGTGCCAATTCATGTTACACTGGTGACAATCGAGAGATTGTGCATGAATAAACGTATCAGATTTCCCCATGTGATTATTTTCGATTATTACAGTAAAATATGGGAAAAAAGATTGATTAAAGTGACAAGCAAATGAACAAAAGTTGATGTTAACATGTACCGTAAAATTGGAGGAAGCAGAAGAGTGAAGAGAAATTGTTACTTGTTAGAGGATGAAATGTTTATGTGAGAGTATGTGACAAGCAAATGTTACCAGCGATTTGGGGTGTTGATATTATTATTATTATTCTTTTTTTATAAAAGACGCTTAGGGGTATTTACCTGGGTTTGATTAGAAACTTCTTGGAACATAAAAAATACAACAGTAATAGTTTAAAAAAGTAAATAATAATAATAACACAATTTTGTAAGTTTCAAATATCTCTAGAAGACACGCTTTCATTGTGATTAATTTTCTAAAGAATACTGTTTATAGCAAATGATACTGTAAACATTTTAAAATTTTAAAAAACACCTAGAAAACACTAAAATATCATTTTCCTAAATATGATTTCAAAAAATGCTATTTAAAAAACGATACAAGACGTGCCTTATAGTTGTTTGTTTACATATTTTTTAAATTGTTTTTCTAATGGTTGAGAGGATAAAATCAAAAAATTGAATTAGAAATTTGAGTTATATAGCTTGATCCCTAAGAAATGCAGCAATATACCATAGTTTCCTATTCTCGTTCTCATTCTCTCTCTTAATTTTTTTTAAAATGAGAATACAGTGGATTTAATCAGCAATTTTTTAAAACAAGGTATTCAATAGAATTTCAATAATCAATATAAATGTAGAAATTGGTAGCTTTGCTTGTTAGGGTATATATGCAAACGTCACACAATCCGTGTTATGTATACTAGTAAATATTCCACAATTGTTATACATATAAATATTTATAATGTCATATAATTAAGAAATATATAATAGGAATTACGTGACTTTGTAATCTCCCATTTGTTTGAATTTTTGACATTAAAGAATCTTATATTTTATAAAGAAATTAGTAACCCTGAAAAATTAACCTACTAATTATAGAAATTGTAAGATCTTCAGAACTCAAACAATCCACATTGATCAAGTGATATATTTAATTTTGAGATTATATTAAATCATATATTTAAAGTGTTACCACATCATTTTGAGACTAAATTTGGACAAAGTAATATTACTTTATATATAATCGAAGATATATAAAAGATTAATACGTTGCATTAAATATTATTTAATTGAACGGACATATATTGATTTGGTCATGAGTAAATATGGTTGCTTAATCACAACGCGTTGAGTATTGAGATTATATTCAATATAATTTATTAACCCCTATCTATATATACGTACATTTAAACTAACAGTCAAATGTGTATTGTGAAAGTTTCCTGTTGTCCTGTCGGATGATCCATAAAAATTCCATTAGGTTAATTTTGACTCCAACAGCAACAAGACAGTCTAAAGATTTTCTTGGGAAAAAAAATCTATTGATAAGCAAGTGTAATCTATTGATAGATATATAATATATAAATCAATGGTTTATATTAATTCTATCTTTTAATAGAATAAAGACATAACAATAATATTCTAATTAAGTCAAACTATATCAATTTAATATTTTGACTTAAGTAAAACAGTAGTATACAGACTCAAAAAACTTGTAAATGAAAACGATATATAACACAACAAATCAAAGACCACAACAACATCGATAGAACATCATCATCTTATCAACTCGGCGAGACAAGTAAGAGTTATGATAAATGGATCGCCTAGAAGAATACCCAAAAAATTCTTCCATAAGAATCTTAAAAGTCAATTGAAGGTGCTAATTAGTTGTAATCTTCCATAAGAATTTTTGACATTAAAGAATCTTATAATTTATAAGGAAATAACCCTGAAATAATTTTTTTTTTATCGGATGTCTCTAAAGAGACCTTTTTTTTTTTTTTTTGTTGAAAAAAAAAATCTCTTAAGAGACATAACCCTGAAAAATTAACGTGCTTATACATAGAAATTATAAAATCTTTAGAAACTGAAGACGTACTGGAGAGAAATTATTGCTTGTTAGATTAAGAAATGGAGAAGTTATTGCTTGTTAGATGAAGAAATGTGCGTATGTGACAAGCAAAGCCCTTTCGGGTTATTTATCCTT
Organism: Acer saccharum; assembly: GCA_030490815.1. Classification (NCBI taxonomy): domain Eukaryota; kingdom Viridiplantae; phylum Streptophyta; class Magnoliopsida; order Sapindales; family Sapindaceae; genus Acer; species Acer saccharum. Next base: position 249,980 of record CM059878.1, read on the forward strand.
TTTATATATAACAAACAAACAAAAACACGCGGCGACTTAGGCCTTCTTCAACCATCATTTATTTCTTCAAAACGAAGAAAATATCAACTCCAACCATTCTTTAAAATGAATATCACAAAATGAAGATGGCTATTGGTTCTTCAAAATCAAAGATCCAAAATTGGATCTTTATTTCACTATTTGATTAAAATATTATTATTTTCTCTTTACATCTCTTTTTTCACTTTTTAATTAAACTCAATTAATCATATATAATTTTTTATTTATAAATGTAATTAGTATAAAAATTATACCATTAGAAATATTTTGTTGAGATCTTTCAACCGAGTATAATATTGACTATATTTTAATTATTATCTAATAAGATAATGTAGAGAAAATAATTTTATTAAAGAAAGTTTGAAATATTATTTATAAAGTAAAATAATAATATTTTATTATTTAGAGATTGTAAAATGAAGAATGGTTGAAGTAGTAAAATTATGAAAATGGAAGATATTCCTGGAATATTCCATTTTCAATCTTCAAATTGAAGACTGGTTAGAGATGGCCTTAATGGTATTTTCCAGGGGTCTGATTAGAAACTTCTTAGAACTTAAAGTCACGCGCTGTAATTAGGAGATTTATAACAAATTTTGTAGCATGACCAATTGACCCAACGTCACGAAAATGACGCAATGTCTTTACCAGTATGATTGTACAACGTTTTTTTTTTAAATCACTCCTTTTCTTAACCACCAAGCAAATTCAAAGGCTTGCAAGTTGCAACCGACCACGATTTTAGTTATACATTACATCTATGATAGTGCCGGCCGGTTAAAATTCCACATGAAAAAACAAAAAAAATACGTAAGATCTTACGCACTCAAGACATGCAAGTCACTTCAGCCTATTGGGTTTGATGCATGCTTAGCCTTCCAATTAAGGGCAGCGGCTGCCGCTCAACCCATTCAACACCTCTCTAATCCACTATACTGGAATACACAAGTTTGCCATTTGCCACCCTAGAAACTCAGATATCAAATTTCAGATCACATCAATTGCAATAATAATGAACCAAAAAGACATCACCAACCATCATCGATCATATATCATCATAAAACAAAGGGTTAATATTAAAAACCTCCCCTCACCTTTGAACTATTATTGGATGTATAGTTATAAATGCTTTTATTTTAGAAACCTCCTCTATGGACAAACACCGTTAGCATCCCGTTTGTATTGACTGAGTTTGACCGTTAAAAAAGTCCAAAAATATCTCACTTAAACTTCAATTGTATGAATTGACCATTATACCCTCTTACTTTTACCAAATAAATTAGTTTACAGGGGAGGTTTCTAAAATAAAAGCATTTGTAACTATACATCCAATAATAGTTCAAAGGTGAGGGGAGGTTTTTAATATTAACCCTAAAACAAAAATACTCTCATTAGTTAATACTTAATAGATTACAGACTCAAATTTGCAAATGAAAACAATGATATAAGACAAATCAGAGTTACAACTTGGAAACAAATTAAGTACCTGACCAGTGATCACAACGAACATATTTCTCAAACAAACAAAAACACCCTATCGATCTCATCATTTTGCAAATAAATAGTACATCAAGAGACAACTAAGTTACTGTTGGACCGACTAGAAGAACACACACAAAAGCTTTGAAAAACATCTAATATATTTATTACCACACTAACACTACTTGAAAGTCCTGAGAAACAGACATCCCAGTACTACTATTATTGAAATCAAGATGCTGATCTTGATGTTGTCAGACTCAGTTTTGCATCTCTCAAGTATCATTTGAATGCATAATACACATGAAAATGATATTCGTCGCACCGCGACACATAGGACCATCCCCTGATCTCAGAAATGGTTCCTTCAAGCGCCCTCTCCTTACACCAAAGGCACTCCTTCTTCAACAGTCCATCAGTCCATCAGTCCATCACTACAGAGCTCAAATTCAACATTAAGAACTTCCAATTTACTTGCAAGGTTTAAACAACAGGGATGCAAATCGTGGTCCCTATCTTTGCAGTGGTACACGAAGCCTTTCACAGGATTCACACACCCATTGCAGTATCTTTTACCCCATTTTCTACTGAATGGTTTATCGAAGAATTCGAAGGTGCAGTTTTGTAGAAGTGGTGGTGAGTGATTGGCTCATTGAACATACACTCCCTGAGTCCCTGTGAAGATCAAAATTGCACTTGTCGCATCTGTAACGTGCACCAACTCCTTTCTCGATCTTGGCAGCCATCGCATCTGTAGTCTGTTAGAGCTTATCAGTTTGAGCTTGTGGTTTTTGTGGCTAGGTTGAGTCTCTTTCCATAACTTAGTGATGAATTGATTTGTGATCTAGCTAGCTGCTAGCCTGCTATATATAAATGAACATTATTTGTTGGAACTCTAAACCAAATTGGTTGGTTCAAGAAACTTCACCAAGTTCTATAGTACGTTTGAAATTAATTTGAAGGATAAAAATCTTTATATTGAATTAAATATTTGTCTTGAAAATGTAATGGTTCATTTAATTTTGTTCATTGAACTTAAGTTTCTAGGGTACTAGACCACTAGTATATATTTTTATTAAATTTATATTGGCGGTTATTGATAATACCTTAGCTTCTGTAGCTTTATCCTCCGATAACGAGGATCATATTTGGCCAGCTTTATGAAACGCCTCTCTTTATTGACTTATTGTTTCTCGTGTTTAATCATGAAGTCGTGAATCTTCTGTCAACCAAAAAATAAAAAAAGCATAAATATTTTTTAAAAAAGAGAATCGTAAATAATCCTTGACTAATAATAATAAAATCAATTTTATATAAAAACAATTTTTTATATTTTAAAATAAATTTTTTGTTTAAATTTTATAATTTTATTGTTTTGTTATAATATATTTTTATATATTTAATTTTCATAAAAATGTTTTTTTTCTAACATATTTTTAGTATTTTTCATTATTTTTTTAGTTCAATTATAGAAAAATCCACTTAAATAATTATATTTCATTAGATTTAATTAAAGTCAACTAATGGTATGGTTTTTTTCGCTGATTGTTCAAACCAGAGGGAGTTGGCATACCCGACTAGTCAAATTTCACCATGTCATTAGCTTTACAAACCCAACACCACATTGCCACATCAGAAATTGCTATGTCAACAAAAATCTGCTAAGTCATGAATTTCAACCTATCTTCCTTTTATTATTATTTTTCATTACCATCCTCATCTGTTCATCTAAACATCTCCATTTCTGAATTTTTTGTTACAGCTCCATCTCTGGATTTTTAAAACCCAACAACTAAAATTTTCATATATTTGGTTATTAAAATTATATAAGAAAATAAAATTAAAATAAACTAAAGCTTAAAACATAAAACTTTTATAAATTTGTATTTTAGCTCTCTTTCTCTTACATCTCTCGCTATCATCTTCGACTCGTCATCTCCGTCTTAAAATTTTAAAACCCATCAACTAAATATTTCATAAACTGTATTTGGGTATTAAAAATGTTTACCTTAATAAATTTGAAACATAAAACAAAAATATATGTTTTTGTTTTTAAAAAAAAGGTGTTGGACAAAAGTGTTGGATGTCTAACATTATCCATAAAACAAATGGATTTAGTGATTTAAATTAAAATGATAAAAAAAAAAAATGTGGATGAGAGATATTCAGAGAACCAGTGAAGGCAGATGTGGAAAATAATAGATTAAAGGAAGAAGAGAAGAAATTTCTTGATCGAATAAAGGAAAAGGATTGAAAGGGAAAAGGAGCAGCAGCCATGAACAAAACAGAAGAGAAGAAAAGAGAAAATGTGGAGATTTACAAAGCCGTGAAGAGGGAGGAAGAATTTCTGATGTGGTAGCCCTTGGTGTTGGGTTTGTAAAATTAATGACGTGGTAAAATTTGACTAGTCGGATATACCAATTCACCTTTTGATCCCAAGGTATTGAAGCATCTCTCCATGCTATGTAGTACGTACGTACTATACAAATTCAGTATATTTACAGAGTTGGCCGGTTATCATGAAAAAATAAAATATGTAGTAGGAATTATGTGACTTCAATAAAGATTCCATTAGGTTGGATTGATCAATAAAGATTCCATTAGGTTTTGAGTCCAACAGCAACAAAACAATCTAGAGATTTTCTTAGAAAAAAATCAAATCAAATCAAATTTTAACATTGTTCACCTTCTTTACTATATTTCTGGTTTCCAGATGAAAGTACAGAGAAGTTCCATAGAAGCTTTCCTGCATTGACTTCTCAAATTTTCAATTACTCACTCAAATTTTTGGTTTTAGTACAACGTTATGTTTCCTCCGACCAAAATTTCTGACTTTGCCCCTGTGCACCCGGATCTCAAGTTTTGTCCACATATATAGATCTCACTTATTAAAATAAAGCAATACTCAGTCACACGTACCGATCACATTATTTACATTAAGAACCAAAAATACATTGACCTCTCATTCATCATCATTTTTATTGAAGCATGTACAAAAAGAAAAAAACACACAAAGACAGACACCTTCTAATTTTTACAAGCTATAGAAAGCAAAACAGTACTATACAGACTCAAAAAAACCTGTAAATGAAAATGATAACACAACAAATCAAAGACCACAACAACATCGAGACATCATAGAGACAGAAAGACATCATCATCTTATCAACTCCGCAACGAGACAAGTAAGAGTTATAGTCGGATCGCCTAGAAGAATACCCACAAAAACCTTGAAAAACATCTTCACAATCCTTATAAATTTGTCACCACTACTCCCACCACCATTTCCACGAGACCGACGTTGTAGAGGCAGCTCCAAATTCTTCAAAGCCAAAGCCAAGCTATCAGGGGCAGTTTTGTCATTATCATTATTATTACTATAAGACTCATTTTTCCAACCTTCAAGCATCATCTCCGACGCACAATAAACATGAAAATGATACTTTTCACATTTGGACACATAAGACCACCCTCTGATCCCAGAAACGCTTCCTTCGAGTCTCCTTCTGTTGCACCAAAAGCACTTTTTCAACACCTTATCTCGAAGCTTGAACTTAACATCGTCGACTTTTAGCTTATTTGGAAGGTTCATGCAACAAGGATGTAAATCCCACCCCTCCTCTTTGCAGTGGTACACGAAGCCTCTAACGGGTTTTCCACACCCGTCGCAGCATCGCTCGCGGTGTCCCGGTGGCTGGAGGAGGAACTTGAAGGCAGAGTTCGGGAAGAAGTCATGGCGGGTGGTGGATTTGTAGAACATGCAGTCCTTGTGGAGATCATAGTCACAGTCCTCGCACCGGTGTCGTGACCCGATCCCTGGCTCCTTGCAACCGTCGCATGTGTAGGATTTTTTGTAGCTTTTCAGCACCAGCTCCCGGTGCGGGTGGCCAGCATGAATCTCTCCCATAGTGCCCGGTCTCAGTAGATTCGTACAGATTCCTGACCAATTTGATGTCAAAAAAACAATATTAGAATAATTACAAATTAAAATCTATGAAATATAATATTACTTACATGTAAAATATGGAAGGAAAAAAAAAAGAGAGATTGAAGTGATCTGGCAATAAAAATATTAACAAAAGTTTGATGTTAATATTTACCTTTAAATTTGTCAAAATAATAATAATAATAATAAAAATATTTACCTTAAACTTTGGAGGAAAACAGAAGAGAATAAGTTGTTAGAAGAAGAAATGTGAGTATGTGACAAGCAAATGTAGCCAAGAATATATACAGGAGATTAGGAGTTGATAAGAAACTTCTTGGTAATCACGCATATATATATATTTTATCAATAATTACGATATTTATATATAATTTTTGCGGTCGGTATAGCATTAGCAAACGTCACAGAAATTACACAACATCTTTACTTGTATGGTTTTGCTACAAAAATTATTTACATCAATTTACAATAATAATAAAATCAGGTTTTTTCAACACACACACATATATATATATATATATATATATATATAAATTTAAGTCAGTGCATCCTGATATAACTTCGTGAGGATATTGAATGTGAGCCACTCGTTTTATATACTTTGACTCAAGTGTGTATGCACTTGTCAAAACTAACAGCTCACATTCAATATCCTGATAAAGTTATATGAGGATGTACTGACCATAACGAAACTGTATATATATATATATATATTTATAGGGGAGGGGATTTCGTATGTTCTTTCATATACAAAATCTCAATTTACAGTTTTTACACCTATGGAAATCAAATTAGATATTGCGTATGAAAGTTTATAAAAGAAGTATATGTAAATTAAAGGAGTGTTGTGTTTGTCTATTGAAACCGCCAAGTATTATTTTATTAATTTTTTTTCCTTTTAATTCCACTTGTAATGTTTTTAGTTTTACTGAAATTATTAAATAAGTATAAATAATATTTGAATAAAAAAATTTAAGGCTTTCATCATCATTTGTAATCCAATTTTAGTTTCATGTACATTAATTTATTGATAATTTAATACATCTATTATATTCAGGATAAAAATTTCTGAAATGTGACAGCTCACATAAGAATTATATATTTATATTACTGAATTGATTAATTAAAAAGGTTATCTTTTAAAAAAAAAAGTTACTTTAATCAGCTTTTTTTTTTTTTTTTTTTTTTTTTTTTGAAATATTATATAAATTCAGGGTTTTTTCATGTGAAAGAGGGGCGAGGAGAGGGGGACTTGAACACACGACCTCGTGGTGTTGATTTGAGGGATTTACCATAGGACGAACCTCATCTCGTCATTTAATTAGTACTGTTTAGTTTGTAAAACCGATACTTAAAGTTTATGTATTTAACAGTTCAAGAACACTAGCAGAGCTAGTTAAACTGAAAAATATTGCTCATGTAGGGACAATAAGTAAAATTAAATCCAACAATAGGAGCACTAGCAGAGCAAGTACTGAGATATTTAAAATAAATAAATAAATAAATAAATAAATAAAAATTTGATTGACAAAATATATGGATAGCCTAATTAAGCGAACCTTCTGTGGACTTTCGTCTAAAAATTAAATTATAAAAAATGGTGGTGAATATTTGATTTTTCCACGAAAATCTCTGGATTATCTCGTTGCACATTCTTCTTCTCTCAACGCTACGTGGATTCACGGCACACACAAACGTTTGATTTTTACGTTGAACTGTTGAAGTTTGCATGTAGGGCTCACACGTAAAAATTAAAAAGAATTAACAAGGTAATTAATTAATTCATTCTAATGAATATGATCTCAACAGGTCATCATTAAATTAACAAAGAGTACTGTTGACCAAATCAATGGCGTTTAATCAAATATTTAGTAGTTTAATAGAAATGATCATTTACTATATGATTTTATATTTATATTGGTAAATCCTGAACACCTCATTATACGATATTGATTGTGTTCAATGAACCCGTATAAAATTAAATTAGTGTTGATATATATAAACAAAAAATGTGGAATATTATTATAATATGACGACATTATGATTAGCTAACTAGGGCGGTCGATTAGTCTTGTAAGGAAAACGAGTGAATGGGACTAATGAGTCATGACTGATAATTTTTAAAGCGAAACCTGTTCTCTCTGCAATTTCTCACTAATTTTCATGAAGTTACCTTGCATTTTTCCTCTATTTTGCTTCTTATAATTAGCTTGAATGGAGGACATGATGATGATGATGATGATGATGCCGCAATTAGGTCAAAAGTCTATTGAGACCTGACAAAATCAACCGCTATAAGCACGATCTGAAATATAATTAATGCAACTTCTCCCACTACAAGCTAGGTAGCAGTCTCTTACACTTTGTGATTTAATGGATAAATATGAGACTCGAACCCATGTTATATAAAAGATTAAATTTGTTATAAAGTAGCATTACTCTATATAACCGAACATATATAAAAGATTAATATGTTGCATTAGATATTATTTAATTGAACAGACATATATTGATTTGGTCATGAGTAAATATGGTTGCTTAATCACAACGCGTTGAGAATTGAGATTATATTCAATATAATTTATTAACCCCTACATTTTTATTTTATTTTTAACGTGTACTGTTCTCCTACATTTAAACTAACAGTCAAATGTGTATTCGTTGGCGAAGAAAGGTTCGAATCAAGAGGGGGACTGCATGTAATGGGAGGTGGACTGATCTGGTTTGGTTTGGTGGTCTTTTTGCTGTGTGTTTTTTTGTGTGTTGCGTGTGTCCCTGTGTGGTGGGTGCGTTGTGTCTGCCCCATTGTGGGGGCGTTGGGTTGGCTGTTTGTGTGTTTGGCTTTGCTGCCCGTTTTCAATAAAATTGGCTGTTCAAAAAAAAACAGTCAAATGTGTATTGTGAAAGTTTCTTGTTGTCCTGTCTGATGATCCATAAAGATTCCATTAGGTTAATTTTGACTCCAACAACAACATGACAATCTAAAGATTTTCTCGGGAAAAAAAAAAAATCTATTGATAAGTAAGTGTCCTTCTTACGATAAGTGTTCTCACATTCATAATCTATCGATACATGTATAATAAGTAAATCAATGGTTTATATTAATTCTATTTTTTAATAGAGTGAAGGTATAAAAATCAATCCATCAACAATAATATTCTAAAGTCAAACTATATCCATTTAATATTTTGAATTAAGTAAAACAGTAGTATACAGACTCAAAAAACTTGCAAATGAAAACGATATATAACACAACAAATAAAAGACCACAACAACATCGATAGAACATCATCATCTTATCAACTCGGCGAGACAAGTAAGAGTTATGGTAAATGGATCGCCTAGAAGAATACCCACAAAAACCTTGAAAAACATTTTCACAATCCTAATAAATTTGTCACCACTACTTCCACCACCATTACCACGAAACCGACCTTGTATAGGCAGCTCCAAATTCTCCAAAGCCAAAGCCAAGCTATCAGGGGCAGTTTGGTCATTATAATCATTATTACTATAAAACTCATTTTTCCAACCTTGAAGCATCATCTCCGATGCACAATTCACATGAAAATGATACTTGTCACACCTGGACACATAAGACCACCCTCTGATCCCAGAAACGCTTCCTTCGAGTCTCCTTCTCTTGCACCAAAAGCACTTTTTCAACACCTTGTCTCGAAGCTTGAACTTAACATCGTCAACTTTTATCTTGTCTGGAAGGTTCATGCAACAAGGATGTAAATCCCACCCTTCCTCTTCGCAATGGTACACAAAGCCTCTCACCGGCTTCCCACACCCGTCACACCATCTCTCGTCTTGTCCCGGTGGGCGGAGGAGGAACTTGAAGGTGGAGTTTGGGAAGAAGTCATGGCCGGTACTGGTAGATTTGTAGAACATGCAGTGTTTGTGGAGATCGTAGTCGCAGTCCTCGCACTCACACCGGTGTCGTGACCCAATCCCTGGCTCCTTGCAACCGTCGCATGTGTAGGGTTTTTTGTAGATTTTTGGCACGAGCTTATGGTCCGAGTGACCTGCATGAATCTCTCCCATAGTGTTTGATGTTGATAGTTCCCGAAGACTATAATCTGTTTAGTATCATAAAATAAAAAATAATTAGAATAACAAATTAATAATTAAAATCCATGAAATATATATAGTATTACTACATGTAAAATAAAGATTGATTGAAGTGATCTAGCTATAAAATATGGACAAAATTTTGATGTTAATATGCACCTTAAAATTGGAGGAAGCAGAAGAAAAGTTGAAAGACGAAGAATTGTGCGTGTGAGTTGTGACAAGTGACAACCAAGATGGGGACACCGGGTACGTATTTATAGATTTTGATCAGAAACTTCTTGGTTTTCACTCTATAATTTTTTTTTTTTTCTATAATTTTACTTGGAAGTTTGCATGTAGATTGTAGGGTTCACACGTAGACATAAAATTAAAGGACGCGTCTCATTTAATTAAAAATTACCAATGGCTGTTGACCAAATGTCAACGGAGGTTCCTCTGAAAAAACGTGTCAACGGCGGCTTCATCAAATTTGATTTTTTTAATTGTTAAGTCACGGAAGTACCAACCTCATCTCGTCTGATATTTCCCGATTGTTATTGATTGAAAACCACAAATATATATAATGAAATAACACACTAAATTACACTTGGCCTCTTACCAATGTGGCTGGACTCTCCTTAAGAGCCTCCACCACCACGGTTCAAAGCCATATGAGTGCATATATTTGTATATATATTATTTGTCTCACCTTGGCCTTTAAATCCCAAGTGTGGGTTGTCCTCTCTCGGTTCTGGGAGCTTTCCTCTCCAATTGTGAGAGTAGCTGTATTCCACCTGTATCATCTTCCCGATAGTGGGAGTAATATTCCGGGTTGTGCTTATATAGTCTATTCTTGCTGGTCTCGATAGTGGTTATACATCAAAAAAAATAAAAAATAAATAACACACTAAAATTAATAATCTTGTTATCAACATATATAATTAAGAAGGGCCATGTTACTGTTAAGTACAGATCCAGGATAGCTACATGGTTGGTTATTTATTATTGGATTTCAATCCAATGTCTTATAAAAATTAAACTTTTAAGAAAATCTAATGACTTGTAAAAATCAATCTATTACAAATTAAGATAAATTAAAATATGAGTCAAGCTACGGTGATTGAGATAATAAAGTCAAAATTTTAAGTTATAAATTTTAGTTTGTTTATTCTAACCGAAAAAATATATACAATAATATGAATTATGTGACTTATGTCAATTGAAACCCAACTCTTAAAAGTCCTAAAAGGTGCTAATCAGTTGTAATCTTCCGTAAGAATTTTTGACATTAAAGAATCTTATAATTTATAAGGAAATAACCCTGAAATATTTTTTTTTTATCGGATGTCTCTAAAGAGACCTTTTTTTTTTTGTTGAAAAAAAATCTCTTAAGAGACATAACCCTGAAAAATTAACATGCTTATACATAGAAATTATAAAATCTTTAGAACTCAAATCATCCACATTCAATAAATATATTTAATATTTTAAATCATATACTTAATGGATTGTGTTAATCAGGTGACATCAAATATATATTATCTTCTATCTAAATATAACTAAATATTGTTTGATCACTCTATCATGCAGTTTAATTTAGTTTGTTTTCTTGAAATATTTGATGATTCTAAGAATTAGTTAAATGGTACTAACACTCTAGCAGTGCAATTATTGAGATATTAAAAAAATATTGGAAATCTGAAAAATTCTTCACTTGTTTCACTACAAGACCAAATTATAACTAATCATGTTTGTATTATATTAATTGCAACATTTTTATCTAGTCAGCTGCATATAATATAACCGATGATCAACAATACATTGCATTAGATATTATTTGATTGAACAGACTTTCATTTGGTCAACAAATATATTTCTTTAATCACAACCCATTGTAATTTTATTCATTATAGCCAACAGGAGCGTAGCTCAGCTGGTAGATGGACGAGCTTAAAGCTTGGGTAAATGACTCCTAGGTCAACGGCTCGAATCCTACAATGGAAAAAGCTTTCAAAAAAAATACCTAGTCCTGAATTAATAGATATTGTCAAAAATAAATAAATAAAATTATTCATTATAAGAACCTGCAAACTACAATTTTTTGTTTTTGTAATGTTAATTTTTTAACGAGTGTGCCCCATATTTAAACTAACAGTCAAATGTGTAGTCTTGTCGAGTTGGATTGATCAAAATAAAGATTCCATTGGGTTTTGACTCCAACAGCAACAAAACAATCCAGATATTTTCTGGGGAAAAATAATCAAATTTTAACATTGTTCATTTTCTTTATTAGACTTCTTGTTTCCATATGAAAGTACACAGAAGTTCCTCAGAAACTCTCTTGCATTTCCAATTACAGACACAAATTTGCAAATGAAAACAATGATAGACTTGCAACTTCTTGGAAGCCCCCTCTTCTCGCACCAAAGGCACTTCTTCTCCAACACCTTATCACAGAGCTCAAATTCAACATTATTATGATCGACTTGCAACTTTCTTGGAAGGTTTCGACAACACGGATGCAAATCCAAGTCCTTTTCTCTGCAGTGGTACATGAAACCTTTCACAGACTCACAGTTTTCTCACGCGCATTGCAGTATATCTTTTCCACCATGACCATACCAATTTATACCGGGTGGTCGATCGAAGAATTCGGAGGTGCAGTTTTTGTAGAAGTCATGATGGGTGATTGGCTTGTTGAACAGACAGTAGTCCTTGACAATGGATGGACCTGCGTGGGAGCTACGGTGGGCTTGAGCCCAACCTGGCCCCCTTAAAAAAAATTAAAATAGTAAAGAAAAAAATTAAATTAATTAATTAATAAATTTTAATTCTTAATCAGAGTAAAAAAAAATAATATTTATTTCCTTTTTCTTCTTGTTATAATAACAATTACTTCTCCCCATTCTTCAAAATTGGTTCAATCTATTTATCAATATCAACATTTTAGATATGTATGAGTGAATATTATAGCTTTAAATATGTTATTTTGTTACTTTAAAAAAATGTTTTATTCTGTTTTGAAATTTTAGGGTTATTGTAAAATATATATAATAAGATTTTAGGAGAAATCCAATTTTAAATTTACGAAGTAAAGATATTGTTAAATGAATTTCATTAAATTTCTCAGAACATTATATTAGTATATTTCTAATGAATCAAACTAATATAAGAATATTGTATAATTTAATTAGTGTTCGTGATTGCGTTTTATGTTTCTCTTATAATTTAATTTGACTTTTTAAAAGTAAAATAAAATTTTGTAATGTATTTATTTAGAATATACATTTTACGGGGACGTCTCATTATGTCTTTCTAATTAGGTGACGTCTCACTTTTGATTTTTTTTTTTTTTTTTAAAGGAAAACTATATAAAAGACGAGCGAACAAAACTAACGAAATTGGAAACTCACACGTCCAGAGTAAACCTTTCCAATCTCCACACAAGTACAGAGGGTATTCCTCCATCCAAAAATGGTCTTTAGAAACACCCAAAGCCATCCTTGCAAGAGTATGAGCAACATAGTTCGCTTTTCTAGAGACAATAATTGTCAATTATTAAACGTAAAATATTTGGAAGAAAAATAGATTGATTAAACAATGATCTAGCTATAAAAATGGAGAAAAGTTTGATGTTAATATGTACCTCAAAAATTGGAGGAAGCAGAAGACGTACTGAAGAGAAGTTATTGCTTGTTAGATGAAGAAATGTGTGTATGTGACAAGCAAAGCCCTTTGGGGGGTATTTATCCTTTTTATATATAACAAACAAACAAAAAGACGCGGTAGCTTAGGCCTTCTTCAACTATCCTTCATCTCTTCAAAATGAAGAAAATATTAACTCCAACCATTCTTCAAAATGAAGATGACTTTTGGTTCTTCAAAATTGAAGATCTAAAATTGGATCTTCATTTTACTATTTGATTAAAATATTATTATTTTTCTTTTTCCATTTCATTTTTTACTTTTTCAATTAAACTCAATTAATCATATATAATTTTTTATTCATAAATGCAATTAGTATAAAAATTATACCATTAGAAATATTTTGTTGAGATCTTTCAACCGAGTATAATATTGACTATATTTTAATTATTATCTAATAAGATAATGTAGAGAAAACAATTTTATTAAAGAAAGTTTGAAATATTATTTATAAAGTAAAATAATAATATTTTATTGTTTAGAGAATGGTTGGAGACTTGGAGTAGTAAAATTATAAAGATAGAAGATGGAATGTTCCTGGAATATTCCATTTTCAGTCTTCAAATTGAAGAAAAAATTGAAGACCAGATGGAGATGGCCTTAATGGTATTTTCTAGGGGTCTAATTAGAAACTTCTTAGAACTTGAAGTCACGCGCTGTAATTAGGAGATTTATAACAAATTTTGTAGCATGACCAATGGACCAAACGTCACGAAAATGACGCAATGTCTTTACCAGTATGATTGTACAACATTTTTTTTTTTTTTTTTTATACGAACTGTACATTACATACATACACAAATTAGTCACACCGAAAGATAATTTTGGTTTGTTGGTAAAATTCTTTGCAACTGCACCACAAGATTGTGGGTTTAAGTCATCACTCTTTTTGAAAAAAAAAAAAAAAAAAAAAACCTAAAAGGTATGTAATAATGTAATACTTAAAAAAAAAAAAAAAAAAACACATGAGTCATGCTATATAATTTTTTTTTGTTGAAAAAGTCACGCTATATAACTTAACATTTTGATTTCAACATTTATACATTTGTTTTTACTCCAAAGATAAAAAAAGAGAAAAAAAAAAAATTAATGATAAATCTATGAATTTTAATGAAATTTGATTGGATTTTTTTTAATAATACGTAAATTCAATGAAATTATTTGAAACAAAATTTGATTTTTTTTTTTGAAGCATTACAATTACTATTATTATTATCATTATGATTTTTTATTTTTTTTTTTTCATTTTTCCATTTTTTCATCCCATTTTCTGAAACTTGATTTTCAATAAAATTGATATTTAAAAATAGTTGCAGTGCTCAATTTGATTTTACCAAAAAAATCTTTGGGTCATCTACTCATCTAGGATCTTTGCTTCTTCTCTCAAACATTGTAAATTGCATCTTCTTCAAGACACGGTCGACATTTAATTTTTAAGCAGAAGTTTTACAAGTAGGGCTCACATGATAACGGGAAATCGGGAATTAACAAGGTAATTATATATAAATGAATATTAAACAAATCAATGTTCGTTTAGTCAAACGGCTTATTATAAATCATGATCAGGTGCTATCCGGTTTGCAACCTGCACGATTATCACACATGGAGCTATTCTGAACAATTTATTACACAATCTAGAAGAAGTTCGAGACTTATATAATTGGTTTCGCGGTCTGAATAACGGTTCAATAATTATATACTAAATTATTAATTGCGTAAATGTCACATCAGGTAAATTTCCGTGAGTCGTAAGAGTGGCATCCTAGAGGGCCAAATAGTTATATGCTTGAAATGAAATTAATAGAAAAGAAAAACACAAAGAATTACCAATCATGTGCAACCGACCACGATTTTAGTTATACATTACATCTATAATAGTGCCGGCCGGTTAAAATTCCACATGAAAAAACAAAAAAAATACGTAAGATCTTACGCACTCAAGACATGCAAGTCACTTCAGCCTATTGGGTTTGATGCATGCTTAGCCTTCCAATTAAGGGCAGGGGCTGCCGCTCAACCCATTCAACACCTCTAATCCACTATACTGGAATACACAAGTTTGCCATTTGCCACCCTAGAAACTCAGATATCAAATTTCAGATCACATCAATTGCAATAATAATGAACCAAAAAGACATCACCAACCATCATCGATCATATATCATCATAAAACAAAAATACTCTCATTAGTTAATACTTAATAGATTACAGACTCAAATTTGCAAATGAAAACAATGATATAAGACAAATCAGAGTTACAACTTACAACTTGGAAACAAATTAAGTACCTGACCAGTGATCACAACGAACATATTTCTCAAACAAACAAAAAACACACTATCGATCTCATCATTTTGCAAACAAATAGTACATCAAGAGACAACTAAGTTACTGTTGGACCGACTAGAAGAACACACACAGAAGCTTTGAAAAACATCTAATATATTTATTACCACACTAACACCACTTGAAAGTCCTGAGAAACAGACATCCCAGTACTACTATTATTGACATCAAGATGCTGATCTTGATGTTGTCAGACTCAGTTTTGCATCTCTCAAGTATCATTTGAATGCACAATACACATGCAAATGATATTCGTCGCACCGCGACACATAGGACCATCCCCTGATCTCAGAAATGGTTCCTTCAAGCGCCCTCTCCTTACACCAAAGGCACTCCTTCTTCAACAGTCCATCAGTCCATCACTACAGAGCTCAAATTCAACATTAAGAACTTCCAATTTACTTGCAAGGTTTAGACAACAGGGATGCAAATCGTATTTGGGTATTAAAAATGTTTACCTTAATAAATTTGAAACATAAAACAAAAATATATGTTTTTGTTTTTTTTTTTAAAAAAAAGTGTTGGACAAAAGTGTTGGATGTCTAACATTATCCATAAAACAAATGGATTTAGTGATTTAAATTAAAACGATAAAAAAAAAAAAAACATGGATGAGAGATATTCAGAGAGCCAGTGAAGGCAGATGTGGAAAATAATAGATTAAAGGAAGAAGAGAAGAAATTTCTTGATCGAATAAAGGAAAAGGATTGAAAGGGAAAAGGAGCAGTAGCCATGAACAAAACAGAAGAGAAGAAAAGAGAAAATGTGGAGATTTACAAAGCCGTGAAGAGAGAGGAAGAATTTCTGATGTGGTAGCCCTTGGTGTTGGGTTTGTAAATTAAAATTAATGACGTGGTAAAATTTGACTGTTCGGATATACCAATTCACCTTTTGATCCCAAGTTATTGAAGCATCTCTCCATGCTACGTAGTACGTACTATACAAATTCAGTATATTTACAGAGTTGGCCGGTTATCATGAAAAAATAAAATATATAGTAGGAATTATGTGACTTGTGTGAGTTATGTCTATCGATCAATCCAACTCTTAAAAGTCATAAAAGGTGTTAATTAGTTTTAATCTCCCATTTATTTGAATTTTTGACATTAAAGAATCTTATATATAATTTATGGATCAGGATCTTCTGTTATGCTGATCTTTTTCTTGATCTAAAACACTTGAGAATAAGACATTGTATTTAAAAATAATGAAAATGAAATAAATAAAAGAAATAAATGACAGCCATTGATTACACATGTCAACAGATCTATATAGGACAGAACAAAAATCAGCATAGCAGAGGATCCAAATTCATAATTTATAAGGATATATATATAACCCTGAAAAATTAATTAACATGATTATCATATATTTAATGGATTGTGTTAATCAGTTGCATCAAATATATATCGGTCTTCTATCTAAATATAACTAACTATATATATTGTTTGAATTAGCAAATAATAATAATAATAATAAAAATCAAGCCAAAAACACTCTATCAGCTTCGTTTAATTTTGTTTTCTTGTAATATTTGATGATTCAAGAATTCAAAGAAGAGTTAAATGGGAACTGCTACGTAGTGCAAATATTGAGATATTAAAAAAATATGGAAATCTGACAATTCCTTCACTCGTTTCGCAACAAGACCAAATTAAATATTATATTGCAACATTTTCAACTAGTCAGCTGCATATAATATAACCGATGATCAAAGACTAAGGGTATGTTTGGTTGGGCTTTTGAAAATCCTCTATTCGTAAAAGGTTTACTTGTTGTAGATCTAATTGAAATAGAGCTTTTGAAAAAAAAATATATAGTTGTTTGGTTGGTAATTACAAAAGCACTTTTATAGCAGTAGACCGTTTGGTTGTAAACTCTCAAAAAGTCTAATGGGATATTAAATTACTAAAAAAGACATATTATTTATTCACTCTAAAAAAAATTGAACTTAAAAGATTTTCTACATGTTAACTACATTTTCTACTGCACAATAATAATAAAATTCAAAACTTTCACCATATAAACTTAAAAGATTAAAATAAATAAATAAATAATAAAAAACTGAAAAGGAAATTCAAAGCTCAAAACTTCATGAGACAATAATTAAACAACTTGGTAATGAATATACAAAAATGTGACAGTATTGTAAAACCTTTGACAAAAAATAAAGTAATCAAAAGTATTAAAAAGAAATAAAAAAAATTGAATCAAATCCAGTAGAACAAACATAAAGATAAACAAATAAACAATATATATATATATTGAACAACAAAATAATATTGAAAGAAGAACAGAGCCACAAAACAGGGCAAAAGGCCACCAAGAGCCAACAGAAAAATAACGCAGCAGCACAATAAAAATATTAATGAAGAAAAACTATACATACTGTTCTTTTGTATTTGTAGAGCAAAATTATAGACTATATGTAGAGATTAGAGAGCAAAGAATAAAGAATATAAATAGGTTCCAGGGTTTTATTTTAATAAGGGTATTCCATATCAATAATAAAAAATCAGGGATATATAGGTCAAATATTTCTTTTCAACTAGTCAGTTGACTAAATGACTAATACGTTGCATTAGATATTATTTTATCGAACAGACATTGATTTGGTCAAAAAATATATTTCTTTAATCACGACGTGTTGTAATTATATTCATTATAAGCACCTTTACGTACATTTTTACTTTTATTATTTGGACGTGTGAGCCCCCACATTTAAACTAACAGTCAAATGAAAGTTTTCCTGTTGTCGTGTACGTTGGATTGATCAATAACGATTCCATTAGGTTTTGAGTCCAACAGCAACAAAACAATCTAGAGATTTTCCTAGAAAAAAATCAAATCAAATCAAATCAAATTTTAACATTGTTCACCTTCTTTACTATATTTCTGGTTTCCAGATGAAAGTACACAGAAGTTCCATAGAAGCTTTCCTGCATTGAATTTTCAAATTTTCAATTAGTGTAACAAATTTTTGGTTTTAGTACAACGTTACGTTTCCTCCTACTAAAATTTCTGACTTCGCTCCTATGCACCTGGATCTCAAATTTTGTCCACATATATATATATATATCTCACTTATATATTAAAATAAAGCAATACACAGTCACATGTACAGATCACATTATTTACAATAAGAACCAAAAATACATTGATCCTCTCACTCATCATCATTTTTATTGATACATGTACAAAAAGAAAAATGAAAAAAAACACACATACACATACATGCACCTTCTAATTTTTACAAGCTATAGAAGGCAAAACAGTACTATACAGACTCAAAAAAACCTGTAAATGAAAACAATAACACAACAAATCAAAGACCACAACAACATCGAGACATCATCATCCTATCAACTCCGCGACAAGACAAGTAAGAGTTATAGTCGGATCTCCTAGAAGAATACCCACAAAAACCTTGAAAAACATCTTCACAATCCTTATAAATTTGTCACCACTGCTCCCACCACCATATCCACGAGACCGACGTTCTATAGGCAGCTCCAAATTCTTCAAAGCCAATGCCAAGCTATCAGGGGCAGTTTGGTCATTATTATTATTATTATTACTATAAGACTCATTTTTCCAACCTTCAAGCATCATCTCCGATGCACAATTAACATGAAAATGATACTTTTCACACTTGGACACATAAGACCACCCTCTGATCCCAGAAACGCTACCTTCGAGTCTCCTTCTGTTGCACCAAAAGCACTTTTTCGACACCTTGTCTCGAAGATTGAACTTAACATCGTCGACTTTTAGCTTATTTGGAAGGTTCATGCAACAAGGATGTAAATCCCACCCCTTCTCTTTGCAGTGGTACACGAAGCCTCTAACGGGTTTTCCACACCCGTCGCAGCATCGCTCACGGGTTCCCGGTGGCTGGAGGAGGAACTTGAAGGTGGAGTTCGGGAAGAAGTCATGGCGGGTGGTGGATTTGTAGAACATGCAGTCCTTGTGGAGATCATAGTCACAGTCCTCGCACCGGTGTCGTGACCCGATCCCTGGCTCCTTGCAACCGTCGCATGTGTAGGGTTTTTTGTAGCTTTTCAGCACCAGCTCCCGGTGCTGGTGGCCAGCATGAATCTCTCCCATAGTGCCCGGTCTCAGTAGATTCGTACAGATTTCTGACCAATTTGGTGTCAGAAAAACAATATTAGAATAATTACAAATTAAAATATGTGAAATATAATATTACTTACATGTAAAATATCGAAAGAAGAAAAAAAAAAAGAGAAATAAAAAATATTAACAAAAGTTTGATGTTAATATGTACCTTTAAATTTGTCAAAAAAATAATATAAAAAAAATAATAAAAAAAATTTACCTTAAACGTTGGAGGAAACAGAAGAGAATAAGTTGTTAGAAGAAGAAATGTGAGTATGTGACAAGCAAATGTGGCCAGGAATGTATTTATAGGAGATTAGGAGTTGATAAGAAACTTCTTGGTAATCACGCATATATATATATATTATCAATAATTACGATATTTAATTATTTATATACCAAGAAAACGTCATTAGAAAACGTCACAGAAATTACACAACATCTTTACTTGTATGGTTTTGCAACTGTTGCCGCACAAAAATTATTTAAATCAATTTACAATAATAATAAAATCAGGTTTTTTCAACACACACATACTTATATATATATATATATATATATATATATATATATATTTATTTATAGGGGAGGGGATTTCAAATGTTATTTCATATATAAAATCTCAATTTACAGGTTTTACACTTTTACACCTATGGAAATCAAATTAGATATTGCGTATGAAAGTTTATAAAAGAAGTATATGTAAAATTAAAGGAGTGTTGTGTTTGTCTATTGAAACCGCCAAGTATTATTTTATTAAAATTTTTTCCTTTTAATTCCACTTGTAATGTTTTTAGTTTTACTGAAATTATTAAATAAGTATAAATAATATTTGAATAAAAAAATTTAAGGCTTTCATCATCATTTGTAATCCAATTTTAGTTTCATGTACATTAATTTATTGATAATTTAATACATCTATTATATTCAGGATAAAAATTTCTGAAATGTGACAGCTCACATAAGAATTATATATTTATATTACTCAATTGATTAATTAAAAAGGTTATCTTTTCAAAAAAAAAAAAAGTTACTTTAATCAGTGTTTTTTTTTTTTTTTTTGGAAATATTATATAAATTCAGGGTTTTTTCATGTGAAAGAGGGGCGAGGAGAGAGGGACTTGAACACACGACCTCGTGGTGTTGATTTGAGGGATTTACCATAGGACGAACCTCATCTCGTCATTTAATTAGTACTGTTTAGTTTGTAAAACCGATACTTAAAGTTTTTGTATTTAACAGTTCAAGAACACTAGCAGAGCTAGTTAAACTGAAAAATATTGCTCATGTAGGGACAATAAGTAAAATTAAATCCAACAATAGGAGCACTAGCAGAGCAAGTACTGAGATATTTAAAATAAATAAATAAATAAATAAAAATTTGATTGACAAAATATATGGATAGCCTAATTAAGCGAACCTTCTGTGGACTTTCGTCTAAAAATTAAATTATAAAAAATGGTGGTGAATATTTGATTTTTCCACGAAAATCTCTGGATTATCTCGTTGCACATTCTTCTTCTTCTCTCAACGCTACGTGGATTCACGGCACACACAAACGTTTGATTTTTACGTTGAACTGTTGAAGTTTGCATGTAGGGCTCACACGTAAAAATTAAAAAAGAATTAACAAGGTAATTAATTAATTCATTCTAATGAATATGATCTCAACAGGTCATCATTAAATTAACAAAGAGTACTGTTGACCAAATCAATGGCGTTTAATCAAATATTTAGTAGTTTAATAGAAATGATCATTTACTATATGATTTTATATTTATATTGGTAAATCCTGAACACCTCATTATACGATATTGATTGTGTTCAATGAACCCGTATAAAATTAAATTAGTGTTGATATATATAAACAAAAAATGTGGAATATTATTATAATATGACGACATTATGATTAGGTAACTAGGGCGGTCGATTAGTCTTGTAAGGAAAACGAGTGAATGGGACTAATGAGTCATGACTGATAATTTTTAAAGCGAAACCTGTTCTCTCTGCAATTTCTCACTAATTTTCATGAAGTTACCTTGCATTTTTCCTCTATTTTGCTTCTTATAATTAGCTTGAAGGGAGGACATGATGATGATGATGATGATGATACCGTAATTGGGTCAAAAGTCTATTGGGACCTGACAAAATCAACCGCTATAAGTACGATCTGAAATATAATTAATGCAACTTCTCCCTGTACAAGCTAGGTAGCGGTCTCTTACACTTTGTGATTTAATGGATAAATGTGAGACTCGAACCCATATTACAAATATGAGTGCACAATCACTTTGTTATGATTGGATGTACCGAAACCACAATTTAATTCATATTTTAATTAGGTTTTGTGGTAATCCAATATTAAAAGTATGCCCAACATTTGACAAAGGATTTGGTCATCAATTAAGATGAATCTTGTTACAAAAATATTCTGCATTTGAAACCCTAACTAAACCTACTTTAGAAAATGTATCACAACAGCCTTGAAACGTAATGATAAATTATCTATTTTGTTTTAACAAATGCCAACATATATATATATATATAGATAGAGAGAGAGAGAGAGATTTTCTATTATCAGTTTGAACTGACAATAAATATATCAGGATGAAGGATGTGGACCAATAGATTTGCATACTTTGATTCAAAGTGTATCCACTTGTCAAAACTTCTTCATAATCTGTGGTCCACATTCTTCGTCCTGATATATTTATTGTTAGTTCGAACTGAAAATAGAAAGACTATATATATATATATATATATATATATATATATATCTTTGTTCCCAAGAAACTGTAAATATATATATCATATTACAAAGGGATATAATCATTTTCCCCCCTATAGTTTGTTATATTAGACACTTTGCCCCCTCTAGTTTCAGTAATGGCCATTTTCCCCCCTAAAAACCAAAATATTAGACATTTTGCCCCCTAACCGTTAGGAAGTCCGTTAGTCAACAACTTTGACCGTCAAAAAATCAATTAAATAACCTTATTAACCCTGAACACATTAGTTATGCCCCCTAATGACACCACTAATTATTTTTAATGAAAAAAAATCAGAAATAAAAAAATTAAAACTAATAAAAGTATTTATAAAAAAAAACATAATTGAAAATAAAAAACTATAAAATTTAATTAAACTTTAATAAAAAAAATATTATTTAAACAAAAATAAATAAAAAGAATTAAATGTACAAATAAAAAATTTATTTTAAAAAACATTAATATAAAGAATGAAATGTAAAAATAAAAATTTAATTTAAAAAACATTAATATAAAGAATAAAATGTAAAAATAATTAAATTTTTTAATTAATGTAAAAATAATGTAAGAAACATTTATTTTTTATTTTTTAAATAATAAATAATTTATTTAAAAAACAGTAATATAAAGAATGAAATGTAAAAATAAAAATTTCATTTTAAAAACATTAATATAAAGAATGAAATGTAAAAATAATTAAAAATTTTAATTAATGTAAAAATAATGTAAAAAACATTAATATATTTTTTTTGAAATACTGATTTTTTTTTTTAAGTTTAATTATATTTTATAATTTTTTATTTTCAATTATATTTTTTAAAAATACTTTTATTAGTTTAAAATTTTTTTATTTCTTATCTTTTTTTCTTTAAAAAAAATTAGTGGTGTCATTAAAGGGCATAACTAATGTGTTCAAAGGTAATAAGGTCATTTAATTGATTTTTTGACAGTCAAAGTTTGACTAACGGATTACCTAACGATTAGGGGGCAAAATGTCTAATATATTGGTTTTCTTGAGGGGAAATGGCCATTACTGAAACTAGATGGGGTAAAATGTCTAATATTTTGGTTTTCAATAGAGGTAAATGGTCATTATTGAAATTAAAGGGGGTAAAGTGTCTAATATGGCAAACTACAGTGGGGAAAATGATTATTTCCCTATTACAAATGATGAAACTTTCTTGTTCTTAGCAACTAAGATTAGTTATTAATTTAAAAGTAATGCTACTTTGTCCAAATTTGGTGCCCAAATGACGTGGCAACACTCTCATCCATTCATTTAAATCAAGCAAATCTAATACAATCTAAATGAATGGACGAGAGTGTTGCCACGTCATTTGGGCACTAAATTTGGACAAAGTAGTATTACTCTTTGCATAATATTATATTTCAGATTAGCTAATTAATGTAATAATTTATTAACCTGAGACTGAGAGAGATACTACAGCGAAGAAAAATAATCACATTGTGTCAATCTTGTGACACCCCGATCAACAACTAATTAAATTAAGAGTAATGCTACTTTGCCCAAATTTGGTGTCCAAATCTGGTGCCCAAATGACGTGGCAACACTCTCATCCATTCATTTAAATCATGCAAATCTAATACAATCTAAATGAATGGACGAGAGTGTTGCCACGTCATTTGGGCACCAGATTTGGACACCAAATTTGGACAAAGTAGCATTAATTACTCTTATGCAAATATAAAATGATTTACATGTTCAGGAAAAAAAAAGTCGTTGATCGATTTTCCTAACATTAATTTGATATAATACTTGATCTGCTAAACTAATTAAAACATGAGAACATTTTAAGAGCGACAAGCATCAGATACTAATTATTGATTGACACAAATTTCTAAATAATAAAAACAACAAAGATACCATCACACATTGTGGCTTAGTATTAAATGATGGTCATTCAAACGGACAATATCACAAGTTCAAATCGATGTTTTCTAAGATGATGTGTAATGATAAATTTCTCACATTTACATTAATAAGGTCCTAAATTTCAGTAGCGGATTCAATTAAGGACCTCTTAGGCTATGTTTGGTAGGAGTGAGGGATGGATGAATTAAGAGGGAGAGAGAGTAGGAGGGATGGAGAGGATAACATCTATTCTTCATGTTGTTTGATATTGAAAAGAGAGTTGAATTGATGGATTAGTATTTAATTTGTAAAATTACTATATTACCCTTAAAAAAAATTGGAGGGCAATGAAAAATTGGAGGGCATTATGGTCATTACCCTCCAATCCTCTCTCCTTCCTTTCTCATGTTGTTTGGTATTGAAAAGAGAGTTGAATGGATGGATTAGTATTTAATTTGTAAAATTACTATATTACCCTTAAAAAAAATTGGAGGGCAATGAAAAATTGGAGGGCATTATGGTCATTACCCTCCAATCCTCTCTCCTTCCTTTCTCATTCGCCCATCATTGGACGGATTCATTTTGGTGGGCTCGGATGGATAATGTCTCCCTCCTCTTCTCCTCTCCTCCCTCTTATCCCTCCAACCAAACAAGGGATTGGAGCTCTCCCTCCAACCCTCTCCCTCCCTCTATTTCTCCCTTTTACCAAACACAGTGTTAAGGAAATCCCATAGTGGGCCAATTACAAAGTATTGGGCCTAAGCCCTTTATAATATAAGAATTTACTTCCAAGTCACTATTGTTACTACAATTGAAAATTTGGAGGAGTCCAGCCCACCGGCACTCCATCACTGGCACGGTCCTGCGTGGTGGTTATCGAGTCGCTTCTCGCCGGCGCCTCCGTCGTCCACTAAATTTACAATGCCTGAGTGGTCGAGTCACTTTTAGTTATTGCAATTCTTCTTCGCACACAAGCTGTTTGATAAAATGTCTGATGAAGTTTCATTCTTTTGTATGCGCAGTCAGCGCAGACGTTGCCTCCGGTGGAACAAGCTGATGGGGATGGCCAGAAACAATTGCCTGAGAAGCCATTAATATTTGATTTAATTGGGTTTTGTAGCTATTCATTTTTCAAAAAAAAAAAAAAAACAAAACAAAAAAAAAAAAAATCCTCTGCAATTGAACTTACCAGAGACAATGTTAATTTTGAATGTTAGAATGGATTGACAAAATATGATAAACTCATTTAAAAAATAAAAATAAAAATGGATTGACAAAATATGTGTATAGCCTAAGCGAATTAACCTTATGTGGACTTTCATCTAAAAATTAAACAAAAAAAATATGATAAATTAAGGACTTAATTAATTTGATTATTCGAAGAAAATATCTGGATCATAATATTGTTGCATATTCTTCGAATTTCTCTGAGCTTCACCGCACAAACAATCGTTCGATTTTTACGTGGAAGTTTTGCATGTAGGGCTCACACGTAATTTTTTTTTTAAAAAATTAACAAAGTAATTAATTAATTAATTATAATGAATATGATTTCGTGCGACAGGTCATCATTAAACTAGCAAAGAGTATTATTGACCAAATCAATGGCGGTTTAATCAAATAATTAGAAGTTTAATAGAAATTATCAGAAGCCATACGACCCATACGGATACGGTTGTATCCTGAAGACTGAAAAAATGTAAATGATGTTAGACACTTGAATAATTGGTTTCGTGATCTGAATAACTGGTTCAACGGATCCATACAGAAACAGATTGGTGTATATATATATATAACTAAAATTGTGGAATATTATTATAATATAATATAACAACATTATTAGGTAGCTAGGGCGGTCGATTGGTCTCGTAAGGAAACGAGTGAAGGGGACCGACTGGTAGATAATTTTTTTTTTTTTTTAAGTGAAACCCTCACTCTCTCTCTCTCTCTCTCTCTCTCTCTCTCTCTCTGTGTTGTCACTAATTTTCATGAAGCTACCTTGCATTTTTCCTCTATTTACCAACACGACAGATGTTGCTTTTGAGTTTGAATGCCGGCCAATTGTCTCTGTTTTTATTTTTTTATTTAGTTAATTTGATCATTTCAAGTATCTAATATGGTTTTTTGGGATGCTATATACTCTTACAATTCAACATAGAAATTTACATGATGTGACATCTACATATATAATCTGTTTAGATTTTATAAAGATATTAACAGCAAATAATAATGGAAGAATACGTCAACGTGCCCGATCGATCGATGTAATATACTGAAAAATGTTATGGTTGATAATTAATTTATATGAAATTATTTAAGTTGTACGTTGTCGTCATATATGTGCTTTATATTTGTATATTTGGCTCGTTAATATTAATTATTCAATCGATTGTATACACAATTTCAACATGGAGAACATCATGATGATGATGATGATGATGGTGAATTCATGATGTTGTATGAAGATATAGATATATATATATATATATATTACAAATGAGGAAACTTTCTTGTTCTAGTTAGCAACTAAGATTAGTTATTAATTTAATTAGTTGTTGATCGGGGTGTCACATAATTGAACAAATTTGATTATTTTTCTTCACTATCCTTCTCTGGTTAATAAAATATTAATTAGTTTGTTTGTGTTTTCTGTTTGTATAGTTTGGTGTTCATAGTTGTAATCCCACCTTTGTGTGGGGGTTTTTCTCCCGGTTGTGGGACTCTCGCCTGGATTGTGCTCGTGTGTCTATTGCTGTTGAGTCCCAGTCGTTTGCAAACATGGTTTTCATGTTTCTACATTGGAACTGGTTTCCAGGTGTTGTAAGCTTTGGCTTCTTTCCATCAAAAAAATAAAAAAAAAAAATAAAAAATAAAATAAAATAAAATAAAATATTACATTAGTTAGCTATTCTGAAATATAATATTATGCTAATATAAAATGACATCCATGTTCAGGAACAAAAGTTGTTGATCGATTTTCCTAACATTAATTTGATATAATACTTTATCTGCTAAACTAATTAAAACATGAGAACATTTTAAGTGCGACAAGCATCATTTGCTAAATATTGATTGATAAAATTTTCTAAATAATAAAAACAACGAGGATAACATCACCCAATGTGGCTTAGTATTAAATGACGGTCATTCAAGTTGATAATATCTCAGGTTCGAGTCGATGTTTTCAAAGGTGATACGTGATGATAAATATTTCAATTATGGATTCAATTAAGGATCACTTAAGGAAATCTCTTGGTGGGCTAATTACAAAGTATTGGGCCTAAGCCCTATACAATATAGAATTTACTTCCAAGTCACTGCAATTAACAACCCAAGCACTTGTTACTAGAGCATACATTTGTGACTACAATTGAAGAGAAAATGAACAGGAAATTTGGAGGTGCCCAGCCCACCGGGACTCCATCACTGGCGCGGTCTTGCGTGGTGGTTATCGTGTCGCTTCTCGCCGGCGCCTCCGTCGTCCACAACATTTACAAGCCTGACCTCGTAAAGTTTCTCACGCTCTTTCTTTCGTTTTGGATGCACACCAACTGTTCGATAAAATTCCTGAGAGTGGTCGAGTCACTTTTAGTTATTGCAATTCTTCTTTGCACACACAAGCTGTTTGATAAAATGTTTGATGTAGTTTAATTCTTTTGTATGCGCAGACGTTGCCTCCGATGGAACAAACTGATGGGGATGGCCAGAAACAATTGCCTGAGAAGCCATGAATATTTCCTTTAATTGGGTATTGTAGCTATCCATTTAAAAAAAAAAAAAAAAATTCCTCTGTAATTGAACTTACCAGAGACGGTGTTAATTTTGGATGTTAGAATGTTTATTGTCTGCTTGTATTGATAATTATGTGATGTATTCACGTTTTGTTATTACAAACATTCCCGATATTATTTTTTTACCTTTACAAAACATTAAAAAAAAAATTGAGAGCTTTTTAATTTGTACAGATTCAAATCAACGTACACAACATAGAACAGCACACACAAACAAAGATGAAACACATGATCGAACTCATTTTGCAAACAGCTCCAACAATCGACGATACAATCACTGCACCAAAACAGCTTTGAAATTTAGGGAATTGTTATTTTCTAATATTTCACAATATGGGAGAGATGTAAGTTGTAAGTATAAAATCACCACACAATGTTGTTTGGTCATCTCATTCGGTCCGACAATATCTCAGGTTCGAATCGCCATCGCTGCTTATAATATATATTTTTTAAACGTTGTAAGTATGAAGTTTTAGATATGTAATATTACATATTATCAATGTTATCAAAAGAATATATCATTTTACATCTGTTTGGATGATTTCCAGTCTTCTTCTTCTAAATAAATTTACCTTTTTCAGTAAAAAAGAAAACATTTAAATTGATTTGGCCTTTTTGTTAAAACATCGCATGCCAAATTTTAATATTGGATTAGAAGCTTAACTTCTCAGCATCTTCCAATTGGATTAAAAAACCCAATTTTGATTGAGTCTTTTTAGTGTCTAGCTATTTTAGTGGATATTTCTCCTATCAGGTTGCCCTGAAATTTCAGGACTATCAACCACAAACAGATGTTTTAATAAAATACTGAATTTTTTTTAACAAACATTTGAACTTATTAAAATATGTGGTTGTGGTTGGCCGTCTTGAAACTATAATTTCAGGACGTTCCGATAGGAGAACTATCCCTATTTTAGTAAGGTATATTTAAATAAAAAAACTAACGACCCCAGTTTCTCACACTTACATTGACGAGGTCATTTATTTCGGTAGTGGATTCAATTAAGTCCCACTACCTTAGTGGGCCTTAATTAATTGAGTTTGACTGCAAAGTATTGGGCCTAAGTCCCTAATAGATCTAACCAAGTCACTACAATTATTCACCCAAGAACTTGTTACTAGAGCATATATGGGTGACTACAACTGAAGAGAAAATGAACAGAAAATTTGGAGGTGCCCAGCCCACCGGGACTCCATCACTGGCGCGGTCCTGCGTGGTGGTTATCGTGTCGCTTCTCGCCGGCGCCTCCGTCGTACACAACATTTACAAGCCTGACCTCGTAATTTTTTTTTTCGTTGTATCTTTTTTTACAGGTTTTAGACGCACACTACCTGTTCGATAAAATGCCTGAGTGGTTGAATCACTTTTAGTTATTACAATTCTTCTTCACAGACAAGCTGTTTGATAAAATGTCTGATGAAGTTTCATTCTTTTGTATGCGCAGACATTGCCTCTGGTGGAAAAAACTGATGGGGATGACCAGAAACAATTGCCTGAGAAGCCATGAATGTTAGCTTCAATTGGGTTTTGTTGCTATTCGTTTTTCAATTTTTTTTCCTCTGCAATTGAACTGATCGGAGACGATGTTAATTATGTTAAGTGAACTGATCGGTATTCACGTTTTGTTATTACAAACATTCCCCAGAATATTTTTTTTACCATTACAAAACAATAAAAAAAAAATTGAGAGCTTTATAAAGATTCGTAGGCCAATTCAAATACTAGAATACATCTATTTCCTTTCCTATTACTGGTTTGACACAAGTAACACAAGAATACGATTCATTTAAAAAAAAAAAAACGGTTGGATTGGTTTTTTTTTTATACAGAAATTCTATTATCAATTCGAACTGACAAAAGTTATATCAGTTCCTTGCATGTGAGCAACTGGATTTAAATACTTTGACTCGGCTGTATGCACTTGTCAGTCAAAGTATTTAAATCCAGTGGCCCACATACAAAGAACTGATATAACTTTTGTCAGTTCGAATTGATAATAGAAAGACTGTATATATATATATATAAAATAAAAAACATAGTTTAATGTTCAACAGTCCATGAAACTATGAAAGTATGTCATAGTAGATTTTTTTTGCTGAATATTATTTTAAACTAGTATTTTCAATTTGTTCAATCTCATAATTTAAATTGGTTGAAGGTCAAAAATGACTAAAATATGAAAATCCATGTAATAATTAAAGCTCATTAATTTGACCGAATAGGTCCAAAACCGGTTCAATTCGGTTGGTTTTTGATCGGTTGACATTTGTAAATTTTATTGGATCTGTTCATTTTTTCAGAAACCAAACTTTATCAGTTTTTTATCGGTTCATTGTTTTATTGAAAAATGAACCGATCTATTAAACGTCTATCCCTATTTAAAAATGATTACAAATAAAATAAAATTAGAAATAGGTCAAAAATGACTAAAATATGAAAATCCGTGTAATAATTAAAGCTCATTAATTTGACCGAATAGGTCCAAAACCGGTTCAATTCGGTTGGTTTTTGATCGGTTGACATTTGTAAATTTTATTGGATCTGTTCATTTTTTCAGAAACCAAACTTTATCAGTTTTTTATCGGTTCATTGTTTTATTGAAAAATGAACCGATCTATTAAACGTCTATCCCTATTTAAAAATGATTACAAATAAAATAAAATTAGAAATAGGTAAAAAAAAGAAGTAATAAAATTGTGTTTTAATAGTTTTATGGGTTTTTAGCAAAATTGTCCTATTTTAGGGGCTGAATTGCAAATCTACCCTAAAACCCAAATTAATTGCAAAAATGCCCTAAAATGACCACAATACCCCTTTATCATAACTACACCCCATTTACTAACTATATTAATTACATTTACTAACCACCAACCAATCATTTACCAACCCTTTAAACAAAACTAACAATTTACCATCATCTAACCCATTTTTTTCTCTACATCTTCTAACCCCTTTTTTTTTTCTTTACATCATCAAAACTTTTTTTTTTTTTTTTCTTTTTCCGTACATCTTCAAACCTTTTTTTTTTTTTTTCTCTACATCACATTCCCTTTTCATATTTGAAGTTTTAAAAACATTGGGGAATTGTTTAAAGGGGGTAAGTATTAGTTGGTAAAAATATTTTTTCAATAACCAAAATTGTTTTGAAAATCCAGAAAATGTTTAATTTTTTTTTGAAAAACCATCGGGTCAGGGTGACCTGACGTTGGGCACCCCGACTCGATGGTTTTTCAAACTTTTGAAAAACCATCGAGTTGGAGTGCCCGATGTCGGGTCACCCTGACCCGATGAAAAAAATCATCGGGTCGGGGTGCCCGACGTATCATCGGGTCAAGGCAACCCGACGTCGGGCACCCCGACCCCGATGGTTTTTCCAAAAGTTTTTAAAAACCATCGAGTCGGGGTGCCCCGACGTTAGGTTGCCCTGACCCGATGATTTTTTTCATCGGGTCAGGGTGGCCCGACGTCGGGCACCCCGACCCGATGGTTTTTCAAAAAAAAAAAATTAAACATTTTTCGGATTTTCAAAACAATTTTGGTTGTTGAAAAAATATTTTTACCAAGTAATACTTACCCCTTCAAACAATTCCTCAATGTTTTTAAAACTTCAAATATGAAAAAGGAATGTGATGTAGAGAAAAAAAAAGGTTAGATGATGTAGAGAAAAAAAAATGGTTAGAAGATTTAGAGAAAAAAATGGGTTAGATGATGGTAAATTGTTAGTTTAGTTTAAAGGGTTGGTAAATGGCTGGTTGGTGGTTAGTAAATGTAATTAATATAGTTAGTAAATGGGGTGTAGTTATGATAAAGGGTATTGCGGTCATTTTAGGGTATTTTTGCAATTAATTTGGGTTTTAGGGTAGATTTGCAATTCAACCCCTAAAATAGGGCAATTTTACTAAAAACCCTAGTTTTATTATGTAACTGATAGGGTTAATTGCACAAATATACCCTCTATTTATCTAATAAAGCAAATTTTCAAACAAATGTCCTATTCAAACACAAACATCCCAATTGGAATGTGCTTGGGGTATGAAAAGTCAATAGTGCCCTTGGGTAAAAAGAAAAGGTTATTTTGGTGGGTAAATTTCACAAACAACCCTGAAATTAGGTGTAATTGTATAAATATCATTTTTTTCCTAATAATTACATAAATATATCCTACCGTCATTTGACTTTTGTTAACTTTAACCTTTAACCACATTTGTATCCCGAAATGACTAAACTACTTTTGAAAACTTATTTATCTTTTCTTTTATTATTTAAAATATTAAAAAATTGTAAAAATCGGTACAATTTTTTTTTGTTGCTTTTATTTTCTTTTTCTTTCTATTATTTTTTTTTTTATACATTTTCCATGTCTCCAAACACCAAATTTTCAGATTTCAAAAACCTACTTTATCACCAAAACATTCAATTTCATACTCATCAACCCACAAACAATTTCATTTCATCAACACAATCAAAACCCACCAACAATTATATTTAATCAACAGAATCAAAACCCACAAAACTCACTAAACACAATCAAAACCCACTAAACATAGCCATTTTTCCAGTTTTGTGGGTTCTGATTGTGTTGAAAAAATGATAGAAAGAAAGTAACAAAAAAATTGTATCGATTTTTTCAATTTTTAAAGTAATTTTTTTAAATATATTTAAATAATAAAAGAAAAGATAAATAAGTTTTCAAGGGTAGTTTAGCCATTTGGGGATACAAATATGGTTAAAGGTTAAAGTTAACAAAAGTCAACTGACGATAGTATATATTTATGTAATTATTAGAAAAAAAAATGAATATTTATACAATTACACCTAAATTCAGGGTTGTTTATGAAATTTACCCACCCAAATGACCTCTCCCTTTTACCCAAGGGCACTATTGACTTTCCATACCCCAAGCACATTCTAATTGGGATGTTTGTGTTTGAATAGGGAATTTGTTTGAAAATTTGCTTTATTAGATAAATAGAGGGTATGTTTGTGCAATTAACCCTAACTGATAAAGATATATCGAGTATTGACACCTCTACCTGCTACTGGTGGTCCCCATAAACTAAAATCACCGTTGGATCAGGAGTCAGCAAAAAGATCATGGGCCTAAAGCTTTGATTGATTCAATTTGATCTGATCTTGATGAGAATTCAGTCATTAAAAGGATATATGGTGTGGGTACGGTGTAGTTCATCAGCTTACATAGTTTGTTCTCCTACCCCAACTACACGCCTTTAATATAAATCTTTTCTTTGTTTATATCGGCCTGCCACTGCCCAATTATACCAGAGATCTCATTAAAATTTTCCCATTTCGTGCTTTGAATTCCTCTGCAATTTAAAGGGTTTGTTGCTTTGAGTGTTCTGTGAATTGGGTATCTCTCGTTTGATCCAGAAAATGAAGGTGACTGTGGTTTCTCGCAGTGGTAGAGAAGTTATCAAAGGAGGTCTTGAACTAAATGACTCAGTATGTAACCCCCACTTAGTCCTTTTGAGATTTTTCAATTTCATTTTCTATTTGTTTGCTGAGAAAATGGAGGAAAAGAGAGATTCAACTTTTGTTTGTTTATTGTTCTGTTTTTGCAGGCTACAGTGGCTGAACTGCAGGAGGCAATACATAAACGAAGTAAGTCCTTGATTTGCTTTCAAAGTTTTTTTTTTTTTTTGAATAATATTTGGTAAAAAAAATTTTAACTTGACTTTTATATCTGTTTCTTTTATGCCATGCATGATTATTTTAGTAGTTGAGAACTCTTGATGCATCTTTCTAGTTGTAAATTGTCAATTATGAGATTTGATTATTGGCTACTGAAGCCAGAAGTGCATCTTTGTTTCCTACTACATCATCATTTTTATGAACAATGTGATGGAGATTGACCTATTTTAGCTTTTAGTGTTTCGTGATCATTGTTCTTTCTTGAATTGAATATTTTAGGAGGTGAATTTATGTTGCCTAAAAATTGGTTTTCTTGTTTATATCATTTGTGTCATCTACTGGTTCCTGCCTTTGAAAACTTCAGTTGAGACTAAGTTTAAATTTAAATCAGACTATTGAACTTTTTATGTGTTAACACTTAACAGTACCATCTCTTGTTGAGATTTTGTTGTAGTAGTTCATTCTATGTCATTCTAGAGAAGATAATTGATGAAGAATGAGATCTATTGGGGATGAAGTTTGGGTTAATATTTCGGCTTTGGGTCTTAGCTGCTGATTTGGATCTTTCTTATGCATTTTTGAGGTTACTTGTACTCACAGAAATGGAGTTAGAGGGTTGATGGTTAAGTTGGGAGCATCAAGGGAGAAAATATGAATATCTGTGTAAAGAGCGAAATCTAATTCTGGTGGTTGGGTGCCTTTTACGTAGAGTTCTTTCACATGTATATGAGTTGGCACATTTAAATGGTGTAATTGCTTATTAGTTCTTCTATGTAAATAATAGCTTATTGGCTCTTCTATGTACATAACAACTTTCTCTGTTCTCTGGTCTGATGAGGATATTCTTCACACGTGTGAGTCTGATTCTTCATCCCCTAAGTTCCGTTTTATGCTTTTACAGCAGGAATCTCATTGATATTTTGACAAACATAGAAATCATGTTTCTTGCTATAACTGTCTATTTTCAACAACTGATATTGGGTTGAAGCATGTCTTTTAGTTATCCTATTAGGATTGTCGTGTAAATTTAAGTTTATACTATTTGTCAATTATCTGAACTATGTTCACTACCTTCCTTTGCTGCTCACCACATATGTGTAGATTAAAATCTTGGATATCAGTTCTTTCAATAACTTTGTTTGCATGCCTTACATCAACAGCCAAGAAATTTTACCCTTCAAGACAGCGGCTAACCCTCCCTCTCCCACCCGGATCAAAGGAGAGGCCTACCGTCCTCAGCTATAAGAAGAGTCTCAAAGAATACTGTGATGGAAACTCTGGCAACTTAACTGTTGTGTTCAAGGACCTGGGCCCACAAGTTTCCTACCGTACACTTTTCTTCTTTGAATATGTAGGGCCTTTGCTACTCTATCCTGTTTTTTACTACTTCCCGGTGTACCAGTTCCTTGGCTACAAAGGGGAGCGTGTCATCCACCCAGTTCAGACATATGCTTTATACTACTGGTGTTTCCACTACTTCAAACGAATTATGGAAACCTTTTTTGTCCATCGCTTCAGCCACGCCACATCTCCAGTTTCCAATGTGTTTCGGAATTGTGCTTATTATTGGACTTTTGGTGCTTACATCGCTTACTATGTGAACCACCCACTTTACACCCCTGTTAGTGACCTCCAA
Source organism: Acer saccharum (assembly GCA_030490815.1). NCBI lineage: Eukaryota > Viridiplantae > Streptophyta > Magnoliopsida > Sapindales > Sapindaceae > Acer > Acer saccharum. The sequence goes on from CM059878.1 coordinate 285,391, forward strand.
ATGAAGATTGGTTTTGGGTTTGGAGTACTTTGTCAGATATCAAATTTTTATTGCCATATCTTGCTGAAGAATCTTCGCAGCCCTGATGGCACTGGAGGGTATCAAATCCCTAGTGGATTCCTGTTTAACATTGTGACGTGTGCAAATTACACAACAGAGATTTATCAGTGGTTGGGTTTCAACATTGCGACTCAGACTGTTGCAGGTTACATATTTCTTGCTGTTGCTTTTTTTATCATGACCAATTGGGCGCTTGCAAAGCATCGTCGTTTGAAGAAGGTAACTTCTAAACTTTGTCACATGCAATCATCATTTCATACGCTTTGGACGTATAAATCTGGAATTCTTCATTTACATTGGATATATTTCCTACATTCTTCATTACATTTGTTTGCTTCGGATGGCAGTCAGACACAATTACAACTATGAAAATCTGCATCGTTTCATGTATACTTTACAGACATTAGAATCTTAGATTCATAAATATAGACATATGCATATATAATTAAATGTTGATGTGTGTGACCAGACTAAGTGGACTGGATTTCGGGTTCTTTATTAGATTAAACTTGTACCGACTTGGAAATTAAAATGTCAAAATTTCCTAAATTCATTCAGATTAATGTTTTCGTAACTACTGTTTTATGTTCAAAATTTGGATCATAATTTGATTTCTTTGACAACGTTGCGATTACTGTTACCACACAGACAGTGAAAGTCTCGTAACTAGTGCATGAAATCAATTTTGTAGACACTTGAATGTCATGATAGATGTATCCTATACATAGATACATAATCATAACTCCTGAATATTCAACTTCTTTTCATCTGCAGCTATTCGATGGAAAGGATGGAAAGCCCAAGTATCCACGCCGATGGATAATCCTACCGCCATTCCTATAGAAGTCATAGGCAAGGCTTCCACTTGTTGGTTCAGTTTCGGATTCAATGACTCGATTTCAAGGTTATTGGAGGTCCATTCTCTTTAGATATGATTTAGACTACTCATGTTCACCTATTTCTTTATTGGCTTAGTCCTGAGCTTTAGACATTGTAATTCATTTGAACTACCCAGCTTAATTTTTTTTTTTAAAGTTATTAAAACCAAATGATTTTGTAAGTGTTTGTTTGTATGGAATCTAATTGTGGATGGGTTGCATGCTTGCATATATTCCAAAATTTTCAACCCTATTGAGCGAAAATGTTTCAATACGTCCGGGTGTGTACTGCGAACACAATAATATCACGTCATAGGGTATGACTATCCAATCACGTACTATGATTTTAGTGGTCCGAGTGTATACATTAAGTGTATACACTGAACACAATAATATCACATCATGGGGTATGACTATCCGATCACCTAATATAATTTCAATGACCAAGTGTATACATCAATGTATTGTATTGAAGATTCTTTCTCCTATGAGATGTGCGGTTGGATTTCTTAAATAAAATGCAAACTTCAAATTTGAGGTTTCAAACTTTCAATGCTTTTAAGTTGACAGCAAAATCCAAGTAGACAAACAAAAAAGGTAGATTTGTTGGAGGACTAGACAAGGACAAGTCGACAACCATTGTGGGTTGGAAAAAGGGTTATTTCCAGCAACTTGGGAGCAAGTTATGTTTTTTTTTTCCTTAAAAAAGAAAAAACATGTTCAACATCACATTATCTGTCTAAAAGTTCATGCTTGTGTCTACAAGAAAAAAAATCCTTTAATATATATCTCATAGTTGTCACTTAATAATTACGAGTGGAAAGGTTTTATTTGTTTATTTATATATTTATTATTTAATTGAATAATCCTTTTAATAAATTAATTTGGTATAATTTTTCATATCCTTCAACAATGTTTTATCCATGCCAATTTATTTGAAAAAAATAAAATAATTTTTGAGTAATTAAGTAATATTTTGTTCATTATTAATCTAAAATGGATTTAAAATTTATTAATCACCTAAACAACAATCTATTACCCAATAAAACTATATTATTAATATAGCTAACTCATTTTTCGAAGAAGGAATTGTGAACTTGCAAGTTGCAACATTGATCGATAGATAATCATTTCAATTTTGTTTTGGAATTGACACCAAAATTAGGTTAGGGGGTCTAATAACATGGTTCGAATAAATACTCCCACAATATTATGAAGAATATCTCTTTGCAATTGATGTTTAACGAAGAATGTCGGATTCGAACCCAATCATAAATTCAAAAGAGTGCACATACAACCATAAATCAAGAGAGTGCCATCGATTGGATTAAGGGTTTGCTAAAACTTGACGAGATCAACCATCACAAGTATGATTCAGAATACAACTCTTATTATAAGGAAAAAGTCTCCCTACACTTCATAACGTAATGGGTAAAATGATATTCGAACCTATGTGAATGCGGTGCACAAACATTTTACTAATTTTCTGAAGTATTACATTTACAACTATTACAATAGGGCTGTCAGGACTTACCAAGATCAGACAATACATATACGGTTCGGATAACTACTCCCACAAATCGAGAGAAAAATCCTCACACATACTTATAAAACACGCATAGTAGGACTCGAATCTCTAACTACTAGATGTCTAGATGTGGACGGGAGGACACTACCAAAACATTTTTCTGATTAGAATTTAGAAAATGATGAAGGGCAAAATGGGAAAGAGAAAAGTACTGGAAAAGCGAAAGGAGCTGGAGGCAGCAGAGATAATGACCCCAGAAGAAGCGTTATTGCCGTTATATAAGCTGTACCCAATAATTAAATCCAACGGTCCAAATCACATCACTCTTTCTCTTTATAAATCCCATCTCACTCCTCCCTCTTCTGAAAATAAAGAAAAAATAAAAATCCCATTTTTCGTAATCAGCCTCCTCCGCATCATTCTTCTCAATTCTCATCATCATCATCTTAAAATCCGGTCTCTCTCTCTCTCTCTCTCTAGATCTGGTCAATTGTTCTTGATTGTCGAATCTGCATTCACTATGTTATTCAAATATATGTATATTATTATTATTTGATTGATTGTTTGCATTATAGGATGCGATCGCATTGTGTCATGTTCAATTCAATGGCCCTTTTAATTGCATGTAATGGGAATCCGTTTGTTTCTTTAATGGGTCTGTTAAATGGTCAATTTGGTTGGTTTCATTCAATATTGACAATGAATTGCATTTACCATAAGAAAATGAAAGTTTATATCAATGAGACTTTTCGGGTTCGAAACAGAGCTCAGTTTGATGTTCTTTGTAATGTCAATGTCTATATAATGGTGGTTTACTTGTTTTTGTTTTAAATGGGTCTCATTTTAAAAAAAAAAAAAAATGCAGGTAGTAGAAAATGGCCGATGAGGATATTCAGCCACTTGTGTGCGATAATGGAACTGGAATGGTTAAGGTAATTTCACATGAATTAAAGGCTATTATTGTGTGTTTTTAGGAGTTATATTCTGGGTAATTGTGTTTTTTTGTTTTTTTACTCGGGGATTTGAACTCGGACCTCAACATTCCGTTGTGAGATGTGTTTATCGCTGGACTATGCCTGTGAACATTTCTGGGTACTTGTGTTGTGTCGTGTGTGTGTTTTTGGGTAGTTGGTTTGGTTTGGTTTTGAAAGAAGTTATTGGAATAATGATTTGAACATTTAATTAGGCTGGATTTGCTGGAGATGATGCTCCACGGGCCGTTTTCCCTAGCATTGTTGGTCGTCCTCGTCACACAGGTGTGATGGTTGGGATGGGCCAGAAAGATGCATATGTTGGTGATGAGGCTCAATCGAAACGTGGTATTTTGACATTGAAATACCCTATTGAGCATGGTATTGTAAGCAACTGGGATGACATGGAGAAGATCTGGCATCACACCTTCTACAACGAGCTTCGTGTTGCCCCCGAAGAGCACCCTGTGCTCCTCACCGAGGCTCCTCTCAATCCCAAGGCTAATCGCGAAAAGATGACTCAGATCATGTTCGAGACCTTCAACACTCCGGCTATGTATGTTGCCATTCAGGCTGTGCTTTCCTTGTATGCCAGTGGCCGTACCACTGGTGAGAATCTCAAAACTCACTCAAAATTGTGTTGATTTATCGTAAATAGTCTACTATTTACGTTATACAATAGATGTGATGTATATATGATATTTAACTGCTGAGACAATTGATTGATTTCTGGAGGAATGCCAAATCATTTTAGTTGTTTTCGTTGAGATTGATTCATGTGTCTATCTGTTTTACTACTTTAAAAACATGGATGTTGTTGCTCTGCTTGTAGGGATTGTGTTGGATTCTGGTGATGGTGTGAGCCATACTGTCCCCATCTATGAGGGGTATGCCCTCCCACATGCAATCCTCCGTCTTGACTTAGCTGGTCGTGACCTCACTGATGGCTTGATGAAGATTCTCACGGAACGTGGGTATTCTTTCACCACCACAGCAGAGCGTGAAATCGTGAGGGACATGAAGGAGAAGTTGGCTTACATTGCCCTTGATTATGAGCAAGAGCTTGAGACCTCCAAGACCAGCTCTTCAGTTGAGAAGAGCTACGAGTTACCAGACGGGCAGGTTATAACCATTGGTGCTGAGCGTTTCCGATGCCCTGAGGTCCTTTTCCAGCCATCCATGATAGGAATGGAAGCAGCGGGCATCCACGAGACAACTTACAATTCCATCATGAAGTGCGATGTTGATATCAGAAAAGACCTGTACGGCAACATTGTCCTCAGTGGTGGATCGACCATGTTCACTGGTATCGCTGATAGAATGAGCAAGGAAATCTCCGCTCTAGCACCGAGCAGCATGAAGATTAAAGTCGTGGCGCCACCTGAGAGGAAATACAGTGTCTGGATCGGAGGCTCCATCTTGGCTTCCCTCAGCACCTTCCAGCAGGTTGGTGGTTCATTTTCGAAAAACTGTTAAAAGCTTCATGACTATTGTTTGTCTATTATCATTGGCTAATTTGATTTCAATTGTCTTTCGTTTTTCAGATGTGGATCGCAAAGGCAGAGTATGATGAATCGGGGCCATCAATCGTGCATAGAAAATGCTTCTAAGCATTTGAAGAAAGAAAGAAACTGTTTTCATCTTTAAATTTTACCAGGAAAGAAGTGCAATTAGCATTTCTTTTTCATTCTTGCTTTGTTATCCTTCTCTGTTTATTCCCATGTTGAGTGATGAATTTGAGAAAAAGCGAGGAGTTGATTGCTAAAAAAATGGTATAATTCTTTGTAATTCTTTCATTTTCATTTACATTTTTTTTTTATTTTTGGATATACAACCTGTGGTGTGACGACTCCAATATCCACATTGGGCGGTGGTCATTTTTATTTACATTTGGAGAATCTATTTTTCTACTTAACACCCCATTTTAATTGGTTTCATGAAATAACCTAATCCGGGTTCGTTAAATTAAGTTCGTTTGGTTACATAATACATATCAATGATATCATTAAAATCCCACACCCCCATTACATGTTGAAGAATGTGTCTAATTTTTCAAAATTTGATACTTGGATTATTATAATTCTCCCAGTTTCTTCATATTTTATCAATTTTGATTGAATGGTTTGGATCAATTAAGAGGCAAGCAATTCATCATACATAGAATCTATTGATACAAAATGTTCTCTGTATAAACACAAACAGGTACTCGAAACACGAGTTTTTCTCCGATAGATATATAACTGTGGGCATACTTATATGACATGTATCCATCTCATCACTTATAAGTGTGCTTACGGTTATATGCCTACAAGAGAAAAACCGCAAAACACACATCCTAATTTATTTATTTTGACATTTTTGTGAACTTCACGAGTCTAGTAGACACAATGATGTTGTAGTTTCAAGCTCATTTTGGCAGAACGGGTGATTCTCTTCTTGATCAGCACTTACCCAGAAGTGCTTTGAATTCTGCTTTTGCTTTTGCCTTTCAGTTACTACTTGTACTTTTTTGTTCACTTCCTTCTCCTCCAAGCAACTCTTGTACTCAAGCTGATCAGAATTACATCTTCCATATGTTGTTGAAGAAGAGTAATCTCCAAGACAACTTTCATTTGTGGTAGAACATCGCTGCCCGAAGCTTCCGAACCCTTTGATCTCTCGCGTTAGCTTTCGAGCTCTCGATCTTTCTTCATTGAGTAATGCTTGATCACTTTCGAGAAGCTCTAAAATCCTCTCGGACAATTTTCTCACTCGCAATCCCCAGTTGAATCTGCAAAAGCACTAGTATATTCTCAACTGTCCCCGTGTGTGTGTGTTTTTTTTTTCTCTCAAAAGTGCTTTTAATGATACCAAAAGCACTTCCAAAATCACTATAAAAGAAACAATTTTACGTACCCTCTTTCATCAATGTATTGAAAATCATTTTTCAATATCTCCCTGATTACACCTTCATCGCTTTTGAACTCCTCAGCAACTCTTTTTGGTCCATGAGTTATGAGATATTCCAACAAAACTAGAGCATTGTATGAGGCTCTCCAATTCTTTCTATCGAATTTTAATAACCTAAATTGAAATCGAACCCTGATGTGAGTGAGATTCGATCTTAAGACCTGTCTCGTTCAACTATAAGAGATTTCGCGCGACTAAGAACCATATACAACAAGTAAGAAACTCAAACCTTTGATGAAGAATCTCCACAATTCTCCAATAATCATCAACTTCAAAGGCAGCCCTTGATATCACACCCATGGTTTGTGTATCTGGTGGCCATGGATTTCCATTTGTGGCTTCTTCTGTCAACCTTCAAGCACACACCACTCACATGAATTACAAACATACAAAAAAAAAATCATCAAAAGAATCATATATATAGTGAATATTGGATTAATTGATACAAGCAAGCAATGAATAAACTTACAATTCTGCTGGTGTGACATCAGTTAGCACCAGTCGAGCCGTCTTGATCTTCTCTTTCAAGTAGAAAGAAGCTTGAGTTTTGAATTTATGGAAACTTATAGGACTTGTTATTACCATGTTGATGTTACTGTTTAGACTTTAGAATGTTTAACATGTCTAGGAAAGAAAAAAATTGATGAAAAATTTGAAGGATTGCTTGATGGGTTACTTGCAAATTAGGTCTTGTATATATAGTATACTATATATACACGTAAGAAGTGCAACAACTCCATTATAGCACAAACATTAACTACTCTCCCAAATGAATTGGCTTTTTTAAAAGTTGTAATATAAGAGAGAGAGAGAGAGAGAGAGAGAGAGAGACCATGGAAGTTGACTATTAAAGTGAATTGGCTTATGTAAGAGTTGTAATAAAAGGAGAAAAAGAAAAAAGAAAAAAAAAAAAAAAGAGGGATGGAAGATGATTTTACAAGAGAATAGAGATTAGGAGAAAAAGATAAGGTGTTAATCAACTTTCAACATGATTAGAGAGAGAGACCATGGAAGTTGACTATTAAAGTGAATTGGCTTATGTAAGAGTTGTAATAAAAGGAGAAAAGAAAAAAGAAAAAAAAAAAAAAAGAGGGATGGAAGATGATTTTACAAGAGAATAGAGATTAGGAGAAAAAGATAAGGTGTTAATCAACTTTCAACATGATTAGTTTGTGAGAAGATATGTTGATATCAACACGGAATTTATAGCTAAATATTTTTAGGATGTTAAAAATTCCCACCCCTCCCTAAATGGCTAAATCTACTCTATTTAGAACAGATTTAAAGCGATATATTCAAACGGGTATATAGTCCCGATCTGATCCGTTATTAGTCCCGGATATTAGAGCTTAGTCAAGAAGATGATACTAAAGAAGTCAAAATAATGCAATTTTTTGACCTAAAAACGGAAGCCTAGCTACTGAAAACTTAAAAGTGAGTTGATTTCCAACTGAAAAAAAATTAAAAAATTAATTAAAGTGATTACTGTTGTAAATGAACTGACAAATAATGAATAAAAATATGAGAAAGAGATGAGAGAAGATAGAGAAGAGTGAGAGGAGAGAGAGATCATATTACTTTTGTATTGATCTCTTGATCAAGAAAAACCGATGACAAACTAATTAATCATCAGGTGAGTTCTCTCTCTATTATATATATATAGTGCTTTGGGAAAGCCCACTTGATTCACAATTAATGAAGAGAAGAGGCGGTCATTTGCATGGTTAAGGATGAAGCAAAACAAATGGTTTTAAGGGACGCACGTGGGCAGTCAAGTGGAGAGGTGCACTTGAGGTGTTAGGCGGTGGTGGGAATCCACACTAGATTTATAACACTCCCCTTGGATTTTCACTATTTGTATTTTAATTTGCTAGCGAAAAACCCAGTTGGCTTTTTTAATTACTCTCTCAAATGAATTGGCTTTTTCAAAAGTTGTAATAAAAAAGGAAAGGAAAAAAAATAAAAAAAAAAGAGAGAGAGACCATGGAAATCGACTATTAAAGTGAATTGGCTTATGTAAAATTTGTAATTAATTAATTAATTAATTAAAAAGGGGGGGGGGGGGGGGGGGGGGGGGGGGGGGGGGGGGGGGGTGGGTGGGGAGGGGATGGAAGACGATTTTATAAGTGATTAGAGATTAGGAGAAAAAGATAAGGTGTTAATTAACTTTCAACTTGATTTGTTTGTGCGAAGATATGTTGATATCAACACAGAATTTATAGCTAAATATTGTTAAGATGTTAAAAATTCCCACCCCCTCCCTAAATCCACGGATACCCACTCTGTTTGGAATAGGTTTGAAACGATTCAAACAAGTATCAAGTCGGTACCTGATCAAAAATTTTGAGGTGAAAATCGAAAACTCATTTGAATCACAGGTATGGTATGAGGCACCTTATCCCGATCAGGTTTCAGATATTGGACATGCCGATAGAGTCTCGATCTGATCTGTTGTTAGTCCCAATTATTAGAGCTTAGTCTCTTCAGAGTTAAGAAGATGATGCTAAAAAGTCAAAATAATGCAATTTTTTGACCTAAAAATGGAAGCCTAGCTACCTCCCTAAAAGTGAGTTGATTTCCAACTGAAAAAAATAAAATAAAAATTAATTAATTAATTAAAGTGATTACAAACCTACTTGACACGATTACCTGAACGGTGATTGGTTTCTTGTGTTATGTCAGCGAAACTTTACCCATAAAAGATCTTACAGGCTAAGCTAACTAAACTACGTAATACCCACAAGTTTCAATTGAGTTCCAAAAGAAGCCGAGGACCTAAATGTAAGATTTAATGGATTTTCACCATGAACAGGAATTAAATAAAAACAGTTTGGCAATGCTGTTAGTGGGTATGTCCCTGTAATTAAATGTTGAGAAACATTGTGTAACCGCACCTAAACTCATCAATTGATCAGAAAAAAATGGTTTACGTCATATAATGAAAAAAATTCATTTTTTTTTTATTATGATAGGGAACGAAAATTTTATAGGAAAAAATGGATAACACAATGGAACCTTTTGCTTCAAAAAAACAACGGAGCCTTGTACAAAGGGCAAAGAAGTGAACAAACAGTCCATCTACGCTGGTACGATAATATACGAAATTCTTCAAAATGTTGATTTATGCGACATATGAAGATGCTAGGCTCTTGAATTTTAATAACCAAAAAGTATGAAGACAAATAGAAACCGCATTGTTAGCTCATGTACCGTACCGCGTAAACAAGGTCATGAGAATCGTAGTGTTTTTTGCTCGCTGCAAACATTATTTATAAAAATGTGTATAACCTACAGTTTCCTAACCAGGTATCACTTTTCTATCTGCAGCATTGAAGAAACTAAATTGAGGCTAGAAAAGTCGCTACTTGTGGATCAACTGCTCATTTGGAAATTTTCCACATACCGGTCCTGTATCCCATTGACATGAGTGCAAGCTCCCAAAGCATGTTTGGAATGCTCAAAGGGTTCATCTTGGATCCCGGAATTTCAGACCAGTTCACCGATATCTCAATCACGGGGATACTGAACCGTTTGCATAGATAAAGTAACTCTACATCAAAGCACCACCTGCAGAAAATTGACATGGCTTTGAGTCGGCACATTTTCAAAAGTTTCAAGTGAACAGAAAATAGAAAAGATAAAATCAACATCACTCCATAAATAAAAATCTAAATAATGAGTGTCAATAAATTGAATAAGTTTTTCTGCAGTGGATAAAAAATTGAATATGATATGTGCTATGTAATGCAGTAAGTACCAACAGGGTACACAAAATGGCATTAAAAATCTTTGCTTTTTTCATTATTATTTTTTTCCATTTCTGGGAAAAATGGGACATAAATTTAAGATTAGAGAAAGAAAAAGTCACCTTTTCAGACGCATGTTTGTAAAAAGCTTCCTAGCAGCCGCCCTAGTAAACATCTTGAAACCACACTGATGCACCAAGAAGACCACATCAGTTAACGAAGCAGCACAATCACTTGAATTTCAGTACACATTATTAAGAACGCAAAAAACACTGGGATCTATACCGGCGCACAATTGGAGGTCCCATAAGAATGAAACATATTTCCTACCTGTGTATCACGAATTCCAGGGCCAGCAGTCAAGAGAACCACAAGATGGAAACCCTTCATCAAAAAATTGCGGTACCACTTCCTCTGAAACCAAGTAAACTAGTTCAACTAAAAGAAGTATGAAGCAAAACAGCAATGAAAAGAACGAAAATCATTTGAAGTAGGGTGTGGAACGAAGAAAACTGAACTGTAGCCAGAGCTTTCACTTCAAGATGAGCACGAGAACCAAATGCAGCGATTGGGATATCAGATATTCTAAATCTTGAATCACTAGCCGCTGAATCTCCATGATGATAATCCTTTTTGGCAACTGCATGGATCTATAGGCATAACATCAGGTAATCTGAAGTAGCATTGTATTCATTACGACATATGTATACATGAATTTTGACAATATGTATTCACTAATGAAAACTGCACGTTCATAATTACAGTATGAATAGAAAAAATCAATACAAACCTGACTTTCAAGTTTTTCTAGGTCATTAACCTTGGTTGCACCATCAGCATCCAGCATCAGAAGTAATTCACCACGTGCATGAAGCATTCCCTGTTTTACAATGCTTTCGCAAAGGTAAAGAGCTTCAATCAATTGTCGTCACACATAACAGGAAAAAGAAATCACTTCTTTCAACATCATTAAAAGAGCACACATCTGAAGAAATAAATTGCTTAGATTAGACTCACTTTTCTTATAGCTTCTCCCTTGCCGTGATTTCTTCCAAGAAGGACAACCCTCACATTGTCCACTGTGTATTTCTTTACATAGTCAAAAGCTACCCTTTTAGTTCCATCGGCACTTCCGTCATCAACAATCAATACCTGTACATGACATAGCAGGAAACAAAATGTAAAATAAATGCAGAAGATGGCAAGTGTAATGTCTAACCTCACATACGGTGCAAATAATAATCTATGCTACCTGTTAGAAGTCAATGAACTTTAAGTCTTACAGAAAAAATTGATGTTTCAAGCAATATTAAACGTGTAAATAATAAATACCAAAACTTTTTGGTAGGGTTGTAATGGGTAATGGAAAATATAACATTCATGGATCAAATAGGCATAAATGCCCTATAGCCAGAAGAAGTTTGTATAATAGATGCACAGAAAAAATTAATCCCTATGCCCTATGATGAAGAGCAAAACATTATTGTCAATATGGCAGAACATGGAATTTATAACCTCCTATAATTTGTTGTACATTATGTGAAATCACATTTTCCAGAATTTCATTGTATTCCTCTAGGCAATGAGACAGAAACAAGAAACAATATAGAATATAATATATGCTTGCAATAATACTATAATAAAATCTAACGTCAACGAAAACTAATTCGTCTAAGCCAACAAATGGAAGAAACAAAGTACCTCATAAGAGAATGACTTATCCTTTGCTGCCCGCTGTTGTAAATAACTACAAAGTAAAAGATAAGTATCATTACGCTTTAACTGTGATTCTCCCAGCAATATCCATCAATATAACTATTTTATTATAATACACCATTGTCCAAGTCCCATTCTTCTTTATATTACCATAACAGGATAATTATAAGTTACGCCACAAAGGTTACAACCAAAAATTATAAGTGCCAACATTTTAATGTATGTGAGCATAGCTTCTTATATCATTTTGATGCCCTTCCCTTGACCAAGGTGTAATCAAGCACTAAAAACAAGAGAAATTATGTCAGGAAACACTATCAAAGGTCCACATAGATCAGTGCACCCATTTCAATTCCGTAAGTAATATTGGGAAAATGTATTGGTATCATATGATGAATGAGTATAGAATATTATTAACACTATTTTCAAGTTTCCTGGTTCTTCTTCACTGGTATATTGTCTAGTTTCACAATTCACACAACTGAAAACACTAAAAACTAATTCCAGTTGCAGAGAGAGCAAATATAGAAACAGTTATGCTACAACTTACTTCACGGTTTCGACAAGAGCTCCAGGAAGCCTATGCTCTTCATTGAATGCTGGAATTATCAATGATATATACTTCTCCGCCGGATCAGTAATAGAAGGACAAGGTACCTGCACCATGATACATCCCGTGTATTTACTATCAACTAAACCCACTTCCAAATTTCATCGACTATTCTAAAAACACTAAAAATATAACGTAGTCGTAGACAATCCACCCGTAAATTGTGTATCATATATAAGTTCTGTGATATAACCCAATGCAAAGTAAACTATTCTTCAAGGATGCCTCTATATTCCACAAATGTAGTACAATCAATTTCAGCTACTTCAAGAAAAAATACATTTAAAGAAAAAAAAAATTCAAACTTTGTAAGTTAGAAATGGAACAATTATGAACCAAATTATATTATTGTACCTGCTTCAACGAACTGGGATCTTCAAAGATCGCAGGAGCTTCAATGTGACTGTAGTTAAAACCGCAATCAATAAATACAAATAAAACGCGAAAGAGATCGAAATACAAAATTGAAAATTAGGGTTTGAATTCAAAAAAAAAAAAAAAAAAAAACATACGTGTGGTTCTGTCTTCTTCTATAAGCTTGAGAGACGATGGCAGACACCAATCCAAACAACGCAATTAGAATCAGAACCGCGAAAACCTCCACGAATGTCCATAGAAGTCCCATGCTTTTTGGGTGAGTCCCGTCACTTTTTTACTTTTATTTTTTGGGTTGTTTTGCTCTTCTTCACAGTTGATTGATTTTATTAATTTTATTTTATACAACAAAAACTCGAATCCAGGTGACTTCGTCGAGTTGTTGATACTGTCATGGTTATATATACTATTGTGTTAAAACCAAACAACAAGCCCGTCTAGCTCAGTTGGTAGAGCGCAAGGCTCTTAACCTTGTGGTCGTGGGTTCGAGCCCCACGGTGGGCGATTTGAGATTTTTTATTTTTTTTATTTTTTTTTATTTTTTTTATTTTATTTTATTTTATTTATTTTTATTTTGACTTGGTATGAGACTATTTTGATCAAAGACTTTTTATTACAATTGAGACTATTCTTTTTTCAGGATTTGCTTTTTTCAAATTTCAAGTGCATTATTTTTCTTTGATTGCACGGCGAATCTTGAACATAAATATTAAAAAAGGATTTTGCATCAGTAGTATTTCAGTACCTGTCCTGTGAAAATCCACTTTAAATTCTGTCATCAGCTTTTGCTCCCCATGCATGCCTTACCTGCTCAAAGCCTCCAACTACATCGATATCACATTCTTTTTTATTTAATATTTATAACTATAATGTATAATTGATTAATTGTATACTCAATTAAATCAATCAGTATATTCTAATGACTAAGATCTCATCTGACTTATATTAGTATGCGTCTATCTTGTGTAAGGACTTTTCAATTTTTTTTTCTTAATATATCTTTGTGATTTGCACTGACTGAACAAGGTCGAGAAGATATAACTCCTTCACCTCGTAAACTCTGTAAAATTTCTCATTTGACAGAGTCTCATCTCCCTGATATTATCGAAGTCGGTTGATATTCAGGTCATGCATGTAGTGTTTAATCTCTATAGGTCCCAATAGATTCTTAACCTATTCGGTGTCAATTTTTTTATAAATAAAATAAAATTTTAATGACCCATCAAAGGTAATTCCAAAATTTATTTCATTTGCTTGTATGATTTGAGTTTGTATATATGAAACTCAAATTAGGTAACATTCATTGATGTTAGGAGTACAACGAAAATGGGAGGAAAAAGGTTTTTTTAAGTACTTTATTGCTGTTTATAGCATGTGACACCCTAGAACATTTATTGTGATGGAGCACCCACACTCTTGTAAATGTTTAAATTGTCACATACTTTTAGAAAAAAAAAAAAAAAACTTAATTAATTTTTACACATATTTATGGAAGTATATTAACTGAGCCTGCAAACAAAAAGAGGGAGGGGTATTCTTCAATATTTCTTCTCTTGTGAAAACTATTTTATTATTATTGTTGTTGTTATTAAAAATAAGTTATTTTATCTTTTTATTTTATGAAGTACTCCTATTACATAAAGAAAAGGATTAAAATCAGCATTTTAATAAAGGAAAATGCTATATATATAACTATATACATATATATATATATACATATATATATATATATATATACAGTCTTTCTATTATCAGTTCGAACTGACAAAACTTATATCAGTTCCTTGTATGTGGGCCACTGGATTTAAATACTTTGACTGACAAATGCATACAGTCAAGTCAAAGTATTTAAATCCAATGACCCACATACAATGAACTGATATAACTTTTGTCAGTTCGAACTGATAATAGAATTTCTGTATATATATATATATATATATATATCTAAACGTACAAATACAAATATGATATATTTGTAAATTTTAAATATAACAAGAAAGTTAAGGTGATTCAGTGGTAAGCTCCTCATACCTACAGTCGTTGTTGAGATTGTATGTTCAAATCCTATCCCCCAGCTCCCTCAATATCCCAAATTCGCACTTCAAAAAAAAATTTAAATAATATCACTTACATTATTGAAATTCAGAATTTTTAATAGAACATAACATGAACCCTAGAAGAAAATACAAATTTTCACTGAAAATTTAGAGAGAATGGAGAGATGGGCATTACTTATGTGCAATACACTCTAACCAGTAATATTATTCCACGTGATATAAATATCGGATGTATTGCATTCGGTGAATATATTATATTATTTTGATTTTAGAGATATGATATTATGATTAAAGGCACCAGAAAGAAGAGGAAAAGGATTGGGGGTTTCTTTTTCTAGTTTTCTTTTCCTTCACTTTTGTAGACCACAAAACTTTTTTCATGGGTGCCTGGTTGGCCCTTCACAGTTCACCCTACCCCATTTCTCTTTTTCCATCATGCCAAACAGCCTTAATTTCTCTTCTTTAATCTTTTTTCCATTCACTTCTTCTCATCATCATCACCATCATCATCATCACCATCATCACCATCACCATCACATGTCATGCATGATATATACTTCCACCATGCCACCATTCAATTAAACATCATTAACTAGAGAAATTAATCTTCAATTAAATTAATGAAAAATAATTATTATAAATGTTTTAATTTCTCAAGAAGGATAAATAAATAAATAGATTATAGAAATATGGTATAGCCAGACAAGTTTTAGCAAACCAATTTGCAAGCGGTGTTCACGGGTTAGATCTCAACAACAATTTACTAGAAAGCAGTGTCGAGATCAGAGAGAACAAATTAATGAAATATTTTAGACAGTCACAAGTCTCTCATGGTCTCATGCAACTAAATTCTTCACTAAAAAATCAAAATGAAAAAAATGAAAAAAAAAAAAGAAAAACATTTTGAATATTAATTTATTTGGAATATCAAATATGACAGTGATTGGATACCATTAATTACTTGAAAAATATAGTTCAACTACTGTTGTGTTGTGAGAAACACTTATCAATTGAAATTTGAAACCATGCATTTGATCTTATATATAATATACGTATCTTTTAGAGCTGCTGATAATTACCAACCCAACCCAAAGTTTGAAGATTGTAAATTAAGTTTCAGAACTTTATTTATTTTTAATTAAATGAAGATAAAAATATGAAGGATTTTATTGAAGAATAAAAATACGAAGAAAAATTATTTCTTATTTATTATTAAAAAAAAAATCATGAATATTCTTCTTGATAAGAAAATGACAGTATTCCCATAACTTCAAGTTGATATTCTGACTTACCTCTTATTCATCAGAAAATTCCCCAGAAAACATGTGCTCTACTGCAAATCAATACAGAGCCTGGAAATTCACTATAAAATACTCCAATTTATTCATCATACATTACATTTTTTTTTCCCAAAAAAAAAAAAAAAAAAAAAAAAGACCCCCAACAAATTAATAAACCAATTATTCCCCATTTTAAGAAATTAAAAAAAAAAAAAAAAAAATGTCAACCAAACTAAAAGAAGGTAAAAAAAAAAATAATAATAATATTAATGGGCCATGGCAACAGGAGGAGTGGTGTTACAGTAATTAATGCTTCTTTGGTTAGGCATGGCAAGCATTGCCGTGTGATCCAAAAAATCGTTGAGAGCAACCACTGACTGTAAAATTGTCCTCAAATCATCGGCGCATGAAAACCCTGTGTTTCCGGCACGGCGGACTGCGTAAACGTAGAAGGTGATACACCCTTTACGGAATTTGAACCGGGCCATCTCGCAGCCACGTCCAAGGCCTCTTATAAGCTTCTTGTTCACTTCTCCGAGTGGTATCTCCGGCGGCCAAATCCGATCGACTGATAACTTCATGGATTCTGACTCGAACACGAACAATACCACCTTTGACTTCTTGGTTCCAAGCCCTAGAGTGAGTGTGTGCCAAGCATGGTGAGCTAAGATTGTGAAGTTTGTCGGCAAGAAGCCAGTTGTTGATGGAAAAGCTACTTTGGTGGCGGCAGTGGTGGCGGTGGCGGTAGCGGTGGTGGTTTTGTTTGTTGGTGTAGGTAAAGAGAGGAGTTTTAGGAGCTCCAGAGGTCTGGCTCGTCGGATTGTGAAGGATTTTACGAGGAACTGACCGCCGAATTTGAGACCCTTTACTTCGGAGGTGGGCTTGAAAGCGATATCGGAGGAGGATGGTGGTGGTGGTGGTGGCGGCTTTGGTTTGGTGGTCTGATCATTTGGGTGCTGGTGTTTTTGCTTCTTGTTGTTGTGGTTCTTGGTGGTGCTCTTGAATAATTTCTTGTTCTTCTCTTTTTCTTCCATGGTTTGTTGTGGTTTTCTATTTTTTGGATTTAATTTCTTGGTGATGGTTTTTGTGTTGGTGTGTGTGGTGGTAGAGGTGGGTTTTGTTTGTGTGTGTATATGATAGCAAACCCAATATAAATTTTCTTTTTCTTTTTCTCTTTTAATTCTAACAATACTGTCCTGATATTATATATATATCCCGACCTAGTTAAAATTAAACACTACATATGCAGTTCCGATATATATATTTCAATAATTTTAAAATTACTAGTCTAAAAATTAAAAATTATAAAAAATTAAAAATTAAAAAAACTCTCAACACGTAATCCAGTTCCGATATATATATTTCAATAATTTTAAAATTACTAGTCTAAAAATAAAAAATTAAAAAAAATTAAAAATTAAAAAAACTCTCAACACGTAATCTTAAAATTCATGTAATGAGATGGATTCGTTAGTAGAGTAGGTGCACAACTCATCTACTGAGATAAGAGGGGATTGGCACCAATGACCAATCTATAACTTTTGGTGATGATACATTTTGTCTTTAATTATTTTGTTTGGTAATATCAAATATATAATATAGTCAAAAGGTTGGTCATCTTATACCCTCCTTTGCATAAATTTGTTATTCTTTGTTTTATGCCCCATCATTTTTATTTTTTTTATTTTTTTTTATTCTACTAGAGTCATGTTCATCAATATTTTAAGCCCGTCATTTTTAATGAATTTTCCTTTTATTTTTTTTATTATTTTTTTTAATGCTTAGAATCATTCCCATCTTCACAACAAGCAAACCTTCACTTGAAAACACAAACTGTGTCTATTTATTTTCAAATAAAAATGTTTAATGACAAGATATATAGGATGTGTCATATGGCTCATATATATATAAATTATTATTATTATTTTTATAAAAAAGAGATATGGTTATTAAATTTTTAAAAATATATAGATATACTATCCAACAAGTTTTGATATTTTTTTATTGAGAATTCGGGTATAATAAATGTAAAATATATATATATATATATATGTCATTCTATTATTAAAATAATGTATAGTTAGTATACAATATACATCATGATTCATCACACTACTCTTAATAGTTTTGATATTTTAATTATTATTTTTTTTTTTCAAGTCAATTCTTTATATTTTAAAGTGGGTTTTGAGATAGAAGTAAGTAAGTAAGTTGGAAGTTCTTGAGTAGTCTCATTTTTTGATGTAACATCTCATGATGTTCCCACTTGTTTTCTTCATCATCAATTTTTTTTTAAAAATAAAAAATAAAAAATCTATATATGATGCCTAGAATGTACTATTTATGGATAATATGTGTGATTCCTTATACATAATATAGGGGACAATTTCACCAAATCATGTACATGCAAAGTTGTAATTAGGTGTTGATGAATTATTACTAAAGTTGAGTGACAGTTAATTAACACCCACAACATTTCATGATTGATCAAATATGTTTATACTTAATTGTGAATTTTGTGATTAAATACATTCATTCTTCAAGTAAAAAAAATTAGAATCCAAAGAAAATCTCTCTCTCTATATATATTTACGGATAATCAAACAAAATACTATTGAGCTATGAGATCTCTAATCTGAATGAGTACTCTTTACCACGGAAGTACATGACCGGGTGAGCGGTGATTACTTTCACAAATATTTATAAACATAACATGTGCTACTTGAAGACTTTTAAGGTTATGACTGATAATATATATTGAACCACTAATTTGGTACATTTGTCTACTCATTAAAAGAAGATTGGGACCACCTTCTGGTAAATCCATTCAACAATTTATCAAGTCTCCCAAGTCCCAATCATAATTACACCCATTTGTTTTAAGGCTTTTGTTTCAATGAAATAATTTTACCCCTTTTTGTCACTGTAAAAAGTGTTTTTTTATATAACGTTTATAAAATCCGTATTTTACTGTAAATTACACAATTTTTGTTTTTTTTTTTTTATGATCAGTATCATACAGCCCCTTGTCTCGGTAGCGGAAGACTTCACAATCTACATCAGCCTATACAGATTCAAACCATTGCCCATAACATCAAAATAAGTATGGGAGATCTCTCTCGTTGTCGGAAACTGACTTTTTCTAAGTGGAAATAGACATCGGAACTTCATGTATATATACTCTCAGACGTTTTATGATAATCATGATCAAATAAAAACTTTTGTCCCTCTCAACCGATTAATTATATGTAATCAAGCAAAATGTACAACTAATTTGGGCACTAATTATTGTCAACAAAATTCCATTCTATAGTGTACGTTGAAATTGTCAGATCATCCTTGCCTGGATCTGGTCCCATTGTCACAAGTTGGTGAGAGTTGTTCAGAGGAAAGATTGAAGAAAATAAAATAAAATAAAATAAAATAAAATAAAGTGGTTATATTTGGTTCTTTGTTTTTGAGATAGAGAGATAAGGTTGGCTTTACCTCATCTATCACAACCAAATAAGCAGTCTTCTCATTAAAGTTGTTTCCTTCTAAAGGCACCCAATTTGCCTTTAATCATTTCATGAGACAAAAAATCAAAAAAATCAAAAATCAGAAATCTTGAAATCTTTAGAAGACCAAAAAAAAAAGCAAAATTCTTTCGATTGAGCCCACCTTGGGCCTCACCATGAAATTCTGTCAGGAATTGTGTATGTCTAGTAATGTAAATGTCGTTTTAACTGCGAACACAATTTTAAATGAAATTTAAAAGGAAAAATAACCACAATAGTATTTTTATAACTAGCGGCCCCCAGGGGCGTAGCTCTTCTAGTAGACAGGCAAGCTTGGGGTTTGGATAAATAACTCCCAAGTCAGCGGCTTAAATCCTATCGATAGTAAAAAGCTTAAAAAAAAATAAAAAAAAATGATCAAATAGATATATAGATAGATATTGTCAATATATATATAATAATAATAATAATAATTAGAGAGGTCTATCGATATCATATTATAATTTAATTGATATAAAATTTCCAAATTCAATAATTTCTCATTGGCTATATGTGGATTCTTTGGATGCAATTAAGTACTTCATTATATGGATCGACGTCAAGCACCAAAACTGATAGATAAATATAACAAAGTTAGTTCTGATTAACTAAATACTCATCAATAAACATGATTTTATGTCAACATCTACATATAGTTTTCAGTAATCAATCGCCAAAAAAACAGATAAGTATGAACTTCAATTCGATTTTTTTTATTTTTTTTTTAACGGCAAATTTTATTAAGCAAAGCGGAGGAAACCGCACCGAGAAAACGAGAGGCCCATGGGACAAACACACAAACAAACGTGTCTAAGAAGCCACAACCCATCAGAACTTCAAGTCGATTTAAATAATTGAATGTACATGGAAATTATATATGTAATCTAAACATAAGCATTGATAATTTTCCAATAATTGATTCTATATAAATAACGACCGTGTTGGATTAGTATATGTGACGTCTATTAATCCTACAATGTTAGTGGAAACGTTTGCGGACTATTTTATTTATCTTAGGACTCTTGCAATTGTATACACATATTGGGTTGAAAAGCCTGAAAACAAATTTATAGACTATTTTACAAGAT
Source organism: Acer saccharum (assembly GCA_030490815.1). NCBI lineage: Eukaryota > Viridiplantae > Streptophyta > Magnoliopsida > Sapindales > Sapindaceae > Acer > Acer saccharum. The sequence continues at coordinate 306,185 of CM059878.1, forward strand.
CATTAAGGCCAGTTTGGTATTGCTATAATTTTTATAATAATTACCGTTAGCTGTGTTGAAGGAATAATCAGATGTGGAGTTAATCATCCGATGTTTGGTTAATTGGATTTTTAAAACTACTGTATAGTTCAAAAACAGAATATATATGTTTAGTAATTTTATTGGAAAAGTGCTGATATTAGTTATAATGACTAAAATATACATGATTTGATGACTCTATTTTTTTTTTCATTAATTATATATATTAAATCAATATTTATATAAAATATTTAAATTAGGAAAAACAAATTCCATAAGAACAATAAAATATTTTCAAAAGATTTTATAAATCAAATCAATATTTAAATAGAATATTTAAGTTTGAGATGAAACAAGGTATATAAATGATTTTAACTTTATTTCATAAGGATAATAATGATATTTTAAAAGATTTATTAAATAGTTAAATAGATTATTTCATAATCACTTTAAAAAAGTAATCCCATACCTGCTTCTCAGATCGTTTGGCTTTTTTTGTTTACTTGATAACCAAGAAATCCATTACGTATAAAATTGAACTTATTACTTAAGATTTTCAGATCAGGTTTCATTGTTTGTTAACATATATTTTTATTTTTATTTATTTAAAAAAAAAAAAAAAAAAGACGGTTAGTGAGCAAAATATCACATCGGAAGAAACTAGAAAGTGAACAAAAAACAGGTTTGCTGTTGTTTTCCAAACATGTTTGTTGGTCCATCTCCATGGAATCACTTTCTACAAATTTCTTCAATTTTAATTTTTTTTCTTTATGAACCTTTCATTGTTTCAACTAATTTATATTTCGCTATCTGTGATTATAATAAGTAAATCAGTTAATTGAAAATTATTATTTTAAAAAATACTACATAATCATAATTAATTACTATTACTCTTAGTCTTTATACACCATTTTTGCCATTTTTGAGTTTAAGCTCCTTTACTTCAAAGTCTAGAGCAGCATACAGTGATAAGCGTAACTTGCATATCGATTCCAACCAACGAGAAACTGTTCTCACAAATTGAACGAGGAGAAAACTTCTCACACTTACACTTTTATGAGCGAGATGAGATTTGAATTCTCTTCACCAAAAAATATATAGAGAATTAGAGATCGAGCTGCACTTCCTTCACCATGAACAATTAATGCTTGTTTTCCATAACTTGATGATTATAAATGTTTTTGTCTAGAATGTCACAAGTAAATTAAAACATTTATTCACAATTAAAGAATATATGAATGAAGAACTGATTGAAGAATATATTTCTTTGAAGACAATCAGAAAGTGAGTTTCTGATCAGAAATTAATCCCAATACATTTTACTAACTATTTTCCTTGTCTCAATATTGTACTACAGTCAAACCATAAATCATAAACTTCAATTTGCAAGAGCAATGGAATATTGATGTGTATACATATAATTTGTTTGTCAAATTGATGTCCACAGCTGAAAATTTAATTGGACACTTACAATTAACAACATTAAAAGAATAAATAAATTATTGAATAAATTAAGACTATTATTTCTCTGCCAACACTACACGAAACTATAGAGTTTCCTTCAATCAAATCTCCCTCACATGAAGTTACAATTTCCATGGCCTGCAATCAAATACATTCACAAAAACTGTTTCAAAATATCATAAACTAAAAGGTAACTATATATATAGATTCTTTATGGTAGCTAAATTCTTATTATTCATATTAAAAATGTAAGTAATCGAACGAATTTCTTATACTTACTAGGATTAGTAGTCGTCAGGTACCCGGATTGAGAGAAATCGCAGTTGGAATCGTGGCGGCCATAGTTGTTATAGTAAGAGTTCATGACAAAGGAGGCATGAGACCACAAGTTATTGGGGTCATAGCAAGCACCACCAGCTTGAATAGGTTTGCAATCCACACCTTGGCTGCACACATAGTCTATGTTGGCTTGCAAGGCTTGATTACTGGTTCCACCTTTAGCTACACACCATTTCTTGTCACCTGTAGTTGGTGTTCCTGTACCTGGGGTCGATCTCCGGCCTCTGCCTCGTCGTTCACCACCTGACTGTAATAATATCATTGATGAAGAAATTTAATATATATGCTGTACAACCAGGTCCTGATTTTATCGAAATTCAGATGAACAGTTGATTTTATTAAAAAGCCAGAGGAGGCCAACAAAGAAATATTTCTGAATAAATAACCGACACAAAATAAAATAAAAATAATGAATCTCATCAGTCAGTAAGGTGGAGACAAGGGTAACTATGGGCACTCCAAAGCTTGGATAAAAAAAATATACAATTGATCATTTAATATAATATATATTAATATAAATATTATTAGTATTATTTTTATATAATTTTAATGCATTGTTACATATATACTAATTAATGTAGAAAGTATATAAACAATGTATTGACAATACGAGATTTGTCTAGTGGCAATGCTCTTTGTATCTACATTGGTGTCTTCCTTGGTTTGACTCACACTCGGTGTGTCTTCTTTGGTTTGATTCACACTTACACCGGTGTATTCGTGGGCTCGAGTCACACTCACACCGGTGTTTTCTTTGTTTTCTTTGGTTCGGGTAGTGTTTCCAGTCACATCCGTGTTTTCGTGGGTTTGAGTTTTTTTTTCCGTCACATCCTTATTTTCGTTGGTTTGAGTATTGTTTCCCTTCACATCCTTGTTTTCGTTGGTTTGAGTAGTGTTTCCACTCACATCTGTGTTTTTATTGGTTTCAGTCATATTCCCCTCCCCGGAATCCTAAAATTATAATTAATAAATAAATAAATATTTAAAAAATGACCCAAAATGAAAAAAAAATGTGGACTCGTACGTGAGTAGTGTTTTCACTCACATCTGTGTTTTTGTTAGTTTGGGTCGTGTTCCCCTCCCCGGAATCCTAAAATTATAATAAATAAATATAAACATATTAAAAGCTTTTTAAAAAAATTTGACCCGAAAAGAAAAAAAAAAATCCTGAAAACTCAAAACCAGAACTGAGTTCGAATTTATTTCATCGTACCTGTTGTTGTCCAGTTTTCATGATTCCGATATCATAAACTGGAGTGAAATCCGGTTTAAACAACCCGAAATTCTTCTCGGAGGTGGAACCCGGTTTAAGATTCTCGTTGAACAAAGCGAAAATGTAAGTCTCGAAAATCTTCTTCGGCATCAACGGAGTCCCAATGCTTTCGGTGGCACGCCGCGCCACGTTGCCGTTGAACGCCTTGGCGTTTTCCACAGAGCAAGCCGCCTCTTCGGGGTCACCAGCGGAGGACCATCCGGTCTCGGCGATGACGATTTCTATGTCGTCGTAGTCGATAGCTTTCATGGAGGTGTACACAGCGTCCATGATGGCGTCGAACATGCTCATGTAAGTGATTTTGGTGGTATCGTCGTAGATGCCTTTGTTGGGCTTGAATAGAGCATAGTCTGAGATACTTGGGGCCCATCCGAAATACGGGTACGGGTTGATCATGAGAGGTGATTTGGTTTCACGTAGGAATTGGAGCATTGGTACGATTATTTGCTTGTCGTACCCGACCCTGAACCGGGCTGCACTTGGTGGCTCCGAATGTTCGACTAAGCTTAGAGTATGTGGTGTTGATACCTGTAAAAAAAAAAAAAAAAAATAATATATCTATTGTTTTTAACAAAAAATTAGTATTAAGAATTTTAAGTTTGAAATAATAAGATTTTAATGTTTAACAAAAATTTGTAACATAATATAACATCCGATGGTCGAGTTTTGACATCGTAATGAAGAAAATTATGATCCCAACATATATATAATTGAATAGTTTATCGATTTTGACACAATTGGTGAACATGACCTGGATTTAATTAAGGAAGTATATAGGTTTGTGAGTTTTCATACTTGGAAATTATTTTTTATTTTTTTAAAAGAAGGAAAAATTTTCAAATGCAGCCTAGCTAATGCACATGTTTTATTCATGATATATATTATATGTGATGTATATTATTAAAAATTTGATTTTTGTATGGATAATTAAAATTTTATGGATTTTGAGACGATTAATTAACGGATTTTAACAGAAATTCGGATCCTAAAATATTGAAAGATTATGACTAACATAATTATAGTTTTTCCAAATATGGAAAATTGAATTACAAACCTGAATATCTTTGAATCCTGCATTAACCAAGGCCTTGTGAAGAGATTTCATAGCAGGAACAAGGTTGACAATCCAATCCTTGACAGCACTTTTTAAAATTTCATTACCAACAGTTACGCGTATGATCTTTGTCTCCGGATAATACGGAGCAATGTTATCCGCAACCCACTTTTGGGCGGTGGAGGCCTGGACAATCCCGGGAATGTCTCCGTTTCCCACGGTCACGGTCACGGAGATGTTAGTGTTGGCAAAGGCACGGAGAATCTCAGGGTTGGCATCGAAGAGTTTGATGCGGTCGATGGTGGTTTTTGTTTGGAGGAACTCGGCCACTTTAGCCGGCGGTGGAAGGTTGTCACCTAGCGTGCCATAGTTTACACCGATGGCCGTGGTGGTGGCAGCGAGGTGGAGGGAGACGGTGGCAAAGAGGAGGAGGAGGAGGGTGGTTTTGCTTCTTGTTGTGGACATGCTTGAGAACCCCGGAGGAAGAGAGAGTATATTTTTGGGTTACCAATTTTCCAATAATATGCAATAGAGGTGGCATATTTATAATGAAAAATTTTGTGGTCAAAAGTAACTTATTTTGGTCGTCGAGGATATTAGGGCAAACCCTATATTACGAAACAAATTAAAAAATTGACCTTAATTTTGTGAATAAATCATGCCTATCCAGATATGTAATTTTGGATATTTCTATTTTTGGGTGGGCGATAGAGCCGATTTTGGGAGATTTCCACATTCTTTACGCGTGTATTATGTATATATATTTAATCGCAACACGTGAAACCACGTATTTGTATTTTTTTTTTTAAGTATTATACTATTATATAAATTCTGATTTTTTTTTTGAACGGGGACTCGAACCTGCAATTACATGCACTTTATGTTTTGGTGATCATATTTGAGATTCGAACCTCTATCACTGATGTGAAAGCAGACGTGCTAATTAAGTTATTATTTCATACCGTTATATATAACAAATTAAAAACTAATTAATCCAGGATTGGATAAGAAATAATAAAAATATTTTAACAATTTCAAAACCACAATTCGATGGTGAGAAATCTGTTTTTAACTTTTTTTTGACTAAACCATATAAAAAATGAAGAATCTAGCTGGAGTAGTGGTGCCTTGCCGGCTCACCGCCTCACGCTGGCATCTATAATCTATATCTATCTACGTCGGTCGAACACGGCTTTTTTCTTTCAACAGTATTCAAACAAAGAGTGTGTGATCAAACGCGTCATGAGATTTTGTTCAAATCAGCCCATGTTCTATTGAACATTATTTGACCTTTTTTTTTTTTTTTTTTTTCCTTTTTAGTTTTGCTTCACTTGATTAATTATTCAAAATTGATCTAGAGAAGCAATCGGTGCATTTAATATGATGGCATATAAAGTCCCTGAGAATATTGTGATATGTGACCTTTATTTTTCTTTCAGTACAAGGAATCCACTTTTCATGCTTTGTTGAGTTGTCAATCTTTAAGAGATATTAATTAGAGAACAATTAATGTTGTTTCATGAAACTAAGGCGTTCATGAGTTCTTTACCATGGATTGTCTATGTAATCGAGCATTGTCTTATTCACGATTTCTGAATATTTATATGTTAGAATATCTACATGTGAAGTCATAAAAGAATATGACGTATAGAAGATAAGTTCAAGAAATAAAGAGAATGATGTTTATTTTCATACAAGAAGTTCAGTCCTCTCTACTTCAATGATCTTCATAGATTCTGATTGATTATTTCATATATGAACAATCAATTAGAGCTTAATTTTGTTTGAAAGGTTAATTTGAGTTGGAGTTAGATAGCTTTATTATTTAATCTGGATGAATTAGCTTGGATTGATATCTAGGATGTGTTACATTTTGTTTTTAAATTCATCTAGTATCCTATCACACGTGTGTATTTTTTTCGATAAATTAATGATCATAACAATGATTTTGAATTTAAATTTACATATGATTACTGTCATGATGAAAATATGATCGAATTGGTAAATTGATGATTTGGTAGCATTGTCACATCGAATCATTTTTCCAAATTCCAACTCTCGAGTATTGTTTTTAAGCTTTGATTGAAGCAAAACGGGTGAAATTATTTGCTCTTTTTATACATTGGGCCGGACCTAGCCCATTTAGTCTGGCCTAGGGTCCGAAACTTAATTGGGTTTAGATAAAAACATGTTGGACACTTGGACCACTCAATTCTGATCATACTGTATCTATACCTATTTTAGAGATATTTTAAAGGAAACAATACCTACATAGATTTGATTGGTATAGTGGTGCCCACAGTTCGGTTTTCGGTTAGAAAGCACCGATTTCGGTTCTGGTTCCGTGGAAAGCCCAAACCGTGCTTTCCACGTAACCGAAACCGAAACCGGTCTAGCCGGTTTGGTATCCGATTTTTAACTGCCGGTTAGGCGGTTTGGTTACGTTTTTTTTCTTTTTTTTTTTTTCAAATTTTTCGTCACGTGGCAGCAACTGATTGACTGTTTTTTTTATTATATATATATATATATATATATATATATATATATAAATACAAACCGGCGGTTTTTTTTGAAGCCTAACCGTAACCGAACAGTGTTCAAACTGATTCCCAACCGGTTTTTTAACTGCCAGTTTTGATCACTGTTTCGGTTACAGTTACGGTTTTGACTATACGGTTTCGGTTCAAAACCAACGGAAACCGCCGGTTTAACCAAAACCGTGATCACCTCTAGATTGACCGATACAAATAATTATATTGGAAATCCAACGCAGAGAAGACAATGAAAATCCATGACTTAGATTTAAGTTTAGGTTTACCTATTTCAGAGACATTTTAAAAAGGAAACAATATCTGTATAGATTTGATTGGTAGGTATTTAGAAAGTAATGCTATGTCATGTGAGAATATGAATGTTACAAATAATTAGGGACAAGAATCCTCTTCTCACCTCATCTTATTTAATCTTATGACACATAAGCATTACAATGAATGAATGGTTAAAATGTGATTGACACTTTATTAGAAACCAATCACATGCTTTTAAAAGGAGAGGAAAATGTGAGGATGAAGTGTGGTGATGAGAGGATCCTGGTCCAATAATTAGATAGGAAATCCAGCACCGAGAAGACAATGAAAATCCAGTTGGATTTCATGATTTAGATTTAAGTTTAGATTTACCTATTTTAGAGATATTTTAAAAGGAAACAATATTTGTATAGATTTGATCGGTAGGTATTATGGAATATAGAAATTAGGAGTAATTGCACAAACGTCCCCTGTTTTTAGGCCTAATTACAGGTATATGGACTTTTTACCAAATACTGCACAAACATCCCCTACCGTCGGTTGACTTCCATCCAAACTAACTGTTGACTAGATTTTTAGTATTAAAAGTCCAAAATACCCTTAGTTACTTATTTATACTTTATTTTGTCCCCCTTAAAGTAAAATAAATAATATAAAAATGCAAATAAAAAACTTTTAATTATACTTTTTTCAAACAAATTTTAAAAGACAAAAATATATAAAACAAAAAAATTTAGTCTTTAAAAAAAATTAGAAAGGGGAATGACGGAAAATTTTTAAGAAAAGAACTGGAGAACAGATCTAAAATACGCAATTGTTGGGACTTGGATCCACAATCATGTAAAACAAAACTGGATTTTAAGTTTTTGACATTAAAATACAATCATTATTGATGAATGAGAATTGAATATAATTGTGGTTTGTTAGTTTATGAATCATCAATAATTATTGTATTTTAATGTTAAACTTAAAATCTAGTTTTGTTTTCATAATTGTTGATCCAAGTCCTATTAATGACGTATTTGAGATTGATCTGTTCTCCATTTCTTTTCTTAAAAATTTTCTTTTATTCTTTTTTTCTAATTTTTTTAAAGTCTAAATTTTTTGTTTTATATATTTTTGTCTTTTAAAATTTGTTTTAAAAAAATATAATTAAAAGTTTTTTATTTTCATTTTTATATAATTTGTTTTATTATAAGGGGAATAAAATAAAGTATAAATAAATAACTAAGGGTATTTTTGACTTTTAATACTAAAAATTCTGTCAACGGTTAGTTTGGATGGAAGTCAACTGACGGTAGGGGATGTTTGTATAATATTTGGTAAAACATCCATATGCATATAATTAGGCCAAAACTCGGGGGACGTTTGTGCAATTACTCCTAGAAATTATTACCCTATTTGGTAATTTGACTTTTGCAACTAGTACCAAATATTTATTTATTTGTAGCCCATACCCTTCACCTTTTGTATATTCTTATTTCTTACCAACATCTACCATACCAAACAATTTTTAATTTCAAAAATCCTTGCACCCTTTCCCAAAATTTTGGTTGATAAAATATAAAATACTATCAACAAACTATTCCACTCAAAAAGTTAGATTATATAGAACTTGTAATTGTAAGAAATTTGATTAAAACATAATCAACATATATAGGCACAAAATTAATCCAAATATCAACCTAAACATGTTTCTATATCATGATTAATCAAACCCTAAATACATATTACTAACCCATGTCAATTCAAGAGAAAGTGAGACTGTAGAATGCGGAAGCGTACCTGAATCCATTGTCGGAGATCGGTGGACGGGTTGTGATCTTCCAAATTATCACGATCTTTAGGAACCCTAAATTGTTCTCTCTTTATCTGTTGATGGGGATGCAGACAAGAAAAAGTCTCGTGTAATTTGGGGACCATAACCCTAATATATAATAATGAGATTATTATAGGTTTTCCTATTTCTAATTTGGCCCCTCATCAAATTAGATATAGCACTCTGGTATCTACACATTAATTCCATGACAATTATACCCTCAAGCCTTAAAACTTTAAATCTTAATTAGATCACTTTAATTTAGGCTTAACCAAAAGATAGCACAACACATTTAATATTTACATGTGTGGCCCCACATGTTGGAATTTTCCAACAATCTCCCACTGGGCCACATATGTAACTTTACAAATGTGTATGACTTTATGAGCTCCAAAATTTTGCTATCACAGTTTTAGGGTATATCCGAACAATCTCGTCCATTGATTATGCCGTTATAGGATCAAAGCGGTTTTCGTCACATTTAGCGTGACTAAACCCATCAATGGTCACATACAACAACATAACCAAATGACATAGATCAATCATGGATGCGTAGCATGGAAATTACATGCAATGTGATCTATACATGTCTATTTCCAACTGGTCCTACTTTATTCTTTAGTGAGATCAATACTTAACATAATGTAACAGAGTGAAATGAACTGAATACTTTATTTCTGATCAGAAAAATATCCAAATACATAAATGCATAAGTATGTCCAAAATCAAACATAAAGCAATATAAAATGATACAAACTCCCACTATAATGTGATATCCTCACACAAAATAACACACATATGAGCAGTGTGCTCATGAAAGACCTTGGGTGGTAATCCCTGTGTAAGCGGATCCGCTATCATGGAGTTTGTCCTAATGTGCTTTATGGATATCTGTCCACTCTGCACTCTCTCCTTCACAACTAGGAACTTAATGTCAATATACTTTGATCTAGATGAGCTCCTATTGTTGTTGGAATAAAGCACTGCTGACTTATTGTCACAATATAATTTGAGTAGTCTTTCAATACCCTCCATAATGCGCAGCCAGTGACAAAATTCCGCAGCCATATTCCATGGTTGGATGCCTCATAACGTGCTACAAACTTTACTGCCATGGCATCCAGCATAATCGGAGTCGGAATACCTTATGATCTCTAACTATTCCGATCTCCTATATGTGAGCATGTGATCTTTTGTTCTCTGCAAATACCTCATAACCCGCTTGGCTGGTTTCCAATGATCCATCATAGGGTTACTTAAATATCTGCCTAACATACCAACAATGTACGCAATATCCGGACGCGTACACACCTGAGCATACATTAGACTCCCTACAGCTGATGCATATAGAATCTTCTGCATTTCCTTAACTTTAAGGTTATTTTTAGGGCATTGATTAAGACTGAACTTGTCTCCCTTAGTGACAGAGGTGTCACCTGGTTTGCTATCTTGCATGCCAAACCTTTTGAGCACTTTATCGATATAGCTCCTTTGTGATAATCCAATAATACCCCAAGAGCGATCTCGTTGTATCTGGATCCCTAATACAAAGGAGGCGTCACCAAGATCTTTCATCTCAAAATTCTTTGATAGAAATCTCTTGGTTTCGTGCAACATGCCTATATCATTTGTGGCAAGCAGTATGTCATCGACATATAAAACCAGGAATATGTGCTTACTCCCACTGAATTTGTGATACACACAATTATCAACGTTTATCTCAAAACCAAACGAGACAATCACTTGATGAAACTTGTGATACCACTGACGGGAAGCTTGCTTGAGTCCATAGATGGACTTTGTCAATTTGCAAACCATATTCTTTGGGTCTCTTGACTCAAAGTTTTCTGGTTGCACCATATAAATTGTTTCGTCAATGTCACCATTGAGAAACGCTGTTTTGACATCCATCTGATGAAGCTCAATGTCAAAATGTGCAACAAGTGCCATGATTGTCCTTAAAAAGTCTTTCATTGAAACTGGAGAGAAAGTCTCTTTGAAGTCAATCCCTTCCTTTTAGGTAAAGCCTTTAGCTACAAGACGAGCCTTATACCTCTCCACATTACCTTTCGAATCCCTTTTGGTTTTAAAAATCGTCTGGAATAGCATTTTATTGTATTTCTCTAGGAACATGAGGAAGACATTGGAATGGTGGAATATGATCCAATCAACCTCCATCAAGCCATGCAACGTTCCAACTTTCAGAAGTGGATTGATGCCATGAATGAGGAGTATAAGTCTATGCAAGACAATAAGGTTTGGGAACTTGTCCTATTACCAGAAGGTGCGAAGCCCATTGGTTGTAAATGGATTTTTAAAACCAAAAGGGATTCGAAAGGTAATGTGGAGAGGTATAAGGCTCATCTTGTAGTTAAAGGCTTTACCCAAAAAGAAGGGATTAACTTCAAAGAGACTTTCTCTCCAGTTTCAACGAAAGACTCTTTTAGGATAATCATGGCACATGTTGCACATTTTGACCTTGAGCTTTATCAAATGGATGTCAAAACAGCGTTTCTCAATGGTGACATTGACGAAACAATTTATATGGTGCAACCAGAAAACTTTGAGTCAGGAGACCCAAAGAATATGGTCTGCAAATTGACAAAGTTCATCTATGGACTCAAGTAAGCTTCCCGTCAGTGGTATCACAAGTTTCATCAAGTGATTGTCTCGTTTGGTTTTGAGATAAACGTTGATAATTGTGTGTATCACAAATTCAGTGGGAGTAAGCACATATTCCTGGTTTTATAGGTCGATGACATACTGCTTGCCGCAAATGATATAAGCATGTTGCATGAAACCAAGAGATTTTTATCAAAGAATTTTGAGATGAAAGATCTTGGTGACGCCTCCTTTGTATTAGGGATCCAGATACAATGAGATCGCTCTCGGGGTATTCTTGGATTATCACAAAGGAGCTATATCGATAAAGTGCTTAAAAGGTTTGGGATGCAAGACAGCAAACCAGGTGACACCCCTATCGCTAAGGGAGACAAGTTCAGTCTCAATCAGTGCCCTAAAAATAATCTTGAAGTTAAGGAAATGCAGAAGATTCCATATGCATCAGCTGTAGGGAGTCTAATGTATGCTCAGGTGTGTACGCGTCCGGATATTGCGTACATTGTTGGTATGTTAGGCAGATATTTAAGTAACCCTAGGATGGATCATTAGATAGTAGCCAAGCGGGTTATAAGGTATTTGCAGAGAACAAAAGATCACATGCTCACATATAGGAGATCGGATCAGTTAGAGATCATAAGGTATTCCGACTCCGATTATGCTGGATGCCATGATAGCAAAGTTTGTAGCATGCTATGAGGCATCCAACCATGGCATATGGCTGCGGAATTTTGTCACTGGCTACGCATTATTATAGTAGAAACACTAGTCGTAAAGAGAATTAAAACATATATGATGGATTTTGTTTGAGTTTTGGGTAACAGATCGGACCCAATTAAAAAAAAAAAAATATATATATATATATCGTTTTTTTTTTCTCTCAGGCAGGCCCCTCTCTTGAAAATTCGAAATTTTTGAGGGGTTTGTTTTGTAATTATTTTGGGTCATTGTGTGATTTTGATAAATTATATGGGTCAATTTGTATTTATTGAAAATATAGGGACCTTTCTGTAATTGTACAAACTCAGGGGCTGATTCGTAATTATAAAATTGAGGGGCCTTTCTGTAATTTTGCAAAATCAGGGGTCAATTTGTAATTTTGATAAAAAATAAAATCAACTCAAATTCAAATATTTTGTGGTATATTTTTATGGTTAAATAAAGTAATCCATCATTCTAAATGGGCTAATTAAAACAAGATGTCGCCAAAGTGACCTCTCTTGTGTAGATTGTTCATGAAGGATGTTGAATGTTTGTGTGTATGTAAATTCATGCCGGTATTAGCCGGCCCAAAGGAAGGTTAATACTTGGCCGAATTGCACACACACCTGTGGTGGTAAACATGTGACAATTATAAGGTTTTACATGTGAATAATAAGTCGATCCAAAGATAGATTTATTATTTAACATGAATTATTGTCAATGATTGATCACTACAATAAGAATATCACTTACAGTTAATATTGTGTTTGTAAATTCATGCGGGTATTAGCCGGCCCAAAGGAAGGTTAATACTTGGCCGAATTGTACACACACATGTGGTGATAAACATGTGACAATTATAAGGTTTTACATGTGAATAATAAGTCGATCCAAAGATAGATTTATTATTTGACATGAATTATTGTCAATGTTTGATCACTGCAACAAGAGTACCACTTACAAATAATATTACTGTCCAAAGACTTGATATAAATGTTGTGCTAGGTATCTTGAGATGGGACTTACCATTATTTGAATTTGTTGATTATTGTATTTGGTTATTAATGTGAGTATGTCTGTTTGTTTGTTTGTTTGTTTGTTTTGTTCTCTTTACGGCTAGTGTTTCTACTATATCTGCTAATATCAACTCTATACTCATGCTTAATGGGACCAACTTTAAGGATTAGAAGGAGAACATAGAAATTGTTCTCGGCTGCATGGATCTGGACCTTGCACTTTGGATTGAGTAGTCCGCTTCTTTTACGGATGCAAGTTCTCTTGATGACAGGAAGAACTTTGAGAAGTGGGATCGCTTAAATTGTATGAGTCTTATGATCATCAAGCGCGGCATTCCAGAGGCATTTAGGGGTGCGGTATCTGAAAAGATAACCAAAGCTAAAGAGTTCCTAACCGAAATTGAAAAACGTTTTGTGAAAAACGATAAGGCAGAAACAAGCACGCTTTTGCAAAACTTGATTTCTATGAAGTACAAAGGCAATGGGAACATAAGGGAGTACATTATGGAAATGTCTCATATTGCTTCTAAAGTTAAGGCACTAAAGCTCGAGCTATCTAACGACTTGCTCGTGCATTTAGTCTTAATATCACTTCCTGCACAATACAGTCAGTTTAAGGTCAATTACAATTGTCAAATGGAGAAATAGACTCTTAATGAGCTCATTTCTTACTGTGTGCAAGAGGAAGAGATATTGAAGCAAGACAGAATTGAAAGTGCTCATTTGGCTAGCACCTCTAAGGACAAGGGCAAAAAGAGTAAGAATAATGAAACGCTCAAAACAGCAGCTTATATTTTGAACCAAGTGCCAACTAAAGCAGCTGTAAAAACACCTTATGATTATGAGCTTTGGACAGGCAGAGAGCCCATTCTAAAGCATTTTCATATTTGGGGATTTCTAGCTGAGGCAAGGCCTTACAGGCCATATGAAAAGAAATTGGACTCCAAAACTGTGAGCAGCTACTTCATTGGTTACTATAAGCGATTTAAGGGCTATAAGTTTTATGATCCCACACTTAGGTCAATTTTTGAGACGGGAACTGCAACATTTTTTGAGGATGTTGAGTTTGGGGGGAGCAATAAGGTTAGAGACATTGTCTTTGAGGAGGAATCAATTTCGATTCCCACGATCGCTTTTGACAATGTGCAGGTTTCTATACCTGTCATTGATTAAGAAGCAAATCTGGATCCTCAACCAGGCAATGTTGATCAAACCCGTTCCTGAGGAACAAACTCAACAACCTCAAGAATCAGTGCCATTAAGGCGATCCACTAGAGAAAGGAGAAATGCTATTCCGGACGATTTTATTGTATTTCTCTAGGAACATGAGGAAGACATTGGAATGGTGGAAAATGATCCAATCAACCTCCATTAAGCCATGCAACGTTCCAACTTTCAGAAGTGGATTGATGGGCCTATGAGTGTGCCCATCCTCAGTTGTTGACAATAAGGTTTGGGAACTTGTCCCATTACCAGAAGGTGTGAAGCCCATTGGTTGTAAATGGATTTTTAAAACCAAAAGGGATTCGAAAGGTAATGTGGAGAGGTATAAGGCTCGTTTTGTAGCTAAAGGCTTTACCCAAAAGGAAGGGATTGACTTCAAAGAGACTTTCTCTCCGGTTTTAATGAAAGACTCTTTTAGGATAATCATGGCACTTGTTGTACATTTTGACCTTGAGCTTCATCAGATGGATGTCAAAACAGCGTTTCTCAATGGTGACATTGACGAAACAATTTATATGGTGCAACCAGAAAACTTTGAGTCAGGAGACCCAAAGAATATGGTCTGCAAATTGACATAGTCCATCTATGGACTCAAGCAAGCTTCCCGTCAGTGGTATCACAAGTTTCATCAAGTGATTGTCTCGTTTGGTTTTGAGATAAACGTTGATAATTGTGTGTATCACAAATTCAGTGGGAGTAAGCACATATTCCTGGTTTTATATGTCGATGACATACTGCTTGCCACAAATGATATCTTGTAAGAAATTTGATTAAAACATAATCAACATATATAGGCACAAAATTAATCCAAATATCAACCTAAACATGTTTCTATATCATGATTAATCAAACCCTAAATACATATTACTAACCCATGTCAATTCAAGAGAAAGTGAGACTGTAGAATGCGGAAGCGTACCTGAATCCATTGTCGGAGATCGGTGGACGGGTTGTGATCTTCCAAATTATCACGATCTTTAGGAACCCTAAATTGTTCTCTCTTTATCTGTTGATGGGGATGCAGACAAGAAAAAGTCTCGTATAATTTGGGGACCATAACCCTAATATATAATAATGAGATTATTATAGGTTTTCCTATTTCTAATTTGGCCCCTCATCAAATTAGATATAGCACTCTGGTATCTACACATTAATTCCATGACAATTATACCCTCAAGCCTTAAAACTTTAAATCTTAATTAGATCACTTTAATTTAGGCTTAACCAAAAGATAGCACAACACATTTAATATTTACATGTGTGGCCCCACATGTTGGAATTTTCCAACAATCTCCCACTGGGCCACATATGTAACTTTACAAATGTGTATGACTTTATGAGCTCCAAAATTTTGCTATCACAGTTTTAGGGTATATCCGAACAATCTCGTCCATTGATTATGCCGTTATAGGATCAAAGCGGTTTTCGTCACATTTAGCGTGACTAAACCCATCAATGGTCACATACAACAACATAACCAAATGACATAGATCAATCATGGATGCGTAGCATGGAAATTACATGCAATGTGATCTATACATGTCTATTTCCAACTGGTCCTACTTTATTCTTTAGTGAGATCAATACTTAACATAATGTAACAGAGTGAAATGAACTGAATACTTTATTTCTGATCAGAAAAATATCCAAATACATAAATGCATAAGTATGTCCAAAATCAAACATAAAGCAATATAAAATGATACAAACTCCCACTATAATGTGATATCCTCACACAAAATAACACACATATGAGCAGTGTGCTCATGAAAGACCTTGGGTGGTAATCCCTGTGTAAGCGGATCCGCTATCATGGAGTTTGTCCTAATGTGCTTTATGGATATCTGTCCACTCTGCACTCTACCAATTGAATCAGACAACATATGTCAAACATATATTAAATAATATATTAAACATATATATGATACAAACAGTGAAGCACTGATTTATATTAAACAATAGATCAAACATATATTGATACAAAGCAGTGAAGCACCGATTTATATTAAAATAATAAATATCATAGGACAGTGTATGAACAACACAACATATCTCTAAAAATTCCTTAAATTCTCAAGAATCGATCATGGGTGGCTCTGATACCACTTGTAAGAAATTTGATTAAAACATAATCAACATATATAGGCACAAAATTAATCCAAATATCAACCTAAACATGTTTCTATATCATGATTAATCAAACCCTAAATACATATTACTAACCCATGTCAATTCAAGAGAAAGTGAGACTGTAGAATGCGGAAGCGTACCTGAATCCATTGTCGGAGATCGGTGGACGGGTTGTGATCTTCCAAATTATCACGATCTTTAGGAACCCTAAATTGTTCTCTCTTTATCTGTTGATGGGGATGCAGACAAGAAAAAGTCTCGTGTAATTTGGAGACCATAACCCTAATATATAATAATGAGATTATTATAGGTTTTCCTATTTCTAATTTGGCCCCTCATCAAATTAGATATAGCACTCTGGTATCTACACATTAATTCCATGACAATTATACCCTCAAGCCTTAAAACTTTAAATCTTAATTAGATCACTTTAATTTAGGCTTAACCAAAAGATAGCACAACACATTTAATATTTACATGTGTGGCCCCACATGCATGGCTTGATGGAGGTTGCATTATCACAGTTTGCTATCTTACCATTATTTGAATTTGTTGATTATTGTATTTGGTTATTAATGTGAGTATGTTTGTTTGTTTGTTTGTTTGTTTTGTTCTCTTTACGGCTAGTGTTTCTACTATATCTGCTAATATCAACTCTATACTCATGCTTAATGGGACCAACTTTAAGGATTAGAAGGAGAACATAGAAATTGTTCTCAGCTGCATGGATCTGGACCTTGCACTTTGGATTGAGTAGTCCGCTTCTTTTACGGATGCAAGTTCTCTTGATGACAGGAAGAACTTTGAGAAGTGGGATCGCTTAAATTGCATGAGTCTTATGATCATCAAGCGCGGCATTTCGGAGGCATTTAGGGGTGCGGTATCTGAAAAGATAACCAAAGCTAAAGAGTTCCTAACCGAAATTGAAAAAAAAAAAAAAAAAAAAAAAACGTTTTGTGAAAAACGATAAGGCAAAAACAAGCACGCTTTTGCAAAACTTGATTTCTATGAAGTACAAAGGCAATGGGAACATAAGGGAGTACATTATGGAAATGTCTCATATTGCTTCTAAAGTTAAGGAACTAAAGCTCGAGCTATCTAACAACTTGCTCGTGCATTTGGTATTAATATCACTTCCTGCATAATACAGTCAATTTAAGGTCAGTTACAACTGTCAAAAGGAGAAATAGACTCTTAATGAGCTCATTTCTTATTGTGTGCAAGAGGAAGAGATATTGAAGCAAGACAGAATTGAAAGTGCTCATTTGGCTAGCACCTCTAAGGACAAGGGCAAAAAGAGTAAGAATAATGAAACGCTCAAAACAGGAGCTTATATTTTGAACCAAGTGCCAACTAAAGCAGCTGTAAAAACACCTTATGATTATGAGCTTTGGACAGGCAGAGAGCCCATTCTAAAGCATTTTCACATTTGGGGATTTCCAGCTGAGGCAAGGCCTTACAGGCCATATGAAAAGAAATTGGACTCCAAAACTGTGAGCAACTACTTCATTGGCTATTCTGAACGATCTAGGGGCTATAAGCTTTATGATCCCACACTTAAGTTAATTTTTTGAGACGGGAACTGCAACATTTTTTTTTAGGATGTTGAGTTTGGGGGGAGACATAAGGTTAAAGACATTGTCTTTGAGGAGGAATCAGTTTCGATTCCCACTATTGCTTTTGACAATGTGCAGGTTTCTATACCTATCATTGATCAAGAAGCAAATCCAGATCCTCAACCAGACAATGTTGATCAACCCCCATTCAAGATGAGGTAATTGTTCCTGAGGAACAAACTCAACAACCTCAAGAACTAGTGCCATTAAGGCGATCCACTAGAGAAAGGAGAAATGCTATTCCGGACGATTTTATCGTATTTCTCCAGGAACATGAGGAAGATATTGGAATGGTGGAAGATGATCCAATCAACCTCCATCAAGCCACAACCTCCATCAAGCCATGCAAGGTTCCAACTCTCAGAAGTGGATTGATGCCATGAATGAGGAGTATAAGTCTATGCAAGACAATAAGGTTTGGGAACTTGTCCCATTACCGGAAGGTGCGATGCCCATTGGTTGTAAATGGATTTTTAAAACCAAAAGGGATTCGAAAGGTAATGTGGAGAGGTATAAGGCTCGTCTTGTAGCTAAAGGCTTTACCTAAAAGGAAGGGATTGACTTCAAAGAGACTTTCTCTCCAGTTTCAATGAAAGACTCTTTAAGGATAATCATGGCACTTGTTGCACATTTTGACATTGAGCTTCATCAGATGGATGTCAAAACAGCGTTTCTCAATGGTGACATTGACGAAACAATTTATATGGTGCAACCATAAAACTTTGAGTCAGGAGACCCAAAGAATATGGTCTGCAAATTGACAAAGTCCATTTATGGACTCAAGCAAGCTTCCCGTCAGTGGTATCACAAGTTTCATCAAGTGATTGTCTCGTTTGGTTTTGAGATAAACGTTGATAATTGTGTGTATCACAAATTCAGTGGGAGTAAGCACATATTCCTGGTTTTATATGTCGATGACATACTGCTTGCCACAAATGATATAGGCATGTTGCACGAAACCAAGAGATTTCTATCAAAGAATTTTGAGATGAAAGATCTTGGTGACGCCTCCTTTGTATTAGGGATCCAGATACAACGAGATCGCTCTTGGGGTATTATTGGATTATCACAAATGAGCTATATCGATAAAGTGCTCAAAAGGTTTGGCATGCAAGATAGCAAACCAGGTGACACCTCTGTCACTAAGGGAGACAAGTTCAGTCTTAATCAATGCCCTAAAAATAACCTTAATTCTATATGCATCAGCTGTAGGGAGTCTAATGTATGCTCAGGTGTGTACGCGTCCGGATATTGCGTACATTGTTGGTATGTTAGGCAGATATTTAAGTAACCCTATGATGGATCATTGGAAAGCAGCCAAGCGGGTTATGAGGTATTTGCAGAGAACAAAAGATCACATGCTCACATATAGGAGATCGGAACAGTTAGAGATCATAAGGTATTCCGACTCCGATTATGCTGGATGCCATGGCAGTAAAGTTTGTAGCACGTTATGAGGCATCCAACCATGGAATATGACTGCGGAATTTTGTCACTGGCTGCGCATTATGGAGGGTATTGAAAGACCACTCAAACTATATTGTGACAATAAGTCAGCAGTGCTTTATTCCAACAACAATAGGAGCTCATCTAGGTCAAAGTATATTGACATTAAGTTCCTAGTTGTGAAGGAGAGAGTGCAGAGTGGACAAATATCCATAGAGCACATTGGGACAAACTCCATGATAGAGGATCCGCTTACAAAGGGATTACCACCCAAGGTCTTTCATGAGCACACTGCTCATATGGGTGTTATTTTGTGTGAGGATATCACATTATAGTGGGAGTTTGTATCATTTTATATTGCTTTATGTTTGATTTTGGACATACTTATGTATTTATGTATTTGGATATTTTTCTGATCAGAAATAAAGTATTCAGTCCATTTCACTCTGTTACATTATGTTAAGTATTGATCTCACTAAAGAATAAAGTAGGACCAGTTGGAAATAGACATGTATAGATCACATTGCATGTAATTTCCATGCTACGCATCCATGATTGATCTATGTCATTTGGTTATGTTGTTGTATGTGACCATTGATGGGTTTAGTCACGCTAAATGTGACGAAAACCGCTTTGATCCTATAACGGCATAATCAATGGACGAGATTGTTCAGATATACCCTAAAATTGTGATAGCAAAATTTTGGAGCTCATAAAGTCATACACATTTGTAAAGTTACATATGTGGCCCAGTGGGAGATTGTTGGAAAATTCCATCATGTGGGGCCACACATGTAAATATTAAATGTGTTGTGCTATCTTTTGGTTAAGCCTAAATAAAGTGATCTAATTAAGATTTAAAGTTTTAAGGCATAAGGGTATAATTGTCATGGAATTAATGTGTAGATACCAGAGTGCTATATCTAATTTGATGAGGGGCCAAATTAGAAATAGCAAAACCTATAATAATCTTATTATAGTATATTAGGGTTATGGTCCCCAAATTACACGATACTTTTTCTTGTCTGCATCCCCATCAACAGATAAAGAGAGAACAATTTAGGGTTCCTAAAGATCGTGATAATTTGGAAGATCACAACCCGTCCACCGATCTCCGACAATGGATTCAGGTACGCTTCCGCATTCTACAGTCTCTTTCTCTTGAATTGACATGGGTTAGTAATATGTATTTAGGGTTTGATTAATCATGATATAGAAACATGTTTAGGTTGATATTTGGATTAATTTTGTGCCTATACATGTTGATTATGTTTTAATCAAATCTCTTACAAGTGGTATCAGAGCCTCCATCAAGCCACAACCTCCATCAAGCCATGCAAGGTTCCAACTCTCAGAAGTGGATTGATGCCATGAATGAGGAGTATAAGTCTATGCAAGACAATAAGGTTTGGGAACTTGTCCCATTACCAGAAGGTGCGATGCCCATTGGTTGTAAATGGATTTTTAAAACCAAAAGGGATTCGAAAGGTAATGTGGAGAGGTATAAGGCTCGTCTTGTAGCTAAAGGCTTTACCTAAAAGGAAGGGATTGACTTCAAAGAGACTTTCTCTCCAGTTTCAATGAAAGACTTTTTAAGGACAATCATGGCACTTGTTGCACATTTTGACATTGAGCTTCATCAGATGGATGTCAAAACAGCGTTTCTCAATGGTGACATTGACGAAACAATTTATATGGTGCAACCAGAAAACTTTGAGTCAAGAGACCCAAAGAATATGGTTTGCAAATTGACAAAGTCCATCTATGGACTCAAGCAAGCTTCCCGTCAGTGGTATCACAAGTTTCATCAAGTGATTGTCTCGTTTGGTTTTGAGATAAACGTTGATAATTGTGTGTATCACAAATTCAGTGGGAGTAAGCACATATTCCTGGTTTTATATGTCGATGACATACTGCTTGCCACAAATGATATAGGCATGTTGCACGAAACCAAGAGATTTCTTTGATAGAAATCTCTTGGTTTCGTGCAACATGCCTATATCATTTGTGGCAAGCAGTATGTCATCGACATATAAAACCAGGAATATGTGCTTACTCCCACTGAATTTGTGATACACACAATTATCAACGTTTATCTCAAAACCAAACGAGACAATCACTTGATGAAACTTGTGATACCACTGACGGGAAGCTTGCTTGAGTCCATAAATGGACTTTGTCAATTTGCAGACCATATTCTTTGGGTCTCCTGACTCAAAGTTTTATGGTTGCACCATATAAATTGTTTCGTCAATGTCACCATTGAGAAACGCTGTTTTGACATCCATCTGATGAAGCTCAATGTCAAAATGTGCAACAAGTGCCATGATTATCCTTAAAGAGTCTTTCATTGAAACTGGAGAGAAAGTCTCTTTGAAGTCAATCCCTTCCTTTTAGGTAAAGCCTTTAGCTACAAGACGAGCCTTATACCTCTCCACATTACCTTTCGAATCCCTTTTGGTTTTAAAAATCCATTTACAACCAATGGGCATCGCACCTTCCGGTAATGGGACAAGTTCCCAAACCTTATTGTCTTGCATAGACTTATACTCCTCATTCATGGCATCAATCCACTTCTGAGAGTTGGAACCTTGCATGGCTTGATGGAGGTTGTGGCTTGATGGAGGTTGATTGGATCATCTTCCACCATTCCAATATCTTCCTCATGTTCCTGGAGAAATACGATAAAATCGTCCGGAATAGCATTTCTCCTTTCTCTAGTGGATCGCCTTAATGGCACTAGTTCTTGAGGTTGTTGAGTTTGTTCCTCAGGAACAATTACCTCATCTTGAATGGGGGTTGATCAACATTGTCTGGTTGAGGATCTGGATTTGCTTCTTGATCAATGATAGGTATAGAAACCTGCACATTGTCAAAAGCAATAGTGGGAATCGAAACTGATTCCTCCTCAAAGACAATGTCTTTAACCTTATGTCTCCCCCCAAACTCAACATCCTCAAAAAATGTTGCAGTTCCCGTCTCAAAAATTAACCTAAGTGTGGGATCATAAAGCTTATAGCCCCTAGATCGTTCAGAATAGCCAATGAAGTAGTTGCTCACGGTTTTGGAGTCCAATTTCTTTTCATATGGCCTGTAAGGCCTTGCCTCAGCTGGAAATCCCCAAATGTGAAAATGCTTTAGAATGGGCTCTCTGCCTGTCCAAAGCTCATAATCATAAGGTGTTTTTACAGCTGCTTTAGTTGGCACTTGGTTCAAAATATAAGCTCCTGTTTTGAGCGTTTCATTATTCTTACTCTTTTTGCCCTTGTCCTTAGAGGTGCTAGCCAAATGAGCACTTTCAATTCTGTCTTGCTTCAATATCTCTTCCTCTTGCACACAATAAGAAATGAGCTCATTAAGAGTCTATTTCTCCTTTTGACAGTTGTAACTGACCTTAAATTGACTGTATTATGCAGGAAGTGATATTAATACCAAATGCACGAGCAAGTTGTTAGATAGCTCGAGCTTTAGTTCCTTAACTTTAGAAGCAATATGAGACATTTCCATAATGTACTCCCTTATGTTCCCATTGCCTTTGTACTTCATAGAAATCAAGTTTTGCAAAAGCGTGCTTGTTTTTGCCTTATCGTTTTTCACAAAACGTTTTTTTTTTTTTTTTTTTTTTTTTTCAATTTCGGTTAGGAACTCTTTAGCTTTGGTTATCTTTTCAGATACCGCACCCCTAAATGCCTCCGAAATGCCGCGCTTGATGATCATAAGACTCATGCAATTTAAGCGATCCCACTTCTCAAAGTTCTTCCTGTCATCAAGAGAACTTGCATCCGTAAAAGAAGCGGACTACTCAATCCAAAGTGCAAGGTCCAGATCCATGCAGCTGAGAACAATTTCTATGTTCTCCTTCTAATCCTTAAAGTTGGTCCCATTAAGCATGAGTATAGAGTTGATATTAGCAGATATAGTAGAAACACTAGCCGTAAAGAGAACAAAACAAACAAACAAACAAACAAACATACTCACATTAATAACCAAATACAATAATCAACAAATTCAAATAATGGTAAGATAGCAAACTGTGATAATGCAACCTCCATCAAGCCATGCATGTGGGGCCACACATGTAAATATTAAATGTGTTGTGCTATCTTTTGGTTAAGCCTAAATTAAAGTGATCTAATTAAGATTTAAAGTTTTAAGGCTTGAGGGTATAATTGTCATGGAATTAATGTGTAGATACCAGAGTGCTATATCTAATTTGATGAGGGGCCAAATTAGAAATAGGAAAACCTATAATAATCTCATTATTATATATTAGGGTTATGGTCTCCAAATTACACGAGACTTTTTCTTGTCTGCATCCCCATCAACAGATAAAGAGAGAACAATTTAGGGTTCCTAAAGATCGTGATAATTTGGAAGATCACAACCCGTCCACCGATCTCCGACAATGGATTCAGGTACGCTTCCGCATTCTACAGTCTCACTTTCTCTTGAATTGACATGGGTTAGTAATATGTATTTAGGGTTTGATTAATCATGATATAGAAACATGTTTAGGTTGATATTTGGATTAATTTTGTGCCTATATATGTTGATTATGTTTTAATCAAATTTCTTACAAGTGGTATCAGAGCCACCCATGATCGATTCTTGAGAATTTAAGGAATTTTTAGAGATATGTTGTGTTGTTCATACACTGTCCTATGATATTTATTATTTTAATATAAATCGGTGCTTCACTGCTTTGTATCAATATATGTTTGATCTATTGTTTAATATAAATCAGTGCTTCACTGTTTGTATCATATATATGTTTAATATATTATTTAATATATGTTTGACATATGTTGTCTGATTCAATTGGTAGAGTGCAGAGTGGACAGATATCCATAAAGCACATTAGGACAAACTCCATGATAGCGGATCCGCTTACACAGGGATTACCACCCAAGGTCTTTCATGAGCACACTGCTCATATGTGTGTTATTTTGTGTGAGGATATCACATTATAGTGGGAGTTTGTATCATTTTATATTGCTTTATGTTTGATTTTGGACATACTTATGCATTTATGTATTTGGATATTTTTCTGATCAGAAATAAAGTATTCAGTTCATTTCACTCTGTTACATTATGTTAAGTATTGATCTCACTAAAGAATAAAGTAGGACCAGTTGGAAATAGACATGTATAGATCACATTGCATGTAATTTCCATGCTACGCATCCATGATTGATCTATGTCATTTGGTTATGTTGTTGTATGTGACCATTGATGGGTTTAGTCACGCTAAATGTGACGAAAACCGCTTTGATCCTATAACGGCATAATCAATGGACGAGATTGTTCAGATATACCCTAAAATTGTGATAGCAAAATTTTGGAGCTCATAAAGTCATACACATTTGTAAAGTTACATATGTGGCCCAGTGGGAGATTGTTGGAAAATTCCATCATGTGGGGCCACACATGTAAATATTAAATGTGTTGTGCTATCTTTTGGTTAAGCCTAAATAAAGTGATCTAATTAAGATTTAAAGTTTTAAGGCATAAGGGTATAATTGTCATGGAATTAATGTGTAGATACCAGAGTGCTATATCTAATTTGATGAGGGGCCAAATTAGAAATAGCAAAACCTATAATAATCTTATTATAGTATATTAGGGTTATGGTCCCCAAATTACACGATACTTTTTCTTGTCTGCATCCCCATCAACAGATAAAGAGAGAACAATTTAGGGTTCCTAAAGATCGTGATAATTTGGAAGATCACAACCCGTCCACCGATCTCCGACAATGGATTCAGGTACGCTTCCGCATTCTACAGTCTCTTTCTCTTGAATTGACATGGGTTAGTAATATGTATTTAGGGTTTGATTAATCATGATATAGAAACATGTTTAGGTTGATATTTGGATTAATTTTGTGCCTATACATGTTGATTATGTTTTAATCAAATCTCTTACAAGTGGTATCAGAGCCTCCATCAAGCCACAACCTCCATCAAGCCATGCAAGGTTCCAACTCTCAGAAGTGGATTGATGCCATGAATGAGGAGTATAAGTCTATGCAAGACAATAAGGTTTGGGAACTTGTCCCATTACCAGAAGGTGCGATGCCCATTGGTTGTAAATGGATTTTTAAAACCAAAAGGGATTCGAAAGGTAATGTGGAGAGGTATAAGGCTCGTCTTGTAGCTAAAGGCTTTACCTAAAAGGAAGGGATTGACTTCAAAGAGACTTTCTCTCCAGTTTCAATGAAAGACTTTTTAAGGACAATCATGGCACTTGTTGCACATTTTGACATTGAGCTTCATCAGATGGATGTCAAAACAGCGTTTCTCAATGGTGACATTGACGAAACAATTTATATGGTGCAACCAGAAAACTTTGAGTCAAGAGACCCAAAGAATATGGTTTGCAAATTGACAAAGTCCATCTATGGACTCAAGCAAGCTTCCCGTCAGTGGTATCACAAGTTTCATCAAGTGATTGTCTCGTTTGGTTTTGAGATAAACGTTGATAATTGTGTGTATCACAAATTCAGTGGGAGTAAGCACATATTCCTGGTTTTATATGTCGATGACATACTGCTTGCCACAAATGATATAGGCATGTTGCACGAAACCAAGAGATTTCTTTGATAGAAATCTCTTGGTTTCGTGCAACATGCCTATATCATTTGTGGCAAGCAGTATGTCATCGACATATAAAACCAGGAATATGTGCTTACTCCCACTGAATTTGTGATACACACAATTATCAACGTTTATCTCAAAACCAAACGAGACAATCACTTGATGAAACTTGTGATACCACTGACGGGAAGCTTGCTTGAGTCCATAAATGGACTTTGTCAATTTGCAGACCATATTCTTTGGGTCTCCTGACTCAAAGTTTTATGGTTGCACCATATAAATTGTTTCGTCAATGTCACCATTGAGAAACGCTGTTTTGACATCCATCTGATGAAGCTCAATGTCAAAATGTGCAACAAGTGCCATGATTATCCTTAAAGAGTCTTTCATTGAAACTGGAGAGAAAGTCTCTTTGAAGTCAATCCCTTCCTTTTAGGTAAAGCCTTTAGCTACAAGACGAGCCTTATACCTCTCCACATTACCTTTCGAATCCCTTTTGGTTTTAAAAATCCATTTACAACCAATGGGCATCGCACCTTCCGGTAATGGGACAAGTTCCCAAACCTTATTGTCTTGCATAGACTTATACTCCTCATTCATGGCATCAATCCACTTCTGAGAGTTGGAACCTTGCATGGCTTGATGGAGGTTGTGGCTTGATGGAGGTTGATTGGATCATCTTCCACCATTCCAATATCTTCCTCATGTTCCTGGAGAAATACGATAAAATCGTCCGGAATAGCATTTCTCCTTTCTCTAGTGGATCGCCTTAATGGCACTAGTTCTTGAGGTTGTTGAGTTTGTTCCTCAGGAACAATTACCTCATCTTGAATGGGGGTTGATCAACATTGTCTGGTTGAGGATCTGGATTTGCTTCTTGATCAATGATAGGTATAGAAACCTGCACATTGTCAAAAGCAATAGTGGGAATCGAAACTGATTCCTCCTCAAAGACAATGTCTTTAACCTTATGTCTCCCCCCAAACTCAACATCCTCAAAAAATGTTGCAGTTCCCGTCTCAAAAATTAACCTAAGTGTGGGATCATAAAGCTTATAGCCCCTAGATCGTTCAGAATAGCCAATGAAGTAGTTGCTCACGGTTTTGGAGTCCAATTTCTTTTCATATGGCCTGTAAGGCCTTGCCTCAGCTGGAAATCCCCAAATGTGAAAATGCTTTAGAATGGGCTCTCTGCCTGTCCAAAGCTCATAATCATAAGGTGTTTTTACAGCTCCTTTAGTTGGCACTTGGTTCAAAATATAAGCTGCTGTTTTGAGCGTTTCATTATTCTTACTCTTTTTGCCCTTATCCTTAGAGGTGCTAACCAAATGAGCACTTTCAGTCATGTCTTGCTTCAATCTCTCTTCCTCTTGCACACAATAAGAAATGAGCTCATTAAGAGTCCATTTCTCCTTTTGGCAGTTGTAACTGACCTTAAATTGACTGTATTGTGCAGGAAGTGATATTAATACCAAATGCACGAGCAAGTCGTCAGACAGCTCGAGCTTTAGTGCCTTAAGCTTTGAAACAATATGAGACATTTCCATAATGTACTCCCTTATGTTCCCTTTGCCTTTATACTTCATAGAAATCAAGTTTTGCAAAAGTGTGCTTGTTTCTGCCTTATCGTTTTTCACAAAACGCTTCTCAATTTCGGCTAGGAACTCTTTGGCTTTGGTTATCTTTTCAGATACCGCACCCCTAAATGCCTCCGGAATGCCGTGCTTAATGATCATAAGACTCATGCAATTTAAGCGATCCCACTTCTCAAAGTTCTTCCTGTCATCAAGAGAACTTGCATCCGTAAAAGAAGTGGACTACTCAATTCAAAGTTCAAGGTCCAGATCCATGCAGCCGAGAACAATTTCTATGTTCTCCTTCTAATTCTTAAAGTTGGTCCCATTAAGCATGAGTATAGAGTTGATATTAGCAGATATAGTAGAAACACTAGCCGTAAAGAGAACAAAACAAACAAACAAACAAACAAACATACTCACATTAATAACCAAATACAATAATCAACAAATTCAAATAATGGTAAGTACCATCTCAAGATACCTAGCACAACATTAATATCAAGTCTTTGAACAGTAATATTATTTGTAAGTGGTACTCTTGTTGCAGTGATCAAACATTGACAATAATTCATGTCAAATAATAAATCTATCTTTGGATCGACTTATTATTCACATGTAAAACCTTATAATTGTCACATGTTTATCACCACATGTGTGTGTACAATTCGGCCAAGTATTAACCTTCCTTTGGGCCGGCTAATACCCGCATGAATTTACAAACACAATATTAACTGTAAGTGATATTCTTATTGTAGTGATCAATCATTGACAATAATTCATGTTAAATAATAAATCTATCTTTGGATCGACTTATTATTCACATGTAAAACCTTATAATTGTCACATGTTTACCACCACAGGTGTGTGTGCAATTCGGCCAAGTATTAACCTTCCTTTGGGCCGGCTAATACCGGCATGAATTTACATACACACAAACATTCAACATCCTTCATGAACAATCTACACAAGAGAGGTCACTTTGGCGACATCTTGTTTTAATTAGCCCATTTAGAATGATGGATTACTTTATTTAACCATAAAAATATACCACAAAATATTTGAATTTGAGTTGATTTTATTTTTTATCAAAATTACAAATTGACCCCTGATTTTGCAAAATTACAGAAAGATCCCTTAATTTTATAATTACAAATCGGTCCCTGAGTTTGTAAAATTACAGAAAGTTCCCTACAGTTTCAACAAATAAAAATTGACCCCTATATTTTTCCAAAATCACACAATGGCCCAAAATAATTACAAAACAACCCCTCAAGAATTTTGAATTTTCAAGAGAGGGGCCTGAGCAAAAAACGATTTTTTTTTTTTTTTTTTTTTTTTTTTTTTCCGAAAACCCTTGGTTTGCGATCTCTCGCCCAAAAGATTGGAGGGTTGTGAGCCGTCGCACAAATCCATCCACATAACTCACAAAAAACAAACACAAACAAAACATAATATATTCATGGATTCAACATATATATTAGACAATAAATATGTTTCGGAAGCAGCAGATGAATAAAGCAAATCCAATATATATATATATTTTATTGGGTCTGACTTGATACCCAAAACTCAAACAATTTTCACAAGACTGAAACAATTTTTGCCACAAAACTCAACCCAAGCTATCAGATTTATTATTATTATTATATTAATAAGTTCAAAACAAATCACAGATCCAACAAATCACAGATCCAACACATCACAAGAAAAGTCAAACAAACAACACCAAATATTGGATATCAGATTATCAGTAACATATATAAATAATATCTGATACCAAATACCAAAACACCGATTCATTAGATAACATATATTATATAACCGTGTTTGAACAACATAATATATCTCCGAAATTCCTTAAATTCTCAAGAATTGATCATGGGTGGCTCTGATACCACTTGTAAGAAATTTGATTAAAACATAATCAACATATATAGGCACAAAATTAATCCAAATATCAACCTAAACATGTTTCTATATCATGATTAATCAAACCCTAAATACATATTACTAACCCATGTCAATTCAAGAGAAAGTGAGACTGTAGAATGCGGAAGCGTACCTGAATCCATTGTCGGAGATCGGTGGACGGGTTGTGATCTTCCAAATTATCACGATCTTTAGGAACCCTAAATTGTTCTCTCTTTATCTGTTGATGGGGATGCAGACAAGAAAAAGTCTCGTGTAATTTGGAGACCATAACCCTAATATATAATAATGAGATTATTATAGGTTTTCCTATTTCTAATTTGGCCCCTCATCAAATTAGATATAGCACTCTGGTATCTACACATTAATTCCATGACAATTATACCCTCAAGCCTTAAAACTTTAAATCTTAATTAGATCACTTTAATTTAGGCTTAACCAAAAGATAGCACAACACATTTAATATTTACATGTGTGGCCCCACATGTTGGAATTTTCCAACAGTAATATCAATGGCGGTCGTAAAAAATAGTGCAAATCTTTAATATATATTTTTTAACAAATCAAGAATATCGAATAACATGATATATGATTAAAAAAAAATTATAATCTAATAACATTAGATTTGATAATTATTGCTTCGATTGTTGTTTTTACATATCATTATTATATCAAAGAAAATTAATCACTTTAGCATTTGGTTGTTTAATTATGAAGCCTTAATTAAATCAATTTGATCCAACGACTCCACGTGTTGCATATCCAAATTATTTAGAATAGTTGTTAATCTAGTCATTTTGTGTCAAACTATAATTAGTATTATTCGTAAGCACACATTTATCGGTTAATACATGCGGTAAACGGAGTACTTGTTACATTACTTCTTTATTTTCATGCAGTTAGATTATGTACATATAAATTGATATACCTCTGATCAATAATTACACATTACATAGTTAGTATAAGAATCTAAGTATTAGCTAAATATGATTTTATAGTAAAATGATCATCTTAATATTTATTAAATAATAAAATTTATACATAGGTAGGATAATTAAAAATATTAAAAAATCTAAGGATACAAAAGAAAATAATAATATTGCTAGATAAATTATGACACAAATACAAAAATTAGAAGGGTCAGAGTTGAAACAAAAACTTATAATAAAATAATAATAATAAGCGATTGAGACCGGAATCCCACTATAAAACCAAGCTCTCTACTCAAGCTTGAGACCACAACTCATCCATAGAAAACAATGGTGAACCGTAGGAATTCTAACATGATCAACAACATAGTGGGAGCAGCCGCTAGGAGATAATGTCACGGGTTAGTAGGTCCACTCTGGCCAAGGTTCAGTTCCGTCGTTGTAGCTGTAGATCTAACCATTGTTCTAGGTCTGTGTTCCTCGACATGACTCTTGCCTACGGATTGCTGTTGCTATTGCATGCTTCTGAAACTGGTTGAAACCAGTTCTAGTGGCGAAGCCAAAATTTTAAATATCGCCAAATTTGGGGGTTCAAACTATATAATTTTCATTTTAGAAAAGTAAAAGAAAAAAAAAATTAATTGATTATTTATTAGGACTAAAAATAAATTTTTCAAGAGGTTGCGGGGACCATATCCCTGCAAGCCCCTTATAGCTTCGCCCCTAGAAACCATGCACCGCGGGTATTATCATCATTGGAAGATGATGATGAGCTGTACCACCAATGTCGCCACCATCGCCTCCATTGTTGAACTTCATCAGCAGTTGCTGATGATGATGATGTTGATGACCCTGATCAAAAAAAAAAATCTACCGTTAATCAATTTTTGATAGGTTATTGTTTTAAAAAAATTGTTTGCCTGACATGGCAATGGCTTATTTATTTATTTCATTTACTTAAAAAAAAAAAACTGGATAAAATATGACTGTAAATAAGAATTTAGCAACCAAGAAGATAACAATTAAGATAACAGTAATTTTTTTTTTTTTTTTTTGGAACTATTACAATAGTCGGGATCGTAGATCTGGATTTAGTGGTAGGAACACGATGACCATTGATTTCTTGCGAGTTGGATAATCAGGAGGGCCAACAAGACCAATACCAATGAAACTCATTGATAAACTCATTGATCTCATCAATGAGTTTCATTGGTATTGGTCTTGTTGGCCCTCCTGATTATCCAACTCCCAAGAAATCAACGGAAATCCTGTCCCCATCATTCAATCCAGAACTTCAATCCTGAAATATTGTATTAGTTAAAAAAAAAAAAATGTGTTGCCTTAATTGTTAACTTCTTGGTTGCTAAATTCTTGTTTACAATCATATTTTATCCATTTTTTAAAAGTAAATGAAATAGAAAGAAAAAAAAAAAAAACCATTGCCATGTCAAGCAAACATTTTTTTTTAAAACAATAACCTATTAAATATTGATTAACGGTTGAGTATTTTTTTTGATCAAGGTCATCAACATCATCATCAGCAGCTGTTGATGAAGTTCAACAACGGAAGTGGTGGTGGCGACATTGGTGGTACAGCTCATCATCATCCTCCAATGATCATACAAGGTGGTGGTTTCTAGGTGTGAAGCTATGAGTAGGGGTGGCAAAAATACCCGCCCCGCCCCAAACCCGCCCCGCCCCGGTCTGTTTGGGGCGGGTTTGGGGCTAAGAAAACGGGTAACGGGACGGGTTTGGGGCAAATTTTGTGACCCGGCCGGGTTACTGGGTCGGGTTTGGGGCGGTTCATTTTGACCCAACCCGTCCCGTTTGACCCGGAATATATATATATATATCTATATTTAAAAAATACACATTTAATTAATATTAGTCTATTATATTTATTGAAAATTTAATACACAAATATGTTGTTTGTTCATATACATCAGAGGGTCATCGTCCAATACTCCAAATAAAGCTTGTTTTGAAGAAGATGGTGAAGGTGAAGAGGTAATGATATAATTAATATTGTACATTAATAATGTCAATTAATTAATTTTACTAATTTTTTTTTTTTCTACAGATTCGTGTTTGAAAAAATCATACTTGTTTTTAAGAAGATAGAGTTATGGTGAAAATGTTGGATGGATTTTTTTATTGAAATTTTGTGTTTAAACTATTTTAGTGAAGATGTTGAATGAATTTTATTGATATCGAAAACGTTTTATGTATTTTGTATTTTTGTTTAAGTTATTTTGGGATTTGTATTTTATACTTTACCTATGAATTTAGTGTTTATTAAACTCAGTTATTGTGCTATGTTAAATTTAAATTTACTGGCAATTTTTTTTTTTTTGATGAAACGGGTCAAACGGGGCGGGTTTGGGGCACCCCTGCCTCAATCGGGGTGGGTTTGGGGCGGAAGTTTTTGACCCGACCGGGTTATGGGTCGAGTTTGGGGCAACCTTTGAAAACCGGGTTATGGGTTTGGGGCGGCCTCGACCCGCCCCGACCCGCCCCATTGCCACCCCTAGCTATGAGGGGCCTGCAGGGCCATAGCCCTTACAACCTCTTGAAAAATTCATTTTTAGTCTTCATAAATAATTAATTGATTTTTTTTTTTGTCTTTTGCTTCTCTGTGGTAGAACAATTTTTTTTTAATGATTTCTAAAAGGAAATGTCGATTTGGCATTAAACATTGCCCTTAGAATTTTTAGAAAATTACCCTTTCAATTGTCCCAAGTTTATAGTCTTTTATATTCAAATGAAACAACTTACTCTTAACTCAATTAACAATGGTTGATTTCCAATACATCTGATGGAAGAGGTCTAAAAGCCTAACCTTGCATCAGCATCTGCAGCATTCGCTTCAAATCGGAAAAAATTCCATGATTTTTTACTTCAACCATTCAATTGGAGATGATAGAAATTGTGGAAGAATATACTCCGGGAAGGTTCAATTACTAGGCAATGTTATCGGTCCATTAGTTGGGATTCCAAACTCCTCCTCAGACATTCTCAATAGCTCTCTAAAGACATTTTTGATTAGATACTCTAAAGCCTCGTTTGTTTGGCCGTATTGTATTGTATTAGACAATTAAAATGTACTAAAATAATACAATACAGTGTTTGCACCAAACACTGTATTGTATTATTTTAGTACATTTTAATTGTCTAATACAACAAATATCGTATTAACTAATATATTATATTTGGTGGTATTAAGTTGTATTGTATTAGAAAAAACACTTTTCTTTTTTCTTTTTCTTTTCAATAAATATGGAATATTGATAAAATATGTGTTATGTTGTTAATATGTTTTTTATAATTTCAAAATACATAGGAAAATTTTATTTAAATTTTTTGTTTCAATTAAAATAAATATTTATTGATTTTTTATATAAAAACATTTATTGATTTATTCATGGTATGGATATTTAAAATTAATTATCAAGTATTTTTTAAAAAATATTATATTTTTATAAATAATAAAATACAATAAAATCATATAGGAATAACCTAATACGATATAATACAGTGCATCACCAAACACAGGTTTGTATTAATGATAATACAGTCCAATACAATATAATACAATTCAATACGGTGTGCCAAACGAGCCCTAAAGGAACTGTGACGTACCACGTTTTATCAACAGTGTGGACAACAAAATGGCCTTTATTTAGAAACTGATGATGAGTTCTGGTCATCACCAATTAGTTTATGTTCAGGTTTTCAGGTTTTTAGTATTTTTTTTAGTTCACGTTCAGTTTTAGATTATTTGAGAGGTTTATTAGAGGTTCTTTTCAGGTTTTTTTTCGAATAAGATCCTGTTTTCTTTTCAGGCTGGTTTCTTTTTTATGTAATCTGACCAAAATTTGCAATACATTTTCTGAAGAAGATATATATATAATGTATCAACTATTGTTTGTTGTACAATGTGTTCTACTACTAATTTACAAAAATCCAGCTATGATTTGCATTAGAAGCCATATGTTAATTGTTGGTTGCTTTGCTCTTGATGGAGATATGAAGATGGTAAACAGCACGCGACTAGTCACTGGGGAAGTGAGCGATGCCTACTCCACATCTTTCGCTGCACCCCTTTCGATCAATGAGACTGCATACTCCTGAAGACTGCACCACAAGGAAATTACGTGATCAGCCCATTGCTTGGCAGTCCAAACTCATCTTCTGCTATTTCGAAGAGCTCTCTAATGATGTTGTTCTCAAATCTCAAGACATTTCAAGTGATTCACAAATCGCCTCCTGATCAGTAGAGTACACAATAAAAATGACCCTTCTCAGCCATTGATTATGTGTTGCAGCTCTCTGCTTCGACAACCCCTGTAGTTCTTGGCAATGAGATTCTTTTCGCCTGTAGCTCTGGCTCACCAAGTTAAAAAAATAAATAAATAAAAAACTGTTGAAGTATTCTTTCAAAATATTTCATTTGGGTTATTTTGAAAGTACTCAATAAGTGTTTTATATATCCAACCGCAGCTGAGGAGATGATACAATCTGTCTTTGTCCAATTATGTCCACTTGTTCAATCCCAGCTGTCGCCGTCTCTCTCAACAAAGCATGCCTTAAACCAGGATTAAAGAGCCAGTCATGGACATCCCACTCATGCTATTATAAAAAAAAATGCTTTGAGAGTCACACAATTCTCCATTTTACATTCCTAATGTCTCCTAACAAATTAGAATCCACAGAATTCCTAGAGGAAGATCGCAGGCATGAGGCATCATCCCTTAACACCTCGCCTCTTAAATCTAATTACAATTACTGAAAGTTTCGAAATCGATAGGTGTCATTTCATTCAAAGGAATTCAATTTTAAGCATAGAGAGTGGGGTTGCTAAGTGTAGGGTACAATTTTACATTCACATGCTTCAATGTTTATCGGAACTTTGCAAATCAGTACTTGAAAATGAATTTGATGATTTCCCACCAGAACCTAACATGTCAAGTGACTCGAAGTCTTGAAAGCTCTTCCTACAACACCATCACATGGTTTTGTATCTAATGTTGTTAGATAACAACTATAAGTCTAACAGAGAAAAAAAAATGATTATGCAAATAACTCTTGTCCTCTTGAAAAGTAAACAAAGCATATACCTGAATAACACAGGAAGACACTCAAGTTGAAGAACTAACAGACAGATGATACAGGTCCCATTATCATAGCTTTGCTTATTAGCACCAGCGCTAGTAGCCGAGAAAAGTTATGTCCTGAACATACTAGAATGAACGAAAAAATCGCAAGAAGGGTTGTTTCACAGAACAGAAGCATTCAAATAAAAAACCATTACTTTGAGAATCAATGCAATTTGTATGAGAATAATAATAGGTAAGTTTGAGCATTCTTGTCATCACTCATTATAGATTTTCCAATTCCCCTGTACAAGTATAGTCTATCGGGCACTTTCTCGAAAACAAATTGACTGTCAACACATAATTCAAGCTATTTCTCAAATTTGATACAACAGAACTCATGCTCAAGAGCCAAAACAGCAGTCAGTTAAGAGTTTTAAAGAAAAATGAGCACAATAAGTAAGCAAATTCTAAAGCAAAATTTTTTCTACCAAATAAAATTTTCCCCAATAATAGTTATTGACACTCGAAAACATCAATCAATCAACACCACAAAACAATAAAACAGAATATAAATAAACTGCCTCTGCAACCCAGGTTCTCTCTCTCTCTCTCTCTCTCTCTCTCTCTCTCAAAGCACCAATCTTGTGATTTCATTGAGACTTTTTGAGGATTCAAATTACTCCATTCCAACAACAAAGTTTCGTCCTTTTTATTTATTACTACGTTTTGATTTGTTGTTCCTTGGCTGTTTTAGTTTCATCATTTCTCAGCGTCCAAACACACAAAATACCAAGCTATGTAATTTCATTAACTGTCTTTTTTAAATTCAAGTCAATGTGTGAGACTGCACTTTGATTTTGATTTGATGTTCCTTGTCTGTTTTAGTTTCTTAATTTGTTGATTCTGTTAAATATAATGCATTAGCTAAGATTGATTGAGATAGTTTATAATGTGTGGTTCACCCTTTGAAAACCCAGCAAACAACTAATTATGCAAATCTAGTACTGTAAGAAGATTGAAATTTGTAAATGCTTCAAACTCTACATCTCAGAGAATATCTTTTATTGTGAAGTTTGCAAAAAATTTAAAATGCATTGCTCTGGTAGATGGAATCAAATACATAACCGACAAGTGCCAGTGGCCTACCTGTGGTGTTGTTGATGGTTAACAATAATCAAACAACATAAAGAAGACACCACTTAGCGGTGTTGTCTTATCCTTGTGAATATATATACCACAACCCACCATTGGCTTCTGCATAACACAAAACCAAGATTTGCTATAACTCATAGTTTTAAGCATGTTCATATCATCATCTAAGTTTCAATCATGATCAAGATCAACCCAAAAAGACTCGTCAAATTGGCAGAGAATGGTTGCTGCAAAGCGGAGCAGAATCTCATATCCTGGAAGTGATGAGAATCAGGATCAATCAGTTGCTAACAAAGGCAACTTAATTGTGTTACTTGTGTACACAAATGATGGGAAAAGGTTCATACATCTAACTTGATGGTTAATTACAAAATTCAAGCATGATCAAAACTGTTATTTGCTGGCCTGAGAAGTGTTATATGGGTTGTGTAGAACCAGTGAAAATCATTGTACAGTCTCTATAACTTTCCATAAGTTTTGTGATTTTCAATGTAAAAGGGTATATGATTAGTTACTCTAAAATCAATTCTGAAATAATGAAGCATTTTCCTTGATCAAACTGATAAACAGACAAGATATAGATACCTTTTACGCTAGAACTAACATTTCGATTAATACCAAAGTGTTGGAATCCTAAGAGTGCATTTTGGATGATTTTGTGCAACTTTCTCTTGTTAGAATTCTTCGTGGTACTAGAATTTAGTATTTGTACATTGTTTACAATTCACGATTAGAAGTATTAAGCATCAATAATAATGATATGCAGCCAACTACAGAACATGAAATGGCCAGAAACATCAATGAGTAGTGTAGTTCATTGACATCAAAACATGACAGAAAACAACTCATTTACTTGGAAAAACATTTGACATATTTATGTGGTTGTAATCTCTCGGTTAAATGAATTGAATAAGATGACATTTTCTTTTCATCAATAATGTTTCTTAGTTCTTATACAGGGGGGAAATTCATCCATAAGTATAACCAAGCAAAAATTCATCAATAACCAAACATGGTTTACAAAAAAAAAAAAAAAAAATGTAACCCTTTGATTCTAACATTTGTGAGTAATTGAAATGCACTTGGTCAATTCAAGGAGACAACAATTTGTGTCTTTGTGAAAGAGTAATTGCTATCAAAATTCTTTCAATTTCCAAAAATTGAAATCCCTATCTGAAGTGTAGGGAGACCCCATCACAAAGGACCCGCAACCAGTCAATCATGCTATCCTTACCTTCCAACCAATCGGCCAATCATACTATTCTTACCTTCCAACCAATCGGCCAATCATGCTATCCTTACCTTTCAATTAACCTCTTTGATTCCGCTTCTGCAACAGTATATATATAATCTTGGTCCCTTACCTTGATGCCTATAGCTCAATTTGTTTTCCAGTGATGGCAAGAATCCGCGAAATATTTATTTTTTCCTTCTTTTCTTATGTTGTTTCTGAATGGCAATTATGGCATCATAGCTACACGAGGGAAAGCGATGCTGCCCACTCTACCGCAAAAGGTGGCCGCTTTCTTCCAAAAAATGCCAGTTCCACCATCAGGGTCCAGTCCGATGCTGCGTTTCATTCTATAGTATATTGTTCAAAACGCCTTGTTCCATCCGGCGCGAATCCCCTCCTTCACTAGTATAGTTATAGTGGAGGTTACTAGCAGTGCCGGCTATTGGGAAAGCAACCAAATAATGAATAAATGTACAACACAAATAATGAGCAGACCAACCCACTTTTATATGTGGGTTCATTTCATAATGTAATTTTGTTTTGGATAAAGAAGCGCGCTCCTGTTAGAGTAATGTAGGTGTCTTTCTCGGTTGATGGATGGGATAAATACATGTATCGCTTTGTAATATTATTGTCATGTTGTTGCATAATGTAATACATAATTTAATTGTTTATTTTAAAATACAATTAGTAATAGCTTATATGGTTCTTTAATTATAACCTTTACAAAATTAACCACCAAAATTTTACATGTGAATCGTTGACATATTTGGTAATTAGGTTTCCTTAAACAAATTTTAAATTTATTATCTTATAGTCAAATCCAATCTGTTATACTACTCGATCATTTATGACATAAGCATATTTATATATAGTATATATATAACATAAAACAATCTAAATTTAGTAGTATAATTATTTCTTTTCAACTTAATTAATTAATTAGTAATTGACTCCATCATTCACAAGATGAGGTTAATTGGTCCAGTGGTACCCTTCGTTGTAGGTTCAAGTTCTTCATCTCTCCAAAAATAAATAAATAAATAAATAAATTGGCACTGTCGTCATTAATAACATAAGCATATATATATTATGAGTTGGGATCCTCTCCTTGGTTCTTGTTTTTCCTTGACATTCTTCAGGTGTAATTCAAATATCAAATTACATGCGAGAAAAAAGTGAATCAATCTTGACCATGTATTTTGTATTTTGCTTGGGTGTCATTGGATTATGGAAAATTAAGAAAAAATAAGTCAATGAGAGGATCTTGATCCATATTATATATATATATATATATATATATATAACATAAAACAATCTAAATTTAGTAGTATAATTATTTCTTTTAAATTTAATTAACTGATGTATTTATATGAGGTGACTATCAACATTAAATGGTAACTAAATCCAATGTTTAATAATTTAGCTTTAAAGATCAAAGAAGACATAACAGTTATCACAACCGTCAATCAAAAAGTAAAAGAATGGTTGAATTTTATGACTTACAATTTAAGATAAGGTTTACCTATTTTAAAGATATTTTTAAAGGAAATAATATATGCTTAGATTTGATTAGTAGGTATATAGAAAGCAATGGTATGTCACGTGAGAATGACCATTACAAATAATTAGATAGGGAATCCAACGCAGATAAGAAAATAAAAATCTGGTTGGATTACATAATAAATTATACATTAAATAGTATAAGAATCTAAGTTATTAGCTATAAAATTATCTTAATATTTATTAAAGAATAAAGCTTATACTTAAGTTGGATAATTCAAAATATTGAAAACCCAAGGACACTAATGCAAATAAATAACCCTAGATAAAACTATGACAAAAATACAGAAACTAGAAGGATCAAATTGAAACAAAAACTTGTAATAAAATAATAACAGTTATGGATATGTGTCTACATTTATAGAGAAGTTGAAAAAAAAAAATTTTAAATGTAGATACATGTCCCAATTTGGTTGATTAAATACAAATTGAGATATCATTTTTGAACAGCTGATTTGAATCCTAATAATAAACAAGTGAAATTGAATCCCATTATAAAACCATGCTCTCTTCTCAAAAGCTTGAGACCACCAACTCAACCATGGAAAACAATGGTGAAAACAGTGGTGGAGAGAGACATAATGATGCAACTATTGGTGAAGAGAGACATCTAGTTATGAGAATGTCACGGTTCGGCAGGTCCACTCTAGCTAGGGTTCAACGCCGCAGTCATAGCCGAAGATCTAACCGTTCTGAATCAGTGTTCCAAGACAACATGTTCCCTGCCTATCGATGGCTCCTCCCCGGATGGATAGTGGAGGAACGCCGGATGAACACAGGGAGGATTTATAAGGTAAACAAGAAAATCAGTTTAATTTTTGTTTCAAAAAGGTTTTTCAATTTTTTCTTCTTCTTCTGATCTAATGTTTTTCATGCATGGTATAGGTTGTGTTTGTTTATTTGGTTGGTTTTGATCATTATTCGAATATGATAATATGATATTTTATTGTGATTTGTGTTTAAGGTGGTAGAATAGAATGAAATAGAAACCCACTATCAAAAGTTTAAGTTATAAATAAGATAAAGTTGGTTTAGTAGTAAACCCTAACACTTACATCTTAGAGGTTGTGGGTTTGAGTGATGCCCTTTCTCCCGATTCCTAAATATTTTAATAATTTTTTATTTTTTTAAAAGTTTAAGTTATGGAAGAGTTGATATATACATGCTTTGTAATTTCATAGTATAAATCAGATCCGAGTCCAAAAAAAAAAATAAAAAAATCAGATACTACTTGATTGATTAAACACTAAAATAAAATGGAGTATTTGCTGCGTCTTTTCGGGTTTGATTTGTTTATTTAAAATGATGTTCATTTAAAATTTAAAAAAAAAAAAAAAAAAAACCGTTATTCCTTATATATTGTTTTCAAAAACCGTTTTCTGTTATATATCTTTTTGGAAACCATTTTATTTTTTACAAATTTAAAACTAGGAAAAAAAAAGGTTTTTAGAAAGAACAAAAAAAAAAAAACATTAACGTTGTCTAAACCCAATTTACTCTTAAATAAACAAGGTTATAGCTTTAAGTTACAACTATATATATTTTGCACATATCAATTACTTTAAAATGTACATTTCCTACACACTCACCGGTCTAGAATACATATTTCGTAAAGAAATCTTATTATAATTCCTTTCGCATCCATATATATATATATATATTTTTTTTTTGGTAAGGAGGGCAAGAAAGCCCAGAAAGAAAGAAACTACAAGGAAGGAACAAGCCTAGCAGCTGCTAGACCGTTAAAGTCATCATCTAGGATGTTGAGAATCTGCGGGAGGGATCATCAAAGGTCGTGATTCCCAGCTCTAAGGAGTGTCCCAGCTTGGCCAGGCCATCAGCAGCTCTATTGCCTTCTTCGCATCCATATTTCATAGACACACAAACATAGATCAAACATCTATATTTCATATTCACACACACACATATATATATATATATATATATATAAAGAGAGAGAGAGATTAAGCATTCATATTTCATATTGACACACACAGATACGCATCAATATTTCATATCGACACACACGTACATAGAGAGAGAGAAAAAGAGATCAAGCATACATATTTCATACATATTGGCACACACAGATACGCATCAATATTTCATATCGACACAAACGTACATAGAGAGAGAGAAAAAGAGATCAAGCATACATATTTCATACATATTGCATCTTATTATAATTCCTTGTAACATTGTAAACAAAATTCGATGAACTTTGTGGTACAGTATTTCTATGATCCTGCTGGCAATATGTACTACAGTCGGGCAGAAGTCCTCAATGCCTGGGAGCGGTTGGGAATGGTTGTTATTCCATGATGATTAAATACTAGCCGCTAAGGTATAAAAAACTGCTTCATGATCTGTTTACTAGCTTACTGTACTCTCTTATCAACACAATATTCATGATCATCAATCATTGACAAAAATTTTAAAGCAAACAGGAAGCTGTTCAAAAGATCTATGGTTTTGTGTGTATGTGAATATATTGAATCGTTTTGGATTTATTTATTTAGCTTCTTGGGTTTTGATGATTGCAGGATTAAAGCTTGAATTGAAGAACTAGGTCTGCGAAGGGAATAATTCAAGCTTATTTATCTAGTTTGATGATGGCTGTGTAAAAAAATTTAAATTTTTATAGAAATGAATCTTTTATAATATACATGTGATTTTATTGAATGGATATATAGTTAAAGAGTAATGCTAGAGGACCCAAAAAACCAACCCAAATTTTGGACCCAAACCCATGTGGCACACATCAAACACAACATGGCCCCACTTCACTCTTTCCAATACCCCATGTGATGTGTGCCACATGGTTTGGGTCCAAAATTTGGGTTGGATTTTTGGGTCCTCTAGCATTACTCATAGTTAAATCATATGTATCAAAGAAGGGAATACAAATTC
Organism: Acer saccharum; assembly: GCA_030490815.1. Taxonomy (NCBI): domain Eukaryota; kingdom Viridiplantae; phylum Streptophyta; class Magnoliopsida; order Sapindales; family Sapindaceae; genus Acer; species Acer saccharum. The sequence continues at coordinate 348,697 of CM059878.1, forward strand.
TTGGTGGCACTTCATAGTCAATATAAAAATAAAAAATAAAATTAATAGCAATTATTTGTAAATCCTTGGGTAGTGGTATACTGGTATGCCCCTCGTACCTAAACCATTGAGATTGTGAGTTGCTTCTAGCTTCAAAGAATTCACCAAGATCCAATATGCTTGTGAATCTGTCAGAACAAAAGTGCATGACAAGACGGGGTTGGTTCAATGGTATTCCCCTACTACATACATAAATGAGGTTGTGGATTTGAATCATTTTCCCTATCTCGATCTCTAAATGTAGTTGTTCAAAGAAAAGTGGAAATATTTACAACATTCTAAAATTATATGTATCAATATAACAGAGACAAGGCCGACCTTGAGATTTTCAAGGCTTGAGACGAACTATAGAAATGAACTTTATGTATATTTACTTGATTTTATTTTTTCTCTAGTAAATACTTGTAAAAATCAATATAATAACTCAAACTAAAGACTATAACACAACAAAATACCAAATTAAAAGTTACCAAATTAAAAATTTTCATACCAAGAGAGTTTTGAAGAACCCTAATTTTGATTTTGATTTTTTTTTTTTTTTTTTTTTCCGAATGTTTGATAAGAGGCAATTTTTGATGTAGTGTTTTTGTTATAAGAACGATAAATGTGTTTTCATTGATAGCCTTTAAAATATATATATATATATATATAAATTCTATTATCAGTTTGAACTGACAAAAGTTATATCAGTTCCTTACATGTGGATCACTGGATTTAAATACTTTGACTTGGCACTGGATTTAAATACTTTGACTTGGCTGTATGCACATGTCAGTCAAAGTATTTAAATCCAGTGGCCCACATACAAGGAACTGATATAACTTTTATCAGTTCGAACTGATAATAGAAAGACCGATATACAGAAATATATATGTATGGTGGGCAATTTTTTAAAGTCATTTATGGGCTTGTCTTGTTTAAAATTATATATGATTCTATTTTGATTTTTTTTTTTTTTTTTTTTAAATAAACTAAAATTTGGGGGGCCTTTAGAATTGGGAACCCTAGACGATTGACTCACTAATCCCCCCCTAGGGCCGGCCCTGAACGGAGAGTACATTAAAAAATAGGTGTACATATGGTTTTTCAGAGGTGCGAATATGTCCACTAAAGAAAAAGTGTCTTGCGCCCAAAGTGAAAAGCTCTTGCTAATTTCAGTTCAGCCACACCAGAAAACCCATTCCCTGATCCAAATGTTGGTTCTCATTAGAAATTATGGTAATATTGAATGCAAGATTTTAAAATCTTTTTAACTTTTTTCTGATAAGATAAGAGCAATTATTTCCAATATATTTGCCCTGAGCCCCTGAAATAAAAATGAGCAGACAAGCCCAAAAAAACAAAAAAAAAAAACCCAGCTGGAAACAGGTGATATCTGGTTATTTGCAAGTTTTGTTCACATGCTTGAAAAGTAGGAGATTTGGGTTCCTTGAATTTACATAGAACACACCAAAGCATCATATTTCAAAAGTTATACATGACAGAAGAGAAACAGAGCATCTGTTCCCCATATTTGAAGATCTTTAAAAGTTATGTTTGCTTCAAAGAATCCACAATGAAGAATACTTGTTTCATTTATTTATTGCCATAAAAATTCCAAATAGTGGAATCCCTTTATGTTATATTTGGTGATGATGCTTTTGCATAGATTTTGATAAGCATAAAAATCCATGGAATGGGATTTCTGAGTGATCAAGCTGTGGTTAGCTCCCACCGGTCTGTTTCCATTTCAGAATGTAGCGAAGATTGCAGCCTCTTCAAATGTCCTCTTCACTGTTTATGGTCAATAAAATAGGCGGTCGTGATATTCTGTTCATCCGGATTGAACTCTCTGGTTAGATGAATGCCACTTCGCTTGCAAGTAAGCAAGAGATCGCCAAGGAGGAAGAGGCATCGAGTTTTGGCTGAGAGAAGATCGAGCAGCATCAACCATAACTTGAAGATACTGTTTCAACCTCATCAACGAGCCCACATAAACAACCGGAAGAGATTTCAATATTCTATCATACGATGATCTCGCTATTTCAAAGTGGCTTTGAAAGTCAATATCGATGATCAAATGTTCAGAGCTTCCCGTGTTATTGTAGTATATTCATGATCCCCTGGATAATTTATACATAAATTTACAATCAAGAAAAATCTAAACTCAAATGTGTATCACCAATTTAGGTGATAGAACAATAAAACCAACAAAGAATGCATAATTTTTTTGATTTTCAAGTGGTTTGAATCATTAAATCAAATGGGTATGCAAACCAAATATAGAATTGCAATTATGAAAGAAATTCGAAAGATTACCTCCGGGGACCTTGCCGCTACCCTGCCACATAGTTCAATACACAGCCGCGTCGTAACCAGAAAGTCTCAAGAGCTTGACCAGAGCATACCTGATGCAACTGGCATTACAAGGACCTGACTGTACAAAATGGAGTTCTGTCTCCTTGATCGATAATCACTCTAGTATTGAGGCACAGGCCGTTTATAGAACTGCAACATAAAAATGAATTAGGGTTTGTTTGAACACAATCAAATTAAAAACATACAAACAAACAAAAAAAATCAATTTTTTTCATGATTAACAAACGAAAATTCATAGAATTCGACTAAATTGGATTTCAATTTACCGAGATTTTATCTGCGAGGTGGGCAAGATCGGATAACAATATATAACGAATAACAGTTTTATGGTGAAGAGAGATGCAATGATGCAGCTAACGGTGAAGAGAGACGCCCGCCTGATCACAATCGTAGCAATTTCAACATGATCAACAACATAGCAAGAGCAACCGCTAAGAGAATGTCTAGCTAGGGTTCAGCGCCGCCACTGTGGCCGGAGATCTAACAACCGTTGTCGGTCTATGTTCCTCAACAATATGTTCCCCGTCTACCGCTGGCGGGGGCATGCCCAGTATTTTTTGTCAGGATGGTCTAAAACAAAATTATATATATATATATAAATAAATAAATAAATAAAATATTGTTTTTATTCCACCCCCACTCAAAGAAGATAAAACATTTTTTTTTCCGAAGTATGGAAGTATAGTTTTTCTTACCTTTATAAATTATAATATAACACTATAAATAATAAATTGTGGTTGGAAAATAAATTCATAAAAAAGAATAACAAAACACTAACTTAAAATTATGACTAACAAACATAAGGCTCTTAACTTGTTAATTAGAACAAATAAATTGTATCTAAGAAAAATACATGAATTAAAATAACCGAATATAAATTATATACGATCCAAATAATTAATCTAAAATTCAATACAAATGATGTTGCAATTAAATTGTTAGGTTGAAGATAATTATTAATTGGAGAGGGAATTGATTTGGGATATATGATGGAGAGAGAGAAAGAATTAATTAATTGGGAGATTGGACTTGATTGATTGAGAAAGAGAGAGAGTGTGTGTGTGTGTTGAGACTTAAGACGTGAGTGGGGTGAGAGATAGTGTGTGTGTGTGTGGACTTGGAACGTGAGAGAGGTGAGAGGTGAGATTAATTTATTTATTTATTTTCTTTGTAAAAGGTTGACTCGACTATAGCCCGGGTCAACCCTCTATTAAGGTCCGCCCTTGACCGCTGGCTCATCCCTAGATGGCTAGTGGAGGAGCCACACATGAACACCCGAAAAGATTTATAAAGTAAACTATTTTTTTTTTCTCGGTTTACTCTATAAATCCTTTTGGTGTCTATGTGGTGCTCCTCCACTAGCCATCCAAAGAAGAGCCAGCGGTGGACCTCGACAATATGTTCCCTCCCTATCTACCGCTTGCTCTTCTCCGGATGGCTAATGGAGGGGCCCCACATGAACACCCGAAAAGATCTATAAAGTATTTTTTGTTTTTTGTTTTTTTTTTTTTTTTTTTTTTGTTTTGTTTTGGTTTACTCTATAAATCCTTCCAGTGTCCATGTGGCGCTCCTCCAATAGCCATCCAGAGAAGAGCCTAGATCTCTAGCCACAGCAACAGCGCTAAACCCTAGTTACCAGTCGACCCGTGACATTCTCTTAGCAGCCGCTCTCGCTATGTAATTGTTAAAAAAAATTTAAAAAAAATGGTGATATTTACACTCCTCTAAAATTGTATTTATAATTGGGTGTACATAAAGAAAGGAGGGCACATACGGTTTTCGGAGGTGGCTACTAAAAAATTGTCTTGGGTCCAAAGTAAAGCTCTAGCTAATTTCAGCCACGCCAGAAAGCCCATTTCCTCATCTTAATGTAGATTCTCTTCGGAAATTACAGTAATACTGTGTGCAAGATTTGGACTAAAAAAACAAGAGCAGACAAGCAAAAAAAAAAAAAAAAAAACAGGTGATATCTGGTTATTTGCAAGTTTTGTTCACATGCTTGAAAAGTAGGAGAGTTGGGTTCCTTGAATTTACATAGAACACACCAAAAGCATCATATTTCAAAAGTTATACATGACAGCAGAGAAACAGAGCATCTGTTCCCCATATTTGAAGATCTTTAAAAGTTATGTTTGCTTCAAAGAATCCACAATGATAAATACTTGTTTCATTTATTTACTGCCATAAAAATTCCAAATAGTGGAATCCCTTTTGGTTATATTTGGTGATACTTTGTATGGATTTTGATTAGCATAAAAATCCACATGGAATGGGATTTCTCACTCTATCCGCATCCGGAGTGGTACGTGGTCCGGGGCCTGGGGTTCGACTACCCCTCATGGGTACCGGTACCGTACCTACATAGCCTAAGGCCATAGTTTATTGTTTCCCAAAGATTGTAAAGTTATAGGAGTACCAGAGTTTCGAACTCAGGTTCAATAAGTGGGTTTCAGGGATATTTCATACAACACAACTACACAAGTTTGCACATCCGTTACCAACAGGCAGAGAGTAAGAACAGCTTATACGGCAAAAACAGTTTAACAAATCAAACCCAAATTTGGACATCTGAGGCCAAAACAGATAGGTGTTTGCGTACAGACACAGAGAATAAATAGCTTCTAAAACAAAGCTGTGAAAAGCAACAGAGTGTGCTTCCAAAGCATTAAAAGTTAAAACACAACCAGGTTATAATCAGATAAGAAATCATCATTAAATTGAAAAACAAACAAGAAGAAGCGCAAAAATGGAGAGAAGCAGATAAGAAACTATATTGTTAATTTGTAATATGATTATCATCATCAATGAATTTCCTTCGACACACGAAAAAGATATGCAACTCAACATTTAAGTAAGAACAATAATACTGAGAGGGAAAAAGGAAATGAAAGATTATATAAAAGCAAAAGTTTCCTAAACCCGTAATAATAAAGGCAAGGAATACATTCAAGATGAAACCAAAAAAAACGAAAAACCAAAATCAATCTATGGAACAATACCGCGCTTGTTATTGTTATCGGTGTCTTTTTTAGATGATGAACCCTGCCCTTTCTTTCTGGTTCACACTTATTAAATATCTGGAAAAAAATATATATCACTAAACAGAAAGCCGCAATAGAATTACACTCTCAAAGAAGGAACTTCCATCTCCAAGGACAAAATTTGAGCCGATCAAAGACCTCTCAGAGAGGAATGCCGACACCTCTCAATCTTCAACCTCCGGTTACTGCTATCATTGTTTATAGGCTTCAAAAACCGGTCTGTTTCCATTTCAGAATGGAGCGAAGATTGCAGCCTCTTCAAATGTCCTCTACACTGTTTATGGTCAATAGAATAGGCAGTTGTGATATTCTGTTCATCCGGATTGAACTGTCTCTGGTTGGGCGAATGCCACTTTGCTTGCAAGTAAGCGAGAGATCGCCAAGGAGGAAGAGGCATCGAGTTTTGGCTGAGAGAAGATCGAGCAGCATCAACCATAACTTGAAGATACTGTTTCAACCTCATCAACGAACCCACATAAACAACTGGAAGAGATTTCAATATTCTATCATACGAATCAACAGCTCGAGCAATTTCAAAGTGGCTTCGAAAGTCGATATCGATGATCAAACGTTCAGAGATTCCTGTGTTATTGTAGTTGACAACATCAATATATTCATGATCTCCTGCATAATTTATACATAAATTTACAATCAAAAAATGTCTAAATTCAAAAATATCTATCACAAATTTATGTGATAGAACAACAAAACCAACAAAAAATGCATAATTTATGTGATTTTCAAGGGTTTGAATCATTTAATCAAAAGGGTATCCAAACCAAATATAGAATTGCAATTATGACCCAAATTCAAAAGCATACCTCCGGGGACCTTGCCGCTACCCTGCCACCTAGTTGAACACACAGCCGCGTCGTAACCGGAAAGTCTCAAGAGCTTGACCAAAGCATACCTAATGCAACTGGCATTACAAGGACTTGACTTTACAAAATGGAGGTCCGTCTCCTTGATCGATAATATCAGAGAATGAACCACTGACATCAAATCGCTCTCGTATTGAGGCACAGACCGTTTATAGAACTGCAACATAAAAATGAATTAGGGTTTGTTTCAACACAATCAAATTAAAAACATACAAACAAACAAAAAAAAATCAATTTTTTTCATAGAATTCGACTAAATTGGATTTCAATTTACCGAGATTTTATCAGCGAGGTGGGCGAGATCGGAGAAGCCGGAATCGGAGTCGCTGCTACACCAGGAATCGGCGCCGGCGCTACCGTTCTCCCAGAAATCGGTGACCATGAGAGCCAAATCATGCTCGCTCTCGTGGCTGAACCCTCCGCCGATTCCGCCAGCCCTGACCCACAACTCCCCAGTCGCCGTCGCCGCCGCCGCCGTCGTCGCCGCGCACAGCAACTCCATCCCCAATCCGGCTCCGTTTCCTCCTCTTCGCCAATTCTCCAGTTCTCTCCTCCCTCTCTCTCTCTCTCTCTCACAATCACAACACCAAAACAGCCATAACGCGAGAAAAAAATCGAAAATTTAATAAAAATAACAAAACACAAAAAATAATAAAATTAATTTCGATATCTCCTCCTTGAAATTTGTTTGGCTATATATTTTCAGTACTCCAGAATTGAAAAATGAAAGAGAGGGCGAGAAAGAGTATATTGAGTCTCTGTTTTATTTTTTATTTTTTATTTTTTTTATTTATCCGAATGAATTTTGAAAATATTTTTCGTGTTTTTATGATCCAGAGGGATGTGAAAATCTCTGCTGCAAAACCCAAAGGATGGAAGGCGAAAGCAACGGGAAAGCCGAGTTGATATAAAAGTTTTGGAAGGTTTGAAATGACGGAAATACCCTCGAATATTCTAATTAGTATAACAGCTTTTGTTTTTGTTTTAACAACGAAATTTTCGAATGGATAAGGCGGAGAAAGAGAAAGATAAATAGGAGGAATGTACGTGGATGGTAAATCGTTTAGATGAGTGATTGAATTTGTTGGGTTTTGGATTTTTTATTTTTTATTTTCAAAACAAAAATATCTTGTTGAATAAGTTTTTATTGTCAATTTATTTTTGTAGTTTTTTATTTGTTACTAAAAGTGGAAGTACAATACGAAAATGACGTTTTTAAAAAATAAATGATTAAAATAAATATAAAATTTGAATGAAGAAATTAGGAAAATAAAATGCATTTAAGAATTTATTATTTGTTCATGTCTAACAAAATTAACATTTTTTTTAAGGAGCAAAATTAAATTTTATAATGCAAATTAGCATGTTTAAATTTTATAATCAACTTTTTTTTTATAATTATTAACATAGTATTATATTATATTATTAGATATGGGGTCTTCATTCTAAGCACATATTATTTGACAAATAAAAAACTAGTTTTAATTTTTAAAACTTCTTATTTATTTATTTATTGAAAAGGACTTCTTATTTATTTAAACCTTTACAGTTTGTAATATTAACCTAAAAAAATTAATAAAAAAACATTAGTAAGTGACAAATAATACAGCAAGGGTAAAAGGGGAATTACAGAAGGAAAAAGGACAATTGTAAGACTTGGGAACCAAGTCATCACGCAACTTGAACGGAGAAAAGGGTTGTAAAAAGAAAAAATAATAATAAAGTAACGGGCCATTTTCCCACAAAATGGAAGATGACGTCAGCTAAACGGGACCCAGTCCTTACGTCACGTAGTAAATCATAGAATATTTGACTGGTGATTCGGATTTGTTGTTGAAATCTTGATGAAGAAATCAACGGCCGTCATTAGCTAATGGCAAAAAATTATTCAAATAATCGAAATCACCAATGAAAAATAAAAAAAAAACGATCCAGGTTGGGGTTGACCCAATGATATCACCCTCGTATTATAAAGTAATACATTTGAATTTTTTTTAATTCATTTTCTCAATTCTCATTTAATTAACGTGGCACAATGAACAATTAATATCATTTAGTATAAAGAAATTTTAAATTAGAACATTTGTTAACTACTTGTTGTAATTAATTGTACGGTGTACACGAATCTTATGAAGGAGAAAAACTCATTCTTGAAACATTTTGAAATGTTGATAGAGTTTGTAAAATTATAAAGATCAATAAATGCATGATAATTATGCTATTATACAATATCGGTTTAATTTTAGAAAAACTTCATCTTTTTATCTAATTTTTATTTCTTAATTTTTTGTTTCCTTACATCATCTCAAGGAGAAAAACTTGCATTGCATTCTAACCGATTGATGCATAACATGTGGTACGAAAAACTTATTTGATTGGTTCACTTTACCACATGGCATACACCCATTATTGCATTGAGTACATTAAAAACGGAAATGTGATTAGAAAATACCACTAGACCCTTTTAATTTCCATTCCGTCCAACTCAATCATTATATATTTGTTTAATGAAAACTTTGCAACAAGTTTAACAATATTGGTTTCTTAAAAATAAAAATAAAAAAACTTTATATATCATGATCAATGGATACATGCCATGTGGTAAGAACAACTTATTTGATTAGTTCACCTTACCATGTGGAATGCACCTATTGGCCGGATGCATTGCATTATGTATCCAAAATCTAAACACAAAATTATTAACTTGATAAAAAAAAATTTAGAAACCGACTTACCAATACCGGGAAGTATTATTACGATCCAAATCATTAAATGTACAATCAATTCAATAGATAAATTTTTTTTTTTAACTATTATAAATTTAAGAATTGAAAAAGAGATGATTATGATTAAAAAAAATTCAAAATACATTAATACAATTGTGTGAGTGAATTACCATCGAATCATCTCAATTTCCATTCCGTGATATATTTATTTTGAGTAATGTTAAACATCATAACCATTATCATAACTTTTCATTCACAACTCATATGCCAGTTGAAGTGTCAATTGGTGAGTAAATACATATATAAACGAGATAAATCATTAATAATTAATACTTCAACTGTCACATGTATTGTAATTGAATATGATAGTAGTTATAATGTTTAGTATTACTCATTTGTTTTATTGTTTAATGAAAACTTCGGCAACAAGTTTAACAAATATGGAATTGACAATAATAGCCACACACGGCTAAACGGGTGTCTTGTGAGGGACCAGACGCGGAGGTACGGGGCCCACACGCTAGAAGATGAGGGGTTGAGAATTGACTGGACTGTTGCCACTTGCCACTCATGCAATTAATCAATCAATGGTCCAAAAATTGACCAACCCTCCAATTACGTTTTTTTTTTTTTTTTTTTCAAAAAAAGGCTTTGTCGGCCAACTACGACTTGAAAGTTTATTATTAAAAAAATAAAAATAATAAAAACGTAATTGGTTGGGTAATTTTTGGGACCTACATGAAATTATGACTCTCGTGTCACTACAACCAGCTCACACGGCCTCATCATTCTATCTATAAACAACCAACCCAACATTAAAGTTGGTTTTGGCGTCACGTAGTTGGTTCATGGATGCTACGTGGAACTAATTTTGGGTCAATTCTCGATTGCTTCCTTCTTCCTTCTCTATGCTTTCCTCCTTCCAACGAATTTCATACCCTATATCGTATCACATGACATGAATAATTAACTGTACATAAGTCTATACGATGTGAAATAAAGTAAATAAAAGGTGTATGATAACCTTGAGGGATTGCCTTGGTGGTCCAGGAAAAAGCTGTAAAGTCATACATCCTTGGTTGAAACCTTGGCAACTCCCTTGAAACCAGTCTCTAAGGCATTAGTTTAGGTGGTGGAAGGAAGAGCTTGGGCACAGGTAACTCTCAGATCAACAGTTCGAATCCTACCCAAGTGAAGGTGGGTTCTAATTTACCTACTTGTATCCTTGTGGGGCCAGGGGAGTGGGCTGAGGTTTCCTTTCTGTCCTACTCCTCAACAACCAACAAACAGGCCACTGTGAGTCACGTTGTTAAGGGGAGGATAGACAGATAGATGTCTGAACGAAGTACGGGATCCTCAATATATATATATATATATATATATATAAGGAAAAAAAGAAAGAAAGAAAGGTGTATGATTACGCCAAGCCCACGAGATTTATTCTCTCATCTTTTTCTAAGTTGCTTCTTTCTTTCCCTACATGTGAATATTTTTCTTTTCTTTTCTTTTCATTGTTAGTGAATGTGAATGTCATTGACCACTTTTGCATATAAAATATATGAAGATAAGATAAGATAAGGCTGTTGAAACACATTCATCAAATCAGAGCAAGTTTGTACTCAATTTTCTTATAGTGGAATAATATACATCAAACACAAATCTAGTATATATATGTAAAGTTTGAGTTCACTTTGAGATATATAATTGAATTATATAGATACGTACCGCCGTACCAGTATATTCCATTTTAAAGTGTTGTGCATTTACCTTTCCACGTTAGTGATGATAGATTCAAATCCTATGATACATATCACATGACATGATTTGAATCTCATAATACATGTCGATCACATGACCTAATTTGGAAGTATACGTCTAAATATATTGATTTTTTTTTTTTTTTCTCTTGATTATGGGAGTAGACCCATTTTATTATTGTAGGAGTAGATATTCCTCCTTTAGGCCACACATACTCAAGAATTAAAAAATTGTTTGAAGAAAAACAGTTTCAATTCAACTAGTATATTTATTTGGGTTATAAAATCAAACACATGTGATCAAATTGAAATTGAACTGTTCTTGAAGTAGTTTAGAGGTAGAGTACAAGAGCGTAAATGCGTAAACGTGAATCAAAAGTTCAACTACTAAAAAAATAAAGTCCAAAATAGCATATGCACTTTTCGTGTTCGATGAAAAAAATGAAAGGAATAGAATAAAATATCTTTCCCAATTTGATTGTCAAACACAAGAATCAAGATGGGTTTTTTGGTGCACTTTATTTATGGAATAATGCTACTTTGCATAAATTTGGTGTCCAATTGACGTGGTAACACTTTCATCCATTCATTTAAATCAAGCAAATATAATGCAATCTAAATGAATGGGTGAGAGTATTGTCACGTCGTTTGGACACCAAATTTGGACAAAGTAGCATTACTCTTATTTATTTACACTTTTAAAACCAGAAAAACACTTTTACAAAATTATGAAATGGTTATTTTTAAATCTATAGTTTAGGTAGTTAGCTTAGCTAGTAATTTTTTATTTTATTTTTTTATTTTACTAAATTTTGTAGTTTAAGTTCTATTCGGGATGATGATAGATTTGATTTATATTTGTTGTAATAAAAAAATATATATATCTATAACAATCTAAAACCCAACCAAATTTCACGTAAATAACCCTATTACAATTTTTAAGTTTATTTGTAAAAGTTTAATATTAATTTAATTTTGTAAGTTAGAGTTATATCTTTCCATCCCGGATCAAGATCCTCTCCTTGTCTTGTTTTTCCTCGACTTTCTAAAATCCCATATTGTAATAGTGCTAAAAGAAAATATTGATTTAATTGAAACTAAAATAGGAATTTATTTATTTTATTTTTTTTGAAATAAAATTTTAGGTATTGGGTAGGATAATGTTTTTTTTTATTGTTTTTTATTTTATTTTTAAATATCTATTAATTAGGAAGCTACGTTTAGACTAAAATTGGGAGGATAAGGTACTTGAACCTACGTTTAGACTAAATTTGGGATCTTGATTTCAATTTTCAACCAAATTTTTGCCTAAAGATTAGAAAGTCAATTTTGACCTTTAACTTGAGCAAAACAAAATTGAGGACTTCCTATCAATCAATATTTTTTACAATACAATATGGACTATGAATTGATTATTAAGTCACAAGAAACATTTTTTTTTTTAATATTAATAAAAAACAGATTGATTTTGAACCTGATCTTCTGGCACTTAGCCAGGCTGTGCCACAATTTGACCTATTCATCAAGCAAAGGGCAATGAAATGTGCCAATTGAGCATATAATTTTGAATTATTTTTTAACTATACCATATATATATATATATATATATCAGGACAAAAAATGTGGATTATAGATTATGGAAAAGATTTGACAAGTGCATACACTTTGAGTTAAAATATATAAATTTAATGGTCCATATTCTTCGTCCTGATATATTTTATATCAGAACGAACCGACAATAGAAAAATTATATATATATATATTTATTGATGTACTAATTTGACAGGTAAAAGCATCATTTTCAAGCCCTATCCGATTTATAATATGCCCAATTCCTCGGATCTCACCTAGAAACTTTTATTACAATAAAACTCTACACAATTCTATCCAGTTTTTTTTTTTTTTTTTTTTTTTCTCTCTCTCTATATATGTTGGCATTATACCTGCAATCTCATGTTTGAGTTGTGCTGTCTTGTCTTCAAATGGGAATCTATGCAATTGTTAATGAACTATACCTTACACCTTTAAAAAAGGAGAATCCTGTATGCAGACTATGGACCCAGGAATCTAATGATTACTGTTGGAAAAAAAAAATTGAATAAAAACCCCAATAATTTTCTGGTACAAATCCTGTAACATTATTATTTAAGCAATTAGTTGGCTTATGGAAATTTTATTTTAATAAAAAAAAAAAAACTCAAATCCAGCTTATTTTGACACAAAACAAACGAAAATCTGAAAATTTTACTCTCAAAATCTCATGGGGTAGTTCCAAGTTTTTTCCACCATATCATATCATGTGAATCACGATTATATATGATTAGATTGAAAGAAGTAAAATTTAAAATCGTCACGTGACAAATTTTGAGTGAATGGATGTTCTAGGTTCATCTCACGTGAAAAAGGCTCTAAATATAAGTATCTATGCTCACCCATATGACCACCGTCCAATATGATTTGATGATAAAAAACTCAACTCTCATTCGATCTTGTAATTACTGAATATATCGAATGGACATAAATCTGTACCATTTAAAACGTTCTTCTGATAACGAGAGTTTTAGAGTTTTCTAGATAGAATATTATATCTAGGAGGTTGTGGACATAATCCATTCAATTTCCCTTGTCTATGGGTTGGAAGTTGATCATAAAATGAAGATAGTAACACAGAAAACTCTAGTTGGACCCGGTGCATGTGAGAACAAAGAGTAGTTTTAACATCCCCATTACTGTGGGGTGGTGGTGTGTACTGATTGAGAATGGAACACATAGCATTTTCTGGCTCTTTGGACCCCTAAGCACGTTGAAGAAAAATAAAAGACTTCTCTATCTTTTTTTTAAAGGACAAGAAAGATTCTCTTTCAATGATTTCTGGTGCTAGAGATGGACATTTGGCATTTTGATGTGACAGACAAAGAAGATGCCGTGGACCACTTTCTTCCTTCTGGAATTTTTTAGTGTATTATAGGCTTATAGCTTATCTGAATGATTTCACCTAAATTTTAACGATTGATTTAATAAGGAGACAAAGGCAGATCAGATCTCCCAATTGCCTGCTCTAATAAGTGTCTTGAAAAGTGGGGTCTCAAAAAGAATCATCCAGAACTACTAAATGGGCAAGCAAATGCAATCATGATACCAGTGATGAGAAGGACACTGGCACACAGCTTGTACTGTGCATAAACAGATAGCATGAAGAAAACAAAATAGTGAACAAGGGGAAATTTTTTACTGAAAAAGAACATTTGAGAAAGTTGGATTGGATGAAAAGACAAAAGGGGAGAGACTTCAAAAGGGAAAAATCATATATATCACTGAATGAGAATCAACTTGAAGTTACTAGAAGAAAACACTGGAAAAATAAATAAATAAGCAAAAGACATTGCATTGTTATAAGAACAGTGCATTTTTCAAGACTACCACCTATAGTTTTTAGGTGTAAACAGCCAAGTTTCCAGACATTTCAACAACATTTTCCAAGATTTTCTAATCCAAAAGAAGCTTTGAGTTCACCAAAGGACAATATATCCTGGTAATCAAAACTATACACGGGGAAACCTTGCATGAAAGTCTAAAAAACTAAAGACACAATGTCTATGTGATGAGACATTGATTTCATGGAAAATGTCAGTTAACAAATCTAAGCATGTTAACAATTTGACATCCCACTATGTGTGCCACAACGTTATTGGGCCTATGCCCCTTTTTTTTGGACCAGCCCAACAATCATTTACCATGAAGACCTTTTCCTTTGTGTAAATCTTCAGACAGATCCATAGTTTGTCATATAAAATAGGGGCCCAGAAATTCTAACTCAATCGTGGCAACATCTAGCTTAGCCATTTGGTTACAAGACACGTAAACTCTAAAGCAAGACTGCAAGTGATCAAGGTAAAATACAAGCCATAACCAGTAACTTAACAAGTAAGGCACTGGATATTAGGAAGGATCGATTGGAATGGGTTCAAAGAGAACAGGAGTACCTTCTAAATCTGCCATCACTTCTGGATTATCATGCTTATAGAATGCCTGTAGGGATCTTACAACAAATGGACGAACTGCATTCACTTCCATTGCAGATAGATGGGAAATCCAGTAGATCAAATTGACATTTTGTTTGATATTATAACCTAAAATTATAGGACAAATTGGTTACATAATTGATCAATTTGATTTTTCTATTGTAATTTGTAAATTTAAAGAGAAAAAAACAAAAAAACAAAAGTGGATCAATAAAAATCACAAATAATAATCGACTGATAAAACATTCAACACTAATTCATAATTTATAAATAGATATTTATTTTATTGAATATAAAAAACAGTTGAAAAAAAAAAAGCATTTGCCTGATATATGTTAATATTATACCATCTTCAATGCATATGCCAATTAGGGTTGCACATTTTCCTCCGGATCCCCGTTTCCCCGCTTCCCCATCCCCATCCCCATCCCCATTTGGGGGAAAAATTTTGGGGGAAAATGGGGAAATGGGGAGAGATGGGGATGAAAATCATCCCCAAATTGAAATGGGGATGGGGATGGGGAGACCCCACCCTATCCACATTTCCCCATTTCCCCATTTTCCCCACTAATATAGTGAAATGGGGATGACCCCCATCCCCATTTCCCCACTTCCCCTAAAATATTATAAAAATAATTATATATAGAGGTGGGCAAAAAACCAGTGAACCGAACCGAACTGGTGAACCGAACCGGTCCAATCGGTTTTTTTTCCGGTTTTTTATTATTCATCGGTTCGGTTCGGTTCGGTTTTTTTAAAAACCGGATATTCCAGTTCGGTTTCCGGTTCAAGGGTTCGAACTGGTGAACCGAACCGAAAACCGGTGTATATAATAAAAATACCTACATTTTTACGAATCATATCACTCTATAAGTATCTGTTGCCTCTTTGCCTTTTTTTTTTTGGGTGTTGCCTTTATAAAATTGATGAAAATGTTAGATTGTATATGTTTTATAAAATTTATAAAATGATAACAACCCCCTATAAGTGCTTCATAATATGCTTGAAATTCTGCCATGTTAAGTGATTTCACACAACTATTAAAATGATTTAATACAATAAAAAAGCTTGGAAATAGCCTAAATTGCTTTGAAATTAAAACTAATAGCAGCAAGTGAAACAAACTAAACACACAAAATGTATATACACACACACGCATTGACCACACCTATAATCATACATCTATAACATTACTTCCTAGCCAAAAAGGAAAAAAATTGATAAATATATGGAAATTCCTTAGTGCTTTCAGTTAAACTAGTTCGAGAATTCTTTCTTATCACAATGAAAATATCTCTGTAAAAAAATGTACCACAATCTTTCAAAAATTTGTATTTTTTCAAATTTTCTAACCATGACGGATTTTAAAAATTAAAGCCCAATAATTTGGCCAACTAGGCCCAAAACCGAAAAAACCAAACCGAACCGAACCGAACCGGTTCAATCAGTTTTTGATCGGTTCACACTTTTCAATTTTATCGGATCGGTTCACTTTTTCAAAAACCGGATATTATCGGTTTTTTATTGGTTCACTTGAAAAGTAAACCGATCCATTAAACGCCCACCCCTAATTATATATATATATATATATATTTTTTTATTTTTTGTAATGTATTTTCTTTGACATTATTTTGTAATGTATATATATTTGACATTATTTTGTAATATATTTTCTTTTGCATTTGTAATGGATTTTTTTTTTTTTTTTTAATTTGTAATTTTCGACCAAATGGGGAAACGGAGAAACGGGGAAAAAACGGGGAAAACGGGGAAAACGGGGAAATGGGGATAGGGATGGGGGGACCTCCCCCCAAAACTCCCCCATCCCCATTTTCCCCAAATGGGGAAATGGGGAGGGATGGGGAAGGGTT
Organism: Acer saccharum; assembly: GCA_030490815.1. Taxonomy (NCBI): domain Eukaryota; kingdom Viridiplantae; phylum Streptophyta; class Magnoliopsida; order Sapindales; family Sapindaceae; genus Acer; species Acer saccharum. Next base: position 365,392 of record CM059878.1, read on the forward strand.
TGAGAAGTGGGGATGGGGATGGGGATGGGGGGACCTATATCCACCCCATTTGCCCAATGTGCAACCCTAATGCCAATGTCAATAACAATGACACAAAGTATAACATATGTCAAATTTGACACAACATTTAGCATTACATTGAAGTTTTTTTTTATTTATTTTTATTTTTATTATTATTTTTTTATCAAATTATAGCTTTGGCACTCTAAAATAGCATTGCATCGGAGTTGCTCTTAATAATTAATGTAAAATTTAAAATAATATAAAATGTAAGATAAAATCTGTAATAAAAAATAATAAGATAAAAGATAATGTCTGCATTTACCCAAGAAGAAGTACATATAGATTTTTTATTTTATTTTTCCTTATCGGGGTTTTTTTTTACATCGGAGGAAGAAGAATATATATATATATATATATTCCTTGGCAGCCTTTGAAGAATAACATATTTGTTTACCTTCGTTTGTTTGTTTGTTTGTTTGTTTTTTTTTTTTTTTTTAATTGGAAGAATAAATTTTTTTCCCTGGTCTGTGTTTGAAGAAGAAGAACAGATCTGTTTTCCTGATCTTGGTTTTTTTTTTTTTAATTGGATGAAAAAAAAAAAAAGGATTTTTTCTGGTCTGTGTTTGAAGAAGAACAATTAATTTTTTCATGGTCTATGTTTAAATTAGAAGAAGAGAAGAAGCTCCAATTTGTAACTGGAAGAAGAAGAAGAAAAGGAAGAAGAGATTTTTGTGGTTAGATCAGCGTCGCCAAGGTGACCTCCTCTGGCGTTGCAGGAGCAAATTGGCTGCTCCTCCAAATGTTTGTTCATGGAGTCATGGTGGGAAGAAAAAGAAGAAGAATATCGACGAAGAAAAAAAAAGGTTATTTTATTTTATTTTATTTATAAAAAAAAAGTGATAAACAAAATGAAAAATAAGGAAAACATCTCAAAGTTGTTTTTCAAAATTTTCACTTTTAACACTGTTTTGTTTTTCATTTTGTTTTTGTTTTTTGAAAATAAAATGAAAAATGGTTACCGAACACGAATTCAAAATCGTTTTAGAAAAACGAAAATGAAAACATGGCAAAAAACCCTTACCAGACAGCCCCTAAAATATTTCAATCAATAAGTTGAACTTATTAACTTGGGTGTTTTCTATCGACAATCCTGACATCCTTCACATAATGTTAAAAGATAAAACAAGAAAATTATGGTAGGTTTTTAAGTCAAAACTAGGATGATCACAATCACATATCACATGTCAACACTTTACAAAATGCATTTTTGTAGTTGAATATGTCAAATGCTAACAAATTTTAAATGGAGATTTCAAAATTTTCCCTCTAAGTATGATGAAAAAAATAAATAATAACGATATTACAATTTATTTTTTGATATGTGATATTGATTGGGGTTTCCCCATATTTTATGATTTAATGGGATAAAATGAAACTTTGATACCCTATTATGTAATACTAACAATTAAAAACCGTCCCGAGAGGCGATATATAGCACTCAAAAACCAATGGATTGTGTTTTAAATGGGTCAAATTTTAGGAAGTATTTTTGAATTCTTCCATTTCAAATCTCAAAAGTTAATAGAGGAACGAAATTATAATTTATTTGCAATTTAGATTTCAGTATTTGATCTCTTGTGATGCTTTTTCCCTTAGATCAGTCCAATTTAAAAAAAAAAAGAAAAAAAAAAAGATTTTAGTGAAGTTTATTTATAAAAATATAATACAATAGAATTGAACATATGATCTTTTTATTACAATTACAAATTAAAATTCCTTAAACAAAATTAATGAAGTATATTTACAAAAAAAATAATAATGTAAATAGAGAGGTACAAAATATTTGTATTAAGCAGCCCATAAGTGTAGCTTATCAAATACGGACTGGCCCGCATTTCTAGCCCAACCCAAATTCAAAATTGCCCAAACTCCCACAAACTGCCAAGTGTCAAACAACTATACTTCAAGGACCAAAAGTTTGGTCTAAGTAATCACACACTATCAGATTATGCCTAGTCATTTACATTATCCAAACACTTCTGTCAGTGCCACGACCTGCAAAATTTTGTCCAAAAAAAAACTAAAAAATCTATAAATAAAAAATGGCTCTTCTCAATGTCTCACTGTCTTCAAATTCCCACAGAACCCTCCTCTCTCTTCCACCAAACCCCAATTTAACAACAACCCATTTCTCTCCTTCTCTGTAAACTCTGCAACACAGGTCAGTCACATATCTCTCTCACAAAGTTTCCATTTTTTTTTTGCTCTCTGGTTGCACTTGCACAATTGCTCGTTTAGTTAAAAAAAGGCAAGTTTTTGATGTTACCCATTTCATGTTTTTAGTTTTTATTTGTTCTTTTTTTGATGATCAGCTGTTGAAAAAGCAAATCAAGTCTCAAGAGAACAAATTATGTTGTTTGAGTGAGTCTGTGGCCAGAACAAGCTTGCTTGCTCTTGTTTCTGCTTCTCTGTTCTTTGTTGATCCTGTTCTTGCATATAAGGTAAATCAACATCTTTAATTGTTAATGTGTTTTGGTTCATTTAGTTTTCAGTTTGTTCTCTAGGAATTGAATTGTAGAAACATGAATTATTTGCAATTTGTAATGAAATATGATGCAACATTCTTGTAATTTTGTTTGGTTTCCAAGAATTGGATCAATTTGTGTACTTGGGGTTCTATTATTTGGTGACTAAGTCTAGAATGTATGTATAAGATTGTCAATTCATGTTTTAATTTGTTGGTGATGTTGATTGTGAAAGGGAGGCGGTCCATATGGTTCGGAAAAATACAAGGGGACAATATCTCACCGGGAAGGACTTTAGTGGCAAGACTTTGATCAAGCAAGACTTCAAAACAGTCTTAAATTAATCGTTATATGTTCTTGTATGTGTATAACGTGAGAATGTGTTTGTTATGGTGTGATTGAAGAAATGGATTTTGTTTTATTGTTTCAGTCTATATTGAGGCAAGTCAATTTTAATGGCGCGAAGCTACTAGGTGCTAGCTTCTTTGATGCTGATTTAACCGATAAGTTTCCTCTTCTTTTTCGCAAATGACAATAAATTTTTAAAGCTTGTGAAATTACCGAAACAGTCTTAACAAATTGAGTTAGGAGATCTTGATGCTAGTGATCTTTCTTGTGTTAGAATTTTTGTTTTATTTTATTGACGGGACTAGTAAGTACTGTCAAAAGATTCAAATTCTTTGGTAACCGATCATCTCCAAGGTGTGTTTTCCAGCCTTTTGCTTTCATGTGTTTAAGGTCTTGCACGAAAACAAAATATCAAAAAAGCTGTGCAGCATATATCTGTTGGTGTTTCCATGGTACTGACAGATTTGGTTCATTATTACGTTCTTAAAACCGGTGGAAATTGTTTAATAAATTCAGCCAATAAGCAATACCTAGTTGCTTTATTCCTTATTGTCAAGGGAATTAACTAATCTTCTATGGAAAACTTGTGTAGAGAATGGAGGTGATTTCTTTTTACGAAAATAAAATCAGTGTGATGCTTAAATTAAATTCATGTGAATATGGATGAACGAGGAATCTTTATCTTAGAACCATGGTGCTACATGATCAGGTATGACCACGAGCCTTCCATATGACAGTCATCAAATACTACCTGATCACCTGTAGTATACTGAGGGGTAGTATATTTATTATCTACTGTTTTTCGTTTTCTTTTTCAGGGGCTGATCTTTCGGAATCTGATCTCAGAGGCGCGGACTTCTCCTTGGCAAATGTAACAAAGGTGATTTTATCTATCGTTTCATTCTATTCGTTACGAGCTGATGAATATGAATAATATGTACCTCCAATGTACTTAACACAAATTTTGTAATCAAGAAAAAAAATGCTCTTGATTATAGGATGATTGAGATTGCTCATATGCCTGTTTCTGAACACTGCAACATCATAATGAGACAGCCACCAGTTATGTACACTTTGTGCTTTCTGCAGCCGCCGGTGAGCTTTTTATTAAATGAAAAAGTGTATACGTGTCAAGCAATGAGTAGGAAAGGCAAATGGGAAAGGTAGATAGCATTCCCCTTTGAGCAATGCTAATTTGGAAGGTGCACTTACTACTGGCAACACGTCATTCAAGGGATCAAATATAAATGGTGCCGGTATGTGGAAATCTACTTTGTAATGAAATTTTGTTCTTTTTAGTAGTTGAACTGTATAGAGTTGTTTTCCTTTATAGGTCTGAGAAACCAACTCCACAAATCACAATCATAGTTCATACTTCATCCATTTGACAGTTGTACAGGCCAATTTTTAAGTGGTCATGCTTAATGTACTCGCCAACTGATATTCGCCAACTGATATATGCAATTCATTCGTAATCAACACAATCTTTTGTTGTTATTAGGATAAATCCAACAACTAGAAATGCAACACATGAGATGTTGCTTTGCAAATAGAATTTTTTCATTCTCAAGTACATCTCTGTACGAAAAAAGGAGAGGCAGTGCTGCATCTGCAAAAGCACCGATTTTCATCCAAAGTTGTAACATTTTTAATCTGTTGTAACTTGTAACTACTGCGTGATATGCTAACATAGAATGTCATGTCACATATGTACATTTTTAAGAGAATCCTAGCAAGAAGTGAGACTTTGAACTTCAATGACACATTTATTCAACATCGTTCATTCAAAGTTGGTGCAACACTTAAGGTTCATTGTGTGTGAAGTTGAAGCACAATTTTTTTAGTTCTTTAAGTATGACTTCTAATCACATGAATGATTGATCAAAATTAGGTTAAAACCGAACACATTTGATCGATTTATAATCTCCTATACTATACAATGGGAGGTTTCCGATGAATTTTCCAAGAACTTCAAATGAGATTTTTCACGAATTTCACTGCCATGGCCTTTATATATTCTGGTCTATCACAGCCCTTTCCAAATTTGTGCCCGGACTGATTGTAAATAGTCCATGTTCCTGTCCGACCCACCTTCTCGGCCTGGTCCAGAAAATAAACGACCGGGTGCTGACACGGGTCACGTGTTGAACAAGAAAGGCCTGTCGCTCCAGCTCCGCCATGTCTTGAACGTCTACAGCGGCATTCTAAGTTGTTTGCCAATAACAGGAACGAGTATATTTGAACGGTGTTGCCTCATGAGATGGATAAGGACCATTTTTGCTTGTATCGTAGCAAATACTTTGTTGTAGGATCCTGTTCGGGTCGACCTGGTAGGCATTCATTAGGATCTTCAATGAGTCTATTCGGGTCCGGTTTGGAAACAAGGATTCCAAGTATTCCACGTGGTGGAGCGATACAAGTGGTGCCATTAGATGGGCTGCTAGAAGGGTCCCCTCTATTATCCAACTGGAAAAACAATACAAATATAAATAAAAACACTTCGTTAATATCTAATTTAATGCATTACGCTCTTATAAAATTTCTACTTGAAATTTGAAATAAAATGAAATTCAACCAATGTCTCGTGTCAAAATCTGATTATATCATTTACACCAAAAAAGATGACGACATAGCTTTTTATAGTAATATGTGTATTTAGAAATTATCAAATACAGAATCCCGTATAAAAAATTCGTACGTAATCACTAATTCCAACCAGTTAGTATTAGTGTAAATTGTATTAATTCATATCATATAACATACAAACCGACATTATTATAGATTGAGATACAAATTGAGACACATAATTGGGATAAATAACACTATCATTTATGCAAATGTCAAGGTAAAAAACCACTGATACAATCACAACTGTATTTAGCTTTCCGCATATGAAGACCGACCCGCTACTGGAAACCACAATACCATTTGTACAACTTTCAAAAAAAAAAAAAAAAAAAAAAAAAAAATACCATTTGTATAAAACCTAGGAAATAGGGGATTTTGTCACTATTTTAAGGTGGGCTTTCAAATGTATCACTACTTTAATAACTTAGTTTTAAAGGCATCGAAGTAACAATTTTTCTATTATCAGTTCGAACTGACAAAAGATATATCAGTTCCTTACATGTGGGCCATTGGATTTAAATACTTTGATTTGGATGTATGCACTTGTCAAAACATCTTTTAAATCCAATGGTCCACATACAAGGAACTAATATATTTTATATCAGTTCGAATTGATAATAGAAAGATTGTCGAAGTAAATACCCTTACTTTACAAATTTTTTATTATATCTTTCACTTTAACTTTTCTCTTACTTTTATGTTGTCTGAAATCTACTTCTCTCTTTCACTTTAAAAGCTCTGTAAACTGAGATTGAAGTTCATCTTCTTCTCCAACTCGTGGTCACTGAAAATCGAAGTGCATCTTTTTCTCCTCATCGTTTGTGTACAAACCAAGCTAAGGTTGTTGGGGATAATTCAGAATCGATGTACGCGGAAACGCCATGCCTAATACTCTCCCATAACCTATAGCAATTAATAACGTAAATTAGCAGAAAAATAGATGAGAGAGAATAAACAATCACAACACAAGATATACGTGGAAAACCCAAATCGGGTAAAAAACCACGGGCCATCAGGACGACAAAGAAAGTTTCACTATATGATAAACTATTACAACCATATACTCTAGGATTAACTCTCTCACCTTAACCCCAAACCCTACTCACAAGATCCTCACTGAATACCCCCACAATATCCCCTAGGTCTCCCCTGAATATCACCCACAGATCTCTAACTTGATCCACTGATATTCCCTTGGATCCCTCCCCGAATATTCCCATTGGGTCTCCCCGGATCTCACCACACTCTCTCTAATGTTACATGCTGTTCTTTTTGCTCCACAACCTTAAATCTAATAACATAAATATTAGGACTATTTATACTAGTTATAGGGAGTTTAAAATAAAAGGAAATCCTACTCCTAAACGTACAAGATTTACTTGTTTCACGTAAATACTATTTCCTTTTATGACAAGTCTTCTTGTAAAGAGTATTCCTTTTTCTTCAAGCACAAGAACTTCCTAAAAGAACACTTTCCTTTTCCATTGAAGATTTCTCATTCCACGTATGCTTATGATTGACTATGATTCAGGTAACGGTTGCGCACCTGCTTCCTAAACCGTTACAAGTTACCTTAAATTACATCGCTCAGAAAACCGCGATCCATACGATGAAACGAACCACTTCTTCAGTTCTTCTTGATCTTCAACCTCCCTCAAACTATACCATTCCATCTTCCAAACAGATCCCACATCTCTAGGAAACTCCACCTTAGTTGAGTCTTGTTTAGTTCACATTTGGTTCGCTTAGGAATACAAGTCAAAACCTAACAAAGGTAATCCCATTTTTAAAGTTATTGAGATAGTTAGGTTGAGTTGAAGAGTCTGGGAAATTGGAGGTTTAAATTTTAGAGACTTATTTACTTTTCTCCGAGACTTATTAAAAGGTTCAGAGACTTTGGATAATTGTTTTCGAGACTTTCTGGTGATGGATCACATACTGGGTTTTTGGCTAGTGTTTTCCAAGACTTTTGTTTGATGGTTCGAGACTTTTTAAATGAGTTTCCGAGACTTTTGGTTGCTATTTCCAAGATTTTTAATTGAATATCCGAGACTTTTGTTATATGTTTTTGAGACTTCTAATTGAGTGTCCAAGCACTACAAGAAATTCAGTCATCGACTACGGGCGATGCCCGTTGTAGATGTGTATCCACTACGGGCATCACCCGTTATAACGTCCGTCGTCTGTGAAGGTGTGATAGAAAATGGCGCGTTTCGAATACGGGCAATGCCCGTGATAAATAAGTTTGTCTACAACGGGCAATGCCCGTGATAAATAAGTTCATCTACAACGGGCAATGCCCGTGGTCAATGCGTTACTGACAACGGGCATTGCCCGTGATCGATGAGTATTTTTTTTATTTAAAAAAAAAAAAAAACACTTATATATTGATTTTATATGTAGCCTGTTTAGTGTAAATAATTGGAAGATTAAACTCTGAAGCATTCTATATAAAATCCACAAGCATTCAATATATATGTAAAATTTATAAATCCATAAACATTCAATTAAAAATCTTCAAGTATTAACATTACATTCACCCACAAACATTCACTTAATTAAAAAGCCTACTAATCTTAACAATAAGTTCACCCATACATATATTCACCTAAATCTTAATAATTAATGATGTATTTGATAGCCAAACAATATAAGTGCCTCTAGCATCTTCAAGAATTTGCAGGTCACTAGTAGGGCGCATCAAAGGTACCTTGCTAACTAATATCTTCTTCACACAAACTCTCCGGCCCTTGTCCATTTACCCTTCCTCTGTGAGTCAAGATCAATGTTGGCTCCATCTTCCTTATCCTCATCTTCTCTTCATCCCCAAAATCTGGAAACATGAAGATATTAAAACTAAGGCCTAGTTCAATCATAATTCAACTATCATTTCTAGTGACAAAAGCTTTTAGTAAAACCAAAATAAAAAATTGAAACCCCACTCAAAACCTACCTCAACAAGCTGCTACACTGCCTACACATATGTTTGCAACAGAAGTTTAAAATAAAACCTTTTACCTTTCCATATAAGCTTCAAAAATAGGGTTATAGCTTACTCATCCCAAATACTACCCATAAGTAATAATTAAAAATAAAAGAAATAGATTGATTGCCCCAAATGGAAGCCCTAGTCTCGACTATTTGGTTGTCCAAGTAAAATAGCATTCAACAACCCATAGCATGGCAGAATTGCAGAACCATAAACCAAATAAGTCTTGGAATTTTAAAATAGAACAGAAATATTAAAAAGACTGTCACCGTCTTGAGTGTTCACCAATTGCTTTACACAACTTTCTCTCTCTAAACTTAGGTCTCTCACACACGGTAAAATGAAAAGTAATAAAATAAAATAAAACTAAACTAAATTATACAAAGCTGACATGGAAGTCATGTGGGGGGCATTTTTGAAAGGAACCTATTTTAAGTGCTATTTAAACCAGTGTTCTAGTTTGCGGCCGCCTAGACCGATTAATCGGTCCAATACAGTTAGGCGGCCGGAAAACGCACCGAAAAGGGGCAAATCGGACCATTTGGGCGGTGGGCGCTTAATCGGCCACGTGGCCGCGTAATCGGGATAGGCGGGTCAAAGCCGTTGACTCCGCCGTTCTTCTGCACCGGAAATCAGCTGGAATAAGGCGTGGGATCGCGTTTCCGATGACTGGACCAGCTGGGTTTGGTCGGCAATGGAGGAGGCGAGAGGTTGAAGATGAAGTTGGGGAAGGTGGGGTGCATTTAGCAGCGGGCTGGGGGTTACACAGGCCTCACTTGGAGTCAGTTGGGCCAAATTTTTTGGGCCTCACCCATTAATTGAAACGCAGCGTTTCATACTGATGTGGTGAGCTCTGATTTTGGTGGCCAATTACGAAAAGCTCCCTCATCTCTTATAAAATCACAATATCTTCAATATTCCTTCAATAATTACATTATACCCCTAATTGACCAATATTACTCCAATGCCCCTGAACTTTATGTTTGGATTTGGATTGGTTTGTGATTGCATTTAGATGGGTGTTTGGGGATTTTGATTGGTAATTTGGCATTTGTGGATTTATAAAGAATTTTCTTTGGATTTCTAATTGGAATTTCTTTGTAATTGTGTTTTCCGATTAATCCCCGATTAATCCCCGATTAATCGGCCTAGGCGCTAGGCGCTAGGTCTCCGCCCGACTAGCGCCTAGCGCTTACTAGAACACTGATTTAAACTCAACTTATTAAAAGAGTGACAATTTTGAAAGGCCACCGCAAAAAGGTGCTCTTTAATTTTCGAACTCGTATAAAACCAGCTCGATCTATTACTCCATTCCACCACAGTCCATACACTTGAAAAATGAAACAGCAGCGCAAGCAAGCTACGAAAATCCGAAAAATAAAAAATAAAATTCCAGAATTACAAAGCTGCAAATTTGGAAGAAAGTGGAGCACTGTAACTCCTAAAATTTCAATGCAAAAATATCTCAAAATTTTCAAATCACTTAACAAAGCAATCAAAGATCAGTACAGAATACTAACAAGCAAAAACACGTACTCAGATGAAACAAACAAGTAGAAAATTTATATAGAGCTTATTACTTATTAGCTTATTTCAAATGAAAGAAAACCGTTCTTGTAATAAATTTTTTTTTTTTTTTTTTTTTGACTTTTCGTTCTTGTACTAATTGATGCCACATCCCTAATTAAGCCAAAAGAGTAGTAAGGATTGAACTAGCATTTCAATCATACTTATTAAGTTATTAGGATTCCAAAATGAAAGATTTTATATATCAAACATCTTAATTGAGTGATGCAATTCACAAACTACTTAATTATATTCACAAATCTTTATAAAACATAACATCATACTTTAATCTCTATAATGCATAACAAACATCGATCATACTTTCTCCTTCGTTGTTTTACGTTTCATAAAAACTTGTAATTCTTATATCTCTTATTTTTCTTTACAATTATTGTTATTTAATTTTGTAATAATTGATTCAAATAGCAAGTCTTGAAAATCGCTTAGTTTTTGCAATATAAATATATATATATATATATATATATATATATATGTATGTATCTATTGCAATATTGGAGTGTAGCAGTGAGGTCTAAAATTTTATCAAAATTAACTAAAGGTATGATTTCAAAATAACATTATATTTCTTTACAAAAAGAAAAAATTAATTTTAAGAATGAAATCTCTTAAAAAGAGGTGAAACGATAAAAAGGTTAATTTTGAAAGAAAATGAGGCATCTTTAAATATTTGACAAATTTAATTTTTAAAAATGGAATATCTTTAGAAATGGATTTTGAAAAGATAAAATTGATCATAAATATAATAGCAGGACATGAAGAAGAAAATTAAGAAACACAAAACAGTTGGGTGGAGGCATAAAAATATAATTGAATCTCGTTCACCAAAGATCAATGTGGGTGAAGGGATTTATATTTATTGTAATAAAAAAAAAGTTAAAAATAATTGAAGAAATGATCAAACTTTTTTTGGTGCAAAAATAAATAAATAAAGTGGAAACAACCGTATTGAAATTTAAAAACAAGCTAGATTAATAAGATGCATATATGATTTATAGTTTTATACCTTTGTTGTAACAACCCAATCACTGTGTCCGCCACCATTGTTGAAATAAACAAGAAGAAGAAGAAGAAGAATACATGGGTGTCTTACAGAACCGCCTCCTGTTGCCATGAAATGTAGAACAATTGTGATGTTGGTGTATAGAAGCATCAGGTGCTGGTAAATCATCCTCAGAGCATTCTATGTCCCGTTTGTAAATTAGACGAATACCAGTACTCTTAATCGCCTTGGATTCCTTGGAATATCCAACTTGAGGGCTTCTAACGTCAAACCGAGCATGAATGCATGTACTAGTACTTACCAACACATAATTGATACTATCATATTCATATTCCCAACGACGTGAACTTTCCAAAGTCAGTGATCTTTCATGTTCAAACTGCTCAAGAGACACATAAGCCAGCCAAAGATGATCATACTCAAAAGTTGTGAAACTATGGGGTGCAAAAGCAAATACATAACAGTTTCCTGATGACCAGATAAGCGCAACCTCCTAGAGATACATCTTCCAATGAGTGACAACCTTCATCCCATACACAAAGTATACTTGATGGAAGCTCTGGCAATGACCGAAGCCGCTTACAATTCTCCAAGTATAAAATTTCCAGTTTAGAAAGTCGCTTGATACTTTCTGGTAGGCTGATAAATTTGTTTTTGCTTAAATTCAGCTCTTTTAAAGAGCATAAGGAGTCAAGATCTTTGGGGAGTGTTCCTTCCAAAAGATTGCATTCACTAAGGTTCAATGTTTTTAGACTGCTTAAACCTGCGAGAGAAGGCAGCGCCAAACATCTGGTATTTGTTCTCGACAAACACGATGACCACCATGGACGTTGTGAATTACATTTTTGAAAAGACAATTTTTGAAGGTTCGTCAACCGTGCAATGGAGGATGGTACTTGAGTTATCGCAGTCCCACCAACATATAGCTCCTCCAAATGCTCAAGTTCCTCCAAGTGTTTAGGAAATTTGTGTAGTTTTGAGCAGCCTTGGAGATTAAGAATCTTGAGCGATTTCAGACCAGAAAATACGTTGCTCGGAAAACTCTGAAGGCTGTTGCAGCCTTCCAAATTCAATACAATAAGGCTTTTGAGAACTCCAACTGATTCATGCACTTTACACAATCTTGTACAACCTTTAAGATTCAGCATCTCAAGGTTTGGAACCATTGTAAAGTCTGGTGTTTCAATCAGGTTGAGCGAGTTTCTAAGCTTAATGGTTTTCAACTTTGGAAAATCCTGTTAGCAACAAAAGTTAGATTAATACAAAAATTAATTGCTTTCAAGAACCCACTTAAATTAAGATATAATATTGATGAAATAGGTGCTGGACATTCTAGAAGAAAAGCCAAACAAAAGTTCCAGATACTTCTTGTTTCATCAAATCAGTTCTTACTTAGAGTACTAATTAGCTAGAGTTAACTAAAATAATTTTGTAGAATTATAGATAGGATTCTAGAAACTTCAATCCACTTCCTAATGCTGTATCAGACTAAACTAACCAACATAGTGAGCCTATAAATAGGCTTCACCATTGCAAAATTGAATGTATGAAAAAAAAAAATACAAACGTGAAAACAAAGTAATAAAGGAGATAATAAGCTACTTGTTTCTGAATCCTTTCTACACTATTTCTTGCATTCACTATCTATGAATACTAACAATTATATATATATATATATATACCTTCATGCCCTTCCAAAGATAATTTATTTGGCTATCACAGAGGTTGAGTTCAAAAAGATACTGCGCCTGGAAATTTGACGGCAAAGTCTTTAAAGGGAATCCATGCCATTTTAAAAATCGCAAATTATTTGAAAGGTATATCTGGTCTTCTGAAACGTCAGCATTGCTAAGTTTGAGCAGCTTTAGATTACTCATGCTTGAAAAGGAATTGCCTTTCAACTGTAATCGTTGTTTAGACTTGTTAAGCATTATACCTATCACTTCATCTGTGCCCTAATAAATAAGAAAAAATAATGTTATGTGTGATTATATAATTAATCAAAACCGTCAAAACTTCGAAGAAAAAAATACATTACCGTATTGCTTGTCAACACGTGTTGGACATCCTTGAACAACCATAATTTACTCCATTTGCCACAAAGATTAGGATATTTTTCACGAACAATTTCCCAACCCATTTCTTGTAGCAAACCATGCATACCAAGTTTATTATCATGTGAAATAGTTATAAGGGATTTATCAACGAGCACTTTAATTCCACTAGTTAAATATTCATTGCAACCAGCTAGTATTTCCATAACTCGATCTTTGTTCTTCCCTTTGAAGAAACATGCAATATTTAAGAATAAGTCCCTCTCGCTTTGCTTTAGTCCATGATCATAACTTATTCGAAGTGCTTTCAATTTTTTTTCTTCTGGATAGTCTTTTAGACCATCTAACGTACTTTTCCAATACTCGACAGTTGTATCACACAAATGGGATCCCAAAACTTTAAGAGCTAATGGATGCCCATGCGCATAATTTACAATACGCACTGAGAGGTTAACATGATCATCCGTGGGGTGTTTTTTCTTGAAGGCATTCATACGAAAGAGTAGGAGAGCATCATTCAATCCACCAACCTTGTATATATATTTGATTGCATGGCGTTTCAATACCTGTTCATCTCTTGTTGCAACTATGATCCTACTCTTAGGACCAAACCAATCATGACTTCCTGCCAACTTCTCTAATTGGTTTAATTGATCATCAACATCATCAAGAACAACCAAAACCTTTTTGTTACCTAGGCACCTTCTAATCAAATTGATTCCTTCATAAACATTTGATTTACGTAAATTTGTTTGCTTCATAACCTTAGAAAGAAGTTGTTCGTGTAAAGGAACTACCCGACCACCACTACTTTCATATTCTTGTCTAACATCGTCAAGAAAGCACCTAACTTCATATTGATTTGAAAGCTTCTCATATACATATCTAGCAATGGTAGTTTTACCTATTCCTCTCATCCCACAAATACCAATGAAGCGAACATCGTCCGATTCTACTTGTAAAAGTGCATTCATCTTCTCCCAATGATAACCCATTCCAACTACGTACTTTGACCTTTGATCCCCATCAAAACTTGAGATATGCAATCTTCCACAAATGTCATTAACAATATCTTCCACCAATTTTGCTTCAGGTCTGTGAAGAAGAATAGTAATTATAGGATAAAGATAATGAATAATATGAATTCTTAAACTGTTGATATAATAATATTGTTATGGCAAACCTAGATGGTACAAAGGTAATTTTTTTAAAACTAATTAAAAATGACATGCACATGTGAAATTACAATAGGTACGGCAAAACATATATATTCTCGAAGGTATGGCAAACTCAAGGCGTCTTGAAGAAGCTGATTTTGGATCATGTTAGAAGGAGAGTTCAACCAATTAAGATGACCATAATCTAACCTTAAACCCCAATATATATATATATATATATCAAGCCAAGTCAAAATGTGAGTTTTTTTCTAGTAGGCATATAACTGTAAGCATACTTATTCACCTCATCACTTTTTGCTAGAAAAAGCAATGCAGTTGGATCAAATAATGCTTATATGGATAAGTATGCTCACAATTATATGCTTACCAGAGAAAAAACGGTCAAAATGTAACTTTTAAAATATTGGTATTTTTGAAATTCAAATTTTGGTTTAAAAAACATCCATTTTCGTTATAAATTAAATAGCTAAAAGAAAATATTCATTAGATCAAGTAACTAGCTTGTTATATGTTTCAAAAAAAAGTAACTTGTTATAAAATAGCATAAGTAGAATGGAATATCAAGATTAACCAAATCATACAGCAAAAAAGAAAAAGAAAAAAAAAATAGACTGTATAGTTTATAATTAAAGAGACATTTGATGTATAGAGAAAATATAATTTGCAAATCCAAAATGAGTTCATAAATAAAAATAATAATTGGAAAATGTGAATAGCCAACTGAATATTAACAGGGGATGTTTTATTCCTCTCAGTTCCTCTTCCTTCTCTCTATCCCGCCTATCTTTCTGTCTCCTTATTTTTTTCACTTTGTAGTTGTTTTTTTTTTTTTTCGAGTTTAAGTTAGATTTGGAGTGTGGTTACAGTGGATGGAGTTTTGGTTATTGTTTATAGTTGAAATCAAATGGAAAAAAAAAAAAGAAAAATCAAACTTGACAGTAGTAGGTGATGGAGGTAAATATAATTAAATGATTACGAAAACCTAAGGAGTTACATAAGGTCGTAATGGAGTAAGAAAATTGATATAGCGCAACAAAAGTGATTCAAGCTTTACAACAGGAAAATAGAAGCGAGAATATGAGAGAGAATACTAGAGAGAGAAGCTCTGGGTTTAGCAGCAATGGAGGCAAGAGAGACTTTAGGGAAGCATTATCGTCGATTTTCATGGACAATCTAAACCCTAAGGTGGATGTGGAAGGTTTGTGGGGCATCTTTAAGCCATTTGGCCGTGTGAGGGATATCTTTATGTCATCAAAAAACAACCGGAGAAGGAGCTGTTTTGCCTTCATTCGTTTCGACACGGCTGAGGAAGCAATCAAGGTGGCTAGTATGGTGGATGGGATGCATGTTTATGGCTGGCCTATAGCATCAAAGCTAGCTTCTTTTGGCTAGAACAAGAGAAGGACGGGAGTAGAGCAAGCTGTGAAGAATGGTATGAGGAGCGATGGTGCGGCTGCCAAAGTCAAGGAATAGAGGGCTGAGTTCAGACAAGCCAGTTTTCCCAATCGCCGTTAGTATGCAGAGGTTATGAAGGTGAAACGTGCACCATTCCCAGATCCGTCAAAGGACAAGTGTGAGAAGACGCTTTCGTTCGTGTGGAATGGGCAGAAGTCTGAGGAAGAATGGTTATCAAGATGTGCTGTGGGGACTTTGAAAGATTTTTCGAGTGTTGCTAGCGTCAACTCCAGATTAAGCTCGAGAGGTTTTTGGTTCTCATCTTCTTACTTGGGTGATAAATTAATTTTATGGCATTTTGAATTTGTTTGTGAGATGGAAGATTTCATTATGAATAGATTCTTTTGGGATGATATGTTTGTCTCGATGTCTAGATGGACAAATGTTTTTGTTCCCCAATTTAGGATGGTCTGGATTAATGTGAAAGGAATTCTGGCCAACTGCTGGAGTCGTTCTTTTTTCTTGAAGCTTGGAGGTTTGTTTGGTGAGCCTTTGTATGTAGAAGAAGATACTGTTTCGAGGAAAAGGATTGACAGAGACCGATTTCTCTCCCTGGTTTCGAATTTCAGTGATGTCCCAAGTATTGTTAAAGTGGTTATCGGAAAAGAGGTGTTTTCGACAGCTGAGGTGGAGGAACTAGAACCAGTCTCTCACTCATGGTTAACTAAATTTTTAGGTTTGGTGGAGAACAGGGCCAGACCGATTTCAAATTTGTTGCCAGATGGGGAAAGGTTGGGTGCCATATCAAAGGAAGAGAGTTCTTCAGAGCAGACAGTTGATAGGGACCGACATGGCTGGACAGTGGTTGGTGAAAAGCCTAGAAGACAAAGACAGAGACAGAGCAAGAAAACAAACTTGGGAAACTTAAAAGGGGATGGGGTGTAGATTTTTCATGGTAATGGCAAAAATGGGGCTGTCAAGGTAGGAAAGTTAGTCAACTTTTGCTCTTTTGAGTTTAGAGATTTTGGCACATTAGTAAATGGTGGGATAATGGGCTGTCAAGAGAAAGGGAAGGAGAGGGTTGGTCAGCAATCGAAAAGGAAACCTAGGCTTGCTATGTTGACAAATGGACCAAGAGCCATGGTGGACAGCTCAAGTTTGTCAACTTCTGAGTCTGATGAAGGAAAGAGGCAGATGTCAAATCACTTTACTATAGGCGAGTGCTCTAAATTTTTCTCTTCTGGTGGACAAGTGGATCAAGTGGGTTGTATTGATGGGTACTCTAATGGGTTAGTCAGCCCTAACACTATACCTATCTTCTAGTGAGTCACTGGACGAAGATTTTGGACCTGAAGAAATCATTATGGATCAAGACCCAAAGCCCTATCCTCACATGAATTCAGGTATTCTAACCACTGTTCCAAACGTGCCTTTGGTTCGTGAAAGGGAACAGAATGGTGGTGACTTCGAGGGGGGTCAGATTGTAAACTCAAAGGAGGACGATTGTGATGATAATGGGAGAGTGAATAAGGTGGATAACACCAATAGCACATCAATGGTGTCTAAGAAAAAGAAAGGGGGTAAAAAAACTTGTCTGCAGAATAGCCATAGTATGAGAACCAGAGGGTCTACTCGTACTAGTTAACTTCAAGGTGATGAAGAGGGTGCTTTTAATAGAGACAAGTGGTATTTAGAGGTTGAAGTTGCAAAGGTTATCAAGGAAGGCAATGCTCATGGTATTTTTGCCAAGTCGCGGAACAAAATTGGTGGTGATCGTCCGCTACCGGACACCGTGGATGGAAACTCATGTCTAGATATAGAGATCACCAAGGTTATTGAAACCGGGGCCGCTCTTGGTTTTGACTTCCAAGGCAAGGAACAAGAGGTGGCCGAGATTATTGCAAGAAAGGAAAAGGAAGACGAAGAGAGGTTGAATGAGCAGAATAGATAGTCTTTGTGCAGTGCTTTCTGGACAGGTTTCATTTTCTTTTTTAATGTTAGCTCTAACTTGGAATGCTAGAGGTTTGGGTAGAATGGAAAAAGGGAGAGTTGTGTGTAGTTGGGTTAGGAATTTTAAGCTGGCTGTGCTCTTTCTTCAAGAAACCAAGCTGACCACGATTGATGGTGGAGTTTTTAGATCGTTGGGTAGTAATCTTCTTTCTAAAGGAGTTGGGGTTGAAGCGGAAGGTTCGGCAGGGGGTCTTATAACTCTGTGGAATGAGGATTTATTTGAAGCTAAAGCTTGCATTTCAAATAAAAGGTGCATCATTTTAGCGAGGTCTTTGCTTTCCTTGAATAGAGAGATGGTCTTTTGTAACGTTTACGCGGCCAATGTGGAAAGTGAGAGGAAGGAGTTGTGGGATTTTCTTCTTAACTCCAAAGCGTCTTTTTCGATTCCGTGGTGTTTTGGCGGGGACTTCAATACGGTTCTTCTTCCGTCGGGAAGAAAGGGAGGGGATTGTAATATGACTTCGGTGCGAAGATTTAATTCCTTTATTCTCCATGCAAAGGTGGTGGACTTGCCTCTTCTTGGTGAGCCGTTTACTTGGACTAATGCAAGGGAAAACGCTTCTTGGGCAAGACTTGATCGGTTCCTCGTTTCTCCGGAAATCCTCTCTTGGTTCCCAAATTTAGTTCAAAAAGGTCTTCAAGGGACCTTATCGGATCATAATGTGGTGATGATAGGT
The DNA here is from genome assembly GCA_030490815.1 of Acer saccharum. Lineage (NCBI taxonomy): Eukaryota > Viridiplantae > Streptophyta > Magnoliopsida > Sapindales > Sapindaceae > Acer > Acer saccharum. Next base: position 383,786 of record CM059878.1, read on the forward strand.
GAACCTAAGGAGGATTGGGGGCCGTGTCCGTTTCGCTTCTACAATGGGTGGCTTGAAGATAAAGCGTTGGTGAAGGAAGCCATGGAAGGGTGGACAAGTTGTAAGGTTAAAGGTCCTTATGGTTTTGTTCTATCTTCTAAGCTTAGGTCAGTTAAGAGAAGAATTAAGAGGTTGGTTTCTCATAAGTATCCGAGGCCTAATACTCTCTTGGTCCACGAAGAAAAATTAGCTAATGTGGAGTCAAGAGCTTTACAAACTAGGTGGGGGGAGGAGTTAAGGTTAGAAAGGGCCAAATTAATCCAAGATTATTGGAAGGATATTAGGCATGAGGAACAAATGTGGAGGCAAAAGTCTAGAGTCAAATGGTTGAAGGAAGGTGACAAGAACTCCAAATACTTCCATTGCATGGCTAATAGTAGAAGAAGGAATAATTTCATTGGAGAGGTGTGCCTTGATGGGGTGAGACACTCGGATCCTACTCGGGTAAGGGAGGGGTTTTTCAAATTCTTCAAGAACCACTATAAGAAGGAAACTTGGTCTCGGTCGAAAGTTAACAATTTGGCTATCAACCACCTTTCCATTGAGGAGAGAAACTTCTTGGAGGCTAATTTTGACAAAGAAGAGGTGTGGATTGCGCTTTGTAGCTGTGATGGGAATAAAGCCCCCGGCCCGGACGGTTTGAATCTAAAGTTCATTCATGCAAATTGGGAGGTAATTCAAGATAATTTTATGAAATTCATGAATGAATTTCATAAAGATAGCACCATTGTTAGAGAGTTGAATAATACTTTTATTGCGTTAATTCCAAAATGTGTTAAACCGGATTCAATGAGGGACTTCCATCCAATTAGCTTGGTGGGGTCTTTGTATAAGGTGTTGGCTAATCGATTGAAGACGGTGATGAATTCAGTGATTGGAGAGTATCAAATGGCCTTTGTTAAAGGCCGTCAAATTTTGGATAGTTTTGTTATAGCGGAAGAAATAATCCATGGATGGAAAAGTGATAGTGAAGGGGGGCTCCTAGTTAAACTTGACTTTGAAAAAGCTTATGATAGTGTTGATCATGGCTTTTTAGATTCTATAATGGAGGATATGGGCTTCGGCTCGAGGTGGAGAAGATGGGTCAAGGATTGCATCTCCACTCCTTTACTTTCGGTTTTGGTGAATGGTAGCCCAACTCCTCAATTTGGCTTGGAAAGAGGCCTCCGTCAAGGTGATTCGTTGTCCCCGTTCCTTTTCAACTTGGTGGTGGAAGGGCTAAGCGCTTTGTTTAGGAAAGCTCATGACTTGAACATGATCAAGGGAGTTTCGTTTGGTAACTATGGGGTTCATATTTCGCACCTTCAATTTGCGAATGATACGATTATTTTTTTGGAGCCAAACATGGAATATTTAAGAAACTCTCGTAGGATTTTGAGGTGTTTTAAGTTGGCTTCGGGTTTGAAAATTAATTTCCATAAATCTTGTGTGGTTAAGCATAGAGGGGAGGAATGGGCTGCGTGTTTTAAGTGTAAGCTTGGCTCTTTTCCGCTAAACTACCTTGGGTTGCCTCTTGGTGCGAAACCATGTGCCAAGGTTTTTTGGAAAGATCTTGTTAGTAGGGTGGAACCCCGCTTGGCTCCTTGGAAGATGAAATTCCTTAACAAAGGTGGTAGGTTGGTGTTGATTAAAACGGTTTTGTCTAGTATCCCTACTTACTACATGTCAGTTTTTAAAATGCCCGTAGGGGTGGCTCTTTCCATCGAGAAGTTACAACGTAAATTTTTTTGGGGTGATAGGGTGGAAAAGAAGAAGATCCATTCCGTGGATTGGGAGACCATTTGCAAAAATAAAAAAATGGGTGGCCTTGGTGTGGGAAGAATGTTGGACAAGAATTCAAGCCTTCTTGCTAAGTGGGTGTGGCGTTTTGGTAGAGAGGATTCCGCCCTTTGGAAGGTGGTCATTTGTGCTAAATATGGTAGATCCAAGGGGGACTTATTGTGGGATTGGAAGAGCTCTTCGCATTGTTCTATTTTTGTTAAGGCGGTTCATTCTCTTTTCCGTGAAGGTTCTTTGTCGGAGAAACTTCTAAGAGAGGGGATCACAGTGGTGATGGGTAATGGGGATCGGATACGCCTTTTGAGTGAGTTAGTTAGTTTGGGATTCCAAGCCTTTGAAACTTGCCTTCCCTAGAATCTATGCCCTCACTTTGAATAAAAAAGCTTGTTTGAAGGAGTATGGTGGGTGGACCGGGCATAAGTGGAATTGGGATTTCGCTTTGAGATGTCCTCTTTTCGATTGGGAGGTTGATCTATGGAGGTGCTTCTTGTCTTCTTTGGACTGTGTTCCCGTTCGGAAGGTGGTTCTGGATGCCATTGCTTGGTCTCATAGCTCCAATGGTCTCTTTTCGGTTGGATCCTTTAGAAGATGTTTAGAACAAGGAGAGGTTGACAACAACTCGACTTTTAATTCCCTTTGGCATGGTTTCTGCCCCCCGAAAGTTGAGATGTTCCTTTGACAACTTGTGAGAGGAAGAGTTTTGGTTAAGGAGGTCATGGCTCGTTTTGGCTTCGACCCTTCCGGAAAGGTTTGCTTGCTTTGTAACTCCCATGATGAAACTATTGATCACCTTTTCCTTCATTGTTCTTGGTCCTTGAAGGTGTGGGCTAATTGTATGCAGTGGTGGGAGGTTCTCAGCTGCCCAAATAAATCCCTTCTCGATTGGTTCAGTGGTTGGTTCGGTCTATGCCCAAATCCGAAACATGGGAGAGCTTGGGAGATTTTATTTTCTGCGGTGGTGTGGTCTATTTGGGAGTGTAGGAACCAGCTGGTTTTCAATGCTGAGGAGGCGAATATTCCACGTACTGTGGACATAATCAAGTTTAGATTAGTTTGGTGGTTCAAGCATTGTGGGAAAGGCTTGAAAGATCAAGTCTCTTTGATGTTGCTGAACATAAAAGATACTTGTGTTGACACGGCTGTGATCAAGAGACCCAATGTGTTAGTTTGGAGCCCCCCTGACAGAGGAGTGCTTAAATTTAATGTTGACGGTGCTGCAAAGGGCTCCCCAGGCTCAGCCGGGATAGGTGGTGTGTTGAGGGATTCAAGTGGGAAAGTGTTAGGCCTTTTCTCTATTTTCCTAGGGATTCAAGATTCGAATTCGGCTGAAATCAAGGCAATTCACAAGGCTGTTGAGATTGTTTATTCCAACAGTGTTTGGAGTGGGTCTAATGTGGTCATCTCAAGCGATTCCAAGGTGGCGGTTTCGTGGGTTAATAACAAAGACTTCGGAAGCCTCCATCATGTTAATTTGATTTATGACATTCGTAGTTGGCTTAAGGACCTTGTTAACACTGTGGTGATCTTCAATTCGAGAGCAACGAATTCCTTCGCTGATATGTTAGCTAAGAGGGGTGCTCGTAATGCGGGTGATATTATTAGTTTTGGTTGATTGCTTGTTTCTTCCCCTATTTTTCTTTGCCCTGTTTCTGTCGGTTGTTTTGTGTGCTGTTTGGGCTTGGGCTTGGTCTTTGGCTCTTGTGCTGGCCAGCTCCTCTTGTTGGTGGGTGCCTTTTCTTGGCTTTTTAATATGATTTAGCTGTTCAAAAAAAAGAAGAAGTAGGTGATGGAGGTCGGGGACGATGGTCGTCGATAATGGAGGTGACTAGATATATCTAGTGGAGATCCAACACTAATTTTCTTTAAAAAAAAAATCTTTTTCCCATTAATTTTTTATATCAGATTCTTGAATCGATTAGACAAACAAAACAACTCCAAAATGGTGCATGTTGTTGTTTTGTTGAATGATCAGACTGAACCTCTCCATCTCTTTTATTTTTAGATGAGAGCTTCTTTTGACAATCCAATTTTTTCTTTTTACACTTCTTTTCTAAAAACAATCCATTCTCAAAATTTAAATTTTAAAAAATTCTAAAGACATTTCATTTTGTTACAAGATTATCCTTTGTATCTTTTTTGAATTAAATTATTAAAAAAAAATTATCTTTCCTAAATCATTAGATTAATTATTACATATTAAATACTCTCTCATAAATTTTTATTTACCATATTAAACTCTCTCTCCTCCAATACATATCTCTAATTTTCTATCTCCATTATTTCCCAAGCAAGACTAACAGTTAAGAAAAAAAAAAAAAAAAAAAACTTACTAATAAGCTTGATTTGTAAGAATCATATGTATATGTATATATATATATATATATATATATATATATATATATATATAATAAAAAAAAATTAAAAAATAAACCTCAAAAAATAAGTATCTTGTTTTTTTTTTTTTTTTTTTTTTTAAAAAAAATCAAAATATGAAAATGTTTTTTGTTACTCTTGTAGGTATGTGATTGTCTAGAGAACTTTAATTCTTTCATTAATCTTATAAATTCCGAGTTTAATTGAATCTAATTGAAACAATTCAAGTTTTCATATAACTTTTTTTTTTTTTTTGAAAATTGACACTAAAATATCCATAAGTTTTTTTTTTTTTTTTCTTTAACTATTAATTAGAGATTGATCGAGAATGTATGGAAATATGATTTTTTTTTTTTTTTTTTTTTTTTTGAAAAATGGAGAGAGATTATTTAGGAGAGAGTTTTTAATATGGTAATAACAGATTTAAGAGAAAGATTTTAATACGTAATATTTAATCTAATGATTTAGGGGAGAGATTTTTTATTTTTTTAATAATTTAATTATTTTGGAATGTCTTTAATTTTTTTAGTCTTGTTTAGTAATTTTAATTTAGGTTAAAATTGTCATTAACAAAAAAAATTAAATTAGAGCGTGAATAGATAATTTGTGGATTGTATGGAGAAGCTCTCTGATTTTTAACTATTATATATTTTAGGGGTTATTCTACCAATTTTACCCCTATTTCTGTTTTTTATTTTCTTAACAACACTAGAATAAAAAAACACAACACTGTAATCCAAACCAAAAATTGAAATATATATATATATATATATTGAAAATTAGTTGAAAAAAAAATTAGAAAATCAATTGAAAAGAAAAAACAAAAAAACAAAAAATAGTTTTCTAGATCAACACCAGAATCCAGAAACCACCATCTTCTAAAAATAATCTCCCTTACTCTTTCATACACCGAGCTGACATCTCTCTCACACAACCACCACCGAACCAATATCTCTCTGTCACACTCTCGCACACAGCCGGGTTCGACCCAGAATTGGAATCGAACTAGATCTAACCAGAAATGGGTATGCCACTTATGTCTTAATTGAATTAAATACTACAATTAAGTTGTTCTTTTAAAATTAAGTAAAAACATCTTAAATGAAAAAGAAGTTCATTTTTTTTAGCTTTCACTTAAATTAAGTTATGGCTGACAAATTAACACTAATTTCCTAAAATAACCTAATACAACTAAATTATTACCCAAAATACCTCATTCACAACAACAACAAAAATCCCTAATTTTCCCAAACCCTAACCCTAACCCTAACTAGACCTGGCAATGGATTATGTTATTGTGAATTCATGTTGTGTCTAGATTTGAGAAATCTACTGAATATATATATATATATATATATATATATATATATAAATATATATATATATCAAGGAGCTGAGAGAATTAATAATACCTGCCACACGAAATAAAATCTCCAACAATATTGGCAACTCGTACTAAAGCTGCTCTCCACCTTAGAACCTTGCTATTGTCAATCATGTGATTGTATTGATGTTGGTCGAAAGCTCTCTTGAATTCTCCTTCTTGTTTTCGTACATCAGATGGATCTACGTTATAAAAGACTGGAATAACAGTGAGATGATTCTTTGTGTCCATGCACTCAACAATCTTTGCAAGTTCTTCCAAGCACCATGTAGAAGAAGCATAATTCTTGGAAAAAATGACTATTGAGAACCTCGATTCTTCGATTCCTTTTGTGAGTTCTGATGAAATTTCTGCGCCTCTCTGAAGTATTTCATCATCCTTAAATGTGATAATGCCTTTCCGATGTAAAGCAGCATATAAATGGTCAGTGAAGTTGTTCCGAGTATCCTCACCTCTAAAACTCAAGAACACATCGTACTTCCACCGGCTACTGCCACCAGAAGCTTCCATATATTGAATATTGATACAAAACAATCACTAGTTTGTTCAATTTGTTCCCAGAAATGGAAGCCTTAGTACATTAGCAAAGACAAAGCTTCATCAAAGCTAGGGTTAGTTAATATATACATATATAGCTTGTTTGTTCCACTTCCAGGAAGACAACACAAAATTTCCAAGAAATTTTCGAAGGCTGCACTTTCCAGGATGATGCAGAACAAGACTTTTATATAGCTGTTGAGGGGCATCATTGATTGTCAGTAAAATTCAGTTTTCTCTTGAGAGAATATTTGGTCTAGAGTTTTCATTTTCTTTTCGCTTCCGCTATATTACAGGGAATTTCCTTTGAACGTTCTCTGTGGAAATAAAAGACCTAATCAATCAATAATCGGTCATTGCGGGGCCTAAGGAGAGGCGGAGAGCCTGCTAGTCAATATTTTTTTTTTTTGATAAGTATAATTGTCTATTTGTGTTAACCCGAAACAATAATTAAAATAAAAATCTTAATCACTCATTGTTTATACTTTATAGTGCTGATAATCCAAAAATCATTGAAATTTAGTTAGATAGAAGAAAAAATCATCCAAAGAAAGAAAACATAAGAGATAAAAGAAGTGAAGGAAGTTAAAAATGGAGTCTGATTTTGTGAAAGAAAAACATAGAAGATAAAAGAAGTGAGGGAAGAAAAATAACTTCTATAAAATTAAAGAAAATAATAAAATTTTAAATAAGAATAAAATTGATTAAAAAACAAAATAATAGGTGTATATTGTGTGCACTTCTTTTGTTGTTGAAGAATTATATAAATTCGAGGTTTTTTTTTAGAGATGGGGAAGACTCGAACCCAAATACATTAATTTCTTTTCATCAAAAAGTTTTAAGAATGTAATCGGTTACTAGACTCAAGAATCCGATGACTATTGCTACGTACAAAACAGTCACGGGGCTGGCTACCAAAAAAATATCTGAAGCTTTTTCACAATATTTATTACTAGAATATATCCCCTTAAAAAAAAAAAAAAAAACAATATTTACTAGAATTTATTTTCTTTAAAAATATCGTAACCAAAAAAATTTGGGGTCAAGATTCTCTCTAATCTTTTTTTTCTTTCCTTTTATTTTTTATGACAAAGTTAAAATTGATTGGTCAGAATTAGTTTTTTATTTTCTCTCCCCTCCTCCCATTGAAGCACACCTTTTTTAGATAATAAGTCAAATATATTTTTTTCTATCTCCTCTCATCCTCCCACTATGTTCTCTATTTGATTGACTGTTTTTTTTTTTTTTTTTTTCTAGACCAGGTTTTTTTTTTTTTAAAGTTTTTTGTCAATTTGAACTGTCGACTTGAGAATTATTTGTCCAAACCCTAAGCCCGTCCATCTACCAGTAGAGTTACGTCCCGAGACACTCTAAATGATTTTTGAATAACCGTTATTATTTATTTTTGTTCACAAAATCATCTATAATAACAAGTTTGTTTCCAGACGTATGAAGCACAAATATCTTATAATAGGGATATAATAGGCACAAATATCTTATATATTATAAGGGATATAATATCTTATTGAGAGAGAGAGAAGAGAGAAGCACGGGACTACGGGAGAAAGAAGAGTATAAAATGTATTTAAGAATTTATTAATTTTTTTTAAGGAGCAAAATTAAATTTTATAATGCAAATTAGCATGTTTAAATTTTTCAATCAATTTTTTTAAAATTTAACATAGTATTATATTATATTATCAGATATGTGGTCTTCATTCTAAGCACAAATTATTTGACAAATAAAAAACTAGTTTTAATTTTTAAAACTTCTTGTTTATTTATTTATTGAAAAGGACTTCTTATTTACTTAAACCATTATAGTTTGTAATAGGAGTAATTGCACAAACGCCCCTGAGTTTAGGTCTAATTACATACATATGGACTTTTTACCAAATATTACACAAACATCCTCTCTAGTCAGTTGACTTCCATCCAAACTAACTGTTGACCAGATTTTTAGTATTAAAAGTCTAAAATACCTTTAGTTACTTATTTATACTCTATTTTGTTCCCCTTAAAATAAAATAAATAAAAAAGCAAATAAAAAACTTTTAATTATATATTTTTCAAACAAATTTTAAAAGACAAAAATATATAAAATAAAAAGTTTGACTTTAAAAAATTAGAAAAAGGAATAAAAGAAAATTTTTAACATAAAAAATGGAGAACAGATCTCAAATATGCCATTTCTGGGACTTTGATCCACAATCATGAAAAACAAAACTAAATCTTAATTTTTTAACATTAAAATACAATCATTATTGATTATTGAAAATTGAATATAATTGTGGAATCTCATTTATTGCTAAAAATCTTGTGGCTTGAATGAAATCCTATTGATGATTGAAAATTGAATATAATCGTGGTTCGTTGATTTATGAATCAATAATAATGATTGTATTTTACTGTCAAAAAATAATAATAATGATTGTATTTTAATGTTAAACTTAAAATCTAATTTTGTTTTTCATGATTGTGGATCCAAGTCTCAACAATGGCGTATTTGAGATCTGTTCTTCATTTCTTTTCTTAAAATTTTTCTTTTATTCTTTTTTCTAATTTAAAGTCTAAATTTTTTGTTTCATATATTTTTGTCTTTTAAAATTTGTTTGAAAAAAATATAATTAAAAGTTTTTTTTTTGCATTTTTATATAATTTATTTTATTTTAAGGGGAAAAAGTATAAATAAGTAACTAAGGGTATTTTGGACTTTTAATACTAAAAATATGGTCAACAGTTAGTTTGGATGGAAGTCATCTGACAGTAGGGGATATTTGTGTAATATTTAGTAAAAAGTCAATATTCGTGTAATTAGGCCTAAACTTAGGGACGTTTGTATAATTACTCCTTTGTAATATTAACCTAATTAAAAAAAAAAAAAAAAAAACAATAGCATGTGATAAAATAATACAGCAAGGGTAAAAGGAGAATTACAGAAGGAGACTTGGGGACCAAGTCACCATGCAACTTGAACGGAGAAAAGGAGTAAAAAAATTAAGAGAACACTTTTGCTAACCCCACCCCCCACCACCCCACCCCCCCCCCCCAAACACGGTTATTTTTTGGACAAATTTACCCCTCCCTTAACACATGTCATATTTTTTGTAGGGGGGTAATGCTTACCCTCCTTGTAGGGGGAGTGAGCAAAAATGGACTCAAAAATTAATAAGGTAACAGGCCATTTTCCCATTGGCTAGGGATTGAAAGAATTTATTGCAAATGGTTATAAACAATTAAAATATAAAAAAAAGGCTAAAAACAATTTTCCCATAATCTATTTGACTACATTTGGCAATTTTCTCTTATATTAATCCACATTCAACTAGCCATTGAATATTTATGTGTAGGATTTTGCTTATTTGCTTTTTATCTTTGTTTGTTTAGGATTATAGTATAAATAACCTTTCAATTAGCTGTTGAGGGGCATCATTGATTATCAGTAAAATTCAGTTTTCTCTTGAGAGAATATTTGTCGAGAGTTTTCATTTTCTTTTCGCTTCCGCTATATTACAGGAAATTTCATTTGGACGTTCTCTGTTGAAATAAAAGACCTAATCAATCAATAATCGGTCATTGCGAGGCCTAAGGAGAGGCGGACAGCCTGCTGGTCGATATATATATATTTTTTATAAGCATAATTGTCTTTTTGTGTTAACCCAAAACAATAAATAAAAACCACAAGGTGGATGCTTTGGTGGTCCAAGGCTTGGGATGGAAATCTCAAGTCATTGATTCTACTCTTGGTAATTACATTGTGGCAAGCCATCAAAATGCTAACTCAGCTGGTGGAAGGACGGGCTTGGAGCACAGATAACTCCCAGGTCATCGATTCGAATCCTGCCCAGGCAAATACGAGTTCTGATTTGCCCGCTTGCATTTTTGTGTGGCCAGGGGTGTGGGCTGAGGTTTCCTATATGTCCTACTCTATAACATCCAACAAATAGACCGTCAGAACCAATAAGTTGGCTATTGGTGTGTCATGCAGTTGGGGAGGACAGTCAGTTGGGTGCCTAGACAAAGTTTGGGATCCTCAATACCAAAAAAAAAAAAAAAAAAAAAAAAAACAATAAATAAAATAAAAATCTTAGGGTGCCTAGACAAAGTTTGGGATCCTCAATACCAAAAAAAAAAAAAAAAAAAAAAAAAACAATAAATAAAATAAAAATCTTAATCACTCGTTGTTTATAATTTATAGTGCTGTAAATCCAAAATCATTAAAATTTAGTTAGATTGAAGAAAAAATCATCCAAAGAAAGAAAAACATAGAAGATAAAATTAGTGAGGGAAGAAAAATAACATCGATAAAATTAAAGAAAATAATAAAATTTTAAATAAGAATAAAATTGATTAAAAACATAATAATAGGTGTATATTGTGTACACTTTTTGTTGTTGAATAATTATATAAATTCAAGGTTTTTTTTAGAAATGGGGAAGACTCCAACCCAAATATATTAATTTCTTTTCATCAAAAAGTTTTGAGAATGTAATCGGTTACTAAACTCAAGAATCCGATGAATATTGCTACGTACAAAACAGTCACGGGGCTGGCTACCAAAAAAATATCTGAAGCTTTTTCACAATATTTATTACTAGAATATCCCCTTAAAAAAAACAATATTTACTAGATAATATCTTATCTAATAACAAGTTGTGCTGTCTTATCTTCAAATGGAATCTAATTATACCTTAAAAAAAAAAAAAAAAAAAGAAAAAAGGAGAATCCTGTATGCAGACGATGGACCCAGGAATCTAATGATTAACGTTGGAAAAAAAATTGAATAAAAACCCCAAAATTTTCTGGTACAGATCTTACATTATTATTTTCTGGACGCTCTAGGCTCACCACCTCACATGAAGAAGGTTCTAAGCGCATCTCCAATGTTTTGCTCTAACTTCAATTTCAATTTGAAGTTAAATGAGAATCTTTTGGGAATATATTTACACTAAATTTTTTTTCACTTCAATATTCAACACCAAATGTTACACTAAAAAAGCATCTTTAAATAATATTCTCCTAATAAGCATTTATACTATACAAATTAATTTCTATTAGTTAATTTATACAATATTCAATAATTTTATTGACATAAAATATATATCAGAGTGGGTGCCATTTTGAAGATCTCGACGAGATCTTTCTAATGGTATATTTTTTTAGAATACATATCATTTAATTAAGTATAAAAAGATTAATTAGAAAAGATAATTAAAAAAAAAAACTGATGATGTGACGTTTTCCAAAATTATATTAAAACAAAATGAGTTGCGCTGAGGAACGGTGCATTTTCATACCTAATGGTGCACCGTTACTCAACACAAATTTTTTTTCTTAGGCGAATCAAAATGAAACAACGTTGGAGAGCACTTTTGTGAACAGTGCACATTATGTTGAAGTTGAAGTTGGCATGCTGGATGGAGTAACGTTGGAGATGCTCTTACTCCATCCAGCACGCCAACTTCAACATAACGTGCATTGCACATTATGTTGAAGTTGAAGTTGGTGTGCTGGATGGAGTAACGTTGGAGATGCTTTTACTCCATCAAGCACGCCAACTTCAACATAACGTGCATTGTTCACAAAAGTGCTCTCCAACGTTGCTTCATTTTGATTCGCCCAAGAAAAAAAAATTGTATTGAGTAACGGTGCACCACTAGGTATGAAGATGCACTGTTCCTCAGCGCGACTCATTTTTTTTGGGGGGAATTGCACAAACATCCACCGAGATTTGATAAAATTGCACGGATATGGCAGTTTTGACCATATACGCACAAACTTCCCCCAACATTTGAAAAATGTTGCACAAACATCCCCTACCATTAGATGGATCCGTTAGTCAATGGTCAAACATGTAAAAAGTCTAAAATACCCTATATTTTTATTTTAAATAAACCAAAAATATTAAAAAATCTTTTAGAAAACATGAATATGTCTTAAATCTGAAACCTATAAAAAAAATTCATCTTAAAAAAAAATAAAAAAATTTGTTTGTGCAATCCCCCATAATTTTAAATAAATTTAAATTTTAAAATTTAATTATTATTAAATTGTTTACAAAACTAAGTTTTTTTATTTGTAAAGTTGAATTTTTTTTTTTTTAAGGATTTAGATTTAAGATACATTAATGTTTTATAAAATATATTTTTTATATTTTTTATTTATTTAAAATAAAAATAAAGGGTATTTTAGACTTTTTACACTTTTGACCATTGACTAACGGATCCATCTAACGGTAGGGGATGTTTGTGCAACGATTTTCAAATGTCGAGGGAAGTTTGTATGTATATGGCCAAAACTGCCATATTCGTGCAATTTTATCAAACCTCGAGAGATGTTTATGCAATTCCCTCTTCTTTTTTTTATATAATTCTAGAAAATGTCACATCATCAATTCTTTTTTTTTTTTTAATTATCTTTTCTAATTAATCTTTTTATACTTAATTAAATGATATGTATTCCCAAAAAATATACATTAGAAAGATCTCGTCGAGATCTTCAAAATGACACCCATTTTAATATATATTTTATGTCAATAAAATTATTGAATATTGTATAAATTAACTAATATAAATTAATTTGTATAGTATAAATATTTATTAAGAGAATATTCTTTAAAAATGCTTTTTTGGTGTAACATTTGGTGTTGAACATTGGAGTGGAAAAAAAATTAGTGTAAACATATTCCCAGAAAATTTCCATTTAACTTCAAATTGAAGTTGAAATTAGGGCAAAACATTGGAGATGCTCTAAATATAAGTATCTATACTCACCCATATGATCGTTGCCCAATGTGATTTGACAATAAAGAATCCTCATTCGACCTTGTAATGACTGAATATATCGAATGGACATAAATCTGTACCATTTAAAATGTTTTCTGATAACGAGAGTTTTAGAATTATCTGGACAGAATATTCTATCTAGGAGGTTGTGGACATAATCCATTCAATTTCCCTTGTTTATGGGGTTGGATTTTGATCATAAAATGAAGAAAGGAACACAGAAAACTCTAATTGGACCCCACTGCATGTGAGAACAAAGAGTAGTTTAACATCCCCATTACTGTGGGGTGGTGGTGGGTAATGGAACACGTAACATTTTCTAGCTCTTTGGACCACTATTATAAAAGGCATCTCCAATCTTCCACACTAAATTCTACTCTAATTTAAAGTTAAAAGAGAATCTTTTGAAAATATGTTAACACTAAATTTTTTTCTAATCCAATGTTTCATAACAAATTTTACACCAAAACAACATCTTCTCAAATCCCAATAAATATCCTAACAAGTTTTTTTAATGATAGAATTACCAAAATACTCTAGGAAATATTAAATTATAGGGTTATATTAGAGATTTTAGTGTTATTAAAATAACTTCAAAAGATCTACTTGGAAAAGCTTTAAATTTGGGCTTCTCCAAGTAGACGTAAAACAGCTTTTTTAATCATCTAAAAACTCTACTGGGTGACAACCAAACTATACAAAAAAAATTGAAAAGAGCTTTTTTTAATTAAATAAGCTCTTTTAGTCATTAGACAAGCTCTCCTAAACGGACACTTAATCTTATTGGTAGAAAGAGTTGAAAGTTTTAATTTTATTGGTGGAAAGAGTTAGAAATCCTAGTCAGCATTTCTAAGAGAGTTTCTAGAATTAGAAACCCAACTCCATATTCTTTAACTTTTTTTTGGCCACATCATCTCCATATTCAACTTAGATAATAGTATTGGAGAGAGTTTTTATAACTTTTTTAATATCTATCCTATGTGGCACTCCATTTTCTCCAAATGCATAATAGCATTGGAGATGCTCTTATAATGTTTAGTATTACTCATTTGTTTTATTGTTTAATGAAAACTTCGGCAACAAGTTTAACAAATATGAAATTGACAATAATAGCCACACATGGCTAAACGGGTGTCTTGTGAGGGACCAGACGCGGAGGTACGGGGCCCACACGCTAGAAGATGAGGGATTGAGAATAGGGATGGGCATTTCCCCATGGGGCCCCATCCCCCACGGGCCCCCATAGGGTTTTGGGGGGAAATTTTGCCCCCAAATGGATTTTAGGGGTGGGGGTGGGGGCAAACTTTGCCCCCAAACATATTTTGGGGGAGGTGGTGAGGGTATCTCCCCCCAAACCCAAAACCCCATTGGGCCCCCAAAATAATATATATATATATATATTATTTTTATTTTATTTATATATATAAATTTTAAAAATTAAAACAAATTATAATATTAAATTATTAAAATTAAATGTTATGGTTGTTTATTTATAAGGTGTAATTAACCCCCAAAATAATATATATATGTATTATGCAATTATTTTGTATTGTATTTTGGATTTTGTATTGTATTTTTATTATATTTTTATTACTTTTTGGATTGAAAATTTAAAATTTAGAATTGAAAAGGAAATGAAATGGGGGAAATGGGTTTTGGGGGTGGGGGTGGGGGTGGGGGAACCTCCCCCCATTGGTCCCCCCCATTGGTCCCCCCAAATGGATTTTGGGGGAGGTGGTGGGGGGAGGTTTGAGGAATGGGGGTGGAGGTGGGGGTACCCTCCCCCGCCCCATTGGGCCCCCACGCCCATCCCTAATTGAGAATTGACTGGACAGTTGCCACTTGCCACTCATGCAATTAATCAATCAATGGTCCAAAAATTGACCAACCCTCCAATTACTTTTTTTTTTTTTTTTTTTTCAAGAAAAGGCTTGGTCGGCCAACTACGACTTGAAAGTTTATTATTAAAAAAATAAAAATAATAAAAACGTAATTGGTTGGGTAATTTTTGGGACCTACATGAAATTATGACTCTCGTGTCACTACAACCAGCTCACACGGCCTCATCATTCTATCTATAAACAACCAACCCAACATTAAAGTTGGTTTTGGCGTCACGTAGTTGGTTCATGGATGCTACGTGGAACTAATTTTGGGTCAATTCTCGATTGCTTCCTTCTTCCTTCTCTATGCTTTCCTCCTTCCAACGAATTTCATACCCCATATCGTGTCACATTACATGAATAATTAACTGTACATAAGTCTATGAAGATAAACACGTTGAAAAAAATGAAAAGATAAGATAAGGCTGTTGAAACACATTCATCAAATCAGAGCAAGTTTGTACACAATTTTCTTACAGTGGAATAATATACATCAAACACAAATTTAGTATATATATGTAAAGTTTGAGTTCACTTTGAGATATATAATTGAATTATATAGATACGTACCGCCGTACCAGTATATCCCATTTTAAAGTGTTGTGCATTTACTTTTCCACGTTATTGATGATGGATTCAAATCCCATAATACATATCACATGACATGATTTGAATACCATAATAAATGTCGATCACATGACCTGATTTGGAAGTATACGTCTAAATATATTGATTTTTTTTTTCTCTTGATTATGGGAGTAGACCCATTGTATTATTGTAGGAGTAGATATTCCTCCTTTAGGCCACACATACTTAAGAATTAAAAAATTGTTTGAAGAAAAACAGTTTCAATTCAACTAGTATATTTATTTGGGTTATAAAATCAAACACATGTGATCAAATTGAAATTGAACTGTTCTTGAAGTAGTTTACAGGTAGAGTACAAGAGCGTAAATGCGTAAACGTGAATCACAAGTTCAACAACTAAAAAAATAAAGTCCAAAATAGCATATGAACTTTTCGGGTTCGATGAAAAAAAGGAAAGGACTAGAATAAAATATCTTTCCCAATTTGATTGTCAAACACAAGAATCAAGATGGGTTTTTTGATGCACTTTATTTATTGAATAATGCTACTTTGTATAAATTTAGTGTCCAATTGACGTGGTAACACTTTAATCCATTCATTTAAATCAAGTAAATATAATACAATTTAAATGAATGGATGAGAGTGTTGTCACGTCATTTGGACACCAAATTTAGACAAAATAGCATTACTCTTATTTATTTACACTTTTAAAACCAGAAAAATACTTTTACAAAATTATGAAATGGTTATTTTTAAATCTATAGTTTAGGTAGTTAGCTTAGCTAGTAATTTTTTATTTTATTTTTTTATTTTACTAAATTTTGTAGTTTAAGTTCTATTCGGATGATGATAGATTTGATTTATATTTGTTGTAATAACAAAATATATATATCTATAACAATCTAAAACCCAACCAAAGTTCACGTAAATAACCCTATTACAATTTTTAAGTTTATTTGTAAAAGTTTAATATTAATTTAATTTTGTAAGTTAGAGTTATATCTTTCCCTCCCGGATCAAGATCCTCTCCTTGTCTTGTTTTTCCTCGACTTTCTAAAATCCCAAATTGTAATAGTGCTAAAAGAAAATATTGATTTAATTGAAACTAAAATAGGAATTTTATTTTATTTTATTTTATTTTTGAAATAAAATTTTAGGTATTGGGTAGGATAATTTTTTTTTTATTGTTTTTTTTTTAATTTATTTTTAAATATCTATTAATTAGGAAGCTACGTTTAGACTAAAATTGGGAGGATAAGGTACTTGAACCTACGTTTAGACTAAAATTGGGATCTTGATTTCAATTTTCAACCAAATTTTTGCCTAAAGATTAGAAAGTCAATTTTGACCTTTAACTTGAGCAAAACAAAATTGAGGACTTCCTATCAATCAATATTTTTTACAATACAATATGGACTATGAATTGATTATTAAGTCACAAGAAACATTTTTTTTTTAATATTAATAAAAAACAGATTGATTTTGAACCTGATCTTCTGGCACTTAGCCAGGCTGTGCCACAATTTGACCTATTCATCAAGCAAAGGGAAATGAAATGTGCCAATTGAGCATATAATTTTGAATTATTTTTTAACTATACCATATATATATATATATATATATATATATATATATATATATAAGAACAAAAAATGTGGATCATAGATTATAGAGAAGATTTGACAAGTGCATACACTTTAAGTTAAAATATATAAATTTAATGGTCCATATTCTTCGTCCTGATATATTTTATATCAGAACGAATCGACAATAGAAAAATTATATATATATATATATATATATATATATATTTTGATGTACTAATTTGGCAGGTAAAAGCATCATTTTCAAGCCCTATCCGATTTATAATATGCCCAATTCCTCGGATCTCACCTAGAAACTTTTATTACAATAAAACTATACACAATTCTATCCAGTTTTTTTTTTTTTTTTTTTTTCTTTCTCTCTCTATATATGTTGGCATTATACCTGCAATCTCATGTTTGAGTTGTGCTGTCTTGTCTTCAAATGGGAATCTATGCAATTGTTAATGAACTATACCTTTTTTTTTTTTTGAAGAAAATTAATGAACTATACCTTACACCTTTAAAAAAGGAGAATCCTGTATGCAGACTATGGACCCAGGAATCTAATGATTACTGTTGAAAAAAAAAATTGAATAAAAACCCCAATAATTTTCTGGTACAAATCCTGTAACATTATTATTTAAGCAATTAGTTGGCTTATGGAAATTTTATTTTAATAAAAAAACAAAACTCAAATCCATGGGGTAGTTCCAAGTTTTTTCCACCATATCATATCATGTGAATCACGATTACATATGATTAGATTGAAAGAAGTAAAATTTAAAATCGTCACGTGACAAATTTTGAGTGAATGGATGTTCTAGGTTCATCTCCCTTGAAGAAGGCTCTAAATATACGTATCTATGCTCACCCATATGACCACCGTCCAATATGATTTGATGATAAAAAACTCAACTCTCATTCGATCTTGTAATTACTGAATATATCGAATGGACATAAATCTGTACCATTTAAAACGTTCTTCTGATAACGAGAGTTTTAGAGTTTTCTAGATAGAATATTATATCTAGGAGGTTGTGGACATAATCCATTCAATTTCCGTTGTCTATGGGTTGGAAGTTGATCATAAAATGAAGATAGTAACACAGAAAACTCTAGTTGGACCCGGTGCATGTGAGAACAAAGAGTAGTTTTAACATCCCCATTACTGTGGGGGTGGTGGTGGGTACTGATTGAGAATGGAACACATAGCATTTTCTGGCTCTTTGGACCCCTAAGCACGTTGAAGAAAAATAAAAGACTTCTCTATCTTTTTTTTAAAGGACAAGAAAGATTCTCTTTCGATGATTCCTGGTGCTAGAGATGGACATTTGGCACAAAATGATGTGACAGACAAAGAAGATGCCGTGGACCACTTTCTTCCTTCTGGAATTTTTTAGTGTATTATAAGCTTATAGCTTATCTGAATGATTTCACCTAAGTTTTAACGATTGATTTAATAAGGAGACAAAGGCAGATCAGATCTCCCAATTGCCTGCTCTAATAAGTGTCTTGAAAAGTGGGGTCTCAAAAAGAATCATCCAGAACTACTAAATGGGCAAGCAAATGCAATCATGATACCAGTGATGAGAAGGACACTGGCACACAGCTTGTACTGTGCATAAACAGATAGCATGAAGAAAACAAAATAGTGAACAAGGGGAAATTTTTTACTGAAAAAGAACATTTGAGAAAGTTGGATTGGATGAAAAGACAAAAGGGAAGAGACTTCAAAAGGGAAAAATCATATCACTGAATGAGAATCAACTTGAAGTTACTAGAAGAAAACACTGGAAAAATAAATAAAATAAGCAAAAGACAATTGCATTGTTATAAGAACAGTGCATTTTTCAAGACTACCACCTATAGTTTTAGGTGTAAACAGCCAAGTTTCCAGACATTTCAACAACATTTTCCAAGATTTTCTAATCCAAAAGAAGCTTTGAGTTCACCAAAGGACAATATATCCTGGTAATCAAAATTATACACGGGGAAACCTTGCATGAAAGTCTAAAAAACTAAAGACACAATGTCTATGTAATGAGACATTGATTTCATGGAAAATGTCAGTTAACAAATCTAAGCATGTTAACAATTTGACATCCCACTGTGTGTGCCACAACGTTATTGGGCCTATGCCCCTTTTTTTGGACCAGCCCAACAATCATTTACCATGAAGACCTTTTCCTTTGTGTAAGTCTTCAGACAGATCCATAGTTTGTCATATAAAATAGGGGCCCAGAAATTCTAACTCAATCGTGGCAACATATAGCTTAGCCATTTGGTTACAAGACACGTAAACTCTAAAGCAAGACTGCAAGTGATCAAGGTAAAATACAAGCCATAACCAGTAACTTAACAAGTAAGGCACTGGATATTAGGAAGGATCGATTGGAATGGGTTCAAAAAGAACAGGAGTACCTTCTAAATCTGCCATCACTTCTGGATTATCATGCTTATAGAATGCCTGCAGGGATCTTACAACAAATGGACGAACTACATTCACTTCCATTGCAGATAGATGGGAAATCCAGTAGATCAAATTGACATTTTGTTTGATATTATAACCTAAAATTATAGGACAAATTGGTTACATAATTGATCAATTTGATTTTTCTATTGTAATTTGTAAATTTAAAGAGAAAAAAAACAAAAAACAAAAGTGGATCAATAAAAATCACAAATAATAATCTACTGATAAAACATTCAACACTAATTCATAATTTATAAATAGATATTTATTTTATTGAATATAGAAAAAAAAAAAAAACATTTGTCTAGTATACGTTAATATTAGACCATCTTCAATGCATATGTCAATGTCAATAACAATGATACAAAGTATAGCATATGCCAAATTTGACACAACATTTAACATTGCATTAAAGTTTTTTTTTTTTTTTTTTTTTTTTCAAATTATTGCACCGACACACTAAAATAGCACTTCATCGGAGCTACTCTTAATAATTAATGTAAAATTTAAAATAATATAAAATGTAAGATAAAATCTGTAATAAAAAATAATAAGATAAAAGATAATGTCTGCATTTACCCAAGAAGAAGTACATATAGATTTTTTATTTTATTTTTCCTTATCGGGGTTTTTTTTTACATCGGAGGAAGAAGAATATATATATATTCCTTGGCAAAGGATAACATGTTTGTTTACCTTCGTTTGTTTGTTTTTTTTTAATTGGAAGAAGAATTTTTTTTCCCAGGTCTGCGTTTGAAGAAGAAGAACAGATCTGTTTTCCTGATCTGGGTTTTTTTTTTTTTTTAATTGGATGAAAAAAAAAAAAAAAGGATTTTTTCTGGTCTGTGTTTGAAGAAGAACAATTAATTTTTTTCATGGTCTATGTATAAATTAGAAGAAGAGAAGAAGCTCCAATTTGTAGCTGGAAGAAGAAGAAGAAAAGAAAGAAGAGATTTTTGTGGTTAGATCAGCGTCGCCGAGGTGACCTCCTCTGGCGTTGGAGGAGCAAATTGGCTGCTCCTCCAAATGTTTGTTCATGGAGTCATGGTGGGAAGAAAAAGAAGAAGAATATCGACGAAGAAAAAAAGGTTATTTTTTTATATTTTATTTAAAAAAAAAAGTGATAAACAAAATGAAAAATAAGGAAAACATCTCAAAGTTGTTTTTCAAAATTTTCACTTTTAACATTGTTTTGTTTTTCATTTTGTTTTTGTTTTTTGAAAATAAAATAAAAAATGGTTACCGAACACGAATTCAAAATCGTTTTAGAAAAACGAAAACGAAAACATGGCAAAAAACCCTTACCGGACAGCCCCTAAAATATTCCAATCAATAAGTTGAACTTATTAACTCGGGTGTTTTCTATTGACAATCCTGACATCCTTCACGTAATGTTAAAAGATAAAACAAGAAAATTATGGTAGGTTTTCAAGTCCAAACTAGGATGATCACAATCACATATCACATGTCAACACTTTACAAAATGCATTTTTGTACTTGACTATGTCAAATGCTAACAAATTTTAAATGGAGATTTCAAAATTTTCCCTCTAAGTATGATGAAAAAAATAAATAATAACGATATTACAATTTATTTTTTGATATATGATATTGATTGGGTTTCTCCATATTTTATGATTTAATGGGATAAAATGAAACTCTGATACCCTATCATGTAATACTAACAATTAAAAACCATCTCTCGAGGCGATTTATAGCACTCAGAAACAAATGGATTGTGTTTTAAATGGGTCAAATTTTAGGAAGTATTTTTGAATTCTTCCATTTCAAATCTCAAAAGTTAATAGAGGAACGAAATTATAATTTATTTGCAATTTAGATTTCAGCATTTGATCTCTTGTGATGTTTTTTCCCTTAGATTAGTCCAATTAAAAAAAAAAAAGATTTTAGTGAAGTTTATTTATAAAAATATAATACAATAGAATTGAACATATGATCTTTTTATTACAATTACAAATTAAAATTCCTTAAACAAAATTAATGAAGTATATTTAAAAAAAAAAAAATGTAAATACAAGTTTAGAGAGGTACAAAATATTTGTATTAAGCAGCCCAAAAGTGTAGCTTAATCAAATACGGACCGGCCCGCATTTTTGGCCCAACCCAAATTCAAAATTGCCCAAACTCCCACAAACTGCCAAGTGTCAAACAACTATACTTCAAGGACCAAAAGTTTGGTCTAAGTAATCACACACTATCAGATTATGCCTATTCATTTACATTATCCAAACACTTCTGTCAGTGCCACGACTGCAAAATTTTGTCCAAAAAAAACTAAAAAATCTATAAATAAAAAATCGCTCTTCTCAATGTCTCACTGTCTTCAAATTCCACAGAACCCTCCTCTCTCTTCCACCAAACCTCAATTTAACAACAACCCATTTCTCTCCTTCTCTGTAAACTCTGCAACACAGGTCAGTCACATATCTCTCTCACAAAGTTTCCATTTTTTTTTTTGCTCTCTGGTTGCACTTGCACAATTGCTCGTTTAGTTAAAAAAGGCAAGTTTTTGATGTTACCCATTTCATGTTTTTAGTTTTTATTTGTTCTTTTTTTGATGATCAGCTGTTGAAAAATCAAATCAAGTCTCAAGAGAACATATTATGTTGTTTGAGTGAGTCTGTGGCCAGAACAAGCTTGCTTGCTCTTGTTTCTGCTTCTCTGTTCTTTGTTGATCCTGTTCTTGCATATAAGGTAAATCAACATCTTTAATTGTTAATGTGTTTTGGTTCATTTAGTTTTCAGTTTGTTCTCTAGGAATTGAATTGTAGAAACATGAATTATTTGCAATTTGTAATGAAATATGATGCAACATTCTTGTAATTTTGTTTGGTTTCCAAGAATTGGATCAATTTGTGTACTTGGGGTTCTATTATTTGGTGACTAAGTCTAGAATGTATGTATAAGATTGTCAATTCATGTTTTAATTTGTTGGTGATGTTGATTGTGAAAGGGAGGCGGTCCATATGGTTCGGAAAAATACAAGGGGACAAGATCTCACCGGGAAGGGCTTTAGTGGCAAGACTTTGATCAAGCAAGACTTCGATCAAGCAAGACTTCAAAACAGTCTTAAATTAATCGTTATATGTTCTTGTATGTGTATAACGTGAGAATGTGTTTGTTATGGTGTGATTGAAGAAATGGATTTTGTTTTATTGTTTCAGTCTATATTGAGGCAAGCCAATTTTAAGGGCGCAAAGCTACTAGGTGCTAGCTTCTTTGATGCTGATTTAACCAGTAAGTTTCCTCTTCTTTTTCGCAAATGACAATAAATTTTTAAAGCTTGTGAAATTGCCGAAACAGTCTTAATAAATTGAGTTAGGAGATCTTGATGCTAGTGATCTTTCTTGTGTTAGAATTTTTGTTTTATTTTATTGACGGGACTAGTAAGTACTGTCAAAAGATTCAAATTCTTTGGTAACCGATCATCTCCAAGCTGTGTTTTCCAGCCTTTTGCTTTCATGTGTTTAAGGTCTTGCATGAAAACAAAATATCAAAAAGGCCGCACAGCATATATCTGTTGGTGTTTCCATGGTACTGACAGATTTGGTTCATTATTACGTTCTTAAAACCGGTGGAAATTGTTTAATAAATGCAGCCAATATGCAATACCTAGTTGCTTTATTCCTTATTGTCAAGGGAATTAACCAATCTTCTATGGAAAACTTGTGTAGAGAATGGAGGTGATTTCTTTTTACGAAAATAAAATCAGTGTGATACTTGAAATTAAATTCATGTGAATATGGATGAACGAGGAATTTTTATCTTAGAAACACGGTGCTGATCGGTCCACAACCACACGGTTTGACTCTCGCAAGTGTATGAGGTCGGTGTGTACTACAATGGCCGAGTAGGGATCGTTCCCACGAGGACTAAGGATTGATTACTGGCTTTTATCGATTTATATACTATTTGAACAATTAAAAACGATAGCTTTTAGATTTCTAACACTAATTTGAATTCTACGAAAGCAAGTAAACACCAACCACAACTAAGATGAATGTGAATATATAAGGGAAATGTGCTAGAACTTGAATCCACCTCACCTATCTAAATTGACTCTTGACTCACTTAATCTCTCATATGTGCAAGTATGAATTATAGGCTCATATTCCCTCAAATCAACCTCTAATCTCTCTCAATGTCTTAGAGATTGTATCCAACATATGAAATATGCATGAACTCATTAAGATCAATGGAATACATACATGAACCCTATTAGCTAGCCTAGTGCATCTCTCACTTTCTAGTCATTTATAGTGAATGTTTTGCTTATCTATTGATCATTCAACAAGGTAGCTAATCAAGGCAAAAACATTAAGCACACAAAACATTCATATAACCATACAAGCACTTGTAGAGAAACTAAGTAATCATTATCAATAAATCAAGGTTTTGGTTTCATCTTTGTTCTAGCACAAGAATATTTAGCCCATATTACACATTAAAACCATACCAAATATCCAATGAACATAAATCATAGCAAATACAAGAAGAGAAAGATGAGTAATAGTAGTAAACTAGGATGATGATCTTCTTCTTGCAATGCTTGGTCTCCAATGGCTTCCTTCCTCAAGAATCAACTCCTCAAAGCTCCAAAGATGTTGAAGAAGCTTCAAACTTGAGAGAAAAGGGGATGTTTTTCTGCTGGAACCAGTTGTGGTCGGAGTTGGGGTGTGTGTGTGAATGAATGAATGCTCCCTTTGCCCATATGCCTCCTATCTCCCCAAAAGACCAAGATCCTTTCCTATTAAATGAAGGGGGCCCACCAAGATTTCCAATCATCACCATCACCATCTCCTCTCACAGCCCACACAAAATCTCAGACATTGTCTGAAAAATTCAGCTGAGTGGCTCAAAAAATCTCCATGAAAAGATAGAAATGGGTACCTGACGAGCTAAATCTGCGCCCTATTTTGCGCCCTAGGGCGCAAAAATGAGAAAATGGGGAATCTGAGATTCAGGAATCGGCGCCCTGTTTTGCGGCCCATGACCGCCGATTAGGGCACCGAATTGAGGCAAGAAAAGGTGACATTCTGGTCCCTTTCTGCGCCCATTTTTGCTGCCCCTTAACGCAGAATTAGGGCGCAAAACTCCAAGTCTCTGAAATTGCGCTTTTGCCCCAACATTTCCATCTTTTTGCAGATAAGCCCCTGATCTGGAGAAATTCCTGAAACACTTATTTTAGCTACTAAAACCCCGGTTTTACCCGGAAAACAAGCATAAAAGATACAAATAAGGGGGAACCTTTCATGAATAAATAAGAGTTATCAACACCCCCAAACTTATCTTTTGCTCGTCCCGAGCAAACCGAAACAAAGAAAAACTACCATAACTAAAATAAAAGGAAACATAACAAAGAAAATCTGCTGAGCCAAATGAAAATAAATGAGATGCAAAAATGAGTGTAACCAAGAGTGGGCAATCGAAAATAATGCTAAGACCACTGAAACTAGGCAAGGATTCCAAAAGCCAAGATGCTACAACAAGAGAGATTGCAATTCCATACTTAATAGTGAACTAAGCTTCAAAAGCATCGAACACAAGAGTCGTAAGATAGCATTTCGCTTCGACTCTAAACCTCTCCGGATACTCTCTTATTTTTTTACCACACATAACCTAGGCTCACTCAACAAACTCATGCGGTTGGAAGTTATGCACAAAAAAGATTATCAAATTACACGCATGATATTTCTCAAAAGACCGCAAGAGATAAAACGCAAAAGGACCATAAGAACGGAATCAAACATTAAGAACAGAGCAAAACATCCAAGAATACCTTGTAAACAAGCAAAATCCCTCCTCAAGATCAATTAGGACTTCTTTAAAGCACACGTGAGGCGATGGTGAATTCGGTGATGGAGAGGCTAGGTGGATATAGTATTTTGGGAAGGCAACCAATTATGATAGAGATTTTCACAATACAAACTTCTTCTCCTTTGAATGAGAGTTTTAGGCACTAAAACTTATTCCACAACTATTTACATAAAAACAACATTTATTCTTTTTTTCTTTCTTTTTCTTTTTCTTTTTCCTTTTTTTTTTTTTCTTTTTTTTTTTTTTTTTTTTTTTTTTTTTTTTGTAGAGAAACTAAGTAGTAAACTTTACACAATTTACACAATTGGCCTAAAAACAAACTCTTTTTCAATCTAAACTCTTTGAGCTTACTTCTCAATAATCTCTAACCAAAATCATTGCCAAGGGTTGGTTTAGTGTTTGGGTGATATGTGGTGATGTATTTATGGGGTGAGAGGATATAGTGATTGGTTTAATAGTGTGGGTTATCAATGATAGATTATTAAAGCATTCACACACAAGGCTAAGGGATTGTGTTTGGGCCATTTTTAAGTGACTAACACAAACATTGCCTACGTCATCTCTTGAGGCACGGACTAAGCAAGCAAACAAGGCGGAACTAGGATGATGCCCTTAAATGGATGTTCTTTAATGTCCAATGCATGGAGTGAGGTCCTTCAAAATTTTATGCTCAAATAGCTAAAAGAAGAGTGTTTAAGAATAAGAAATGAAATTCACACTCATAAGGACGCAATTTAAGGCTCTGGCCTCACACGGGTAGTCTCTACTAATGATCAAGACATCTTAGGCGCGATACCTCATTTGCTAAGACACATTAAAGTCTGGCAAGATGTGTGCAAGCAATGTGGTGTAGCTTTGACTAATGATACCCAAGCCCGGACTCAGTGGAACAAAGCATACAATGAAAACCGACCCACAGAACATCTCATATGCACCTCAACAAAAGAATGTTTGAAAAAATTTTGAAAAACGGCTCATTTTTAGCAGAATTTTTATTCCAAGGCCGTACCCCCAAACTTAAATTAAACTTTGTCCTCAAAGTTTGCACAATTTTAAAGAAAATCGGACAGAGTTTCGTTTAACTAAGGAACTACCACCAAATGCCTGCACGAAAGATCACACAAGCACGCAAAAGAATATTTCCAACCTCAAAATATCCAACTAAGCAACTAAAATAAAATCCCAAAAGGTTTAAAATTATCCAACTAAAAGCAGTTCTAGAAATAATCCGCAAAAGTAATGCAAAGTAAAAAACCATAACTAAAATCCGAAGCTAACTAAAATCCGCAATTAAGAAACTAAAGTATTTATCAACCAAAAAGTGATAGGAAAGCCCCTGAATGGCTTGAATGAGATGCCCTCCTAGCCAGCATGCCCTGAACTCGGACCTGAGCTCGGCCCCGCTCCACCATGACGCTCTGTGGCACTCCAGAAGCTATCCCGGATAGCTTTCGTCAAATCAGCTATCCCTTGCTCCAGCGTGGTCTGCCTCTGCTCCAATGCAGCCTGCCTCGTCTCCAAAGCGGTCTGCGCCTGCAGAATCTCCCCAACCCAGTCTGGCCTATGGTCCCCTGCTAGGACTGCACCGGGGTCCTCTTCAGCAGCCTCTGTATCCTCTTCAGCAGCATCTCTCCTCTGCCTCTTCTTGGTGGCAACTGCCCGAAGACCCACCTCACTCCTCTGAGCAGAGATATCATTGAAGGTCCTGAAGTTCAACGGCCCATCCATCTGTGCAATACGGTCCCCCTCCTCAAGAACCAGGCCAGCCTGCTCACAGAAGTATGTAACCAAAGCAGGGAAAGGCAGGACCAACTTATCAGCAGTTGCAGCCCGAATCATAGCTCGCCTAATCAGCTTCCCTATGTCCACCTTCTGATGGTGCTTGATGCAGTAGAGGAGTTTGGCGAGCTCAAAAACTGTGATAGTGATCTGCATGGAGGGCTTCACTGATACTGACAAGAATATCACCCAAAATGCCCAAATCAGCTCCAAGTCATGCTGAAGCAACTGGTTATCCTTGTCATCCCAAGGCTTCACCACATGTGGCATCCGCAGCTCCGCAGCAAGCTCCACATTGTACCTTCTAAAAATGTTGAGATTGGGAACTCCAGTATCTAGATCACTGTGGTCGCTGGTACCGTAGTACGCGTTGATGTCTTGGGCACTGAATCCTACATCAACTCCTCTAACTTTCACCGGAATACCCCTCTCAAACTCCTTGGGATCCATAGCTGCATAGAACTCGTGAACTAACCTTTCATTGATTCGGTGAGCAGTGGTCACGAATTGGCGCCAACCCAGAGCCTCCACCTGACTTGGAACCTCGGATTCAATCAGGTTGTTGAGGTCTATGTTCCTCTCGCTCAAAATGGCTCTGCCCAAATTGACCTCTAACCGACCCACATAATTCGAGTGGCGGACCCCATTGCTTGAACCACTGGCAGAAACACCCTTGCCTTTTTGCTTCTTACTGGCTCGAGGCATCTTAAATCAACATGCGGGTTCCTGCAAACAAAAGATATACAATCCAAGCATATTTCCACACAAAAATCACCACCTTTAGTCTAAGGCAAGAAAATAGAAAATAGGAAATAAAATAAACTACATGCATAATTAAATAAACTGAAATTAAAAAGAAACTAACTAAAATTCATCAAAAATCAACCCAAAAACTAACTGCAAATTGCACAACTAATTAAAATAAACATAATATCCGAAAATAAAAGAAAAAGAACAAGATTCCAAGCAGCCAAGCATATAGTTCGAAATTGGCTCACAAACATACTCTAAAATCAACCAAAGATTCAAGAGAAAACAAGATTAACCCAAGAACCATCATCAAACCACCAAAAGTAGCAAAACCCACATGACTCGAAGCAAAGCCCTCTATCAAAACACAAAAACCTCAACAAAGATGCAAACCCCTCACCCAAATTTCGAATCTACGCCCTAATCATCATAAAAGTAAGTTTGTGCATGAAATTTTCGTGATTAGAGAGATGTAGGATGAATTCGTGCAAGAAAATTGAAGAAAAGAGAGAAGATTACCTTGATTTGGCGTGAAAGGAGGAGGAGAGCACCTTGAGAGGAGAGGGTTTCTGATTTGGAGAAATTAGGGCACTTTACCTGTTATGGTCGAGCTGCTCGTTTATGTGCAAAAAAAAAAAACACCCTTTTGCGCCCTTGTTTTGCGCCCTTGTCCGTAGAATAGGGCGCAAAAATGGCCTTTTAATTAAACGGTGCATTTTGGCAGAGGAAATTTCTGCGCCCCTTTTTGTGTTTAGTGACTGCCGAATAGGGCGCAGAAAGGGACCAGAATGTCCCCAAAACTTCTGCGCCCTTGATTTATGTGGTCCATGACTGCCGAATTCCCCTGATTCCAGTTTTCCAGTTTTCTTCTCCCAAATCACCCAACTTCACCTATACCAAAGAGATTTCATGGGCTCAACACAAAATAGCTTAGAAATACCAAATCAAACTTTAAGAAGCAAATAAAACCTATCCAAAGCAAAACAAAAGAAAACATAAAAGAAAGTGCAATTTTTGAACTATCCAACTACCAAACTAGCTATGTACAAGGTAATACTCCCCTTTCATTGGCTCGGATCATAGAGGAGGATCACTTCCCTGCAGTCCTCCATCCCTTGCTCCCAATAAAGCTTCAACCGTTGCCCGTTCACCTTGAAGCTTTCCTTAGCATCGTTCTCAATCTCCACGGCTCCATACGGAAAGACTTTTTTCACTGTAAACGGTCCGGTCCACCTGCTCTTGAGCTTTCCAGGGAAGAGTCTCAACCTTGAGTTGAACAAAAGCACTCTATTGCCAACCTTGAGTTCTTTGCAAGCCAATCTTTTGTCATGCCATCTTTTTGTCTTCTCTTTGTAAATTCTAGAGCTCTCATAAGCTTCAAGCTGTATTTCCTCTAATTCACTGAGTTGCAACAACCTTTTTTCACCGGCTTCCTTCATTTCAAAATTCAAGGTCTTGATTGCCCACCAAGCCTTGTGCTCTAACTCAAAAGGGAGATGGCATGATTTCCCATAGACAAGCCGAAACGGAGACATGCCTAAGGGAGTCTTGTATGCGGTGCGATACGCCCACAATGCATCCTCCAACTTGAGGGCCCAATCCTTCCTCTTGATCCCCACTGTTTTCTCAAGAATCCCCTTGAGCTCTCGGTTTGAGATTTCGACTTGGCCATTTGCTTGCGGATGGTAAGGGGTTGTTATCTTGTGCTTCACCCCATACTTTTTCAACAATGCTTCAAATCTCCTATTGCAAAAATGGGATCCCCCATCACTCACAATGGCTCTTGGTGTCCCAAATCTTGTGAAAATATTCCTCTTCAAGAACTTGGTGACTTCATTAGCCCCGCATGTTATGGTGGGTATTGCTTCCACCCATTTGGACACATAATCCACGGCCACCAAAATGTATCTATTCCCACAAGACATTGGAAACGGACCCATGAAGTCCACTCCCCACACATCAAAGACCTCTACCTCAAGCATTACATGCATTGGCATTTCATCCCTTTTTGTCATGTTTCCGGTTCTTTGACACCGGTCACATGCCTCTACATAGCTTCGAGAATCTCTGAAAAGTGTAGGCCACCAAAAACCGGACTGTAGGACTTTTCTTGCTGTCCTTGCTGCACCGAAATGGCCTCCACACTCTTTTGAGTGGCAATGACTCAAAATCTCTTCCATCTCATCATCAGGCACACACCGCCGGATGATCCCATCACCACAAACTCTGAATAACAGTGGTTCATCCCAAAAGTAATGCTTCAACTCTGCAAAGAACTTCCTTTTCTGATGATGATTCAGCTCCATGGGTACCACATTGCTCACCAAGAAGTTCACAAAGTCGGCAAACCAAGGAACTTGACTCCTCTCAATTACAAACAACTGCTCATCCGGAAAGTTCTCATTTATGGGCACATCAACCGCTTCTCCATCTCTTTCTAATCTTGAGAGGTGGTTGGCAACTAGGTTCTCGGTTCCCTTTTTATCCTTGATCTCCAAATCGAATTCTTGAAGCAAGAGAACCCATCTTATCAATCTTGGCTTGGCGTCTTTCTTGGCCATCAAATACTTGATTGCCGAATGATCCGTGTAGACTATCACCTTAGATCCCACTAGATATGACCGGAACTTATCAAAGGCAAATACTATGGCTAGCAACTCCTTTTCTGTTGTAGCATAATTGATTTGAGCTTCATTCAAAGTCTGACTAGCATAATAAATGACATGTAAACGCTTCTCCTTCCGTTGACCCAATACGGCGCCCACCGCATAGTCACTTGCGTCACACATAAGTTCAAACGGCAACTTCCAATCCGAAGAGGAGATGATAGGAGCTGAAGTCAACTCCTTCTTTAACAACTCAAAAGCCCTTAAGCACTCCTCATCAAACACAAATGGGACATCTTTCATGAGCAAAGAACAAAGTGGCTTCGTGATCTTAGAGAAGTCTTTTATGAACCTTCGGTAGAAACCCGCATGCCCCAAAAAGCTTCTAACTCCCCTAACCGAGAGTGGTGGAGGAAGTTTCTCTATCACTTCAATCTTGGCCTTATCAACCTCAATTCCCTTTTCTGAAATTCTATGGCCCAACACTATGCCTTCTTTTACCATAAAATGGCATTTTTCCCAATTCAAAACCAAGTTTGTATCTTCACACCGTTGAAGCACCAAACTCAAATTATGAAGGCACCCATCAAAAGATGACCCAAAAACTGAAA
Source organism: Acer saccharum (assembly GCA_030490815.1). Classification (NCBI taxonomy): domain Eukaryota; kingdom Viridiplantae; phylum Streptophyta; class Magnoliopsida; order Sapindales; family Sapindaceae; genus Acer; species Acer saccharum. The sequence goes on from CM059878.1 coordinate 414,797, forward strand.
AGTCGTCCATGAATACCTCAATGAACTTCTCAACCATGTCGGAGAAAATGGCCATCATACACCTTTGAAAAGTGGCCGGAGCATTACACAAACCAAAAGGCATCCTCCTATAAGTAAACGTCCCATAGGGACATGTGAAGGTAGTCTTTTCTTGGTCCTCCGGATCTATTACAATCTGATTATAACCCGAATACCCATCTAGGAAGCAGTAGTAGTTATGACCGGCTAGGCGCTCCAACATTTGGTCAATGAATGGCAAGGGGAAGTGGTCCTTCCTTGTGGCGGCATTGAGCTTCCTATAGTCTATACATACTCTCCACCCGGTCACCGTTCTTGTTGGAATGAGCTCATTGTTTTTGATCAGTCTAATTCTATGCTTATATTTTGCCCTTTTTGCTTATGTTTATGCTCGTTTCTTGGATCCTTTTGGTGGGTTGATGTGTTTGTTAAGTCTTTGCAGGTCTCTTTCCATAGAAATGTTGATCGGATCGTATACCAAAGATGATGGAGTCAAAAGATGCAGAAAGGGCATTTATTCCCATTTTCCGCGGCCCATGCCGCCCATCATGCAGGTGCACCGTCGGCGGTGCACTAGGCGCTCGTGAAGTCTTCCTTTTCCGCGGCCCATGCCGCTCAAGAGGCAAGTGCCTCCCAAGCGGCCCCTCAAGCGAGCCATTCCAGTTTGTTTAGCTTGGCTTTTCCGCTGCCCATGCACGTGCCTACCCAGCGGCACGTTGAGCGGTGGACCGCCTCCTCGTTCTCTCATTACTGCAGAAGACCTATAAAAAGAAAGAGAAAAGAGAAAATAAGGGAGTCGACACATAGAGACAATCAGAGAGTGTTATACCACCGATTCATTCATTCTTTCATTCATTCCATCAGAGGAGATTACTTGGAACAGGAAGACGACGGAGATATCAAGTCAGAAGCATCGCACCATAATGGGTTCTATCTTCATCTCTTCTATGTTTTTGTTCTCTCCATTGATGTGTAACTAAACCTTTATTAGGGGATTGATGTAACCAATTTTGGACAACTCTATGTAATCAATTAGTCTATCTTTTTGTTAATCAATTGGGTTTTAGTCTTGTCTATTGAATTAATTGCTCTATATTATTGATTCATATTATTTTGTGGCCTCAATTGATATGAGTTTGTGATTTAGTTTATCCATGAGATTAGGGTTTGGATGTGAATGGCCTTTCCATTTAAATCACAATCATAAGCTTAATAGACTCGAAAGTTAATGTTTGCATGGCCTTGTTGCATTGATTTGGCTTAGAGTTTTGTTCATAGGGATTTCATTACTATCACTTGACACATGGCATTTGTGCGAGTGGTGGGAAGGAGATTCGTTCTTAATTGTTTATCAAAACAAGCCCTAAACTTTATTGAAGTGTTTATTGAGACTAATTGAGAGCATTGAGTGTCTAAGAGAGGTGCATCGATTCCCTAGTATTTCCCCATATATTCATTCTTTGATTTGTTAATTCGTTGATTTGATTTTTAGTTCAAGTAATCATAATTTAGGTTAATTCTAGAGTTAAACAATTTTTCCAAAGAAAAGCATTATGCAATTTAGTTTTCGCATTTAGAGTAACCTTTGCTAGATTAATTGGTTTTAACCGATAGAATCGCCGATCCCAGTGAACGAACTTTCTTAGTAAATTGAACACAGATTTTACTGCATCAGTTTTCATTTGGGATCACAGTTATCCCACCTTTCTTTGGCACACATTGCACCGGGCTCACCCATGAGCTATCCGAAATTGGGTAAATAATACCCGCATCAAGTAACTTCAGAATCTCGGCTCTCACTACTTCCTTCATGTTCGGGTTTAGTCTTCTTTGGTGTTCAATTGATGGCTTGAAATCATCTTCCATGAGGATCTTGCGCATGCATATTGATTGGCTTAGACCTTTGATGTCGGATATGGTCCACCCAATCGCCCTTATGTGCTCTCTCAACACTCTCACTAACTTATCTTCCTCAAGCTTGGACAAGGATGATGAAATTATGACCGGGAGGGTTGATGCTTCTCCAAGAAATGCATACCGCAAATTCGAAGGCAATTGTTTCAACTCTAGAACGGGAGGTTTCTCTATGGATGGTGGAAGTCTTGGTTTGCCATCACCTAACTCTTCAAAATGCCACCTCTTTCTAAAGTTTGCCAAAGGGAAGGTGTCCAAGTACAAAGCATGCTCGGCCACTTCACTGTCTTCATCTTCCTTGGCTGCACTTTCTCTAATACAAGCTTGCAAAGGGTCTTTCGGATGTGATTTCTTGAAGAATTCTTCTACTAGAGGCTCAATTACCTCCACTCTCATGCAATTCTCAACATCCGCTGGTTTCTTCATGGCTTTGGACATGTGGAAGACTACTTGATCATCACCCACTCTCAAAGTCATTTTGTCTTCCCTCACATCAATAAGTGCCCCTGCAGTCTTCAAAAATGGCCTCCCCAAAAGGAGTGGAATCTCCACATCTTCTTCCATTTCAAGGATCACAAAGTCTACCGGAAAATATAGATTCTCCACCTTCACTAGCACATCCTCCATGACTCCTCTTGGATGCTTGATGGATCTATCCGCAAGTTGGAGGGTCACATTTGTGGGTTTCACCTCTCCCACACCAAGCTTCTCAAACACCGAGAACGGCATCAAGTTGATGCTAGCTCCCGAATCAATAAGTGCTCTACTAAAGTTTGAAGTACCAATAGTGCAAGGAATGGTAAACTTGCCTGGATCTTTTAGCTTGGGAGGAAGCTTGTTTTGCAAGATTGCACTGCACTCCTCTGTTAAGGCCACGGTCTCAAACTCCTCTAGCTTCCTCTTGTTCGAAAGAAGCTCCTTTAGGAACTTCACATAGGTGGGCATTTGAGCTAAGGCCTCCGCAAAAGGTATGTTGATGTGTAGTTTCTTAAATAATTCTAAGAACTTGGCAAAACTTTGGGCTTCCTTGTACTTCTTTAGTCTTTGTGGGTATGGAATTGGTGGAACAAATGCCTTGACTTGTGAAGGTTGTGGTGTATCATTTGATGATGTGGGTTGTGCACTAGCTTGCTTTTCTTTCTCAACAACTTCTTCTTCAACACTCTCTTCAATCTTCTTCTCAACTCTCTCTTCTTCATCAACTTTCTCTTCTTCATCAACTTTCTCATCAACTTCGTCTTCAACTACAACTCCTTGCTTTCCTCCAAAACCTCTTGGTAGCTCGACCTCTTTTCCGCTCCTCAAAGTAATGGCTTTACATTGTTCTTTCGGATTTATGATTGTGTCACTAGGCAAGGTCCCTTGTTGTCTTGCTTGGGCACCTCTTGCTAGTTGACCCACTTGTACTTCAAGGTTTTGTATGGCGGCTTGGGAATGTTGAGCAAGTTGGTCGATTTTTGTGTCGAGCTTCTTTAGGGCGGCATCTTGAACTTCCATACGGTTGTCCATTCTTCCCATGTACTTGGTGAACATATCCTCAAGAGATGGTTTCTTCTCCGCTTGATTATTGATGAATTGGTTTTGGAAGCCCAGATTTTGACGGTTATAGGCTTGAGGTTGTTGTTGTTGGACTTGAAAACCGGGAGGTTGTCTTTAGTTGATGGGTTGTGGTGGTTGGAGGGTATTGGAAGTATCTTTCCAAGAGAGTAAGGGATTTTGTCTCCATAGTTGGTTATATGTGTTTTGGTAAGGGTTATTTTGAGGGTTTTGGTTAGGATAATTTCTATTGTAGTTCACAAATGCTACTTGGTCAGTGGATGTAGGGATGGCAAATTCACACTCCGCACTAACATGCGGTCCAAAGCACAATTCACAACATGCAACACTAGCTTGACTTGACGAAGCTCCCATCTTACTCACTTGCTTGGTCAAGGCTTCAATTTGAGCTTTCAATGCGGTGACGTCATTCACTTCAATCATCCCCGGGGCTTTCCGAATTTGCCTATCATTCCCCCAATGACTATTGGTGGAAAAAAGTTCCTCCAATATACTCCAAGCTGCATCTTCTGACTTTTTCATGAGAGAACCACCGGCCGCCGCATCTATCAATGTTCTTGTGGCGTTACTAATGCCGGCGTAGAATGACTCTACAAGTTGCCACTTCATCAATCCATGGTGTGGACATTTCCTCACAAGGTCCTTGAATCTATCCCAAGCATCATAAAGACTCTCACTTTCAAATTGGGCAAAGTTGGTGATCTCATTTCTGAGGCGAGCCGCTCTCCCAGGTGGAAAGTACTTGTTAAGAAACTCTTGTGCTAGTTGCTCAAATGTGGCGATGGAGTTCGGAGGTAGTCTTTGAAGCCACCCTCTAGCATCACCGATCAAGGAGAACGGAAATAACTTTAGCTTGATAAAGTTCTCTGGGACTCCATTGAATCTAAATGTGTCACAAATGTCATTGAAACTCTGTAAGTGGACATTCGGATCTTCATGAGCATTTCCTGCAAACTGAACTGTGGCGGCTATCATTGAAATCAAACCCGGCCTAATCTCAAAATTGTTTGCATTTGCCGTCGGTCTTTGAATTGAGGACAGATTTATGTTCACCCTCGGCATGAAGTGATCTTGCAAGACCCTCTCATCTGTCACATTGGCACCGTCATCAACTGGGTTTGGATTTGGAACGAGAATTGGATTAGGGACGGGATTCGGATTGGGGTTTTGGTCTCCCATAGCTCTTGCTCTTCTTCGATTCCGGCGATTCCTCCTTGCGGTACCTTCAATATCCGGATCGAATTGCAAGTCCTGTGGACTGTTACTCCTTGTACGTTGGTGCATACAAGAGTAACCTGCCTGCAATTACACACAAAAGAAAACGAAAGTAACACGTCCAAACTAGTAAAAACCAACTAATTCCAATATCAATTTTCCGCTTAGTCCCCGGCAGCGGCGCCAAAAATTGATCGGTCCACAACCACACGGTTTGACTCTCGCAAGTGTACGAGGTCGGTGTGTACTACAATGGCCGAGTAGGGATCGTTCCCACGAGGACTAAGGATTGATTACTGGCTTTTATCGATTTATATACTATTTGAACAATTAAAAACGATAGCTTTTAGATTTCTAACACTAATTTGAATTCTACGAAAGCAAGTAAACACCAACCACAACTAAGATGAATGTGAATATATAAGGGAAATGTGCTAGAACTTGAATCCACCTCACCTATCTAAATTGACTCTTGACTCACTTAATCTCTCATATGTGCAAGTATGAATTATAGGCTCATATTCCCTCAAATCAACCTCTAATCTCTCTCGATGTCTTAGAGATTGTATCCAACATATGAAATATGCATGAACTCATTAAGATCAATGGAATACATACATGAACCCTATTAGCTAGCCTAGTGCATCTCTCACTTTCTAGTCATTTATAGTGAATGTTTTGCTTATCTATTGATCATTCAACAAGGTAGCTAATCAAGGCAAAAGCATTAAGCACACAAAACATTCATATAACCATACAAGCACTTGTAGAGAAACTAAGTAATCATTATCAATAAATCAAGGTTTTGGTTTCATCTTTGTTCTAGCACAAGAATATTTAGCCCATATTACACATTAAAACCATACCAAATATCCAATGAACATAAATCATAGCAAATACAAGAAGAGAAAGATGAGTAATAGAAGTAAACTAGGATGATGATCTTCTTCTTGCAATGCTTGGTCTCCAATGGCTTCCTTCCTCAAGAATCAACTCCTCAAAGCTCCAAAGATGTTGAAGAAGCTTCAAACTTGAGAGAAAAGGGGATGTTTTTCTGCTGGAACCAGTTGTGGTCGAAGTTGGGGTGTGTGTGTGAATGAATGAATGCTCCCTTTGCCCATATGCCTCCTATCTCCCCAAAAGACCAAGATCCTTTCCTATTAAATGAAGGGGGCCCACCAAGATTTCCAATCATCACCATCTCCTCTCACAGCCCACACAAAATCTCAGACATTGTCTGAAAAATCCAGCTGAGTGGCTCAAGAAATCTCCATGAAAAGACAGAAATGGGTACCTGACAAGCTAAATCTGCGCCCTGTTTTGCGCCCTAGGGCGCAGAAATGAGAAAATGGGGAATCTGAGATTCAGGAATTGACGCCCTGTTTTGCGGCCCATGACCGCCGATTAGGGCGCCGAATTGAGGCGAGAAAAGGTGACATTCTGGTCCCTTTCTGCGCCCATTTTTGCTGCCCCTTAACGCAGAATTAGGGCGCAAAACTCCAAGTCTCTGAAATTGCGCTTTTGCCCCAACATTTCCATCTTTTTACAAATAAGCCCCTAATCTGGAGAAATTCCTGAAACACTTATTTTAGCTACTAAAACCCCGGTTTTACCCGGAAAACAAGCATAAAAGATACAAATAAGGGGGAACCTTTCATGAATAAATAAGAGTTATCAGGTGCTACATGATCAGGTGGTCATGGCTGTATAACCACGAGCCTTCCATATGACAATCATCAAATACTACCTGATCACCTGTAGTATACTGAGGAGTAGTATATTTATTATTACTGTTTTTCGTTTTCTTTTTCAGGGGCTGATCTTTCGGAATCTGATTTCAGAGGTGCGGACTTCTCCTTGGCAAATGTAACAAAGGTGATTTTATCTATTGTTTCATTCTATTCGTTACGAGCTGATGAATATGAATAATATGAACCTCCAATGTACTTTACACCAATTTTGTAATCAAGAAAAAAAAAATGCTTCTGATTATAGGATGATTGAGATTGCTCATATGCATGTTTCTGAACACTGCAACATCATAATGAGACAGCTGCCAGTTAATATCATAACACGTACACTTTATGCTTTCTACAGCCGCCAGTGAGAGCTTTTTATTAAATGACGTGTCAAGCAATGAGTGAGAAAGGCAAATGGGAAAGGTAGATAGCATTTCCCTTTGAGCAATGCTAATTTGGAAGGTGCACTTACTACTGGCAACACGTCGTTCAAGGGATCAAATATAAATGGTGCTGGTATATGGAAAACTACTTTGTAATGAAATTTTGTTCTTTTTAGTAGTTGAGCTGTATAGAGTTGTTTTCCTATATAGGTTTGAGAAACCAACTCCACAAATCACAATCATAGTTCATACTTCATCCATTTGAAAGTTTTACAGGCCAATTTTTAAGTGGTCATGCTTAATGTACTCGCCAACTGATATATGCAATTCATTCGTAATCAACACAATCTTTTGTCGTTATTAGGATAAATCCAACAACTAGAAATGCAACACATGAGATGTTGCTTTGCAAATCGAATTTTTTCATTCTCAAGTACATCTCTGTACGAAAAAAGGAGAGGCAGTGCTGCATCTGCAAAAGCACCGATTTTCATTCAAAGTTGTAACATTTTTAATCTGTTGTAACTTGTAACTACTGCGTGATATGCTAACATAGAATGTCATGTCACATATGTACATTTTTAAGAGAATCCTAGCAAGAAGTGAGACTTTGAACTTCAATGACACATTTATTCAACATCGTTCATTCAAAGTTGGTGCAACACTTTAGGTTCATTGTGTGTGAAGTTGAAGCACAATTTTTTTCGTTCTTTAAGTATGACTTCTAATCACATGAATGATTGATCAAAATTAGGTTAAAACCGAACACATTTGATCGATTTATAATCTCCTATACTATACAATGGGAGGTTTCCGATGAATTTTCCAAGAACTTCAAATGAGATTTTTCACGAATTTCACTGCCATGGCCTTTATATATTCTGGTCTATCACAGCCCTTTCCAAATTTGTGCCCGGACTGATTGTAAATAGTCCATTTTCCCGTCCGACCCACCTTCTCGGCCTGGTCCAGAAAATAAACGACCGGGTGCTGACACGGGTCACGTGTTGAACAAGAAAGGCCTGTCGCTCCAGCTCCGCCATGTCTTGAACGTCTACAGCGGCATTCTAAGTTGTTTGCCAATAACAGGAACGAGTATATTTGAACGGTGTTGCCTCATGAGATGGATAAGGACCATTTTTGCTTGTATCGTAGCAAATACTTTGTTGTAGGATCCTGTTCGGGTCGACCTGGTAGGCATTCATTAGGATCTTCAATGAGTCTATTCGGGTCCGGTTTGGAAACAAGGATTCCAAGTATTCCACGTGGTGGAGCGATACAAGTGGTGCCATATGGGCTGCTAGAAGACCTTATGGGTCCCCTCTATTATCCAACTGGAAAAACAATACAAATATAAATAATATCTAATTTAATGCATTACGCTCTTATAAAATTTCTACTTTAAATTTGAAATAAAATGAAATTCAACCAATGTCTCGTGTCAAAATCTGATTATATCATATACACCAAAAAAGATGACGACATAGCTTTTTATAGTAATATGTGTATTTAGAAATTATCAAATACAAAATCCCGTATAAAAAATTCGTACGTAATCACTAATTCCAACCAGTTAGTATTAGTGTAAATTGTATTAATTCATATCATATAACATACAAACCGACATTATTATAGATTGAGATACGAATTGAGACACATAATTGGGATAAATAACACTATCATTTATGCAAATGTCAAGGTAAAAAACCACTGATACAATCACAACTGTATTTAGCTTTCCGCATATGAAGACCGACCCGCTACTGGAAACCACAATACCATTTGTACATCTTTCAAAAAAAAAAAAAAAAAATACCATTTGTATAAAACCGAGGAAATAGGGGATTTTGTCACTATTTTAAGGTGGGCTTTCAAAAGTATCACTACTTTAATAATTTAGTTTTAAAGGCATCGAAGTAACAATTTTTCTATTATCAGTTCGAACTGACAAAAGATATATCAGTTCCTTACATGTGGGCCATTGGATTTAAATACTTTGATTTGGATGTATGCACTTGTCAAAACATCTTTTAAATCCAATGGTCCACATACAAGGAACTAATATATTTTATATCAGTTCGAATTGATAATAGAAAGATTATCGAAGTAAATACCCTTACTTTACAAATTTTTTATTATATCTTTCACTTTAACTTTAACTTTTCTCTTACTTTTATGCTGTCTGAAATCTACTTCTCTCTTTCACTTTAAAAGCTCTGTAAACTGAGATCGAAGTTCATCTTCTTCTCCAACTCGTGGTCACTGAAAATCGAAGTGCATCTTTTTCTCCTCATCGTTTGTGTACAAACCAAGCTAAGGTTGTTGGGGATAATTCAGAACCGATGTACGCGGAAACGCCATGCCTAATACTCTCTCATAACCCATAGCAATTAATAACGTAAATTAGCAGAAAAATAGATGAGAGAGAATAAACAATCACAACACAAGATATACGTGGAAAACCCAAATCGGGTAAAAAACCATGGGCCGTCAGGACGACAAAGAAAGTTCCATTATATGATAAACTATTACAACCATATACTATAAGATTAACTCTTTCACCTTAACCCCAAACCCTACTCACAAGATCCTCACCGAGTACCCCCACAATATCCCCTAGGTCTCCCTTGAATATCACCCACAGATCTCTAACTTGATCCACTGATATTCCCTTGGATCCCTCCCCGAATATTCCCATTGGGTCTCCCCGGATCTCACCACACTCTCTCTAATGTTACATGCTGTTCTTTTTGCTCCACAACCTTAAATCTAATAACATAAATATTATGACTATTTATACTAGTTATAGGGAGTTTAAGATAAAAGGAAATCCTACTCCTAAACGTACAAGATTTACTTGTTTCACGTAAATACTATTTCCTTTTATGACAAGTCTTCTTGTAAAGAGTATTCCTTTTTCTTCAAGCACAAGAACTTCCTAAAGGAACACTTTCCTTTTCCATTGAAGATTTCTCATTCCACGTATGCTTATGATTGACTATGATTCAGGTAACGGTTGCGCACCTGCTTCCTAAACCGTTACAAGTTACCTTAAATTACATCGCTCAGAAAACTGCGATCCATACGATGAAACGAACCACTTCTTCAGTTCTTCCTGATCTTCAACCTCCCTCAAACTATACCATTCCATCTTCCAAACATATCCCACGTCTCTAGGAAACTCCACCTTAGTTGAGTCTTGTTTAGTTCACATTTGGTTCGCTTAGGAATACAAGTCAAAACCTAACAAAGGTAATCCCATTTTTAAAGTTATTGAGATAGTTAGGTTGAGTTGAAGAGTCTGGGAAATTGGAGGTTTAAATTTTAGAGACTTATTTACTTTTCTCCGAGACTTATTAAAAGGTTCAGAGACTTTGGATAATTGTTTTCGAGACTTTCTGGTGATGGATCACATACTGGGTTTTTGGCTAGTGTTTTCCAAGACTTTTGTTTGATGGTTCGAGACTTTTTAAATGAGTTTCCGAGACTTTTGGTTGCTATTTCCAAGATTTTTAATTGAATATCCGAGACTTTTGTTATATGTTTTTGAGACTTCTAATTGAGTGTCCAAGCACTACAAGAAATTCAGTCATCGACTACGGGCGATGCCCGTTGTGGATGTGTATCCACTACGGGCATCGCCCGTTATAACGTCCGTCGTCTGTGAAGGTGTGATAGAAAATGGCGCGTTTTGAATACGGGCAATGCCCGTGATAAATAAGTTCGTCTACAATGGGCAATGCCCGTGATAAATAAGTTCATCTACAACGGGCAATGCCCGTGGTCAATGCGTTACTGACAACGGGCATTGCCCGTGATCGATGAGTATTTTTTTTATTAAAAAAAAAAAAAAAAAACACTAATATATTGATTTTATATGTAGCCTGTTTAGTGTAAATAATTGGAAGATTAAACTCTGAAGCATTCTATATAAAATCCACAAGCATTCAATATATATGTAAAATTTATAAATCCATAAACATTCAATTAAAAATCTTCAAGTATTAACATTACATTCACCCACAAACATTCACTTAATTAAAAAGCCTACTAATCTTAACAATAAGTTCACCCATACATATATTCACCTAAATCTTAATAATTAATGATGTATTTGATAGCCAAACAATATAAGTGCCTCTAGCATCTTCAAGAATTTGCAGGTCACTAGTAGGGCGCATCAAATGTACCTTGCTAACTAATATCTTCTTCACACAAACTCTCCGGCCCTTGTCCATTTACCCTTCCTCTGTGAGTCAAGATCAATGTTGGCTCCATCTTCCTTATCCTCATCTTCTCTTCATCCCCAAAATCTGGAAACATGAAGATATTAAAACTAAGGCCTAGTTCAATCATAATTCAACTATCATTTCTGGTGACAAAAGCTTTTAGTAAAACCAAAATAAAAAATTGAAACCCCACTCAAAACCTACCTCAACAAGCTGCTACACTGCCTACACATATGTTTGCAACAGAAGTTTAAAATGAAACCTTTTACCTTTCCATATAAGCTTCAAAAATAGGGTTATAGCTTACTCATCCCAAATACTACCCATAAGTAATAATTAAAAATAAAAGAAATAGATTGATTGCCCCAAATGGAAGCCCTAGTCTCGACTATTTGGTTGTCCAAGTAAAATAGCATTCAACAACCCATAGCATGGCAGAATTGCAAAACCATAAACCAAATAAGTCTTGGAATTTTAAAATAGAACAGAAATATTAAAAAGAAAGGGATCAGAAAATTACCTCAACAGTGTTTCCAACCAAGTAAGGAAGCTGCTTATTAAGTTTAATTTTCTCTTGATTCTCCTCTATCTTCTCTTTGTATGAATCCAACTCAAGATTAGTTCTTTGCAAATCAGAGAAGCCAAATTGCACCTGATAATAACATCCAAAAGCAAAATCAAGACCCGTCTTATATGTTTACTTTCCACATAGAAACAATCTTCAACCAAACTTTAAAACTAGACATCGATTCCACTAACGCTAGCATTTACAACTGTTAAAGATCAACTGCATGAACAAAATAACAAAACAAAACAAAAAATGTCAAAAACAAAATGCAAGTGAGAAGGACAGAGAATGGTCATGGTAACTTGGTAAGCAATAAAAAAATATACAAAACAAGCAAAAGGGATATAATTATGATTATGGCATGTGAAACATGGCTTTTCAAAATATTCTGCCAACATTGACCTCTTTTGATCAAAAACAAAAAAGATAAATGAGGAAAGGAAAAAAAAGAAAAGAATAAAAAGACAATATTGAATATATCTCCATGTGGCTATACAATTATCTTAGTAAACATCTCCATTCTCAATCAAACTCTCCACTGGCCACTGCCTAGTCCCTAATATTAAACAACAAGATATCAAACCAATTGAAAACAAAAAAACTTGCACAGAACCTATTTTCTTAAATTTTTCATTATTCCCGATTCAAACTGGTACATGGCCACACAATAAAAAACTGATCATGTGTGTGTATATAATGCATTAGCAAGCCAAAAAATATATGTAAAAATTGAAGAAATTGTAAACAGAGCTTACAAATTAAGAAGTGGTTGGGTGGTATTGAGTGAGGGGAAATCGAGAAAGGTGAGGCATAATTAATTAGTTCAAATGCAGAAAATGACAAAATGATTCAGTGTTCAATTACAGATTCTTATTCATTGTGTAATTTTGCTGGAACAAAATTAACATAAAATGATTGTTAATGATATATTATAAAATTATTTTTGAAAAGGCAAATTTAATAAAGAAGCCTCAAGAGGCAAAAGAGCCTACAACCAACACAAACCAGGTGGAAAACTACAACACCCAGAAAAAACAAGCCACAAGATAAACTAGGCAAAACAACGAGAAGGCCACCACAATTACAAAACCGAAGCAAACACAGAGCAGAGGCCAAAAAGCAAAGCTAACCAAAGAACACACAAACCAGCACCTTCTACCGCCAAACCAACAGCTAAAGAAATAGAACCTCTACAACAGACTGAAACACAGAACCAGAGCAAGCAAACCAACAAAGCAAACCAAAACAAAAACGCAGAAAAACAACACCAAACGAGAACAAAAAACAGAGGCTACTGCACACACCAATTCACACTTTCCCCATCCATATCAGCGCCTCTTCTAGCCAATTTTAATTTGATATTAAAAGCAATTTTACGATTTTAAAATCAAATAATAACAAAAAAAATAAAATAACAGAGGAGATCTCCAGACCTGATGCATGTGATTTGATCATCTCCAATGGAGGATCTGGTTTCCATCCATCAAGACACCCAAGTACAACACCCTTCTATTTCAAAAAAAAAAAAAAAAAAATGCAACATCCTTCTCACGCAGCTCGGCAACTACCAATATATTCCTCTAATGTTAGTTTATTTTCTATTCAACCAAACAGAAGGCCACAAATCACAACATCAAAATATGAACACATTACACACAACACACCTTAAATAGTGCACAAAAAATGAAAGAAAAATAAAATATCTAAGTAACATAAAGATAACTAACCAAGAGTTAGAGAGAGTTCGGTGACGACGACAAAGAAGAAGAAGAAGAGAGCTTGGTCACCGATAACAGAAGCGAGACAGAGAGAGTGAGAAATCAAGTGAAACACAACTTGGTCAGAGGAGGAAGTTCTTGTCGAAGAAGATCGCCAAAATCGCGTGAAGTAGATGCTTTGAGGATTTTAGGGTTTTGCAATATTTGATTTGGGGATTTTGGATTTTTAATATATATATATATATAAATATATATATGGTTTTAATAAGAACGGGGCCTTATTTGCCTGTTGTCTTTATAAGAGTATCTACTACGGGCCCATTACTGCCCGTTGTAAGTAAAAAATATTCATTACGGGCATTTAAGGGCCCGTGATGGAAAATCTTTTAAGAGATTATTAACAACGGACATTTAAAGGCCCGTGATTGTTATTATTTATTCAACACCGGTCATGTATGCCCGTGATAAATGTTCCGTTATGGATAGCACAATTTCTTGTAGTGAAGACTTTTGTTTTATTTTTTCCGAGACTTTTAATTGAGTGTCCGAGACTTTTGTTTTATTTTTTTCCAAGACTTTTGTTTCAGTTTCCGAGACTTCTGTATTATATTTTTGAGACTTTTCTGTTATATAATTGATCGTCTTCCCCAATTGAAAACAGCTTTTTCAAATTTCAAACCCTTAAAATTAACAAAATCAAACCCTAGCATACAGTCGTAAAATCGTAAAATCGAAAGGAGATACAGTTGACGTCACAGTAATCGTGTTCCTAGTCCAACGTCACTGTCACCGTGTTGAGTGTTCACCAATTGCTTTACACAACTTTCTCTCTCTAAACTTAGGTCTCTCACACACGGTAAAATGAAAAGTAATAAAATAAAATAAAACTAAACTAAATTATACAAAGCTGACATGGAAGTCATGTGGGGGGCATTTTTGAAAGGAACCTATTTTAAGTGCTATTTAAACTCAACTTATTAAAAGAGTGACAGTTTTGAAAGGCCACCGCAAAAAGGTGCTCTTTAATTTTCGAACTCGTATAAAACCAGCTCGATCTATTACTCCATTCCACCACAGTCCATACACTTGAAAAATGAAACAGCAGCGCAAGCAAGCTACGAAAATCCGAAAAAATAAAAAATAAAATTCCAGAATTACAAAGCTGCAAATTTGGAAGAAAGTGGAGCACTGTAACTCCTAAAATTTCAATGCAAAAATATCTCAAAATTTTCAAATCACTTAACAAAGCAATCAAAGATCAGTACAGAATACTAACAAGCAAAAACACGTACTCAGATGAAACAAACAAGTAGAAAATTTATATAGAGCTTATTACTTATTAGCTTATTTCAAATGAAAGAAAACCGTTCTTGTAATAATTTTTTTTTTTTTTTTTTTTGACTTTTCGTTCTTGTACTAATTGATGCCACATCCCTAATTAAGCCAAAAGAGTAGTAAGGATTGAACTAGCATTTCAATCATACTTATTAAGTTATTAGGATTCCAAAATGAAAGATTTTATATATCAAACATCTTAATTGAGTGATGCAATTCACAAACTACTTAATTATATTCACAAATCTTTATAAAACATAACATCATACTTTAATCTCTATAATGCATAACAAACATCGATCATACTTTCTCCTTCGTTGTTTTACGTTTCATAAAAACTTGTAATTCTTATATCTCTTATTTTTCTTTACAATTATTGTTATTTAATTTTGTAATAATTGATTCAAATAGCAAGTCTTGAAAATCGCTTAGTTTTTGCAATATATATATATATATATATATATATATATATATGTATCTATTGCAATATTGGAGTGTAGCAGTGAGGTCTAAAATTTTATCAAAATTAACTAAAGGTATGATTTCAAAATAACATTATATTTCTTTACAAAAAGAAAAAATTAATTTTAAGAATGAAATCTCTTAAAAAGAGGTGAAACGATAAAAAGGTTAATTTTGAAAGAAAATGAGGCATCTTTAAATATTTGACAAATTTAATTTTTAAAAATGGAATATCTTTAGAAATGGATTTTGAAAAGATAAAATTGATCATAAATATAATAGCAGGACATGAAGAAGAAAATTAAGAAACACAAAACAGTTGGGTGGAGGCATAAAAATATAATTGAATCTCGTTCACCAAAGATCAATGTGGGTGAAGGGATTTATATTTATTGTAATAAAAAAAAAGTTAAAAATAATTGAAGAAATGATCAAACTTTTTTTGGTGCAAAAATAAATAAATAAAGTGGAAACAACCGTATTGAAATTTAAAAACAAGCTAGATTAATAAGATGCATATATGATTTATAGTTTTATACCTTTGTTGTAACAACCCAATCACTGTGTCCGCCACCATTGTTGAAATAAACAAGAAGAAGAAGAAGAAGAATACATGGGTGTCTTACAGAACCGCCTCCTGTTGCCATGAAATGTAGAACAATTGTGATGTTGGTGTATAGAAGCATCAGGTGCTGGTAAATCATCCTCAGAGCATTCTATGTCCCGTTTGTAAATTAGACGAATACCAGTACTCTTAATCGCCTTGGATTCCTTGGAATATCCAACTTGAGGGCTTCTAACGTAAAACCGAGCATGAATGCATGTACTAGTACTTACCAACACATAATTGATACTATCATATTCATATTCCCAACGACGTGAACTTTCCAAAGTCAGTGATCTTTCATGTTCAAACTGCTCAAGAGACACATAAGCCAGCCAAAGATGATCATACTCAAAAGTTGTGAAACTATGGGGTGCAAAAGCAAATACATAACAGTTTCCTGATGACCAGATAAGCGCAACCTCCTAGAGATACATCTTCCAATGAGTGACAACCTTCATCCCATACACAAAGTATACTTGATGGAAGCTCTGGCAATGACCGAAGCCGCTTACAATTCTCCAAGTATAAAATTTCCAGTTTAGAAAGTCGCTTGATACTTTCTGGTAGGCTGATAAATTTGTTTTTGCTTAAATTCAGCTCTTTTAAAGAGCATAAGGAGTCAAGATCTTTGGGGAGTGTTCCTTCCAAAAGATTGCATTCACTAAGGTTCAATGTTTTTAGACTGCTTAAACCTGCGAGAGAAGGCAGCGCCAAACATCTGGTATTTGTTCTCGACAAACACGATGACCACCATGGACGTTGTGAATTACATTTTTGAAAAGACAATTTTTGAAGGTTCGTCAACCGTGCAATGGAAGATGGTACTTGAGTTATCGCAGTCCCACCAACATCTAGCTCCTCCAACTGCTCAAGTTCCTCCAAGTTTTCAGGAAATTTGTGTAGTTTTGAGCAGCCTTGGAGATTAAGAATCTTGAGCGATTTCAGACTAGAAAATACGTTGCTCGGAAAACTCTGAAGGCTGTTGCAGCCTTCCAAATTCAATACAATAAGGCTTTTGAGAACTCCAACTGATTTGTGCACTTTACACAATCTTGTACAACCTTTAAGATCCAGCATCTCAAGGTTTGGAACCCTTGTAAAGTCTGGTGTTTCAATCAGGTTGTGCGAGTTTCTAAGCTTAATGGTTTTCAAACTTGGAAATTCCTGTTAGCAACAAAAGTTAGATTAATACAAAAATTAATTGCTTCCAAGAACCCACTTAAATTAAGATATAACATTGATGAAATAGGTGCTGCACATTCTAGAAGAAAAGCCAAACAAAAGTTCCAGATACTTTTTGTTTCATCAAATCAGTTCTTACTTAGAGTGTACTAATTAACTAGAGTTAACTAAACTAATTTTGTAGAATTATAGATAGGATTCTAGAAACTTCAATCAACTTCCTAATGCTGTAGCAGACTAAACTAACCGACATAGTGAGCCTATAAATAGGCTTCACTCTTGCAAAATTGAATGTATGAAAAACAAAACACAAACTTGAAAACAAAGTAATAAAGGAGATAATAAGCTACTTGTTTATGAATCCTTTCTCCACTATTTCTTGCATTCACTGTCTACGAATACTAACAAATATATATATACCTTCATGCCCTTCCAAAGATAATTTATCTGGCTATCACAAAGGTTGAGTTCAAAAAGATTCTCCGCCTCGAAATTTGACGGTAAAGTCTTTAAAGGGAATCCTTGCCATTTTAAGAATCGCAATTTATTTGGAAGGTATATCTGGTCTTCTGAAACGTCAGCATTGCTAAGTTTGAGCAGCATTAGATTACTCATGTTTGAAAAGGAATTGCCATTCAACTGTAATCGCTGATTAGACTTGTTAAGCATTATACCTATCACTTTATCCGTGCCCTAATAAATAAGAAAAAATAATGTTATGTGTGATTATATAATTAATCAAAACCGTCAAAACTTTGAAGAAAAAAATACATTACCGTATTGCTTGTCAACACTTGTTGGACATCCTCGAACAACCATAATCTACTCCATTTGCCACAATGAGTAGGATATTTTTCACGAACAATTTCCCACCCCATTTCTTGTAGTAAACCATGCATACCAAGTTTATTATCATGTGAAATAGTTATAAGGGATTTATCAACGAGCACTTTAATTCCACTAGTTAAATATAAATTGCAACCATCTAGTATTTCCATAACTCGATCTTTGTTCTTCCCTATGAAGAAACATGCAATATTTAAGAATAAGTCCCTCTCGCTTTGCTTTAGTCCATGATCATAACTTATTCGAAGTGCTTTCAATTTTTTTTCTTCTGGATAGTCTTTTAGACCATCTAACGTACTTTTCCAATACTCGATAGTTGTATCACACAAATGGGATCCCAAAACTTTAAGAGCTAATGGAAGCCCATGTGCATAATTTACAATACGCACTGAGAGGTTAACATGATCATCCGTGGGGTGTCTTTTCTTGAAGGCATTCATATGAAAGAGTAGGAGAGCATCATTCAATTCACCAACCTTGTATATATATTTGATTGCATGGCTTTTCAATACCTGTTCATCTCTTGTTGTAACTATGATCCTACTCTTAGGACCAAACCAATCATGACTTCCCGCCAACTTCTTTAATTGGTTTAATTGATCATCAGCATCATCAAGAACAACCAAAACCTTTTTGTTACCTAGCCACCTTCTAATCAAATTGATTCCTTCATAAACATTTGATTTACGTAAATTTGTTTGCTTCATAACCTTTGAAAGAAGTTGTTCTTGTAAAGCAACTACCCGACCACCACTACTTTCATATTCTTGTCTAACATCGCCAAGAAAGCAGCTAACTTCATATTGATTTGAAAGCTTCTCAAATACATATCTAGCAATGGTAGTTTTACCCATTCCTCTCCTCCCACAAATGCCAATGAAGCGAACATCGTCCGATTCTATTTGTAAAAGTGCATTCATCTTCTCCCAATGATAACCCATTCCAACTATGTACTTTGACCTTTGATCCCCATCAAAACTTGAGATATGCAATCTTCCACAAATGTCTTTAACAATATCTTCCACCAAAGTTGCTTCACTTCTGTGAAGAAGAATAGTAATTATAGTATAAAGATAATGAATAATCTGAATTCTTAAACTGTTGATATAATAATAGGGTACAGATATTGACACTCATAAATATGATAAACACACCCATATTTATAAGTACACCTATGTCTAAAATTTAAAATTAAAACATTACTATAAACACCCATCTTAATACCAACAGTACCCTTATTTAAATGAATGTTTACATTTTAATACAATTTATTTATAAACCCTTAAGTTATTAATACACCCAATTTCAAAAATGATAAATTCTTAAGTTCTCCTCGAAAACACAATCCGAAAAATTCTTAAATTGTAAGTTCTCATGAGAGGAAAGTGCAGTGGCTTATGTTATGGCTCAATGGATACGAAGAGGTTTGAAATTAATAATTCATATGGTGGCCCTACAAGTCAAAAAATGAACCCATTATACTCCAAAAATTCGATTGATACATAAGAGAAAGTGCAAAAGGTATCACCTCCTCGTAGAAAAGGATCTAGGGATACTGAAAAGGATCTAGGGATCTAGGGATCTAGGGATCTAGGGTATCGCCTCCTCCTGGTTGGCGATCAATGCACAATAATGTCAGATCAGACACTTCTGCTACTTTTCTTTTTCTTTCTTTTTTTCTGTAAAAGCTAGTACAGATGAGACAACAACACTCACTACTGCTCCATCACGAGACCTTTTCACTAAGATAAATAATATCATGATCAAACAAGACCCCAACCAAACACCCAAAAAAAGTGTTGTTAATTACAGCTATGTTTGGGATTGTTTACTTAAGAAAAAATCTACTTATAGCTTCACTTAAAAAATAATCAATTTAAGAAAAAGTTGGTAAGTGTTTGGTAAACTAAATTTTAAAATTGCTTAACTTTTAAAATGATTGAAAATGTATTGAACAAAATTACTAAAATAGACATCATTAATAATATAAATATAAAGATAATAAGAAGAAATAAATAAGAAATTTAAACAGAAAAAAATAAAATATATATTTATATAACTGAGTCAACCCACTCATCTTAACACTAAGTTGCTGTGTCAACTCGGCTGAGTCAACTCACTCACTCACTCACTCAAGCTTTGTTAATGGAATCTCTGCAACTCAAGCTCCAAATCCGCCACCGTCTCCCGCTCACCGCCGACATCAAGAGATCGTCATCCTTCATCCCTCGCAGTCGAGAGCGTCGCCATCCTTCATCCCTCACCGCTGACATCGTTTCCAACACCGAATATTGGAGAGATTTCGTCCCAGATCACAGATCGAGCGATTTCGTACCAGATCGCAAAAATGGAGGACGCTACCTCCTCCTCCATCGCCGAACAGACATCACTAGTGCAATGAAATTGAGAGGGAATAGTGACGGAATCGGGACAGAAAAGCAACGTGGGAGGAAGAGATTCAGCGGCGAGGTATATCTAGAGAGAGACTCAGCAGCGAGGAAGAGAGATGCACGGAGGCGATGGCTGCGAGGGAGGCAAGGCGGCGTCGACGTCGGTGGTGGACATGGAGGGTTCTCCTCCGGCCTCCAACTCCGGCGGTGGCCACCACCATTGTTCAGTTTTTGTTTTTTTATATTTTCATTTTTTTATATTTTTATATTTTTATTATATTATTATTAAATATAAGGGTAATACTGTCTTTTAATAAAATAATGAGGGTATTTTAGACATTGCATAAGCACTAAGCTAACTTCTACTTCAAAAAGCAACCAAAAAAAAAAGTGTTGTTACAATAAGATAATAATGACCCAACAGAGAACAATAGTTGATGAGGGAAGCTTTTGATTAATCACTAGCAGCCATTGAGCATTTGTGTCATCTGGGTGATTTTGGAAAGTTTTGTTGTTTTTGTTGTCATGATCACCAATAATAATCTGTTTCTCCAAACAAGGAGGGATTTGATGATACAGCATAGAAATGTTTTGGAAAAACACTGTAATCCAAACCAAAAATTGAAAAAAAAAATATTGAAAATTAGTTGAAAAAAAAATTAGAAAATCAATTGAAAAGAAAAAACAAAAAAACAAAAAATAGTTTTCTAGATCAACACCAGAATCCAGAAACCACCATCTTCTTAAAATAATCTCCCTTACTCTTTCATACACCAAGCTGACATCTCTCTCACACAACCACCACCATTACCACCGAACCAATATCTCTCTGTCACACTCTCGCACACAGCCGGGTTCAACCCAGAATTGGAATCGAACTAGATCTAACCAGAAATGGGTATGCCACTTATGTCTTAATTGAATTAAATACTACAATTAAGTTGTTCTTTTTAAATTAAGTAAAAACATCTTAAATGAAAAAGAAGTTCATTTTTTTTTAGCTTTCACTTAAATTAAGTTATGGCTGACAAATTAACACTGATTTCCTAAAATAACCTAATACAACTAAATTATTACCCAAAATACCTCATTCACAACAACAACAAAAATCCCTAATTTTCCCAAACCCTAACCCTAACCCTAACTAGACCTGGCAATAGATTATGTTATTGTGAATTCATGTTGTGTCTAGATTTGAGAAATCTACTGAATATATATATATATCAAGGAGCTGAGAGAATTAATAATACCTGCCACACGAAATAAAATCTCCAACAATATTGGCAACTCGTACTAAAGCTGCTCTCCACCTTAGAACCTTGCTATTGTCAATCATGTGATTGTATTGATGTTGGTCGAAAGCTCTCTTGAATTCTCCTTCTTGGTTTCGTACATCAGATGGATCTACGTTATAAAAGACTGGAATAACAGTGAGATGATTCTTTGTGTCCATGCACTCAACAATCTTTGCAAGTTCTTCCAAGCACCATGTAGAAGAAGCATAATTCTTGGAAAAAATGACTATTGAGAACCTCGATTCTTCGATTCCTTTTGTGAGTTCTGATGAAATTTCTGCGCCTCTCTGAAGTATTTCATCATCCTTAAATGTGATAATGCCGTTCCGATGTAAAGCAGCATATAAATGGTCAGTGAAGTTGTTCCGAGTATCCTCACCGCTAAAACTCAAGAACACATCGTACTTCCACCGGCAACTGCCACCAGAAGCTTCCATATATTGAATATTGATACAAAACAATCACTAGTTTGTTCAATTTGTTCCCAGAAATGGAAGCCTTAGTACATTAGCAAAGAGAAAGCTACATCAAAGCTAGGGTTAGTTAATATATACATATATAGCTTGTTTGTTCAACTTCCAGGAAGACAACACAAAATTTCCAAGAAATTTTCGAAGGCTGCACTTTCCAGGATGATGCAGAACAAGACTTTTATATAGCTGTTGAGGGGCATCATTGATTATCAGTAAAATTCAGTTTTCTCTTGAGAGAATATTTGGTCTAGAGTTTTCATTTTCTTTTCGCTTCCGCTATATTACAGGGAATTTCCTTTGAACGTTCTCTGTGGAAATAAAAGACCTAATCAATCAATAATCGGTCATTGCGGGGCCTAAGGAGAGGCGGAGAGCCTGCTAGTCAATATTTTTTTTTTTGATAAGTATAATTGTCTATTTGTGTTAACCCGAAACAATAATTAAAATAAAAATCTTAATCACTCATTGTTTATACTTTATAGTGCTGATAATCCAAAAATCATTGAAATTTAGTTAGATAGAAGAAAAAATCATCCAAAGAAAGAAAACATAAGAGATAAAAGAAGTGAAGGAAGTTAAAAATGGAGTCTGATTTTGTGAAAGAAAAACATAGAAGATAAAAGAAGTGAGGGAAGAAAAATAACTTCTATAAAATTAAAGAAAATAATAAAATTTTAAATAAGAATAAAATTGATTAAAAAACAAAATAATAGGTGTATATTGTGTGCACTTCTTTTGTTGTTGAAGAATTATATAAATTCAAGGTTTTTTTTTTAGAGATGAGGAAGACTCGAACCCAAATACATTAATTTCTTTTCATCAAAAAGTTTTGAGAATGTAATCGGTTACTAAACTCAAGAATCCGATGACTATTGCTACGTACAAAACAGTCACGGGGCTGGCTACCAAAAAAATATCTGAAGCTTTTTCACAATATTTATTACTAGAATATATCCCCTTAAAAAAAAAAAAAAAAACAATATTTACTAGAATTTATTTTCTTTAAAAATATCGTAACCAAAAAAATTTGGGGTCAAGATTCTCTCTTATCTTTTTTTTCTTTCCTTTTATTTTTTATGACAAAGTTAAAATTGATTGGTCAGAATTAGTTTTTTATTTTCTCTCCCCTCCTCCCATTGAAGCACACCTTTTTTAGATAATAAGTCAAATATATTTTTTTCTATCTCCTCTCATCCTCCCACTATGTTCTCTGTTTGATTGACTGTTTTTTTTTTTTTTTTTCTAGACCAGGTTTTTTTTTTTTTTAAGTTTTTTGTCGATTTGAACTGTCGACTTGAGAGTTATTTGTCCAAACCCTAAGCCCGTCCATCTACCAGTAGAGTTACGTCCCGAGACACTCTAAATGATTTTTGAATAACCGTTATTATTTATTTTTGTTCACAAAACCATCTATAATAACAAGTTTGTTTCCAGACGTATGAAGCACAAATATCTTATAATAGGGATATAATAGGCACAAATATCTTATATATTATAAGGGATATAATATCTTATTGAGAGAGAGAGAAGAGAGAAGCACGGGACTACGGGAGAAAGAAGAGAGAGAAACGGTAGAGAAAGAAGAGTATAAAATGTATTTAAGAATTTTGATTTGGAATTTTGTATGGATGGTAAATTCAATAAAATCTCTTAAGAGAGAAACCTGATTTTTTTTTTTTTTTTTTTGATGTCTCTAAAGAGACTTTTTTTTTTGTTGAAAAAAAATCTCTTAAGAGACATAACCCTGAAAAATTAACAAGCTTATACATAGAAATTATAAAATCTTTAGAACTCAAACCATCCACTTCAATAAATATATTTAATATTTGAAATCATATACTTAATGGATTGAGTTAATCAGCTGACATCAAATATATATTATCTTCTATCTAAATATAACTAAATATTGTTTGATCACTCTATCATGCAGTTTAATTTAGTTTGTTTTCTTGAAATATTTGATGATTCTAAGAATTAGTTAAATGGTACTAACACTCTAGCAGTGTAATTATTGAGATATTAAAAAAATAATTATCTAGGTACTAACACTCCTAGATAGAATATTCTGTCCAGATAATTCTAAAACTCTCGTTATCAGAAAACATTTTAAATGGTACAGATTTATGTCCATTCGATATATTCAGTCATTACAAGGTCGAATGAGGATTCTTTATTATCAAATCACATTGGGCAACGGTCATATGGGTGAGTATAGATACTTATATTTAGATCATCTCCAATGTTTTGCTCTAACTTCAATTTCAATTTGAAGTTAAATGGGAATCTTCTGAGAATATATTTACACTAAATTTTTTTTCACTTCAATATTCAACACCATGTTACACTAAAAAAGCATCTTTAAAGAATATTCTCCTAATAAGCATTTATACTATACAAATTAATTTCTATTAGTTAATTTATACAATATTCAATAATTTTATTGACATAAAATATACATCAGAGTGGGTGCCATTTTGAAGATCTCAACGAGATCTTTCTAATGGTATATTTTTTGAGAATACATATCATTTAATTAAGTATAAAAAAGATTAATTAGAAAAGATAATTAAAAAAAAAAACTGATGATGTGACGTTTTCCAAAATTATATTAAAACAAAATGAGTTGCGCTGAGGAACAGTGCATTTTCATACCCAATGGTGCACCGTTACTCAACACAAATTTTTTTTCTTAGGCGAATCAAAATGAAGCAACGTTGGAGAGCACTTTTGTGAACAGTGCACATTATGTTGAAGTTGAAGTTGGCGTGCTGGATGGAGTAACGTTGGAGATGCTCTTACTCCATCCAGCATGCCAACTTCAACATAACGTGCATTGCACATTATGTTGAAGTTGAACTTGAGTAACGTTGGAGATGCTCTTACTCCATCCAGCATGCCAACTTCAACATATGCACGTTATGTTGAAGTTGAAGTTGGCGTGTTAGATGGAGTAACGTGCATTGCACATTATGTTGAAGTTGAAGTTGAGTAACGTTGGAGATGCTCTTACTCCATCCAGCACGCCAATTTCAACATAACGTGCATTGCACATTATGTTGAAGTTGAAGTTGGCGTGCTAGATGGAGTAACGTTGGAGATGCTCTTACTCCATCCAGCACGCCAACTTCAACATAACGTGCATTGTTCACAAAAGTGCTCTCCAACGTTGCTTCATTTTGATTCGCCCAAGAAAAAAAAAATGTATTGAGTAACGGTGCACCACTAGGTATGAAGATGCACTGTTCCTCAGCGCAACTCATTTTTTTGGGGGGGAATTGCACAAACATCCACCGAGATTTGATAAAATTGCACGGATATGGCAGTTTTGGCCATATACGCACAAACTTCCCCCAACATTTGAAAAATGCTGCACAAACATCCCCTATCATTAGATGGATCCGTTAGTCAATGGTCAAACATGTAAAAAGTCTAAAATACCCTATATTTTTATTTTAAATAAACCAAAAAAATTTAAAAATAAGATAAAAAAATATTAAAAAATCTTTTAGAAAACATGAATATGTCTTAAATCTGAAACCTATAAAAAAAATTCATCTCAAAAAAAAAATAAAAAAATTTGTTTGTGCAATCCCCCATAATTTTAAATAAATTTAAATTTTAAAATTTAATTATTATTAAATTGTTTACAAAACTAAGTTTTTTTATTTGTAAAGTTGAATTTTTTTTTTTCAGGATTTAGATTTAAGATACATTAATGTTTTATAAAATATATTTTTTATATTTTTTATTTATTTAAAATAAAAATAAAGGGTATTTTAGACTTTTTACACTTTTGACCATTGACTAACGGATCCATCTAATGGTAGAGGATGTTTGTGCAACGATTTTCAAATGTCGAGGGAAGTTTGTATGTATATGGCCAAAACTGCCATATTCGTGCAATTTTATCAAACCGCGAGAGATGTTTATGCAATTCCCTCTTCTTTTTTTTATATAATTCTGGAAAATGTCACATCATCAATTCTTTTTTTTTTTAATTATCTTTTCTAATTAATCTTTTTTATACTTAATTAAATGATATGTATTCCCAAAAAATATACATTAGAAAGATCTCGTCGAGATCTTCAAAATGACACCCATTTTAATATATATTTTATGTCAATAAAATTATTGAATATTGTATAAATTAACTAATATAAATTAATTTGTATAGTATAAATATTTATTAGGAGAATATTCTTTAAAGATGCTTTTTTGGTGTAACATTTGGTGTTGAACATTGAAGTGGAAAAAAAATTAATGTAAACATATTCCCAGAAAATTTCCATTTAACTTCAAATTGAAGTTGAAATTAGAGCAAAACATTGGAGATGCTCTAAATATAAGTATCTATACTCACCCATATGACCGTTGCCCAATGTGATTTGATAATAAAGAATCCTCATTCGACCTTGTAATGACTGAATATATCGAATGGACATAAATCTGTACCATTTAAAATGTTTTCTGATAACGAGAGTTTTAGAATTATATGGACAGAATATTCTATCTAGGAGGTTGTGGACATAATCCATTCAATTTCCCTTGTTTACGGGGTTGGATTTTGATCATAAAATGAAGATAGGAACACAGAAAACTCTAATTGGACCCCACTGCATGTGAGAACAAAGAGTAGTTTAACATCCCCATTATTGTGGGGTGGTGGTGGGTAATGGAACACGTAACATTTTCTAGCTCTTTGGACCACTATTATAAAAGGCATCTCCAATCTTCCACACTAAATTCTACTCTAATTTAAAATTAAAAGAGAATCTTTTGAAAATATGTTAACACTAAATTTTTTTCTAATCCAATGTTTCATAACAAATTTTACACCAAAACAACATCTTCTCAAATCCCAATAAATATCCTAATAAAAGTTTAACATTATTTTAATATATAATTAATAAGTAAATTAAATAAATTAAATATGTATATTAATATGAGTGTCATTTTAAAGATCTTTACAATGATATATTTTTTAGGAATACATATAATTTAATTAAGTATAAAAAAGATTAATTAGAAAATAAAATTTTAAAAAAAATGAGATAAGTTGATGTGACGTTTAAAAAGGAAAAAGAAAAAAAGTCTTTCGTTGATCCTCAATTCGCATTAAACCCAGTATACCACTATTCCTCAACACAAGTTTTTTTTTCTTGAAAAACGAAAAAATTAAGCAACGTTTTAGAGGTGTTTTATGAACAGTGTGCTTTATATTGAAGTTGATGGGTGGTATAGAGCAACGTTAGAGATGCTCAGCACATTTAGAGCCGGCCCTGGGCCGGGGCTCCAAGGGTGCCTGACCAGGGCCTAGCATTTCTAAAGCCTTTTCAGACATGAAATGAGTTTTAATATATATGGGTTTAATTCTGAAATAAAAAAAAATATGGCCCAATAGAAATAATTTACTTAAGAAAAAAGGGGCTTGTTTTTAAAAAGCCCAGACATTATAAAACAAACAAAAAATTACAAAGGCCCATTTTAAAAACGCCAAATTCTTTTCATTGATTGATTTTTTTATTCCCCCATTTCACTGATGACTTATTTTAAAATAATACCCACAGCCCACAACCGGCACTCTAGCACAAAACAATATAACGATTACTTTACTCATTGACTAACTCATCTTTTCCTCTCTCTCACTCTCTAACTCTCAATTCTCAGACAATCTCTCTCAACTATCAACTCTCAAGTCTTACACTCTCATCTCTGATCTCTCAACTCTCAACTCTCAACTCTCAATTCTCAAACAATCTTTATCTCTCAACTCTCAAGTCTCACACTCTCACATCTGAGTCTTTGACAGTCTAACCTCTCGACTCTCTTTAACTCTCTCAAGTCTCACTGTCTCAGTGTCTCACACAGACAATCACATTGTTATCCGAACATATCAATTTCTTGTAGAATATTGTTGAATATACCTGTAACTGTGACATCCGTAGAAAGAAGTTTTTTAAAATTAAAAATGTTAAAATCTTATTTACGGTCAACTATGTCACAAGAAAGTTTAAATGGGTTGACAATCTTATGTATTAAAAATGAAATGTCGAAAAAGATTGAATTTGAAAATGTTATTAATGAATTTGCTTCTCAAAATGCTAGAAGACATTTCCAATGATAGTGTGATACTTTTTACCTTGTTGTGATTTTATTTTATTTGTAATAAAATTATCATTTTTGGATTCAATATATGAAAACAGGTTATATAAAGTATATATATAGAAAAAACTATAAATATACACATAGGGCCCATAGGACACATTTTTTATATTTTCACCCAGGGCCCAAAAAAGTAAGGACTAGCTCGGAGCACATTGAAGAAAAATAAAGACTTCTCTATTGTTTTTTAAAGGACAAGAAAGATTCTCTTTCAATGATTTCTGGTGCTAGAGATGGCATTTGGCACAAAAAGATGTGACACAGACAAATAAGATGCCGTTCTTCCTTTTGGAAGTTTTTAGTGTATTATAGGCTTATAGCTTATCTGAATGATTTCACCTAAATTTTAACAATTGATTTAATAAGGAGACAAAGGCAGATCAGATATCCCAATTCCCTGTTCTAAGTTTCTTGAAAAGTGGGGTCTCAAAAAGAATCATCCAGAACTACTAAATGGGCAAAGCAAATGCAATCATGATATCAGTGATGAGAAGGACACAGCTTGTAGTAGTGCATAAACAGACTGCATGAAGAAGAAAAAAATAGTGAACAAAAATTTTACTGAAAAGGAACATTTGAGAAAGTTGGATTGGATGAAAGACAAAAGGGGAGACTTCAAAAGGGAAAAAATCATATCACTGAATGAGAATCAACTTGAAGTTACTAGAAGAAAACATGGAAAAAAAAAATCAGAAGAAATGCTAAAATTTTGCATTGTTATAAGAAAATTGCATTTTTCATGACTACCACCTATAGTTTTAACTTTTAGGTGTAAACAGCCAAGTTTCCAGACATTTCAACAACATTTTCCAAGATTTTCTAATCCAAAAGAAGCTTTGAGTTCACCAAAGGACAATATATCCTGGTAATCAAAATTATACATGGGGAAACCTTGCATGAAATGATGAAAGTCTAAAAAACTAAAGACACAATGTCTATGTAATGAGACATTGATTTCATGGAAAATGTCAGTTAACAAATCTAAGCATATTAACAATTTGACATCCCACTATGTGTGCCACAACGTTATTGGCCCTATGTCCCTTTTTTTGGACCAGCCCAGCAATCATTACCATGAAGACCATTTCCTTTGTGTAAGTCTTCAGACAGATCCATAGTTTGTCATATAAAGGGATGCAAACTAAAATAAGGGCCCAGAAATTCTAACTCAACTGTGGCAACATCTAGCCTAACCATTTGGTTACAAGACACGTAGACTCTAATGCAAGTGATCAAGGTAAAATACAAGCCATAACCAGTAACTTAACAGCTCAACAAGCCTCTGTCCGAACTAACTTTGGTTGAAACTAGAGACTTTTTTTTTTGCGGGGTTAAAACCAACCTAAGAATAGACAACAAATAATAACCATAATATAACAGACCACATGAGAAAACAAACACAACTAAATGCACATAAATAATTGTCCACAATTCAATTTTTTATTTTTACTTTTAACTATTTATCTATCTACTATCTAGACCAGGTATTTTTTTGAAGCTTTTAGTCATTGGTAGGATTCAAGCCGCCAACTTGGCAGTCATTTGCCCAAGTCCCAAACTCATCCATGTACCAGTTGAGATACGCCCCTAGGGCTCCACAATTCAATTCTGTCCAGAGCCACATCTTCCCCCAAATCCTTAGCAATCAAGTCATCTCAGTACCCCAACCACCAATTCTATAAATCCTAATGTTCCAGTAAACATGTATCAAATAACTCTACAACTTGGCATCATAGGGAACTTTAACCAACATAAAAATAGAAAATCGAACCATAATTATAAACGGAGCACATGAGAAAGCAAACACAACTAAGGGTCGGCTCATCAATACTTTTACACAATTCAACTCTGTCAAGAGCCACATCTTCCTCCAAATCCTTAGCAATCAAGTCTTCTCGGCATTCCATGAATTCTAATTTTCCTAGGCAACTTAAAACTTAAAAGCCTGTGCCAAATCTAACCTCCATAAATGCATTAGTCTCTTATTACAGTCTCAATGCTCATTTAACATCAGAGCCATGCATTCTTATAAATAACTTGTTATGCATAACCAATTGCTATTATTAATATTTCATTGTAAATAATTGCAAGAGGCCGTTGATATGTGTCCAAGCCCAAAACTTAACAAGAAAATGTTTCAAGACCATGTTGCTTTCCATCCATTTGAAATTTTCATTATTTATCTTATAAAATATCATTATTTCGCGAAATGTGACAACAAAAAATACTAATAAAACAACATTAATTGATGAGAGTTCAACATGAGGCCACAATTATTTGACAACTATAACAAGGCACTGGATATTAGGAAGGATCAATTGGAATGGGTTCAAAGAGAACAGAAGTACCTTCTATGCTAGCTGACTGAAATTAACATTTCCAGTAGAGATGAAAGGAAATTACATAGGACAATATATATCTCAACGTCGCTTCAAAGGTTGCTGCAAAACGAAAAGATTAGTAAGATTACAAATACTCTTCATTGTTGATTAAATCACAAATCCTTAACTAATAAAATTCACAAGAAATAAATTTTAAAGACAGAAATGGAAGAGGTAAAGAAAGAATGATAGCATATGTAAGAACTTACTCTTTGTGCATTTCTAGGCACTTGCGGCTGCCTCACTTGTGGCTGTCTATCGGACGCACTATCTAAATCTGCCATCACTACTGGATTATCATGCTTATAGAATGCCTGCAGGGATCTTACAACAAATGGACGAACTACATTCACTTCCATTGCAGATAGATGGGAAATCTGCAACATCATATTTTAAAAATTAGGAACATGATAACAAAAGGAATAACAAATACAGTTCCAATCCCTGTTCCAAAATCAATGCTATAAAAATGCACATGTGCTGCAACAGACATTTAATGAGCCTGATTTACAAGGTATTTCAAAATTTTCAAAATTCCTAGTTAGCTGGATGCTGCTCGTCAGTGAAGCAAGCTCCACTAAAATCACAAGCATAATGACAACACAATTTTCATGATTCGCACTTTTTTGCTGCAAAATATATGCCCTAGAAGGTAAAACGGTTGTGAGTTCCATATTGATAAGAATGAGGCAAGACATGTTCCAAATACCATAAGTTTTACATAGAATTTACTCTTCCCCTCTTCCAAGGACATATGTACACTTCCAAACCACATTAACTTTGCTATATGATTGTCTGCTTAATTTACTCACTATCTTAATTAAATCCTGTGGTTCCAGAGATGCAAGCTACTAAAAGGGGCAGTTTCCTTCAACCTCTTTGGTGCTTCATGTTTAGGCATTAAAGTATTCAAACTTTCTCCATAAATCAGAATATCAATGCATGTTATTTCCCTGATTTGATGATCAATGATTATGTAAGGTTGCAAGCAGCAAGGGAGACAAAAAGCCTACCTTTACGGCAGATGTAGCACTGAACTTCTCTAAATTAGTCTCAACTTTATGCAGCCGTACATCTCTGATGTCCTCAATAAGAGACCTCACCTATGAAAAAGATTTACATTAAGGTTCCTAGGAAGTTCAAAATATGTAGTTAAACAAGGTTTAAATAACCTTAAGACTAACCATATAAATGTCAGGAATGTCATCACGTGCACTACCATCCACAAAATAATGGCTACTGTCAGTATTGTTACATTGTAAAGAATACGCTTAATCAAATTAAATATATTGATGCTCACTGGTCAAACAGAAGTCTGGAAATCTCGATATAATGGAATGGGACAGCTTGAAATGCCCCTTGATCTTCTCGTTCTCCTTCCAAAACATGTGTTAAATTTTCTAGCCACATAGCAAAAAAAAAAAAAAAAAAAAAATTAGAAACATTACAATTTACAATTCCCTTTTATTATCTTATTTTTAGCCTCACTAAAGAACCATCAAAAATTAAATATTCCTAGATAACAAGAAAAAAAAAATATATATATATATATATATGTAAAAACCCAACTACGAATTGCAAAAACTGGACCAAAAAGAACCATAACTAATTGAGTACTAAATTTTAAAAATAAAAAATATATAAATAAATAAATAAAACACATATATGTAAAATATAGATACACTCACCAATGGACATCCACTGAGGAGGCCGAATCGTGCATTTCCCTCTCTTCTTCAAGGCCACGGCAAGCCACAGCGGGACTTTAGCTGGTATTTGTGGGAAAAAGGGACCGAAATCGCCCTGCAATTTAAACAAATCAACCACACAAACAAACAAGCAAACAAAAATGATTATAAAGTAAATAATTAAATTTTATATATATATAACAACAGATTGAGTTCAATTTTCATTAAGAGGACTGGGGAATTACAGAGATAAAATTGAGAGGATCCATTCTAATGTTCGGCACAATCTCCACCAACTCATCTTCTGCCATGAATTCAATCTGATCAACAACATAAATACAAAATCAATTGCAAAAAATAGTAAAATCCGAAACCATAAATTTAAATAACAATGATAAAATTATAATAAGAAGAAATTGAGAGATGAGTACACACCTCTTGTGGAGAAAACAAAGATATGTGAGGATCGGATTGACCGGCCATTTGAGAGAGAGAGATCGAAATGAAAAGCGCGAATTGGTTTTGTTTTTTGCAGGATTTTGAATGGTTTGATGTGAGTTTCAGTGAGTGAAACCCTATTTTGTGTCTGGGGTGGCGGGAAATGATGCCGGTAAACACACTTAAAAGGAAAGTTTAGTTGTCATTTTCCAGATTTGCCCTTGTGGCGCTAAACGCCTAAACATTATTTAAAAGAATTTATATATACGATAACTATCATGTGTGAGATCCCACATAAAAAGTTCGTATGAAATTAGATTTCCACCGAAATTCGTACGAGATCCCGTATTAAAAAATTACTTATATTTATATATATATATATATATATATATATATATATATCAACCTACTGTCCTGAATTCTCAATGTCATAGGCCAATCTTATCTTATCAAAATGATATGTTTATAAAACTATGATTTTATTTTATATTTTAAGTACAAATTTTAGACTTAAAGCCGGTGTTACAACTTAAACCTACGACCTAGGACGATAAACCATGTCAAATTTCATTTTTTGTGTCAAATTCAAATTGATGTAGGACATTTCTACAAGCTCGCGTTATGGACAAACGATATTAGATTTGAACTTGTGATATATCGTTGGAATCATGTCAACGAGTCCTACAACAATTACCTTACTATATCAAATATTACCATACCATTTCAAATTTATAAATTAGTATGTCAAGTTAATTATAATTGTGTCAAATATATAACATAATTGATTTGCTTGTTACAATATATCAACATACCATCCCAAATTCTCAATGTAGATTGTAGGTCAATCTTATCTTATCAAAATGATATGTTTATTAAACTATGATTTTATTTTATATTTTAAGTACAAATTTTAGACTTAGAGCCGGTGTTACAACTTAAACCTACGACTTGGGACGATGAACCATGTCAAAATTTATTTTTTGTGTCAAATTCAAATTGATGTAGGGTATTTCTACAAGCTTGCATGATGGATAAACGATATTAGATTTGAACTTGTGATATATCGTTGGAATCGTGTCAACGAGTCCTACAACAATTACCTTACTATATCAAATATCACCATACCATTTCAAATATATAAATTAGTATGTCAAGTTAATTATAATTGTGTCAAATATATAACATAATTGATGTGCTTGTTACAATGCATTCACATCTTTGCCACGGAAAACAGACAATTATACAATATAATCCACAACAACACATGTTTGAAAAGTGAAAACTCATGTACTTATTTATAATTTATTGTGCCAAATTTCTATGTCAAACACTCAAACGTACTGCATGATTGAAGTGCTTGTTATGACACATTCACAACCTCTTGCCGGAAAAAAAAAACACACATTCACAAATTTTGTTTAATGTGCGAGTTTATCATTATTTTTAATATTCATTTTTGTAGAGTTATCAAGATTGATTAATTTGATTATTATTTAAAAAAAAAATTTGATTAATGTGATAGAAATTTTTGACGATGTTGATAACATCTTTTTCATAATAATAATAATATAAAAAAAAATAGGATATAAAAAAGACGAAGCGAGAATAAATATCTTTAATCTCTACCTCAATTTGAGGATTCCCTAAATCCATATGGCTTACTTAGAAATAAGGATGGATGTGGGATGAAGATCTATATATCTCAAACAAATATGAAGATGAAGATTAAGTGCTCTTTTGAAAGAGCTTATTTACCGGCTAAAAGATTTTTTTTTTTAATTAAAAAACTCATTTTAGGCTCTGTTTGGAAAAGCTTATCTACTGACTAAAAGAGCTTTTTTAATTAAAAAAGTTCATTTCTATTATTATTTTTGTCGTTTGATTATCACTCAGTAGAGCTTTTAGATGATTAAAAAAATTATTTTACATTTACTTGGAAAAGCTCAAATTTTAGGCTTTTCCAAGTAGATCTTTTGAGTTTTTTAATAACATTAAAATGTCTAATATAACCATATTATTTAAAATAGTTTTTTGAATATTTTGGTAATCCTACAATTTAAAAAAGCTTTTTCTAATTGACAACCAAACAATCAACAACTTCCCATTAAAAGCTTTACTTGTAAAAGGTCTATTTTAAAAGATCTACTCCTAAAAGATCTACTTAAAAAAAAAACTCTTCCAAACGAAGCCTTAATATTTTTTGTGTCGTTTGGTTATCACCCAGTAGAGCTTTTGAAAGATTAAAAAAGCAGTTTTACATCACCGGGAGAAGCCAAATTTAAGGAGTTTTTTTAATAATACTAAATCTCCAATATAACCATAATTTAATATTTGCTTGAGTATTTTGATAATTCTATCATTTAAAAAAAAAATAAAAAAAAATAAAATAAAAAAACTCATTTTTATTTGACAACCAAACGATCAACGACTCTCATTTAAAATATCTAATTCTAAAAGATCTATTACATAAAAATCTACTTGAGAAGCTCTTTCAAACGGATCGTAAGATATTTGTAACCAATTCGTTACATTGTTGTACATATTAAATAGTTGCTAATTGTGTCGGTTAATCAACTTAAAATATTAATTATTTAATTTATCAAATTAAAAAATAAATTAGATTTAAAAAAGGAACATAATTAACAGTAAAGTAATAATAACTAATAATATATATCCTCCTCCACCACTGGTGCACGCATGACCCATGATGCAAGACTACACGGCTCACGAAGGGCACATATAAATATGTCACGACGTGGGTTTTAGTTTTAGCCAATTTACAATGGGCCCTCACCTAATCTGCTAAGTCCACCACTCACCCACCCACTCTTTCTGTGACTCATGAAACCCGTGGGTCCTCCTCCACAAAACCGTTGGCCCCAAGTCACACTTTCCCTAATTTACACAATCACCCTCCGCCCAAACAGCATATACATGCATATTCCAAGATGCCAAGGCTATTAATGTAGTTTCCGTAAAAGCCAACAGTCTTTCTCCCTACGACAACCGCATATATATATATATATAGTCACGAGTCACGACTCACTCCAGTACTGTACTCTTACAAAAAAGCAAAAATCAATCCAAAACAACAGTATTCAATTTCTTCGTCGGAAAAAAAATGGCCAGAAAGTTCTTCGTCGGCGGTAACTGGAAATGCGTGAGTCTCTTTTATAACAACCGTTTGATTGATTGAAATCACGAGATCTAATTATTTTCTTTTTAAATGCTTGTTGTTGTTATTTGTGATTTTTATTGTGGTTTGAATCGTGAGTGTAGAATGGAACCACTGAAGAACTGAAGAAGATAGTGAATGTGCTCAACGAAGGTCAAGTGCCGTCATCAGATGTCGTCGGTGAGTGTTGTGACTTGTGAAATGTCGTTTAATTATATATATATATATATTGTTCGGTTGTTATCTGGCAAACGACGTCGTGTTTGAGAATTGGACTTTTTTCGATCGATTTGCAGAGGTTGTGGTTAGTCCACCGTTTGTGTACCTTCCGCTGGTGAAGAGCCTGTTGAGGCCTGATTTTCATGTCTCGGCGCAGAATTGTTGGGTCAAGAAGGGAGGTGCTTTCACCGGTGAAGTCAGGTAAAATGTTTTAAACTTTTTTTTTTGTGTGTAGAAAACACTAGTGTATTGAATCACCATATACAAGAGAAATAGCTTTCGAATGTTATCTGTATCCAATAGAATTATTGCATGTATAGATTTATATTTAAAGTCATTGTCATAATTAGTAGTTTTTCAAAAATAATAAAATTCTAATATGAATGTGTTGTTATTATTGAGAAATTACTAATTATGATAGTAATTTTTAAGATAAATTAATTCATGCAAATATGCAATGCAATTGAAATCGTTGCACATATGCATTTATATTCAAATTACTATTATAATTGGTAGTTTTTTCAACAAATAGTAAAATTCAACTACATATGTATGTATTATATTTGAAAAACTATCAATTATGATAGTGATTTAAAATATAAATTCATATGTGCAATGGTTGTTCATTGGATGGAAGTACAGTTGACATAAAGCACCTGTTCCATTAAAGTATTTTTCCTTACAATGATGAGATTTAGTTCATTCCTTTGTAGTTTCATTTAGATAAATTATCTATTGGACTCAATTTGACTCAATCCTGATGACAATCAGCTATTTTGTTGAATCTTATGGTTGCATTATTTCTTTAATGTGTATTTGTCTTCAACAATGCATTGAATATTGAGATTGTTTTATTTGCGCTAAGAAACTTCTTTACTTGAAAATTTAAAGTTGATCTCTAATGTATGTGCAGTGCGGAGATGCTTGTCAATTTGGGAATTCCATGGGTCATTATTGGTCACTCTGAGAGGAGACTTATCTTGAATGAATCAAATGAGGTAGGTTGTTTTAATGGCAAAATGTCTTAACTTTCCTGCAGATTTGATTTATGGTTTGCACTCTCTTACTTGTTAACATAATATAACATGTACTACGATAACATTTCAAGCTCTGTGCATTTCGTTTAGTTTGTTGGAGATAAGGTTGCATATGCACTCGCTCAAGGTTTGAAAGTGATCGCTTGTGTGGGTGAGACTCTTGAGCAGCGTGAAGCTGGATCAACTATGGATGTTGTTGCTGCTCAAACTAAAGCAATTGCAGGTATATATTTCACTGCAACACACAAAACCTTATGCGTGGTTATAATGGATTCTTGTATATGATGCTATTATTTTTCTATATACTGTATTAGAAACCATGACCCTTGCATGATGTTAGAAAATAGTTGATTGCTTTACTCTGAATTATTATTATTTTTTTAAATTTGACTATGTTTAGTAAATGGTATGTTATTAGTTTATATTGCATGCCATTGTAAAGAAAGTTCCATACTCTTCAAATGTTATTGCTGCAGTGGATTGCCCCAAGATAAAGCAACAGTTTCTCTTGGAAACTTAGGAGTAAAAGATCCTTTCTCCTGGTCCTACATTTCATGATCTACTGTTTTTCATTAGAAAGATTGACAAACGTGCGGAAAATGTCACAATGAGTAAATGTGAAAGATTCTATTGCTCTAATACTTCTACCTTACACTTTATTTCATGTTCATTATAGTTCTATCACTACTGTGAGGATTGCAGTTTTTGTATATCTTGTTGCATCATTTCCTTTGTTCATGCTTTAAGTAGATGTGTCCATTATAGCTATCACGGAGAATCATGAATTTATCTCACTCGTTTGACTTGGACAACATGGTGGGTGAATGTTACTATATGTGATCTGAATACTGCTGCAGCTTCTGTGCTAACAATAACAAAATTTTAAAAATTTCACTGGCTTATCCAATCGATCATTGTTTTAAATATATGTGAAGAATGTCGCTGAATGCTGTTATTATGCTTCAACTTATGTGGTAACTCTAATAATATTAGATTGCTTGGAATTTTCTTTAACGATTGTTTCCTTTCTTATTGGATCTTCTGTTCATTGCTATTTATCTCTCTAATGGCAGAACGAGTCTCAAATTGGTCAGATGTTGTTTTGGCTTATGAACCCGTGTGGGCCATTGGAACCGGGAAAGTTGCTACCCCAGCTCAGGCTCAGGAAGTAAGTTAGGCTTTATCTTATGTTTGAAGTTATGATCATTATATGAATTAAACATACTCTTGCATCCTCTGCTTTAATATGGACACAACCAATGGTGGAGCTAGAAATTTATTTTTCCCTCTCTCTCTCTCTCTCTCTAAAATAAAAATTAAATTTTATTTTAAACCAACCAATGGTAAACCAACCAACCAATGGTAAACCAACCAACCAATGGTAAACATGTAAAAATTAAATTTTCAATGAACTAGGACTTGGAGGACCCTGACCATGGAGTAGCTCAATCCAAGGACACAACACTGTTTCTGTTGTGCTTTCAGCGGCTGGGTCAAACTGGGAGAGTTTATGCAAAAGTGTTCCGGGCCAACATTTAAAAGGAAATCAGTAGGATACTTCTCACTGTCGGAAGTTGATATTACAGTACGTAATAGAGTGACTGTGCCTTAAATATGAAGTTAACCTTTTCGAGGAATGTGGGAAATTCAAACGCTTGTACACGAAAATCCACATTACAACTCAAAGTTAACAAACTAAATAACTCAAGAATACAATTTATATAACAATCCATTTGCATAACGTCAGTTTCAATACTCCAGTCAGTAATTCTATTTTTCTATGTGATAGGTACATTTTGAATTGAGAAAATGGCTTCATGCAAACACTACTCCTGAAGTTGCTGAAACAACCCGGATTATCTATGGAGGTATTTTTATTTTCTAGAAAAAATATATATGCATTAAATACTGAGCAGATTTTTTTTTTCTTAAACTTGTATTACAAATTCCCATCATCTATTCATGTTCAACTTGAAGCACGAGTCTAGAGAACCAACGCTCCAAAAGCACAAGTCTATTGAACCAACACTCCAAAAGCAAAAATGTTATTATGTGCTTCTTATAATGATGATGGTTACATTCCACGGATCTAGTTATGCTAATTTGGACGATATATCATGTTTTGAGGTCTCCATTTTTTGTATTAGAGGCGATGATAGGTGTATGAGACACTGTTTAATTGCTTAATTACATGCCTATTTCAGGATCTGTAAGTGGTGCAAACTGCAAGGAATTGGCAGCTAAGCCTGATGTCGATGGCTTTTTGGTCGGTGGAGCTTCTTTGAAGGTAACAATTATGATTCCTTTTCTCTCCTTCCGTTTCTTTTAACGTTACGTACTTAAGTTTTTTGTACTAATATTTGGCTCCCCCCCTTCTCGTTACCCACTTTCAGCCGGAGTTCATTGACATTATCAAATCTGCTGAGGTGAAGAAAAATGCCTGAGTTTGTTCGAGACGTAACCTATTCAAGCTTTGTTTGGAGGAAATATAGATTCCAGTTAGTAGTACAGTTTTAGAAGTACTTTTTTTGAGAAAAATAAGTTATTCTGTTGTGTTCTCTATAAGACTTCTTTTTTGGAAACTTATGTATGCATAAATCTGCTTATTTCCTTCACTCTGCACTTGTTTTTGTTTCTCGGGTGCATGTTCTCTCCCTCTCAGAGTTTTCTTTGATGTGTATTATTTATTGAATTCATCAAATACTTGGACAGGTGAAAGTGAATAATAATTGTTTAAATTTTTTTTTTTTTGGGGGGTTAAAATCTAACACCAAACGGGTTAGAGTGGTCGATTGTATCTACTAAAATCAATTGGTATATGTGTTGCGAATGGGAGGGGATATATCCGATCCACAACATCGGTAAGAAAACTATTCGGGGGAGATGCATACCACATGAGGAATTGAGGATCATGTAAATTTTAGGGTATATAGTTCAGTTGATTTATTTGATTTCGTATGAGGGATTGAGGGGGATGAAATTAAGTTCTTCAAAGGACCCCTGGTGATTGACTTTTGAGGGGAGTCAGATAACTGTCTGGAAAAAGAAAATATATAATAGACTTCAAATGAAAGTCAAGTATTCCAGCATTTAAGAGTGTTTTTGAATAATTATTGATGGATATTGAGTGTAGAAATTAAATGGTGCACTTGGAAATATTTTGTTATGAAAAAATAAATATATAAATCCTATATCAATTTTGATTCGTTGACTTAAACATTCAATTATATATCTGCTCTTAATCCAAACACTGATTAGGTATGGTCGGATGTTTATATAATTGAAAATAGTTTTTGAGAACTTGAAAAAAAAAAGAAAAAGAAAATGATATAAAAAAGAAGCACTAATAATCAAAGAATTTGTTCAAATGATTTGAAGGACTCTCACCAAAACATGCCAACCGAAGAGACAAATGGATTATTAATGACAATGTTAGAAAGGGCAAGGCATGTTTAAGTGATATCATTCCCATAATTAGGAATCTACTCATTTAAGCAAGCAATCAATAATAATTACTATTATTTGAAATATTACAATAAATTTGGAATTTGAGAATGGGGCATGACTGAAAGTCTGGAACCACAACTTCTTGTTGTATAGTGTGACGTAGCTCAATTGGTAGATGAACTTGTAAGTGTGGGCGTAGCTTCACTGGTAGATGGATGAGTTTGGGGCTTGGATAAATGATTCACAAGTCAATATCATATCCTACCAATGACAAAAGCTTCAAAAAAATACCTGGTAGATAAATAGATACCGTCAATAAAAAAAAAAAAAAAGTGTGAGATACATTTTACTTGGGCATCTCGTCTTAACAACAATAAATATTATTGTGTGAAGAAAGGGAGACATTATTTGCCCAAATATGTTCTAGATAAATTCTTTGGGTTCATGCACCTATTAAACTCTACCCCCACCATATGTTTCTTTAAATTCCTACAACCGTGAAAAGTCAGTACAATTGAAGCACGAACGATTCCTTTTTGACTTTTGGATAGACGTAATAGACTTTTATTGGATTGGTTAATTTTTCGATCGAATCGAATTAAAATATCACTAGATCGATTCAAAGAATCGATAAAGATTACAAACTTCACGTTCAATTTTATACCTATGGGCATGCATGTACACCGAATCACCGATACTTAAATCTTCTCACGAGTCCTCGAAGGGGACCTTAAGAAACCCATGACGTTTAGATTGGCAAGAAAATTAATTAGGAAGTGCAATGAATTTGTTCACAAAATTGAAAAATAGATGATTCTCGTGTCGTGGGGTTCATTATTTTGGATATTTGTCTGAAACCGATAGCTCAAAAGGTTCATGAAAGGTTGGTTGGAAAATTAAATAAAACAGCCAAAAAAAAGGAGAAAAAAAGAGTCGATGAATACCGAATTATAACTAATAAAAGTGACACATGCATGATTCTTATAAAAAAAAAAAAAAAAAAAAACACAAGTCAACTAGACAAACTGTCACACTCTGTCTCCAAAGTCAAAACACAAAAGTTTTGTCTTTAAAAATCTGGCAGTCACAGGACGTTCTCTTTGTCTGTGTTTCACATTCAAAGCAGTTTGGTATGGTTTTTAAAAAATTAAGATCAGATTATTTTATAATTTTACTATAAAATAATATTTGATAAAAATTTTAAAAGTGATTAATTGATAATCTAGAAAGTTTTAATAGTAATTTTAAGAAGTATGTAGGGGTTACTTTTTAAAAGTGATTATGAGATAATTTATTTCAGCATTTAATTCATCTTTTAAAATATCATTATCATCCTTATGAAATCAAGTTAAAATCATGTATATACCTTATTTTATCTCAAAATTAAATATTTTATTTAAATATTGATTCGATTTATAAAATATTTATAAAATATTTTTATTGTTTTTATGGATTTTTTTTTCTATTTAAATATTCTACTTAAATATTAATTTAATTTATACAGTTAATGAAAAAAACAAAATGAAATAAGGTCATAAACTCATGTATATTTTAGTCATTGTAATTAATCTCAGCACTTTCACAATAAAATTCACAACTGATTATTATTTCAGTACAGTTAACGATGATTATTATAAAAGTTACAGCAATATCAAACTGGCCCTCAGTCCATAGATTTCCCATTTTGTAGATTATTTTGAAAGCGTTCTGTAATATTATTAAAAATGTAATTGAATATTTCAATTTTTTTTCTTTAATTAAATATCAATTTTCTTGCTATAAATAATTAAATACGAATCAAATGAAAACTAAACCCAAATAATAATATTATAAAATTAAAAATTGGTGCAAATTTGTTTTCATTTCAATTCACGGTTGATATGAAATACTATAAGTAAAGTGGTTTGACACTGCCTCAGAGACGTAGCTCAGTTAGTAGATGGACGAGTTTGGGGTCTAAACAAATTAATCCTAATTCAATGGCTCGAATCCTACCAGTAATAAATGTTTTAATAAAATAACTAGTTAAAAAAATATATATATGGTTTGACACTTCCTCGTTCGTTTATATGATAAGAGTTAAGAGTAATCAGCTTTGCCCATTAATCCTAAAGAGAGAAGCAAAGTGGTTTGACTCTTGGCCGTGTGCTGAATAATTTGCTCTTTAATTATTTTTTATTTTTTTTTTTATTATTTTTTTTTTAAAAGAAAATAATTGCTCTTAGACAAATACAACCCATAGAATTCATCAAAAACATGTAACTTTTAGGTATAGTTCCAATATCCCTTAAAATAATAACCTCGTGTTGTAAAAAATATTGTTAGATGCTTCTAAGTTGAAAATTGAAATGTCAAACAAAAAAAGTATATAACTCCCAGCCATCACAACCGTTGATTGTTACAACCTTCGCAATAAAAGTCACGTCCATCCGTTAATATATTTTTTTGGAATTACAACAACTGTCGGGACCTAACGAGATTAGACTCTACAAGCACATCCCAGAATACTACTTCCACTATCGAGGAGAGGGTACAAATGGATTACAACTCTCACAACGGAGAGAGGGTTGCTCCCAATAGAACTAGGAGAGGGCACCCATAATTAGGATTTAATAGCTAAAGTGGGACAAATTATATACATACCAAGGCAAGG
This sequence comes from Acer saccharum, assembly GCA_030490815.1. NCBI lineage: Eukaryota > Viridiplantae > Streptophyta > Magnoliopsida > Sapindales > Sapindaceae > Acer > Acer saccharum. The sequence continues at coordinate 457,928 of CM059878.1, forward strand.
CTTGAACCTTGGTGGTAGAGCATCCCTTGGAAGACTCCAACCACCAAGGCAAGGGGCCATTGGTTGTCAATCCATTAACCTATGGTACTTGACATCCAAGACTTCAAATCTAGGTGGTAGGGAAAAATACTCTTCAAAAAAAAAAAAAAAAAAAAAAAAAAAAAAAAAAAGAAGGTGGTAGGGAAAAATTACGACAACAATACGTCAAGCTCAGCTACTATACACGTGCCGTATAGTTTCTCTTTAATTCTTTATAGTTTCCGTATACTATTTAAATTCAATTTATACGAAAAGTCCTAAAAAGGACCAAACATTTTATCAGACGGCTGATGCCTAACCAAATTGTTTTTTTTATTTTTTATTTTTTATAATTAAATTATTTCAAGTTAATTATTTTATTAAATATTTAAATCCAACAACAAAAGCGAAGCGTGGGCGTGTTCGTGTGCCTTTGTTGAATAAAAGTCAAAACGACGCAAGGAGTGTTCACATTCGTATGCGTTTCAAAGGGTTGTACCGCCGTCGTCGTCGTCGTCTTCGTTGATTTCTCATTTCTCATTGGTGGGACACCCGCGATCAAACCGATGCATAATTGATTCTACTGGTTTACAGTGGGCCCCACCAAGCCGGCATTGATACAATTATACAAACAACAATTAAAGACGTAAACATTTAACGTTGAATTACGTGATAATGCTTTTATAGCAGATTATTATAGATACTGATCCGATTACCAAAAACCAATAATAACAAATTAACAATCATATATTATTAGAAGCTTGAGAGCCATTTCTATTTTTCTCATTCTCTGTTTTTACATAATTTTATGGCTACTGTTATTATACATGATTTGTAACTATATTAGTGTGATTTCCATCAATTAAATCAACGGCTCTGCCTCAGGGGCGTAGCTCAGCTGGTAGATGGACGAACTTAAGGTTTGGGCAAATGACTCTCAAGTCAGCGGCTCGAATCCTACTAGTGGTAAAAAAGCTTCAAAAAAAATGAATTTGTATTATCTATTGATTTGATATTTTGCCTGATCTCATCTAATCCCAAACAAGACACCTAGTCTAGATAAATGGATAGATAGATACCATTAAAAAAAAATCAACGGCTCAAATAAATAAAAACCGAAGAAAATTTGAAAATAGATTATAGATAATTTATAAATGTCTCATATCCAAGTTTTGAGAGTTTTGAGAATTTTTCTCTTGTAGACACACAACTGTGAGCATACTTATAACACACTTATCCAACTCATCACTTTTTACCAATTGCATTATTTGAAGTGGATAAGTGTGCTATAAGTATGCTCACAGTTATGTGTCTATCAGAGAAAAACTCCAGGTTTTGGTACTAATAGTCTTTCACTTATTACTTTATTAGTGTTCGTCAACATTATCAGTTTCCCGACTACAATTGTTTTATTCATTTACTTCTACACGATCAATATCTTAATATGTTTAATTAGTGGCATAAACATCGTCCGACTTTATAATTTCAGTAAACACCAAATAGAAAATTCGTATATGTATTCAACACAAATTTTACTAGTTGTAAGGACATGGAATTATATAAATTTTGGTGAATTTCTATAACTCTGTCTGGTGACCAGTGTCTCAGTGGTAAGCTTCGTACATCAATATAAGTAAAAAGCTATAGTTTACACAATCAGGTTGTAGATTAAAGTCATGTCTCCCTCATCAAAACCATAAAATTTAATAGTTTAAAATGAGATTATGGTTCAAGTTGTGTCCTTCCTAAACTTTTAGTTAAACATGTCAACAATCTTATTATGACATTAAGGTGGAGAATAATTTTTTCAATGTTTTATTGACTATCTCTTTACAAGTTATGTTATTATATTATTTCAGTATAGTTATAAAACAATAGAGGTTTATTGTATGGAACAATGGTTGAAAAATAAAAAATGATAATATCAAATTACAAATATTTTTTTTTATAAAAAAAATCATCCTTTTAACATATATAATGTATTATTAAGAATTCTCAGTCACACTCAAATCAGACTAAGGAGTATTCAAATTATCATATTAAAACAATTCAATAGATAATGTTTAAAACTCTTTTGTTAGATTATAGTAGATAATCTTATTATACTATTAGTCTATTAAACTCGTGTTAAATTTCAGGTTCCACAACGTCATGTGCCGTAATGTTTCTACATCGTTATGTGATTTCGATCCTGACTCCTAATATTGTGGAACATTGTTATGTGGTTTCAGTCCTAATTTTGTGGAATCTAAAGTGTATTTTTATTTTGAAGTATTACATTTATAATTATTACAATAGGGCTATTGGGACCTGTCAAGACGAGATAATTCATATGCGGTATGGATAGCTACTCCTACCAACCAGGAGAAAACTCTCTATGTTGCTATACATGTTTGTAAAATGCAGATGGTGAGACTCAAATCTGACCATCAGGTGTGGAAGGGAGGCGCACTGTCTGATAAGAGGTGATGTCACTTATGCATAATCCGAAATGTATTTAAGGTGATTAGGAAAATCTATATATATATATATAATTACAGTATTAATGCATTATAGATTCTCTTTATCTTTAACTTTCCACTTGCAGATAAAAGAAACATAAATGGCGGCCAAGTCAAAGCAATTTTACCACGGTTCAACGCCCGATGTGTACATGTATATATATTATTTTCTCTCCTGCTTGTGGGAGCTACAGTCCGGGGTGCATTAGTAGAGTCCAATCTCACCGGTCCGACAGTTGTTGTATATTAAAAAAAAAAAAAAAAAAAAAAAAAAGTCAAAGCAATCACTTTTTGTCGTTGCCGAAGCTCTTCCAAAAAGCACTTTCCCAGAAAGCCAAAACCCAACAAAACACCAAAGCCCACCCACCACCCACCTTGCACCACCTCTCTCTCACTGCTCACACTCATCCAGAGATTTGTCATTTTCATTTTTTATTCGGTCAAATAAATGGTAATTTTGGACGGTTTTGTTCGTGACTCACAGCTGTCTAATCTATCTATACGTATAAAAAGTTCTAGCTTTCACACTTGAAAACACCTCTCTCTCTCTCTCTCTGTTTCACAAGTCCCTGCTTTTCTTTTCTTGTGTCCTGCTGCCTGCTCCTTTTTATATTGTACTGGGTTTCTTCTATATTTCCTCTTCTCTCTTCTTCTTCTTCTTCTTCCTTCTGTAGCAGGTGGAGAAGTGAAGAAAGTTGAGATTTTTTTTTGATGGGGTCTTGCTTTAGTCTCAGAATCAAAGCTAAGAGTCCTCTTCACAATGGTATGGTTTCCATTTCCAAGTTGTTTTTGAATTTTGATGCATATTTGAGCTGCTGCACAATACTGTTACCTTGTTTTCTATGTTTTTTTTTGGTCTAACTATGATGATTGATGTTGTGTTTGATGATGAGAAAAGATGGGAAAAGTTATACAACTTGATTTGATTTTTTAATTATTTTTGAATTATGGTCATGGATCTTATTGAATTAGATAAAACAAATTCAGGAACTAGTTATTGGGATTAGTTTGGGAAATTTGATGACTTAAGATTCTTGATGTTGATTGATAAATGTCCAAATCTGCATAAATAGAGCATGGATTCAATCAATTAATTGAATTTGCAATAAATTTACAAGATTTGTTGCATTGATGCTTGTAGGAGTGAGTTCAAGTAGCAAGATCTCATCAGTGCCTTTTAGGACAGAAGGTGAGATTCTGCAGTCCTCCAATTTGAAGAGTTTCAGCTTCAATGAACTGAAAACCGCCACCAGGAACTTCCGCCCCGATAGTGTTTTGGGCGAAGGTGGTTTCGGTTGTGTGTTTAAGGGTTGGATCGATGAGAACACGTTCGCAGCTACCAGGCCTGGCACCGGTTTGGTTATAGCCGTGAAGAGGCTCAACCAAGACGGTTCCCAGGGTCATCAGGAATGGTTGGTCAGTATCACTTCTTTTATTTTCTCCTTAGTTCGATTATTTTTCCTTAACGATCTAAATTAAATTCGTTGTTGACCCGTTAGTAGCATCTAGTAATGCAAATCATTAATTCATTATCTGAATAAACTGTGCCAAGAAATGAATTTAAATGATTTTTGAGTTCCTCTTGATATTGGTAGCTTTGTAGATTAAGTTGTTTGTATCATCTATAGAAAAACAACTTACTAATTTCTATGCCTTTTTGGCTCTACAGACGGAAATCAATTATCTGGGGCAGCTGTATCATCCTAATCTTGTGAAATTGGTCGGCTACTGTTTAGAGGATGACCACCGGCTTCTGGTGTACGAATTTATGCCAAAGGGGAGCTTGGAGAATCACCTATTTAGAAGTGAGTTGTTGATGTCCCGTTCTGTTTAGTCAATGTAGTTTTTTTCGTTCAAGGATTGATATCATCTATGACCTAAAATGTCCCCCCCACGTGAACTCGTTTTCATAATGATGTGTGCTGTTATTGAAACAGGAGGCTCTTACTTTCAACCACTTTCGTGGAACCTTCGCATGAAGGTTGCTCTTGGCGCCGCAAAGGGTGTAGCGTTCCTGCATAGTGATGAAGCAAAAGTGATATATCGTGACTTCAAACCTTCTAACATTCTGCTTGATTCAGTATGTGAAAATGTTTCAACTGTTGAATTTCATCCCTACAGAAGTTTCTATTATACTCAAAGCACTCTTACATTCTTTTCTCTTATATAACGCCAGAACTACAACGCTAAACTCTCGGATTTCGGGTTAGCCAAGGATGGACCGACAGGTGACAGAAGCCATGTCTCCACAAGGGTCATGGGTACCTACGGGTATGCAGCTCCCGAATATATGGCTACAGGTATCTTTCAATTTACTGCTTTATTTGTTGTGGCACTTGACTATATTTTGTTTCTTGCAGCCCATAGAGTTGTCCCATCAATCTCCTAATGTTGTCCCTCAGTATACCCCCTTATTCGAAACGAAGTACCGAGATTCTTTTTTGGAAAAATGGGGTAACTAAGTCATAAGCTAAATTCTTCTCTATATAACATAACTCCTAAACTCCCATCTTATGTCATTTTCAAGTTTTTCTTATATCATCAATGCCAATTTACAAAACTCACATGAAACTACGCTATCAAGTCAAAACTTCATCGATTTTCCTTCGTTTTTTGTTCTTGTGTGTAACTTTGTGAAATTAACTCTCTTGACTTATAAGTTTATGTCATACTATGCCACGATTTTCCTTCATTTGTTCCTGTGTGTAACTTTGTGAAATTAATATTCTGGACATATAAGTTTCTGTCCCACTATGCCACGATATTCCTTTGTTTCTTGTTCTTGTGTGTAACTTTGTGAAATTAACATTCATGACATATAAGTATCTGTCCCGCTATGCTACTCTTATTTTATTCTGTTACTTCTCTATTAGGAATTGAACTAGTTTTCGTACTTCTAATCCACACTTTAAAATTCTTTTCTTATAAAGGTCATCTTACTGCCAAAAGCGACGTATACAGTTTCGGGGTAGTTCTTCTCGAACTGTTATCAGGTAGACGAGCAATTGACAAGAACAGGCCATCAGGAGAACATAATTTAGTTGAATGGGCCAAGCCATACCTACAAAGCAAACGTAAAATTTTCCAAGTCATGGATGCTCGTATTGAAGGCCAGTACTCACTTAGTTCGGTACTCAAGGCAGCTACGCTTGCAATCAAATGCCTGTCAAAGGAACCCAAGTCCAGGCCTAACATGGATGAGGTAGTAAATGCATTAGAGCAACTTCAAGAGTCCAACGATGTTGAACCCTCCCGAAATGAACCCCGCCAAAATTTTGATAGCACGTCTAGAAACAGTCCTAGGCGTCGTAGAGCAAGTGTCAATGAAAATCGCGACAGGAGAGCTGCCACTTATTCCACACCATCCGCTTCCCCACTTCGTACATAAAGAGGAGAGACATTCGGTACATGCTTTATCGTTTTCATTGGTTCGGAGAAAAAATACAGATGGTATTTTTGATGTATCGTTATGTTTTTGTCATGAGCATGTATAATAACAACCTATGTATGTACATATTTTCTATAGTATCTGAAATTGACATTGCTTCAACATGTTCACTGGGTGTGCCTCAATTGTTTCACGTATATGTTTGATGCATTTTATAACAGCCTAGCTAGCCGTGGTTTTATTTGGTAAGGTCGATACTGAAATTGTATTTCCAGACTGAAGTTACATATCGGTCCTAGATTTTTTTTAGGACCAACTTGATTAGGGAATTATTAGTTTTGGTTTCGTCCTGTATTTATATGGATGTAATGTTGAATGCAAATTTAGCTTTCTAACTTGAGAGTTTTAGATTTGACTTTGCGTAAACTACACCACTTTGTTATTCAAAATTTCAAAGACAAAAGGACTTGGAGCAAGAAGTAACACAGGTAACAATAGAAACTTTTGAGGATGGATAAGAGGAACACTTTACATTATGCAGAATATTTATACTATATATATATATGTATATATATATTTTGGGTTTGGCCGAGTTGCTGATTACAGAAATGTTACATTGTTATTGGTCAGTTTCCGGTCTTTAGATTTCAATATAATGGTGTATAAAAATTAAAGATTTAAAAATTACAAAATAATTAAAAACGAAAATAAACTAACACTCTCTCACATAACTACCCAGTAACATTGCTTTTAACGGACTTTAGCCAAATTAAACCTTTTTAATAAGCAAAGATATTAATATAAAGCACAAATGATCACAGAAATGAAAATATGACACTTTTCTCCGCAGCCGAACTCTCGGTAAACAGCAATAATAATTTAAAATTTTAGCATTCTCCAATATCTTATAATATTTGTATTTATGTTTATTCAACCAACAAATCTATAGAAGTTTATTTATTATTTATTTATTTATTAAATTATGATTCGCGACATTGATATTTATAATGATAGTATTGTCATTCAATTAAAAAAGCTTTATAAGTTTATATCATTATATTACCATGTATTGCATAGTGGTTACTTGAAAAAAATTGATCACATTATCGAAATTGAAAGGCAATTTTAGGTTTGAGATTCTCTCATGATTTTTCATATGAAAGCTACTATGTAATATTATAAAACACATTATATAATGTTACGAGTAACATTCTCACTTTTAGGAGGGATTGTAAGCCATACAGTATATATATAGAAAAACAATTGATCTCCAATAAGTTTTTTTTTTTTTTTTTTTTTTTTTTTTTTTTTTTTTAATATAGAAAGAAAAAAAAAGAGTAGAGATCCAGGTTGGATCTCCACCATCCATCCATTGAGATGGACGGTGGAGATAAACAAAATTAAGAATTTTTAAAATTTACTTAAATTACTATTATTTTTTTAAGTAATGGTGTAAAGGGTAGTTTTGTCTTTTTAGCTTTTTCAAAAAGTCAACCGTTGTATATAACAGTCAACACTAAAGCCAATGTACTTACAAAAAAACAATACATTATAATTAAAGAAATGATATTTTTGACATCAAGTGGGATTTACTTACAAATAAGATTTTTTAAAAAATTTTAATGGTTGTGAGTACAAAAAGGGTACATGTACATATGATTGTTAAGGCCACTTTAATATTTAAGCACTCTACTAGATAGACATGCTCCGTACATGGATTAAGTCTAAATAGATATGCAGAATAAATACATAAACAATGTATGGGAGGAAACTTGAATCGATGACTCCTAGGTCAAACCAGGTTTTGAGGCATCTCTTATGTTGCTGAAAATCAAACTCTGAAACATATTTATGAAATCATTACATGACTATTCAAAATTATATCAATAGCTTAATGCCTTTGACATTTTGAGTAGCGAAAGCATTAAAAATGTAAAAAAGAAAACAAATCCACGGCAACAACAATAATAATATGATTTTGATTATTATTTACTATCTAACTATCATACTGCCGTCGTAAAAATCAGTAGGCTATTAAGATAACAATAATAATGTCATGAAAGGACAATATATAAATAAATAAATCTTATAAGTTTTTTATAGATAAAATCGAACTGACACCTAGATGGAAAAAGCATCACATACAATTGTATGCTAAAAACCCCATAGATAAAAGCTAATATAGATAAATAAAATAAAATAAAATAAAATAAAAAATAAAACAATAGAAAAAACGAGAGAGAAAAGAAAAGCGACAGTAGAGGGGTGCGCATGCCTGAAACAATAAACTAAAGGGGAATGCTATCTACCTTTCCCATTTGCCTTCCCCATTTACCTTTCCCACTCATTGCTTGACACGTGTACACTTTTCATTTAATAAAAAGCTCTCACTTTTTGTTACAAAGTGTGTTTACGTCTTTACCCCTTATTAATGACATGATAGAAGCAGCTATCAGGGGTAAAGACGTAAACACACTTTGTAACAAAAAGTGAGAGCTTTTTATTAAATGAAAAAGTGTACACGTGTCAAACAATGGGTGGGAAAGGCAAATGGGGAAGGCAAATGGGAAAGGTAGATAGCATTCCCCTAAACTAAATAGGCAAGCATGCCACAACTGAAGGCAAAGAAATAGGAACTAAACTAATGAAACAATCTAGCTAGACCAACGGACACCAAACAACACCGTAAGAGATAATCATTAGAAAGAGAGGATTTAAGGTTAGACATCTGATGAGCAACCATATTTTTGAACATCTGCCTCAACTTGAACGGTCCAATTAGCAACAAGGCTTAATTCTGCTTGAGTCGCAGAGGCTGTAGATTCAGAGCAAATCTTAGTTTGAGCTACAGGGAGAGGAGCTAGGTAGCACAGATACGGATACGGCACGATACAGGGATACAGTAAATCTTCAAAAACTAGAATACGGATACGGCAGGATACGTCAATTAAAATAATATATATTTATATTTAAAAAAATATATTTAAAAACATATTTGATAATTCATTCAAAATCAAAACATCATAATCCAAATAAAACATGTCACATAACTACATAACATAACTAGATTTTATATTATCAGTTTGTCCTGACAATAAATATATCAGAACAAATAATGTGGACCACTATATTTACATATTTTGACTCAAAGTATATGCACTTGTCAAAACCTCATCATAATCTGTGGTTAACATTCTTCGTCATGATATTTATTGTCAGGATGAACTGACAATAAAAAGACTGATAACATAACTACATAAGTCATAATAATCTAACATATTACATGATCCAAATAAAACATGTTATATAAGTCGAACATATTACAAAATCCAAATAAATCATACGTCACATAAATCATAACATATTATAAAATCCAAATAATATATTAAAAAAAAAAAAACTCATAAACATATTTTAAATTCCTAATTAACTTCATTGTCATCATTCACATTGTTAGATGATCTAAATAATTAGGCATCTAACTCTGGTTCATCAAGAAAAAAGTTTACAATCTCAAGTATCCCGGCATTCTCCATGTCAATGGAATCAAAGACAAAATTTCCTTACAATATCATTTTGACCTCTAATATTTTGAAATTATAATTTGACCCCGTTTTATACTAAAATAATTATAATATTGCCCCAAACGTATCCTCCAAGTATCCCCCTAAGTATCCGTCAAGTATCCGTCAGTCAAACTTGTGAAAAAGTCAACGGATACGTCATTTGGCGTATCGGATACATATCCTGGAGTATCCGGAGAGTATCCGAATTGGATACGAGTTCGATACGAGTTACCTCCACTAAATGGAGTATCCGTGCTTCCTTGGAGAGGAGTATCCAATTTGAGTGAAGGAGGATCCAACCGAACACTGAGATGTGCACACTCCGATATAAAGTGGCTCATTTTCCAGTTCTCCTTTTTCGCCGTCTCTATGAGATTATCAAATTCTGAAGGAAGAGATTGATTTGATGCCAATTTATAAAGGTAGCAATCTGACACAAAAGAACCGAAAGATTGGTTTATCTTGTTGGCAATAAAACGCATTTTCAAAATATGCTCATGTACTTTGTCGGTTCCATTATATTTCATATTCCATAACCTGTGGTACATCAAATCACGCCCAATCTTCTCATATTCCAAAACTAAACTTTCGATGTTAGCGAAATATTGCTTGGCATTGTCACTTTCAAGCACCATGCTACGTACGTAATTGCACATCTTGCTTTGCATAAATAGAAGACATGCGCGATTACTTGTCACCCATTTTTTATATTGAGATTTGTTTGGCTTACAAATTGGTTTGTCTTGATGAAGAGCAATATCCATCTCCCCCATACAAAGTATAGCTTGTACGTCCATTTTCCAACTCATCCACTTTTCATATTTTAGATCATCCAGTTCCTTCATGTTTAAGGATACTTGTGGCATTGTCAAGCCTAAGGTACGTTGCACACCAGCTGTTATGGAAAAACAAAACACAAAACAAATTAGTAATACCTAATAGATCTAATCGTCACCTATTGAGTATGCTATGTTTTCTGACGAAGAGAAGCAGTATGTTAGTCAAATCCACGACAAGAATTTTGTTCCAAAAGTACTTTATATATATATATATTATTATTATTATTATTAATATCAATCAAAAGTTACAAATAAATATTAAAACTTTTGTTTAAATAGGGAAAAAAAAAAAAAATACTTGACTCCTCTAGGATTTAGGATTCCTAAATGAACTAAACCGGGAAAACTCAAAACTACCAAATACTATAGTTCCCTAGGATTCAGGATCCCTATATTGAAAAGGTAAAGAAATCCTAAACAAACTTAAAGATACAAATCTTACTAAAAAGAAACTCTAAAAAAGTGTAATTCCAAATAAAGTGTCCTAAATCATTTCCACAACCTTTGATTCCCAGAGCATACTGAATTACCGATCAGATATATAATATATATTTTTTTCATAAATATAAATATAAATATATATATAATAAATTTTTTGACACATCCATGTATTGCAAAGTTAAATCTAACAGAAATTTAAGTATGTCAAGGGTAGTATGTGTAATTTTGAAAAGTTAAAAATTGAATATGGCTAGTGGACTTTGCCTATATGTTTTATGTACACGAGGATTTGATTTTCATCCTACCAAAAAGGACTTACACATAAATATTATAATAATTTAGGGTTGGTGCTGGGAAAAAACTCAAACCCATAACCTATTAACGTAGATATCTGGGATATACCACTGAACCAATCTTTTATTGTTTACGTGACTACATACATAAGAAATTACTTGTACATTACTTTTCACCCTGCTTTCGATATTGATTTTTCAGATTTATACATTTTTTAAATAAAAAAATGAAGGAAAGAAAAGAAAATCAAACATGACTAAATGAGCGTAGATATAATTTAAGAGAAGAAGCATGAGAAAGTAATATCCGAATAATAAACCGAAATTGTTAAATAAAGAAAGAGGAAAAGCTGTACGGCTGTACCAAAACAACTGTGTTGCTGCGACGGCGGTCTGTTTGATGCAGAAGTAGAATCTATTATTATTGAGAAATATCAAATCATGTTGTTTACGAGTGTATATATAGGATTATATTTTTTGAAAACGTGTATATATAGGAAAGGGATTCTGAATTTCACTTCTATAAGTTTTTCCCACCATCACGACCTCTCTCTTATCTCTAAATTAGAGTTTAAATAATAATAAATAATAATAAATAAAGAAAATAGCAAATTACAAATCACATTTCATTAGATATTTGGGTCACCCGAAAATAACATAAAATAAATAAATGATAAATTATAAAATTAAATTAAAATAAAACTAAAAAATGTAAAGTTATTAACCTTGCACTTAATTTTTACTGCAATTAAGTTGCCTATGTATCCTCTTAGGGGGTTTAGAAGAATCAAATACCACGTAATTCTCTTATCTTTTATTGCAGGTTTGGTGATGATGTGGACTAATTGTTGTCGTGATCTGCATCTACTATTCCGGCTCCACTGCTCCACTTTTAGGTTCGTCAGTTTTTGAAGAAATTGTACGGTTCCTCCTACTTGATTTCTTGTTGTCTGTATTGTGTCTTAGTCTAGTCATCTATACAAACTTGCATCTGTAGTAATTTCGGACTCAAGCACGAACGCTTTTCATCCAGGATATTCTCCCCGGTGTTGAACTCTTGTTCCACCGCCACCATATACACTGGTGCTGAAAAATATTTTTGGCTATCATAGCCATGATTGGATAGTACTTTCCATACTCTTTCCAATATTGTAAGATATCAAATTTTTTCTCTTCCGTTTCTTCTATAAACTCAAAAGAGTTACTTAAATAAGATTCAAGCTCGGAATACTTGTTGGAGCCTGATGAAGAAGAACCTTGTTGAAAAAAAATGAAGGAAAGAGAAGAAAATCAAACATGACTAAATGAGTGTAGATCTAATTTAAGCAAAGAAGCATGAGAAAGTAATATCCGACTATCCGAATAATAAACCGAAATTGTTAAATAAAGAAAGAGAAAAGCTGTACCAAAACAACTGTGTGCTAGAATGACATTTTTAAATTTAGAGTCTCGCTTCTATTATTCCCCTTCAGGAGGATAGTTCTAGAATGAAACAATGAGGTTGTCTTGCAATTTTATATTAATGTTGAAAAGATCATAATGTTAATTCTTGTTGGGTGTTGCTCTGCAATTGGTGCTTTCATTTGAATATGAATTAGTTATGTGCTTCACTGATAATAAGACAAATTGAAAATATTTTACAGTTTAATGTACTTCGTAAGGTGTTTTGGTTATTGGATAGAGAAAAAGAGAAAACCAAAAGTAATCATGTGAAACATTAAACTTTTATTAGTAACCACTTTTGAAACTTTAATCATTAATAACCATTTTTTTTAAATAATTTCGGTGTATGTTCATAAATTATGAGAGTACCCCTAAAATTAGTTTAATCATGACTAAAAATTGAAACTTGAAATCATGACTAAATTGGAATGTCCCAACCTGAATCATAACTAAATTGGAATGTCTAAACTTGAAATCTTGACTAAATTGAAATTAGGATTAGGTGCTTTTGTTTTTCCCCTTCTTCTTTTTCCCCTTCTTCTTCCTCAAATTAGGTTTAGGTTATTTCCTCTTCATCCAGTCAATCATGGTTGGACTTCGTCAAGATGGGTGTCAATCATGGCCGAACATCATCAATCATGGTCGGAAAGCGTCGATCATGGCGTCAATCACCTTCGACCGTTGTCGCGGAGCGCTTGGGCTGCGCGCGAACCAGCGGCGTTGTTGGTTCATGTGCAGCCCAAGCGCTACGCGACGACGGCCGGAGTTGATTTGATGCCATGATCGACGCTTTCCAGCCACGTTCGGCCATGAGAAAGAGGAGAGGATCGGAGAGAGAGAGAGAGAGAGAGGAGATGAGAGAGAGAGAGAGAGAGAGAGAGAGATGATTTGGGGGTTTTTATATGGGAGCTTTCTAGTAATTTCTCAAAAACATGATTATTAACAATTAAAATTTCGTTTGTGGTTAAAAACGAATTTTCCATAATATATGTGGTCATTTTTGGTAATTTCCACGTAGGAGAAACCATGTCACAATGTTTATAGCTTATGATTTGGAGCATCCTTGTAATGTGATCAGAATGGTAAAAATATAGGTTAAGCTTTTCCAATTATTATTGTGAAATGGCATACACCTTGATTATAAACTAAAAAAACTCACTGAGAAGTTACATAAAATGATTTTAAATAGGATTAAATTAATTTATTCTAAAAGTTATTTAAATTTATTTCAGGTTATTCAAATAAATTTAAATATTTTTATTTAAAAGACAAATTAATTTTTAAAGAAAATAATAATTATTGTTCAATCCAAAGTTCTAACAAACACGATATTGTAATATTTATCACACCACAATACCAAACATTAGGATTTTTCTATTTTTAATCTTGTCCCATGTTACACTAAACACATGATTACTTTATTTTTAATTCTATCTTATACTGCACCAAACACGGTATAACATTAAAATTAATTCAATCATATCCAATCCTATCATATCTTAAAAAATAATCCTATCCTATTCCACGCACCAAACGGGGCCCAAGTGTTTGCATGAGGCACTTGTAGCTACAATCTTGGTGTATTTCTTTAGAGAGTCGATTGACACCCATAAATATGATAAGCATACCCTATTTTAATAAAAATTTTAATTATAAAAATATCCAATAGAAATTTACCAATAAGGACAAATTAGTTTAATTAAAAATAAACAAATTACTATTTACACCCATTAATTACGCCTATGTCTTCAACTATATCACTTTATTTATAAAAAAAACAAAACAAAACCCTAATTCAACCTTAATTCTATTTTTTTTTTTAAATGAGAAGCAGAAGTCCAATGGAGCCGAAATCTCCCATTATCATCTCTCATTATCTCAATGCCATATCACTGCACACAAATGTTGAGATTAAGGCTGCAGGACTATTTCTTTAGGATTGGACTGACCTTAAATGCCCACCCCTAATTGTAACCGTGCGAGTCAACTTAAAACGTTTCGACCACACCATTATATTTTTTTGACATATTCCACCAGTATGATTTCTGTCACTTCTCCTTCAACACCACTCATAAATGCTCCCCGAAGATCTTGACAGCAACTAAGACACAGATCATACGAGCAATTTGGACAATGCCGGTGATAATCAATGATAGGTATCCTGCAGATATTGCAGCACATTTGCTCATCTGCATTTAATTTTGCCCTGACTAATTTTTTCATTGCCCCGTAGCCTTTTCTCTAGTCCTCAAACGTGCGGAAATGCTGCGCCTCTTAATTATTATAAAATTGAACATTACAAAATATCTATTTATTTTATAGTAATCAACAAAAAAAAAAATAATAATAATAATAATTTAACCTAAAAAAATAATATGACAATCGATTTATCAAATCAATTTTGAAAATGTATAGAGGGTTATTATTGTATTTTCACTAGGAGTCGAGGTTTTAGATATCGAAAAGCTGAGGTTTTAGTGAACACCAGAACACTACACTACACAGAGGGAAAGATGATTGCCGTTTCAATGGCTCTGCTCCAGCACGTGACCTCCGTCCCTCTCGCACGTGCGCTGCGTCCTCGCAGCTGCCACGCCGTCTCCGCACCGTCGCTCAAGCTATCCGCTTCCTCTCCCTCACGTGCCACTCACGTGGACCCTCACGTCCTCCTCGGCATGACCGAACCGGAGCTTCAACAAGTCGCCGTCGATTTAGGCCAGGTCAGCAACCACTTCAATTCAACCATACTTAATTTATTTATTTTCTACATTTCTTATCGAATTAAACGAATTACTAAAATGATTATTATTATTTTTTTAATTGTTGTCTGGATAATTTTAATTATATTTAGCAAGGTTATAGAGGAAAGCAACTTCACCATCTAATTTACAAGAGAAAAATCAAAGACATTCAGGAATTTATTCAACGTGAGTGTTGATATTTTCTTCGATTTTAATTTTATTTGTTTGTGAATTGTGACTGATTTTTGTAATTTTTTTGTTGCAAATTTTTTTACAATGTAAAGTGCCTCAGGCATTTAGAAATAATCTTCAAGAAGCAGGATGGACGGTTGGTCGCTCCCCGATTTATCAAACTGTCACTGCTGCTGATGGAACTGTTAAAGTTAGTAACTTTGCTTTTTGTTACATAATTTACATTGAATATGTTTGTGTTATATTATATGATGCTATAGTACTTGAATTTAATTCGTTAGCTTAGTTTTCGGTCCTGTTATGCGTTGTAAATTGTGTTTATGTGGTGAGCTATTACTTTGAATTGGTGTTTTTTTGTTTGAAACTTGTGCCTTTAGATACCAGAAGTGAATGGGTTGGTTCAGTTTTGATTATGTTGATGTTAGCTGCGCTTGTTTTGATTTGATGGGAAATTCTCGTTCTTTTTTCATTGTGTCCTGTTTTCTTCGTTATTTATGAGTGTTGCTGTTTTTGCAGTTGTTGATAAA
This sequence comes from Acer saccharum, assembly GCA_030490815.1. NCBI lineage: Eukaryota > Viridiplantae > Streptophyta > Magnoliopsida > Sapindales > Sapindaceae > Acer > Acer saccharum. The sequence continues at coordinate 473,877 of CM059878.1, forward strand.
ACTGGAAGACAACAGATTGATCGAAACTGTTGGCATACCTGTTGAAGTCGAGAAAGGTGCAATGCGTCTTACTGCATGTGTCTCATCACAGGTGATTTCTTGTTGATGAATGGATATGCAATATTGTTTTGTGTGCCTAAGTGACTTATGTTTTTTCTTTGGATATTCAGGTCGGCTGCCCATTGAAATGCTCATTTTGTGCCACTGGAAAGGGAGGGTTTTCAAGAAATCTTAAAAGGCATGAAATTGTTGAGCAGGTTTTTGTCTCTTCTCTCTCTTTTGTTTGTTCGTCAAAGTTCTTTATTTGATAGGACCGTTCGATATTTCATTGGCATTGTTTCTATAAAAAATCATAGTTTGTTGCTGCCACTTTCATTTTATCCGGACAGTGTTAAGGAATTATCAGTGTGTTCAGCATGATACAATGTGATTATGCAGGTCTTGGCTATTGAAGAGATCTTCAAGCATAGAGTGACAAATGTAGTGTTCATGGGAATGGGTGAGCCAATGTTGAACCTAAAGTCAGTACTTGAAGCACATCGATGTTTGAATAAGGTGTGCTTTTTTCAATCAAGTTGTGCATGACATCTGGTTGTTTTATTACCATCTTTTTATGTCGCAAATATTTTCTAATTAAACTTGGTTTTTCTATATTGATCACGAGAGGTTATTTAAAATCTGTTTTATTCTCTGAAATTTGATTTTGCGTACCAGTTATTTGGATCCCGTAAACTTTGATTCTGTGTTCCGCCTCCTGTCTCTTATTATTGTTGCAATAAATGCCAATAATGGGTTTTGATGTATCTTATTTAGTAGATTGATTTTTGATTTTTTCTTAAAGGATATACAAATTGGGCAAAGAATGATCACAATTTCCACTGTGGGGGTTCCAAACACAATTAAAAAGCTGGCTTCTCACAAACTTCAATCAACATTGGCTCTCAGGTAAGTTATATATGTGTGTGTGTGTGTCTATTTTTGATAGGAACAGGTGTGTTATCGTATATAGGAAATGAAGAACATAAATTGAAACTGTTATAATGTTAGATGGACCATTAAAATGTTCTTGGTTTTCATCAGTATTTGGGCCACTTCTTTTCAACTTTAGTGCTTTTATGTTAAATTTTTTGACTTATAAGCCCAACGTTTCATCGCTCTATATCTAATTATCTACTTACCCTTCATCACAGTAATTGGCTATCAAATAAAAGACGTTTGATTTCACAACCTTTGTTACTAGGTAGTGACATGAATCTGACCCTAATTTTGCTCAAGTCGTAATCTACCCCATTTGATCCTTATGATTCAATTTTAACGAGCCTGTATATCTAAAATTTTTCGTTTATTTTTAAATAAGTCTTTGATTTTTAAACAGAAAGATTTGGCACCTTTGATTTCTGTCAAATGCATGAATCTGATCCCAAATACCAATGAAACTAGTGTTTGCCGTTAATCTTTATGATCGATAAGCATTGGTCTGAGCATAATAAGTATTTATCTCCATTTCTTCTGTAAAGTTAGACAATGTATGAATTGGTTGTTTATTGTAACCTTTCCACCTTGATCTGCAGTAGGGTTTTATTTACAATAGTTAGCCTTTTAATTCTCTTTAGCATTTGAAGCAACGCATATTTGTCGGTGCTAGCTTGATGTCAGAAGTTTCTTTTCTGTTCTGGGGATGTATACTTTTTCATTGTTAATATTTTCTCTTATGCACCAGCTTGCATGCTCCAAACCAAAAACTTAGGGAATCAATTGTGCCAAGTGCGAAATCCTACCCACTGGAGGCAATTATGAAGGACTGCAAGGACTACTTCCTTGAAACTAGTCGACGGGTATCCTTTGAGTATGCACTACTAGGTACTGAAGTTTCACTTCAAATAACTTTATTCTCTCATCCCTCCTCTTTCGCGCACTTGGATGAAGGGTAGCAACAATGAAAAGTTATGCAATGTGAACATCTTCGATAACAATGTATTTAATTTTATGTGTAGCTGGAGTCAATGATGCAGTGGAACATGCAGTAGAACTTGCGGAGATGCTTCACGAGTGGGGACGGGGTCATCATGTGAACCTGATACCATTCAATCCAATAGAAGGCTCTGAATATAAACGCCCATACAATAAAGCAGTATGTCAATGATCATTTATCATTTGCCACTAATTTTAAGACATAATCCTCATCACTATATTCAATCTGCTTTCTATCGTGTAATATTTTCGTTTGACACAGGTGCAAGCATTTGCCGCAGCATTGGAGTCTCGTAAGATAACTGTTAGTGTACGTCAAACAAGAGGACTAGATGCAAGTGCAGCTTGTGGCCAGCTGAGAAATGAGTTCCAGAAGAGTCCTTTGCGCATCGACTCAAACACCTCACAGTCTGAATCAGACATTGCAGTCGCTTGTTGATCCCAAACGCATCATGTTGTATACTGTACACCTCCATTCACATCTCTCCATCGGTGAGACACGATTGATGAAAAGAATGCTGGCTGACAAATCCCCTGCAGCAGCTCTGCTAGTTTCGGGGGGATCGAGTTTCTTTGTAAGAAATGCCAGGGAAAAATCACAGAATCAACACTACTGATGGTTACTTGCAGGACATGTTTAGATTGCTGATCCTTTTTTCACGGGTTCCATTTCTAACAAAGAGAAACAAATTGTTAACATATGATTTTGATGGTTGTTGATTTTTATTATATAAGCCAGTGTATAGTATTTTTAAATAGGCATTTATATATAACATTTGATGTATGAGAAATGTGAGGGACAATTTTTTCTTTTTCTTCATATGTATTCATTTTGTTACAAGAAAAACATTCTTTGTTTTTTTTTGTTGAACTATTACTATATTTCAGATTGAAGAAGAGGATATGACTCGAACACATAACCTAATGGATAGGTGTAAGAGATTTACTCTTGAGCTAACCTCATTTTATATATTTTGCTTCTTTTGAATTGTCAAATAGTCATTCCACTTATGAATTGTCAATCAACTTAATTAAATAAGAATGACCCTATTATCATTTCATTGTTACAATATCATCAATAGTGGTGGGCACAAAATTCGAAACCAAACTATCCGAGGTTGTTCGGTTCAGTTCATAGCTCCTATTCAGTTCAAACCGGATTGAAATTTTAAAACGAGCTGATTTTGGTTCAGTTTCAATTTTGGATATCCAAATCCAAAAACGAAATCATACGCAAGCACAACTATTTAAGCCAAAAACAAAAACAAAAACAAAAAAAAACTCTTAACACAACTTTCATTCTCTCGGTATCTTTGCCAGAGCTCTCTCTATCTATTATTACTCTTTTGATCTTCGATCATCATCTTCATCTCTTTTAGTCCAGTGACAGATTAAATAAAATAAATAACAGTTTAAATTAGTGACGTGCCGGACACGTCAGCTGTGGCCTTTTGAAATTGTTGATGGATCAAAATTGAAGAGAATTGGGCTTTAAAGCGGCCGATATTTGTTCTGATTCGATGGCTATCGGCCCAAGAGTAGTCAACAAATTACGATTTCTATGTGTTATTTAATCTGGGCTGATTTGAACCAAGATATTGGAGGAGTGGGCCAGTTTCCCTCAAAGTGAATTACTATTTACTAACTACTTGCCTTTGCACACGTGCCCAACGTGAGTGAGCACGTCACCGTCTTTGACCGAAGTGGGAAACATTTCAGCGTTTGGCATCCATATGCCTGCCATTTTCTCGTAAGGTGATGACGTGCTGGTTATCGTCATTATAATTATGCGGACGTGGAAAGACATGTACGTACTAGTCGATGACATGGTAGACACATCAGCAGAAACCCATGACGTGCCCACTGTACGTATTGAGAACGTGTCAGACAATTGAGCAACAGACGTTGATCGTGTTACCACGTCGGCAAAACCATGTTGATGTGCCCACTCACGTGACACGCGTCTGATGACGTATCTTGACACATCATCACCGACCTGAGTAATTTTCTCTCCCTCTTCTCTAGTTCTCTCTTATCTCTTACTCTTTCGGTCTTCGATCGTCATCTTCAATCTCTTTCATCTCCGGTGACTTCATCTTCGTCGGATCGTCTCTCAGGCCATTTCTTCTCTCAAGGTTTGTTATATATATATATATATATATATATGATATATTTTTAAGTTTTTAGACCTAATTTGAGTTTCAGGTTCTTATTACTTTACCTAATTGTAATTTTTTTTATTGTATTTACTTATTGTTCAATCCGATGGTGTGAATTCTGTCATTTTGAAGTAGAAAGGAGAATTTAATTCTACGTCGTTCTTTGTGTCTATACTGAGCAGAAATTCTGATTACAGTTAACTATTGCAAACGACGAATTAACCTGTCAAATTAGTATCTCATATTGTATTCTTATTGGATTTTTCAGCATGTTTTTTATTTTCTGCTGAATGCGATTTTAACCGACTTGTAAACCAAATCATGGAAGATAATCAACCGGTGGCAGTAGCATCTGGTGACGAAATCAACGGTGATTACATTAAACACAACTTCTTATTTGTCAATGCATCAATACAGTACTAGCAGCTTGCCATTAATTTTTTTTTTTATAGATTAGTTTAATAATGTATGTTTATGTTTGTTTTCGAGCATCAGATGTTGTGAAAGAGAGGAGTAGAGATCAAAGGGAAGCTCTTTCGGGGGAGCCTAAATGTGTTATATGTGGCCGCTATGGTGAGTATATGTGATGAGACAGATGATGATATTTGCAGCTTGGAATGTAAACAAACTCTGCTATGCAGGGCTGTTGCCGACAACACCCAGTTGCCTCCCGAAAGGTTACTGGTACTGATGAGTGCGTTTACGTTAGAGATTCTGATGATAAATCAGGATCATCTCAATTTTTGTCTAATGATCAGAGTGAATTGCTTAGAAGGAAACTTGAAATTCATGTGAAGGGAGATGTAGTTCCAGGACCCGTTTTGTCGTTCTCTTCTTGCAGTCGTCTACCTCAGAGGTTAATTCAAAATATAGAAGCTGCTGGTTATGACATGCCCACACCCGTTCAGATGCAAGCAATACCGGCTGCTTTGAGTGGCAAAAACCTGCTTGTTTCAGCTGATACTGGCTCAGGGAAAACAGCATCCTTTCTGGTTCCCGTTATTTCTCGCTGCGCTAATTTTCGCCTTCAGCATTTGCCAAATGAGAAAAAAAGCCATTAGCAATGGTTTTAACTCCAACAAGAGAGCTCTGTATCCAGGTTGAAGATCAAGCTAAGTTGCTTGGAAAAGGTTTGCCTTTTAAAACTGCACTTGTAGTCGGTGGTGATGCTATGGCTGGGCAGATCTATCGTATTCAGCAAGGAGTAGAATTGATTGTAGGAACTCCAGGCAGGCTCATTGATCTTCTAATGAAACATGATGTTGAACTGGATGAAACAATGATATTTGTTTTGGACGAGGTTGACTGCATGCTTGAAAGGGGATTCCGTGATCAGGTAATGCAGATTTTCAGGGCTCTACCGCAACCCCAGATCTTAATGTATTCCGCCACAATTTCGCCAGAGGTGGAGAAAATGACAAGCTCTATGGTAAAGGATATAGTCCATGTATCTGTTGGCAAGCTTAACAAGCCAAATAAGGCTGTTAAGCAGTACCTATCTGGGTTGAGTCAAAGAAAAAGAAGCAAAAGCTTTTTGATATTTTGATGAGCAAGCAGCATTTATACCAGTGATTGTCTATGTGGGTTCGAGACTCGGGGCGGATCTCCTGTCCAATGCTATTACAGTCACTACAGGGATGAAATCGTTATCAATCCATGGGGAGAAGCCGATGAAGGAGAGAAGGGAGTGATGAAGTCATTTCTAATGGGAGAGGTCCCTGTCATTGTGGCCACCGGGGTCTTGGGTCGGGGAGTTGATCTCTTGGGTGTGAGACAGGTCATTGTGTTTGACTTGCCCAATTCTATTAAGGAGTATGTTCATCAGATTGGTAGGGCTTCTAGACTAGGGGAGGAAGGTACAGCAATTGTACTTGTGAATGAGGAGAATAAGAATCTGTTCCCAGAATTGGTTGAAATTTTAAAATCTTCTGGAGCAGCCATACCTCGAGAACTTATTAATTCACGATATACATCGGCTTCTGTCTCATGGGCAAGGGATATAAAAAGAGGAAGCATGGATACTGAAATATTTGGAAATTGTTGATTGCTGGTCTGATTCATTCTCAATTGGGTAACCTGGAAAATGGCATTGAGGATTCTAACAACTTTTGGGTTTAATCAGAATCATTTAGCGAATGCCAAAACAGTTGTTGCTTTTCGATGACGGAAGTTTATAATGTGATTCTTCTTCAAAGCAAGAAAGGTTACATGCCACATTAGAAATCTTGATGGATTTTCCATTGTGCCAAGGCTTCTGTGATCACTAAAATTCTGTCCTCAGTTAAATGTTATGGGTGTATTTGACAAGGGGACAATACAGGGAATCCATACAGTTGAATTGTTGAGCTTGGGGAATTGACTTGGTGTTAGAGATGTAGTAAACATTTAAACACTATAGCATTTTGCGATGGCAACGATAAAAGGAAAAGTGGGTGTAGATTCTTGCTATTTGCTTATCAAACTTTTAGATATTAGCCTATAACTGGTTCTATTTCTCTAGTGTGTTATGTCATGAACTAATAGAATGTGTGCTAACTCTGAACTTCAGCTACATGAATAGGAAGAAGTCTTTCTGGAAATTGATCAATGTCATTAAGCTGGGATTTGTTTTGATAAGGTTAGTGATTTGTCTTTGAACTTGATGATATGCAAATAAATTACTTACTTGACGAGTACTCATTCTATATTTCTAGTTTAGGTTGCACTGCCATAACTTTCGGGGTATCCAATGAGAATTATTCTAGTGGTTATGCATTAAATTAGTTGCATCGGATTGGTTGGTACTCTTTCTTTCTAGAAATTAACACACTTATCTTGCATTACTAAAATTCTAAAAATGTTATACTGTTGCTAAAAAGGCGTGGCTCGGATCTTATTGGGGCATCATTTCTACATTGTTCCATGTAGATTTCCTGATTTAATCTCTTTGGTGATGTCCCATAATTGAAGGTATACGTCCTTGAATACATCAGTAGCTGTCATGCCATTTCTCAGTCTTGACCAATGTTCATTTTTATAATTTTCATGCCATTGTGACCTTCTTTAAATCTATTTATATATTAATTTTAAAATCATTTTAGTGTGCAGAATGTGAAACTACTTGCCAGTAGTTATTCATTTCAAACTTGTATAACAGAGGTCTTTCTCTGTAATTAACATCTGTAAAACTAGAAATTTTTCGTTATGTGATGTCATATGTCTCATTTTCTGCATGCCTTACCTATCATTTTTAGAGAGTCGTATGCCAAAATGCTTTGGAGGCACATTTTTCTCTGTAAAAGGATTTGCACCTATCAAGCTGAAGGATATAAGATTCGAATAATCAGTTTTGCTGCTTAAATTCTTCACACTTGTTGTGTTGTTGATCATCGTTCTTTTTGTTTGCCCCTTTGGTTTCACCTTAAGTGGTCGTTAATTCCATCTTACCCATTTTATAAAGAAAATTTTATTTTCTTTTCAGAAGGTGGTATAATATGAACTTGCATAGGGGATAAAATAAATACACTCTGATGACATTCTCTTGCTTTCTTGATATGTTTTACAGGGTAAAACTAGGTCACTAGGCTATAATTATACTCGAATGCATCCGGGGAAACAGAGGGTTCAGTCCTGGGAAACATTTGCTCGTTGTGCTTCCACGTAATTTGGGAAGAAAAACACCTGACAAGAATACGTGTTTGTATTGTTTTCAAAACTCGTTTTCTGTTTTCTAAAATTTGAAAATTGTAGATTTGAAGCGTTTTGATTTTGGGGGATCTATCGGGACTTACGATCAAGCAGTTTGGAAATCTACCCCTACAATGCTGAAGATATTTTGGCCTGTTTCGAACCTTATTAACCAATTAAATTATAATGACATTGAGTTATCTTGCTCTGGAAGTTTCAAAGAAAAAAAAAGGGAAATGAGATTGAGAGTTACCTTCTCCTAGCACTGAGGAGAGCAGAGCTTCTGGGATATCTGGTCAAGTCCACAAGCCTTGATGCACTGGTTGGTCTCGATCCAGTTCTTCAATTTGTTCACCTCGATTTCGGATGTTCCACAGGAGTATGCTTCCTGGCTGCTCTTCTTGATATGCTTTTCCAGCACATAGCACTTGCCTGCAGACAATACCGCAAATGCGCATGTGTCTTTGTTAAGCTTCTCGCATCCTATTGATTCTCCTGCATATTGCACCACATGCTGTGGTTTATGTAAAACGTGTTTAGCAAGGACATTGATGCTATGCTGATTTGAGAATTTTATGAGTTTTTGAAGGATGTTGTGAGACCGATCACGATTGCCATTTTTGGTGAAATCATGAATTTGCATATCGTAACTATTATGATGCACTCCTCAGTCCTCCCTGTGTATTGCCGGTAATTAAGGTTGATGAGTTACTTCCTACTTTTTAATGCTTAATTAATTTAGTTGAGGTTGCTTGATTTCTTCAATTGCCTAATTTTAAGATTATTGGTCTCTGATTTCTTTTAAATCGAAGACAAATGTAGCATGATCATGATATCGCCTAGTATTAGTCCCTTAAAAAAAAAAAAAAATAAAAAATAAAAATAAAAATAAAATAATAATTGATATTGAATGGGTCAAGCATCTGTTGGGACATACCGAAATCAAACACTACATATGTAACCTAGAAATCTACTCCCACAACGATACAAAACTACTCACAAACTTTTAAAATATGTATGATGAATCCGCCACCACGAACATGAAAGGGAAGGAGTCTACGATTTTATTTTATTTGTCATACCTTATCATTTATAAGATTTAGATATTCCACCGATATGGACTGATTTTAAAAGTCATGTAACATATTGCATAATTGCATACCATTACATTGTTTTTTTTTTTTTTTTTTTTTTTGGGTTTTAATATTACCATACCATTACTGTGTTGCCCAATGTGATCGATAGTAAAAGCCATCAGTTAACCTAACAATGTGCTAAGTTTGAGTCGCTGCTACCGCAAGTGGTATATAGGAATTATCAAATCAGGGATCTCGTATGAATTTTTCATACGAGGTCATGGACTGATGATAATCGGTGTAAAAAAATTTACGTTGATTATCACATGTGATAATCAATGATCCCATAACTGATAACTGCTCAGTCTGCTCTAGATCAACTTTGACGATCAACTCCATATCGTGGACCGGTTGATTTTCCAGATCAACTCCGGCGATCTCCTCCGGTCGTCATAATCCACTCCGTATTGGAGTTGATTTTTTTCTTTTAATGTTATTATTATTTCTTTATTATATAAAATGATTTTATTACATGTTAAAAAGACTAAAATGCCCAATGACCGTTGATTTTGAATGACAGAATGTTAACGGAGGTACCAATTTGGTACTTATAAAAAAGTTAGGGTTCACTCTTATAAAAGTCGTAAACAACTTAGAATTTTTTTTTTTTAAATCCACACTAATTTAGGGTGGGCACAAAAACCGAAACCGAATTAAACTGAACCAAACCAAACCAAAAAAGGGTGTTTGGTTCGGTCATAGCTTCTATTCGGTTTTCACAAACCGATTTGAAATTTGAAAACCGAATTGAATTCGGTTCGGTTTTGGTTTTGGACATACAAAACCAAACCGAACCGAATAAACCGAATAAACCGAATAATCTTAATTAATTATTTTGTAAGGTTCAATTTTATTATGGAATGTTTGTTGATGATGTTTTATTTTGGACTATATTAAGTACTACATTTTTTGACTTCTATTTTATAGAAGTTATGAAGATTTTATATTTTGATTGATTATGTAGACTTAATATGATTGAAATTTTAGATTTGGATTGAAAATTGGGTTGTATTTTGTTTAAATTATTTTTTATATATTATGTTTTTTAAAAAAGTTTAAGCCTAAATGCCAAAAATGCAACTTAAAAGGCCCAAAAAATTAAAAAACATATAAAAGACCTTCAAAGCCCAATAGGCTCAAAACCGAATTGAACCGAACCGAAATGAGATAAAGGTGTTCGGTTCAATTCGGTTTTCAGGTTCAAACGGTTCAAACTGATTCACATTTTTAAAAACCAAATATATGTCGGTTCAATATGGTTTTGGTCAAAATCGAACCGAACCGAACCGAACCATGACCACCCCTTAATTTGATAATCGTCCAAAAAGATAACCGACAACACAGTCGGGTCGGGCGGCCCACATTGGAAACGCGATTTTATAGTGTACACGTCTACAGCTTTAATAAAAGTAGAAATCGAAGTCACGACTCACGAACGAAACAGTTGTGTGTACTTCAGATCTAACAAAGCAACTCTTCCTCGTCAATTTCTTCTATTCGATCAGGTAATCTATCGAACCCTAATTCTCTGTTTGGTCGCCGAGATAGTCCCCGGAAAAAGAAGTCAAAATAGAATCTCGAAATCTCTCTTATGTAAACTCCACTTCTTTTTTTTTTTAGTTTTTTAACTTTTATTTGCTTCTTGATTTTGGGGTTTTTTTGTTTTATTTTGAATAATGATCGTTGATGAATCATAGCAACTGGGATATTCTTGTTTTGTTGATGTTGGGTTTCTTGGTAATGGTTTGGTTGAATTCTTGTTGTTCTTGCAATAAAGGCATTTTTTTTTTTGAAAATATGTTATATTTTTTGATGTGCAGTGCAATGAGAAGGTACAGTCCACCATACTATAGCCCTCCTAGGAGAGGATACGAAGGAGGACGTGGACGAAGCCCCCCGAAGAGGGGTTATGGTGGTGGCAGAGGCGGAGGAGGCGGAGGCTATGGAAGGCGCAGGGAGCAGAATCATGGAAGCCTTTTGGTTCGAAACATTCCGCTTGATTGCAGGTATATTTTTTTTTTTCCGAGGGGTTGTAACACTTTTTTTGCAGTGATGTTGATGCTAGTTTAGTTGTGTTGAATTATGTTTTTTTTCGCTGTTTCAGACCAGAAGAACTTCGCATTCCATTTGAGAGATTCGGGGTTGTTAGGGATGTGTACATTCCTAAGGATTATTACAGTGGGTGAGTTTTTTGTGGCCGGTACTGCTATGCTGGTTTTTGAACTTGTTCTTGTAGTATCCCATCTTTGTTTTAACTTTTTTGTTTCATTACAGTAAAGTAATTCAGTTTGGTTTTGAACTATGCTATTTATTTTCAAACTTGGTTCTAGTAGATTTGGTTAGGCTGAAGTTTCGCCATGATTGTTTTGGAATTCAATTCAGTTTTTTGTTTTACAATTCTGCAATCAGGCAATGGATGCAGCTTTATGAAAAAGCTTTAACTTTTGTGTTGCTCAAATTTTACTATAAAGAAGTTTTTAAGAAATAAGCTTCTCTAGCAATTATGATATTCAATTTCAATATGTTAGTCGTTAGGTGTGTTAGATGTTATCATGAGCAGTGATTGAGTTTTATCAGACTTGTCTACTTGAGCGTGAATGGTAAAAAGCACTTTGAATTGTTAATATGAAGCATATGACATAGTTGTTGTCGGTTCAGTTGTTTCAATATCATGTTGCTATTTATTTGAATCAGGTTTTTGGGATGAATAATTACTGGTTCTAGTTGATGTTTCTTTCCATTTCTCCCTCATTCTGCTTCTTATTTCCCGAGTTCATTAAGAACCTTCAGTTACGGTGGAAAATATATCTACACCTAATTATATTCTATAATATTTATTCAAGGGATTTCTTTTTTCATGGCGGATTAAATTTTGAACTGGTTTGTCAGGGGGTATGTTGGTTTGAAGTTAAAATTAAAACAAGCCGAAGCCCCACATTTGATGAAGACCTACTGTTTATCATGCTTAACTTATTGGTCTGAAGGGTGTTATGAACTTATGAGTAATGTTCAAATGAAGAGTTTTCACATTTGAAGACCTACTGTATATCATGCCTAATATAGTGTTCTCAAGGGTATAGAGATTAATGTTCATATGAAGAGTGTGCCTTTTTGAAGAGAAACTATATAATTACACAATCAATAGAAGTTTGATGAGGAAGAAGATTGAATCTTGACCAATTGAAGACTACATGGAGAGATTTAAACTTTGGGGAAATATTGCATTCAAGTGCTTCTTATATTTACAAGCATGAGAAGAATTTTCAAGTCACTTGCCTCTTTCAAGTTGCTTTCATACTTGAGTGTTAAAGAAAAGGTCAGCATCTAAGCTTGCTTTATGTAAATTCAGTGCCCAAGTGTGCTGGATCTGAAATCGGTGTTTAGACTCATTAAGAAAGGTATACTGAGTGATGAAATCGAGGCGGTAACTTAATATGTTGATCTGCGCAAGTAACTATCCTCAGACATTCCGTGTTTGCTCAGATATAAATTTGCTTGCTTTAAATGAGGCCTTGCTGTGTCTAATGCGCAGAGAACCTCGAGGGTTTGCATTTGTGCAATTTGTGGATCCCTATGAAGCTTCAGAAGCGCAGCACCATATGAATGGGAAACGTTTTGCTGGGAGGGAAATTTCTGTGGTGCTTGCTGCAGAGTCAAGGAAAAGGCCTGAAGAGATGCGTCACAGAGCTAGGGGAAGGTATCCTTTCTGCCTTCTCATACCAGACCCATCAACCCTTTATTTACTTTCTTCCCTTATGGTTAGCTACCAGTCTGGTTAATTTTGTTTGTTAAGAATTTGCTTTGATTTGTTTTGCAGTAGAGGACCAAGCCATGGAGGACAACGATCGTCGTACTATGGTATGCTGTCCCTTTTGTAATAAATTTCCTACATGAGAAATTGGTGTTGATTACTGAAGTCTTGCCGTCATGTTAAAGTTCACTCCACCTTTGTGACATGCAATTGAGAATTATTCTAACTGTTCTTGATTTTTTGTCTTCATTTTCTTGTTGTAAAGGATGGAGTCATTTTATTTTGTATATCATGGTTATTCTTGAGTTACAAAGTAGTAGGACAGGTCCTAGTTTTTTATTTTCGTCCTGGGTGGCCAGTTTTGACTTTTGTGTACTATCCAGAATTACTGCCTTGTGCTCATTTCATGTGTGTAGCTACTTGAACGCGGTACTTCATCTTCTTTCGTAGGACTTTCCTGTTATTACTAATATTTTGGTTAATTCTCAAGTATATGTCTAACAGGTCTCTGTTCATCCTTTTCATTTTTTTTGCTTAATTCATGTATTAAAGTTCCTTATGAGGTTTTATTCTTCCTATAAAAAAAACAAAAGTTCCTTCTGAGGTTTAAGTGTCGTATGGGAGCATAGTACTAAGGCCACTCCTTCAAAAATCCTGTGGTCAAATTAGTTTCCAGTAAAGGGCCTAGTATATGTGGCAAGAACCAGACTGTGCTACTGCTTAGTCCTTCTGATTGCTTCAATTGGTACTTGCTAGCTTGATCTACCTTGAATTGGGCTGGCTTAAAATCTTTTATCATTGAATAGTAATTTTGTGAATGATGGCTATAATTTTGGAATATGGTTCCTGCTTATATGAAATTATTGGATTAAGTTTCTGGTATTTAAGTGCTAATTTGCTGCTGACCTACGATTTTCACATGATAAATCCTTTTACTGCTTTATTGGGTTGATGGGGTTCTTGTTCTTAAAATTTTGGGTGTCATTTTTTTAGTAGGAGTTCCTTTAGAAAAAAAGAGAGGTCATTTTGTAAGGGCTGCTAGATTGGAATAGGTGTACTTTTACATTCTTTATTAAATCTGTCATTTCTTTGTTAAGGTTTCAATCAACAGCCAAAGAACCTAAGTTAGAGTTTTAATAGCAAGAGTAGATGGGAGTTGGAAACTAATTGAACCATATTGCAATTAAACTGTGCTTCTTGTACTATAATGTTTCAGGACGTTCTCGGTCACGTTCAGTATCCCGTTCACGCTCCCCTCGCTATCCTGAAGGTTCTAGAAGTAGATACCGCTCTAGGTAAGAGATCAATGTTACAAACTGTGATCATCTCTTCCTAATGTCTGCTCATTTTGGTGAATACATTTTCATATCAAATTTTTTGGTCAGATCCTACTCTCCTGCCCCAAGACAAGGAGACTACTCTGTTTCCCCAAGGAGAAGGCATGCAGAACACCCAAGATCACCAAGAGGTCCTCCACCAGAGCGAGGTGCTGATTACAACCGTGTGTCATATTCCCCTGGTTATGACAATGCTGCTGACCGGAACCACAATGGTGATGGTTATGGCGAGTAAGTGGAAATCTCTATCTCACTGATTACCTTTGAATTCTGCCGTCATGAATAAGTGATTGTATTTAAAGACTGGTTATTCTTTGTTGTTGATTACTTTGGGTACACGTGTTTTAGGAAACCTACCTATGAGGAGGAAGGACGGGCTCATTGGAGGCCGCAACCTGGTAGAGCATCAAGGTCGCCCTCTGGATCTAGATCCAGGTCTGCTGAGCTGTCACCTAGACGCAGCAGATAAGGAAGGGTAAGGCAAGATCGGGCGTGGAGACTCACATTTTGGTCTTTAGGTTTTTCTGGTTGTTGACAAGCAACATGTTATAATATTGTTTGGAATGGTATGCCTCTTGCAGACAGAAATAGGCTTGCTTTCGATCAAGTCGAAGACTTTGTAATGTGTTACACCGGAGTCTTTATCGTTATCTTTTGATGTCGTATTAATCGGAGTGCAACCTAACCTTCATATTATGGTGTGTTTTACGATATTATCAAATTCCTAGGTATCTATGATTTGAATGAGGCATTGATACACTTTATGCTTATATTTCACAAGTTTGCTCTCTCGGTTCAATATCTGATTCACGGTCAAAATTTATGAAAATGTAATTTGAAGGCTATCCTATTTTATTTTCGGAAATGTTAACATGTGCCATAAAGAATAAAAAGGTTAAAAGTTGTGCTTTGTCGTATTGGATTCTTGTCCATAATCTAAGTACCCATTAATAATATCCATATCTTGTTGATCTATAATCAATAATATATTAATATCCATATCTAGTTATACGTAGAATTGTCATTCTAAAAGGGAATTCTTTATTATTATTTTTTGGGATAATTACCTGGGTGACCATTGAAATGGCCACTAGATTGGAAAGTTGTTCCAAAACGGTTATTTTTAACGAACTTTGTAACACTAATGGCCATTCTATCAAACTCCATTATAACACCGTTAACTTCTTGTTCACTTGGTATCAAAATGACCATTCCCATATTTAAACTATAATTTCATCAATCCACCTACAGACACACCTCTTCTTCATATTTAATCCAATCCCACAAAATAATAATAATGAAAAGGGTGGAGCAGATCTGCGCGCACCATTTGAGATGGAGCATCTACAATGGACTCAAGCTCCCGATCATATCAAGCTGATTTGCTCCATCTGATGGAGTACGGAGGAAGAGATCTAGAAAAAATATTTTGATTTTTAAAAACAAATTCTAGATATAGAACAATGGCATCTGATGGACTTTGATTTTTTTTAATTTTTTTTTTATAATAATAATAATAAAAAAAAGGCGATGGTGGAGATCCATCCATTCTTTTCTTTTTTTAAGTAAATAAATAAATTAAATATTATATAAATAATGAATAATAATTTTGATAAAATAATAGGCAAAAAGACATTTCACACCTCCTCATTAACGACATGGATGTTAGTGCAATTTTAAGCCATAATTTCCTATACATGCAACTGGGCCTAATGGGATCTCTTGGTACCTGAGCAAAGGCAGTAGAAAACATGCTTTTTTATTTTATTTTAGGTACAAACTCTAAGGTCATGTTTGGTTAAATGGCGGAATGATAATCGGAATGGGAATGAGAATAAGAATGGGAATGGGAATGGAATGGAATGGAAAGCTGATTTTTTTGTTTGTTTGGTTAACAACCGAATGGAATGGAATTAACTGTATTTTGACCAAAATGCCCTTAATTACATAACAGTTATAATAACATATTATGGATTATAATACTAAAATTTGAAAGTATATATAATAATTATATATATAAATTAATCTAATTAATAATAATTTTTTTTTGTTCTCTTTTTTTTCCTTATCAGACTATTATGTTTCACTGGAATGGAAAGGACTGCTGCCTGTGCTCTTTCCGGCGATCCTCATCACCGGAACTTCTTCGGCCATTGACTCTCCAACGGTCGCCTACCCTACAACGTTGCCGGTCATCCTCCTCGATCAGGAATCAGTGACCCGCGCCTCTTCTGCTCAACGACCCGCGACGCCTTGTTTGACCTGACCCGATCGTTTTTCCTTCAACAACGACCCACGTCACTTCTTCTTCACCGGCGACTCATCGTCTCTTCTTCCCGACCACCGTGCGTCACCGGTGAAACTTAGGAAGAAAAAAAAAAGTTAAAAAGAGAAATGAATTTGAAGAAAAATTTAGGATCTTTATAAGCAAAAGTCTCTTTTATAATGAAATCAAAAATCCAAAAGTCATGCTTTGAAAGTAAATTAAAATGGGAAAAGCAAAAGTCAAATTAAATATACACTTGAAACGCAATTTCAAATATTAAATTGAAATCAATCATATTAAAGGAAAAAAACATTTAATAATAGAAGATATAAGGAGCAATCATATTTGATTGATTACATTTAAAAGTTTAAGAATCAAACATATTTCACGTTAAGATTGAATAGGAAAGGGTTATTATTTATTTGCTTTTATTATTATTATTATTATTATTATTTACTAATTGATTTAATTGTAGCATTTATTTCTTTATTTTATTTTTTGAAGAAAGGAAAAAAGCATTTAATAATAGAAGATATTAGGAACAATCATATTTGATTAATTACATTTAATTCCAAAGCTCTCATACGGCGACATGTTGAACTGGGAAACTCTATTATTATTATTATTATTATTATTATTATTATATATACAGTCTTTCTATTTTCAGTTCGTCATAACAATAAATATATCAGGACGAAAAATGTGGACCATAGATTGAGAAGTTTTGACAAGTGGATACACTTTAAGTCAAAGTATGTAAATCTAGTGGTTCACATTCTTCGTCCTAATATATTTATTGTCAGGACGAACTGATAATAGGCACTTGTCAAAACTTCTCCATAATATGTGATCCACATTCTTCGTCCTGATATATTTATTGTCATGACGAACGGACAATAGAAAGACTATATATATATATATATGCGCTTTGTGATAGCGCTATACTAAATGATGTTCTTTAGCACAAAGCCACATTGGGCAGTGATATTTCTCTCAGGATTGATGATGGAAATTTATTTATTTATTTATTTATTTATCAGACTCTTAATCATAAATTACTTTTTAACATATATGTTATTTTAGGACGCAATATGTTAACTTGTACCAGTATAATTAAGCACCATGAATTCTAATGAATTCTTTAGAAAAAGCATCCCACAATCTAACTTCCAACAACATTAATCCACCGAAAAAAAAAATTGCATTATCACCATGCACTCACCACCTCATGAGTCATGATGATTCAAATTTAGAAAACTTAACCCTCCAATAATTCTCTTTCTTCCAGTGCAAGTTCTACTTCCTTAATTCTCATGATTTCATAAGTACACATGATATAATGAGTATTTAAGTATTCATAATTCCAATCTTGTTAAATCCTAAACACTTTCATTCCAAGCAACATCTTCTTCTATAACAAATGGCTTCAATCAATCTACTGATCATCATCATCATCACATTTCTGCAAATTCTGATCATCATCTTCTTCTTCAACACAGCTTATTGCAACAGCATAAAATATTTCCCATCTACCATTCTCATATTTGGAGATTCAACAGTTGATACAGGCAACAACAATTACATAGAAACTTTGATTAAAGGCAATTATCTTCCATATGGCCAAGACTTTCCTGGTCACATCCCCACAGGCAGATTCTCTAATGGAAAACTTGTGCCTGACTTCATAGCCTTTGCTCTAGGCATCAAAGCTGAGGCTGTGGCTCCTTTTTTGGACCCAAATCTCTCTGATGATCAACTCCTCTCTGGTGTCAATTTCGAGTCCAGCGGATCCGGTTTTGATGATTTGACCACTCTTGCATCTAAAGCCATCCCAGTTTCTAACCAGATTAAACTGTTTAGAGATTATATAAGGAGGATTATGGGGATTGTTGGTGAAGGAAAAGCTAAGAAGATAATTAGTGGCAGTTTGGTTGTAATTAGTGCAGGTACTAATGACTTTATTTTTAGTTTTTATGATATTCCCACTAGGAGGTTGGAGTTCTCCGTTGGGGGATATCAAGATTTCTTGCTGGACAGGCTACAATCTTTTGTTAAGGTAATTTATAAACATGTGCACATCATTTATTATTATTTGTAGTAGTAGTATTTTATTATCATTCAAATTCTGTTTTTTATTTACAAATTCAAAAATAGACGAACGATGCATTAAGTAATTTATTGAAGATGATAAAAGTTAACATTAAATCAATTTAGATGTTAGACAATTTAAGTAAATTTTATATGTTTATATAGCCCAGCTAACTCATGATGAAAATACATAAAACCCTCCAAAAAGTTTTATTAGATCTTGAAAATACAAAATTCAAAAAAAAAAAAATTTGTTTTTTTTTTCTAAAACATTTTCTCAAAAGTAACTTTATAAATCATAAAAAATCTTTTTTTTTTTTTGTTAATTCTATAAAGCTGTACCCAATTTGTAAAATGAAATTTTCAAGTTAAATATATTTATTCTTAATTTTACAAATGACCTTCTGATCACAAACAAAACAACCTATTGTGTTAGCTTCTAATTTTTATTTTCATTGTGAAAAAACAAGATTACTATTACGACGTAAAATTATTGTAGGAACTATATGAGCTAGGATGTCGTAAGGTGATTATAGCTGGTTTACCTCCAATCGGTTGTCTGCCCATACAAATGCCTTTAGAATCCATTATATAGGAAGTGTTTGGTGGATCAAAATACAGATGCTCAGTCCTATAATCTCAAGCTCTCCAATCTTATTGGTCAATTGCAACCTTCGCTCCCATGTAGCAGGATTACTTTTGCTGACTTGATTGATATGATTAATCATCCTCATGAATATGGTAAGCCAACCAATCTTTTTCCCCCTAGGTACGAAAATGATATTGTGAATTGTGATTGCGCGTTTGATCGGCTATTGACATTGTTTATGACATTATTTTGAACAATATTCGGTCGTCTAAATTATTTTACTTGAAGAAACTTGTGAGCTGTAATAAAGAGGAGAGAAAGAAAAAAAAAAGTTGGTCCTATTTCACTTTGGGCTTGAGCCCAACGTAAAATAAGTCAGTGAAATAGGCTTATTTGGCCCAACGTGAAATAGAGGTCCAAACTCTTGAAAGAAATTAAATATAAGAATCAAAATAATTCTTACAAAAAACTTTTAAGAAACTATATAATTGTCAAAGAAAAAATATGTAATGGCAATTGAATCGATAAGGTTAGAAAAATAATTAAATTTTGGTTGAATATAATTAATGACAGGATTTGTGGAAACAAAGAGAGGGTGTTGTGGAAGTGGACTGATAGAAGCAGCATATTTGTGTAATCCAACCACACCAACATGTGGAAACCCTTCACAATTCATATTTTGGGAAAGCATCCACCCTACTCAATCAGCTTACCAATTCCATAGTCAATACTTGGAAATTGAAATCCTTCCCAAGCTACTGCTTCATTAGAGCCATTGATTTATTCAATTTGATGAATGAAAAATGTCCTATCTTATATTTTTTATAAGAATCCAATGGATAAAATTGTTGGGTCATGCTGTTATACATGACTTGTGTATACAGTTAATATGGATTTTAATCTAAAAGTGTGAAAAATAAATTAACCACACATTTGCTATAAAATCCTATTATGGGGAACCTTCTTCCAAAAAGTGGGAGCAACCTTCTCTTCGGTTGTGATTGTGAGAGTTGTAGTCTAAATGTATCCTCTCTTCGATAGTGGGAGTAGTATTTCAAACTGTATTTGTAGAGTCTAATCTCGTAAAGTCTCGACAATAGTTGTAATTTAAAAAAATTAATAATTGTAAAGTTGTATTTTTTAGGGAAAGTGTCAAAATCATCCATGTTCTTTAACCAAATATCAATTTAGTCCTTAATGTTCCATTGAGTATCAAAAACATGAAACATCCATATTGTTTCAACTTGTAAACTAATCCTTGTGTATTGTTTCCATGAACTTTTCTATTAAATGTTATACCCAAAAAAAAAAAAAAAAAAAAAAAAAACACTATTTTCCCTAATGAATAGGATGAAAAAAATACAAAATAAAAAACAAATATTAAATTTTATATTAAATTTTGTAAAATTTCACTTTGATCCCTCAAAATATTATATTTTACTATATTTAACCCATCTAAATATTTCTGGCTTTGACTCTGTTTATGGACATGCTTCTCAATGAATCATTAAAATTACATAATTTTTTTCTTATGGGCCAATGTTTTATTTAAAATAATTTCTTTTTATTTTAGGTATTCCAACAATTTAAAAGCATTTTAACATGTCACGCCAAAGAATTTTCCTCTTTTTAAAAAAAATAAAAAAATAAAATCTCTTACTGATTTTAATGTTATTGGAAAATATTAAGAGATTTTCCTAGTAAAAGTCATCAAAGTTATGGTTACATGTTTTTAAACTTGTTATATACTTATATTAGTTGTATGCAGAATAAATAATATTTATTATTGAGAGACATAAAGATTCATGATTCTGGAGAAATTTTTTGTTTTGATGGGGGAAGGAGTAAAGAAAAAAGAAAAAAGAAAATACGTGCATGAGGAGTAAGGGACTTGGATCTCCTCCTCACCTCACTTTGTCCTTACCTCATTTTGTCCCCATTTAAATCAATAGTCTTGATTAATTCCATTTTTTGGTAGGATAAATACATAAAAATTAATATAAATAATCAAAACAATTGATTTATTATATTAGACATGTGACAATAAATTATGGAGGTGGAGACAATTAAAATGGGGAGAGAATCCTGATTCGAAGAGTACGAGGAAAAATGGGGAGAAAACATTTTGTTGGTATTATGGGACATGTGAGAAAAATTCAATTCAATGTTTAATTAGGTACGTGGAGAGGAGAAAATCTAAACCATCAAATTCTATTTGGATCCTGAGGTTATAAAAATGTGTTAAAAAATTGGGGCTATCTTAGAATATAGAGAGAGACACAGAGAGGAGGCTGATATTATGTGGTGAGAGAGAGAGAGGGAGAGAGAAAAAGAGAGAAGGAGGTCACTCACTCTTGCCTCTCTTGGACATTGAAAGGGCGCATGATAAGTTAACCTGCGCTTGCAGAGGAGATGATGGTACACAACAGACGAGAGTGTAAAATGGGTCATAAACAGGCATTTCTTAAT
Organism: Acer saccharum; assembly: GCA_030490815.1. NCBI lineage: Eukaryota > Viridiplantae > Streptophyta > Magnoliopsida > Sapindales > Sapindaceae > Acer > Acer saccharum. Next base: position 495,309 of record CM059878.1, read on the forward strand.
GAATACGTACAAATGAAGATCCGGTATATATATAATGGGAATTTGTGACTAAAATGTATCTCTCTCGTGGACCCCTTTTTTTAACCCCCCGAAAGTAGAGGTGGGCATTTACCGGTTCGGTTCGGTTTTCACTAAAACCGATAAAAAATAGATAAAGCTCGGTTTTTAAAAAAGCGAACCGATCCAATAAAATTCAAAATGTCAACCAATCAAAAACCAACCAAATTGGACCGGTTCGGTTCGGTTTTTTCGGTTTGGGCCTATTGAAAATTAAAAATCCGAAGCAAAAAATAAGTATCAAATGAGTTCAAATCAACAACCTAATCTGATGTTGGGAATTCAACAACGAAAAACAAAATAAAAATATAAAATAATAATAATAATAATAGAAATTAAGATCAATTAAATTAAAAAGAGAGAGAGACCATTATCAGAACCCAGATCTGCCTGAATTGACATAAACTAGCTAAGAAATTATTTGTTTCTAGCTTTAAACACAATCAAACAACCATAATGCACTCTAATTGAGTGTTTAACAACAATCGAGTGATAATTACAAAATATATATATATATATTTGAGAAGACATAGTGAAACTAAGATATGATTGAAAATTATATACCGGATAATTATTCGTTGGTTTCAGCCATCGAAAATCACCGTCGTTTTGAGCTCTTGCTTCTAGTGCTATGAAGAGAAAAAAAAAAGAAAAAAAAAAGAAGCAAATTTACAAAAAAAAGAAAGAAAAAGAAGTGAAATCAACCAACAAAGAAGGGAAAATGGAAATGAATAGTTGAATACTGACTTGAAATCAAAGGACCAAAGGACGAGAAACTTATCAATTGGGAAAAGAAGTCGACTCAATTCACAAGTAGAACACGACCATCGACGAGCGCCGGAAGACGACAAGCAACTGAAGACGAGCACCGGAAGATGACTGATCGACGACGAGCGATAGACGAGAAACTAAGCGGCATACAAAAGTGTGTAAGCGTGAAGACTGAAGTGTGTGGCTTGGCTGCTGTGTACTGAAGTGTTAGAAATTAGAAAATTAGGTTTTTTTTTTTAATATTGGTTACTGGTTCGGTTTTCCGGTTTGGGGTGCCAAACCGAACAAAAACCGGTCCAACCGGTTTTTTTAAAAGGCCAACCGAACTGAACCGGCTACCCAATAAAAACTGGAAAAAAACGGGTCCAACCGGTTCGGTTCGGTTCGGTTCGGTTGGCCGGTTTTTTGCCCACCCCTACCCAAAAAGGCAAAAACAGAGTAGGTTTCATAAAATAAAGGGTGAAATCCATTTTAATCCTTCTAGTTTGACCTATTACACAAACTGGTCCCCCGGTTTTCAGTATTATCTCATTAAGTCTTTCTGTTAAAAATTCCATTAAAAAAGTGTTTTCTGACAGGTCAGAGGGTCAAATGACCCTACTGCCCCTGATTAAAAAATAAAAATTAAAAATTAAAAATTAAATTCAAACACACATCAGAAATTAAAAATTAAATTAAAGGTATATTAATAATTACAAACTAAATAAAAAAATTGATTTACTAAATTAAAAAAAAAAATTAAATTCTAACAAACATCAGAAATTAAAAATTAAATTAATGGTATATTAATAATTAAAAACTAAATTAAAAAATTAAAAAATTGATTTACTAAATTAAAAAAGTCAATTTCTTGTTTATTCAAATTCATTATCTGATACATAGAGATTTGTATGTTCAATTTCTAAACCATATCAACCATCACCATCATCATCTTCATCATCAGCCCATAGAACATAGTGATTGTTCTCTGTCTTCATTTCTCAAATCTGCTCACATCCAAAGCAATTTGTTCAACAAACAGTAGTATTATAAAAAGCCAAACGGCAAGGAGCACAAAGGGGATACAAACAACACCCCTGAGCAAAGAAACAACACCAAACGGAAAGACAACAGAGCCAAGCAACCAGTCTACAAAAAAGCAACAGAACAAAGACTCAGCTGCCACCCACGCCACAAAAGAACAAGCCAAAAACTACCAAGACAATAAAAACAGCACCTAAAACTAAATTTCCCAAACAATTATCTCTTCCCCACCACTTGAACCTTCCTTTGCCAGAGATTCAGCAAGGGAATTAGTACTCCTTAAGTTGTGCACAATCTGCAGTCCTTTCAACTAATTCATAAACATTTGACATCTATTAATTGATGCAATCTTTAAGTAGATTCAGCTCAAAATCCTAGAACAAAGTTGCAATTTGAGCAAATCCTGATCTAAATCAGAACAAAGTTGCAATCTTCAATCAAACGCAGACCTAAATCAGAAAAAATTGGGGACAAAAAAGAAAACCCAGATACCTTAGAGAGAGAACTAGCGGCTGATTTGTTGGAAGCTTGTGTGTTGTCGAACGCGCGATGGCTCTAGCGACACGGCAGAGGCGACCAGGCCTTCCGTCGGATCTCCCGTCATCTCCCACCTACACCAAGTTCAATAAGAAGTCGGTGGCCAGATCGGACGGTGGTGATGCTCCGGAGGACGACAGAGGTCTCGGGTGGTTAATTGTACACGACTGTGACGAGGTCTTCAATTATTGAGAGCTTTAGATGATTTTGGGGATTTGGAGATTTTGGTGGGGATGGTCCGGTTGACAGAGAGTGAGAGAGATAGATTTGGTTGGTTTGTGCAGTGGTTAGGGTTTGGTAATGGTGTTTGATGTTGAAGATGAATAGAAGAAGATGATGATGATGTTAGATCATTGGTGTTTCTAGATCTAATGGTGTTTGATGAACGTAATGGTGAATGATCATCTCAATTAGAAATTTACACTATGTTTGGTTTGATGGAATAGGAGAGAAAGGAAAGGAAAGGATTTTGATGGATTTCTAATATCTTGTTTGGATTATTAAATGAGAGGGAAAGGAAGGGAAATGAAGGGAAAGGAAAGGAAATGGAGGAAATAATTTCTTCTTATTTCACCCAATTTGATTTCCCATCATATTTGGGAGGAAAAGGAAGGAAAGGAATACAAAATTAATGATATTTTTAATATCCCAAAACTAACCCTATTAATATTGAATGATAAATTTAAGGGGTAATTACCCTAGTGGCCATCAACTCATGCCACCACTATCAAAATGGCCACCAAATGGGGAAATGGATGGAAAATGGCCATTTTTGGTAAACATTGTTACACTAATAGCCATTCCATCCAATTCCATCAAATAAGTGCCTTTTTGGTAAATATGAGGATGACATTAATTTATTTTAGATATTTTTTGGAAATCAATTTTTTCTTTTGTTTTTTGAAACAAATAATTATATTTAGTGTGTACATATACATATAGCATATCTCAAACATATATATACATATATATATATATATATATATATATATGTGTGTGTGTGTGTGTGTATATATATATATATATATTTCTTTTCAACTTATCTTAAATATATTTTTTAGAATTTTTAGATTTTGTAACCTTAATCTTTTCAAAAAAGAATATATATATATATATACACACACATATCTTTTCAACTTATCTCAAATATGTTTTTTAGAATTTTTTGATTTTATAGCCTTAATCTTCTCAATATATATATATATATATATATATATATTTCTTTTCAACTTATCTCAAATATATTTTTTAGAATTTTTAGATTTTGTAGCCTTAATCTTCTCAAAAAAGAAATACATATATATATATATATATATATATATATATATATATTTGAGATATGCTATATGTATATACATACTAAATATAATTATTTGTTTCAAAAAACAAAAGAAAAAATTGATTTCCAAAAAACATCTAAAATAAATTAATGTCATCCCCTTATTTACCAAAAATGCCATTCATTGGATGGAATTTGATGGAAATTGATGGAATGACCATTAGTGTAACAATGTTTGCCAAAAATGGCCATTTTCCATCCATTTCCCCATTTGGTTGCCATTTTGATAGTGGTGACAAAAGTTGATGGCCACTAGGGTAATTACCCCTAAATTTAATTGACATCTATTTAAAGCCTATCTAACAAGACATCAAGACATATCTCTCGTTCATCTCTCATTCATACTTGATCATTGACAATATTTGCTTAAATTATTGTCCTCAATCAAGGTAAATTATTTTATAACATTATTTTATTATTATTATTATTACTTTGAATAATTTGTTTTTATCAAGCTAGTCTGCAACTTTGTTTTTATTTTATTTTTTTAGTGGCTTCGTAATTTATGTAATGTTTAGCATTGAACAACTTATTATTATGGTGTCATGCTCGAATCACTACAATTAATTTGATTGCATCATTCCTACGAATAAGATTTGCATTTCTATTACTATATTACTATTTTTATTTTTATTTTGGACATATATTGCTATGCGACTGTTAGGTAATTGGTGTGAGAATGATATTTTCGTAAACAAAATAAAATTTATTTATTTCTTTTACGTAAAAAAAAAAAGTGTTTCATTTCCTTTCCTTTCCTTCCTATTCATAACCATCCAAATAACTATCATTAAAAACACTATCCTTTCCTTTCCTTTCTTTTCTTTTCCTCATTAACTTATCATTTCCTTTCTCTCCAGTTCCATCAAACCAAACATAGTGTTAAGCAATGAAGAGAAACAATTGGGAGATTAGAGATCGTAAGAGAGAGAGCAGAGAGAATGGTGTTATAAGGATTTTTTTTTTTTAATATGTTTATTTTTTAATTAAATTAATTAATAATTACTTTTTAATTAGATTTTTATATTTGTAACGTAAGTTACGATTTTACCCTCACCACTTGGACGGAATCTTTGCAAACCCTAACGGAATTGGACGGCAGAGACTGAAATACGAATTTTTGGAAACTAGCGGAACTTATCAAGATAAAACTGAAAACCGAAGGACCAGTTTGTATAATAGGTCAAACTAGAGAGACTAAAATGGATTTCACCCTAAAATAAAAAAGTAGGTAGAGTCGTGGACCCTATCAAAAAAAGTAGGGACTTGTGGACAAGTTCATAAACCATATTATGAATAAGGTTCATGAACTTCTTCCGTGGCCTAAAAAAAAAAAAGTGGGGTCTACGAGAGAAGTTTATAGGTTGTATAAAGATTTTATGTACCATTCTTCCAAAATCCCAATTGCATGAGTGGGGTCTATGAGAGAAGTTCATAGATTTTATAAAGCTTTTAGATTTAAAGGCAAGGTTACCTCTGAATTGCTGATGTGCCCCATGAATTCTTAAAATGGTCACTAAACCCCTTGAACTCTCCTTTTCTTTGTGGAGAAGATACAATTTTTTTTTTTTTTTTTTTGTTATATTATGCAAAAATATAATTAAAAGCATAAATGTATTTCATACTCTTGAAAGAAATTAAATTTAAGGATCAAAATAATTCTTACAAAAAACTTAACAAAACTATATAATTGTCAAAGAAAAAAACATATAATGGCAATTTGAATCGATAAGGTAAGAAAAAATAATTAAATTTTGGTTGAATATAATTAATGATGGGATTTGTGGAAATAAAGAGAGGGTGTTGTGGAAGTGGATTGATAGAAGCAGCATATTTGTGTAATCCAACCACACCAACATGTGGAAACCTTTCACAATTCATATTCTTGGATATCATCCACCCTACTCAATCAGCTTACCAATTCCTTAGTCAATACTTGGAAATTGAAATCCTTCCCAAGCAAGTGCTTCATTAGAGCTATTGAATTATTCAATTTCATGAATGAAAAACGTCATATCTTATATTTTGATAAGAATCCAATGGATGAAGCTGTTGGGTCATGTTGTTATACATGACTTGTGTATACAGTTAATATGAATTTTAATCTAAAGGTGTGAAAAATAAATTAATCACACATTTAGCTATAAAATCCTATTATGGGGAACCCTCTTCCAAAAAGTGGGAGCAACCTTCTCTTCAGTTGTGACTTGTGAGAGTTGTAGTCTAAATGTATCCTTTCTTCGATAGTGGAAGTAGTATTCCAGACTGTATTTGTAGAGTCTAATCTTGCAAGGTCCCGGGAATAGTTGTAATTAAAAAAAAATTAATAATTGTAAAGTTGTATTTTTTAGGGAAAGTATCAAAATCATCCATGTTATTTAACCAAATATCAATTTAGTCCTTAATGTTCCATTGAGTATCAAAAACATGAAACATCCATGTTATTTCAGCTTGTAAACTAATCCTTGTGTATTGTTTCCATGAAAACTTTTCTGTTAAATGTTATAATAAATAAATAAATAAATAAAAAACCATTTTTCCCTTATGAATAGGATGAAAATAATATAAAATAAAAAACAAATATTAAATTTTGTATACTTTCAATATATATATATACAGAAATTCTATTATCAGTTCAAACTGACAAAAGTTATATCAGTTCCTTGCATGTGGGCCACTGGATTTAAATACTTTGACTTGGCTGTATGCACTTGTCAGTCAAAGTATTTAAATCCAGTGCACTTGTCAGTCAAAGTATTTAAATCCAGTGGCCCACATACAATGAACTGATATAACTTTTGTCAGTTCGAATTGATAATAGAAAGACTGTATATATATATATATATATATATTAAATTTTGTAAAATTTCACTTTAATCCCTCAAAATATAATATTTTACTATATTAAACCCATCTAAATATTTCTGGCTTCGCCTCTGTTTATGGACATGCTTCTTGAATATACCTTATTTCAATGAATCATTAAAATTACATAAATTTTTTTCTTATGGACCAATGTTTTATTTAAACTAATTTCTTTTTATTTTGGGTATTCCAACAATTTAAAAGCATTTTAACATGTCACGCCAAAGAACTTTCCTCTTTTTTATTTTATTTTTTTAAAAATAAAATCTCTTACTGATTTTAATGTTATTGGAAAATATTAAGAGACTTTCCTAGAAAAAGTGATCAAAGTTATGGTTACATATTTTTGAACTTGTTATATACTTAATTAGTTGTATGCAGAATAAATACATATTTATTATTGAGAGACAAAAGGATTCATGACTACACACAGTATGTGATGATGTAATTAATGAAAAAACCACTTATCACATCATTTGGATTGAAATTTAGACTAAATTTTTTGGTTATCTATCATTAATGAAAAATAAAAACTTCACTAATTATATGGTTAGTATCAATTTTAACCCTTTTTTTTTTACAAAAATATTTTTATTTCATAAATCATTAAGGGTTTTTTTGTCTTATCAGTGAAAAATTTAGTAAATACAATCAAAACACTAATATCGGGTAAAAATAAAAACTTCACTAATTATATGATTATTTTCAATTTTAACCTTTCAAAATATATTACAAAAACTCTTGGAAACAACGAATGTATTCATGTGTAAAGGCCCCACTCAGGCCCGAAGGGTTGATTCCTAAATTGTTGTGATAGTATTTTGGAGTCCACACTCTAAAATAGAGTAAAGGTCTTACAAAGATTATGCGAATTACAGGTGAGGAGGCTCAGGTATGAGTGTATGACAATTATTGATACAATTCAAGTTTTTTGTTGTTTGTTTGGTTAATCTGCTTAACCACTGTTGGTATGGATATTTTGTATGTGATGTACTATTATTAAACATTATTTTTCATTTTGATAGCGAATCGTAAATTTTTAAATTAATATTTATACTTAATTTTTTAAAAAGCAAATATTCAAAATAATTCTAATTTTAATCATTTACCTAAATTTTTTATAATTGGTAGCCAAAAATTGAAAAGAAATCCAACAAAATTGCAGCAGTGGACTGTTGGAGCAGATCTGCTTTAGGCTGACATGAGCCATGAGGTATTTGTTTTTATGGGTAATGAGATTTTTTGGTCTAAAAAATGGATGATGGACAGTGATGAGGCACCATAAATCATTTGGACTATTTTATGGACTCGTTTAAGCAATAAAATTTTGGCAGAATTTCACATAATTCCAACCTTTTTGGTGATTTATTACCTTTATAAAAGTTTTTCCAAATTCATCACTTTAGTCCTTACTTTTTCCAAAACTCATCACTTTAATCCATTTGACCAAACATGTGAAAGTCAATTATTTTAAAACCTGTACATTTTTACCCCTATTACTATTTAATTTAGTTAAAATAATTATCTTAACTTTAAATTAAAATGAAAAACAATAAAATTCTCAATAATAAAATCTTAAATAAATATATTTAAAAAAAAGCTTAAATAAATAATTAAAAAATCCATTAATTTTTTCTTATTTTTTATTTTTTTCATAATGGATTTTTATTTAGTTAAAATGATTATCTGAACTTTAAATTAAATTGAAAAACATTAAAATTCTCAATAATAAAATCTTAAATGAATAGATTACAATATATATATATATATATATATATATATATACACGAAAAAAAATCATTTAAAGCTAAGATAATCATTTTAGCTTAATTAATATCCATTATGACAAAAATACAAAAAAATAAATAAATTAAATAATGGATTTTATTATTATTATTTATTTAAGATTTTTTTGTAATATATTTATTTAATATTTTATTATTGAGAATTTTATTATTTTTCATTTTAATTTAAAGCTAATATAATCATTTTAACTAAATTAAACAGTAATGAGGGCAAATGTGTACTTTCACATGTTTTAAAATAGTTAACTTTCACACATTTGGTCAAATGGACTAAAGTGATGAGTTTTGGAAAATGTAAGGACTAAAGTGATAAATTTAGAAAGACATTTATAAAGGTGATAAATCACCAAAAAGGTTGGACTTATATGAAATTCTGTCTAAATTTTTTTTTCTTAAAATTCGGGGAGCCCAGCCCCTAAATCTCCTAACACTACTACACATACACGACTGATGATTTCTTTTACACAAATAGAATCTGATGTTGACACCAAAAAACCAGAAGAAGAAGAATATGATGTTGACAACAATCAAAAAAACCTTATTGCTAATGAGCACCATGCAAAAACATCAACATCATTCTTTTAGATGATTTTTGTTTTACCATGGTGCTAAGATGTTAATGTGCGCCATGGTGCTAAGATACCATGGTGGGTGCTAAGATACCATGGTGGGGTGCACATTGCACCATGGTATCTTAGCACCATGGCGCACATTAACATCTTAGCACCATGGTGCACTGTGCTAAGATACCATCCACCATGGTATCTTAGCACCATGGCGCATATTAACATCTTAGCACCATGGTGCACACACTTATTCATACAATTTACAACTTCATACACACTTCTAAGTTTCAACAAAACACAAAAAATACAAAATACAAAAGACTTCCAATTTAGACTCATACAATTAAAAATGCTCAAGAATTGGTTGGGATATCTTTCAGGCTCTTTTCGACGACCTCGGAGCTCTGATGAGATAATGGATCGTATTTTGGATGTTTGTGGTTGTAGCATTTGTTTCAAACCATGGACGCGTGAAGGAGATCGTCAAATCTGGTTAGTTAACATTTCTTGGCTTGATGCCATTTTCAGTATACCAACATGTTTTGATTCATCTAGATATAGATTATATGGACCATGGTGCATACTTTTTAGCTACAAACTTCATTTCTCTGTTTATCATTTAGACTACATATGTTTTTCTCTGATACATTAATGGATCATGATCATGATTCATTTTTAGATTTTTCCATGCTTCATTGTTTTCCTTTGCTAGAAAGATTCTTTGTTGATCGTTAAATTGGTATATTGGTATCATGGGCGTCATATAGTTTTTAGCAAGAAAACAGAGATTTCTGTACTTCTAGTAAACAGAGGAGACCTCTGTAGTACCTCAGTAACAGTACCTTTGGCCTTATATATATAACCTTTGTGTTGATAACTTGATGATTATTACTTTTTCCTTTTGAAGGAAAAACTATGTATGGTAAAATATGTCAGATATAGTTTGTAGTATATATGGAATTGAAAGTTTGAACTATGCCTTTAATTTTGTCATGTACGTTGTTGATTTGCTGTTTCATGTAATAATTCAACATCATTAGACGTATGATTGAATATGTCTTCTATCTAAATTGAAGTGTTGGTGTGAGTAGGACTGTAGGATTAGGCTGAACAGAACCTATGTCTAAGAAGAAGTTGATTGCTTCATATGGTACAAGGTTGTTACCTTCCTGAATTTTGTTTAAAATGTTGAAGAGGAATATAAATAATACTAGAAAATAAGATGAAAAAAACAGAGCAAACGCAACCATGTAGAAATAGAAATAGACAACGGAATTTTTATTGTGGTTCACTAAATTTGGTAATAAATTTCACTAGATTTGAGAATAATTAAAGTACTAGAAAACTCTTATCCGGTCCCTTGGTTTTCTACCCTTGCTAGATCTTAATCTCTTCAATCTACACTCCTTGTAGATGTATTTCAGGTGGGGTAAACTAGTACCAAGAACAAAACCGTGAGGTTCGTCAGACCAAATTGAACAATATCTCACTGGTGAACCGGGTCGACCTATAGATGTATTTTGGGTAGAGTAAACTCCTGTCAAGAATAAAACCGTGAGACCCGTCGGACCAAATCGAGCAATGTCTTATTAGTGAACTGGTAGAGACAAGTTGTCACACCCTCACTTGGTGACATTCTACAAAGAAGAGAATGAACCACCTATTTCTAAACTAGATTTCTTAACAAATATAGAAAAATAACTAATTACTTGCCTTAAACCGAATAGGATTCATTTTTTCCAATTGGACTAATTGTATTCTTTCTACAAAGACAAGTTTCTTAATTTAGACACATGAATTCCCAGTATACATACACCGATTGTTACAGCTATATGTGATTGAATTAGGCAATAAAAAGGCACTGTACGTGTTGCATTGTTTCTTGTATTAAACTAACTTGTATGGTCGAAAATTGCAGCTCCCTCAGCCGCTGTGGACACCAATTCTGTGCATCATGCATTGGCAAGTGGATTGCAAAATGCAGTACTGGAGATACTGCCAAGGTATATTCTGTTACTTTCTATTTATATATTATATAGCTATAAATGGATGGTTCATTATTTTATTCTTTACATAATAATGCAATAGCAATTCTTTCCTTGTATAGTGCCCTACTTGTAGGAAGGAGTTCGATCTGAGCGATGTAACAATGCTTTATGGATCTCCTATTGTTGTGATTGATGAAGAACTACGAAGGGTGAATTTTTTCCTTCCAGCTAGTTGAAATTATTATTATTATTATTATTATTATTATTATTATTATTATTTTAAATATGAGTTGAATTGATGTTTGATATAAAGGCACGGACATAAAAAATTGAATCTGATCTGAGGTTATACTTATACCTTTATTACTTTGCAGAGAATCTGGACCCTCGAGGAAGAGAATGAGCTTCTCAAATCTGAGGTAAGCTATTAATTAAAAAAAAAAAAAACTAAACTGCAATAATCTTTATTATTTATATGTTTATTTTTTCTTGCAGAGAGACAATTTATCCAAGAAAATTACCGAACTCATGGAACAGGTATTTTCTTATATTATTACATTCAAAAACTCGATCATTCCTGGCAAATTCTTACTATATATAATCACTTCAGCTTTCTCTTTATTTTATTATGATTTGTGTTTTTATTGTCATTTTATTTTGAATAATTCTAAAATTCAATTATGAAACCCTATATCTACCTTTTTATTCCAATTTATATGGCAGATGAATATGGATCAGATATCGCTAGTCAAATTTGAAAAAGAGAAAATAATATGAAGACGTAGAACAGATCATAAAGATCATATGAGTTGCACATCAAGGGATCAGATATGACAATTATTGAAACAATTATGGTGCTGTTGTTGCTTGTTTAATTGGTTAATTTGCTTTATCAAAGATTCATTCAAACTTTGAAATTTCACTCTTATGGATATTTTTGAATTTCACCGTTGTTATGGATATTTTTGTGTGTGATGTAATAAAATCCAATTGGCTGGTTAAGGTTAATTTTAATTTGGTTTTTATTTGTGTTTATCTTGTTACTTTCATAATTTGTATGAATTTTCATCAAATATAATCAATCGAGGATTGTATGAACAATTCTAAACTACAACAGAAAGGATCTCAGACTTAACATCCAAAACTTTTTAAACTGGAAAATGTGTTTCTTTGTTGGTTTTTGTTAGTTTTTCAAGGTGACAAAAGGAAATGATCTTATTTTTGGGATTTTTTTTTTCTTTGTGTTGCAACTTGCAAGGGAGGCCGAATATGATGATGATGATGATGATGTTGTTGTTCTTTAACATGCTTATCAAAAATAAAGAAATTAATAACATGAAGTAAATTGATTTTATATATATTAAAATCTGATTTTATTTTTATTAGGATGCAACTATACCAGCACTAATGCACCAGATCTTATCAGAACTCCGAAATTAAACATGCTTTGTTCGAGAGCAGTACATGGGTGACCTCCTGAGATGTCCTCATGTTGCACCCCTTTAAAAACAAAAAAACAAATAATAAAAAAAAATCTGATTTTTATTATTCATAAAATCTGATTATTTCAAAGGTGGAGATCCAATCTCTCTCGTTTCTCTTATTAAATCCAAATACACCAAACAACCCTTAGCTTAAGACCAAATAAATTACACAATGATATTGCCTAACACTCGAAGAAATTACACAAAACCCTCATACTTTTCCAAAATAGGAGCACATGATTTTGGCCCTCCAAAAAAGTAATTTTGAAATTGTTTCAAAAAAAATATATTTTTGAAATACCAAAGATTGACGATATGAGGTTAGTCTGGTGGTAAATCTCTCACACATGCACCCCGAGATTGCGGGTTCAAGTTCTTTCCTCTCCTCAAAAACCCCCGAATTTATATAATAGTGAAATACTTTTATATATATAAAGTTACCAAAGATTTTTAGATCTTGAAAATACAAAATTCCATTTTTCAATTTTTCATTTTTTATTTTCTAAAAACATTTTTCTCAAAAGTAAGGGGTTGTCCTGTATTGTTTTTCAGACCCATTTTCATTTTTCGAAAATGATTTGGAATATGCGTTCGTTACCATTTTTCATTTTGTTTTTCATTTTATTTTCAAAACAAAAACAACATCAATGTTAAAATTGAAAAATTTCCAAAACAACTTTTTGATGTTTTTCATTTTGTTTTTTCACTCTAAATAAAAACTCACATTTTTTTTTCTTTTTTTCTTCTTGCTCAATCTATGTTCTCCATAACTCTATCACTATTCTTCTTCTACCTCCGCTTCCCTCTTCTTCTTCTTCTTCTTCTTCTTCTTCTTTTTCGATCGTCGGAATCTTCTTCCCATGCTTCTCTCTTTTTCTTCTTCTTTTTCGATCGTCGGAATTCTCTTTCGAACTTGTTTCCGTGACAAACAAGAGCCGAAACCACCATAGATTGAATCCTCAGAGGCCGATCTATAAAACCCAGGTAGCGTTGCTGCAAACCGACACCGGAATCAGCCGCCCGCGCCACCATCAACTTCTTCTTCCCCGACTGCTCTTTCTTCTTCCTTCCGCTGATCCAGCCACCGCTGACCCTTTCCGCCGCCGACCCTTTCCGCCGCCAGCCCTCACCAGCACCGTTGACCTGGCTGAGCTACAGCGGCGCCGACCTGGTTCTGGGCGTTGCAAATATTTACCAAAAAAATAATAATTCAACTCATTTAATTTTTGATATTTTTTGGATAACCAACTGGACACGTTTTTTACGTTTTCATATTCGGAATACGGCTTCTAGAATATGCTACCAGATGCGTTTTTGGATTTCGAAACTGAAACCAAAAACACTGTTTTCATTTTAATTTTTATTTTCGAAAGACAAAAACAAAAACAGCTTCGAAAAACGTTACATGACGCACCCTAACTTTAAAAATCATTCCAATTAAACAAGTTTGACATTGTTTGTGACAATTTATTTTGAACAAAAATTAGAACTTGTGAGAGGAATCAAGGTATTAATGTAATTATTTGATTATAAGGTGAAATTAAATTTTAAATGAGTTGAATTGATGTTTGATATAAAGGCACGGACATCAAAAATTGAATTTGATCTGTGGTTTTATTTGTTTATTTGTTTATTTGTTTTTTTATAGGAATACAACAACAGGATTATAACAACCGGAATACAGATCCAAGACATGATTACAATAACAACTGGGACCTAACGAGAATTGACTTCCAAGCGCAGCCCAGACTGAAGCTCCCACGGACGGGGAGAGAAAACCCACATGAAAGAGGGACAACCACCCACACAAAGTGGGACAACACCCATGTTTTTAAATTGGCCAAGGAAAATTTGCATAATTCTATGCACACATTAGGTCTTGATCTGTAGTTATAGTTATACCTTTATTACTTGCAGATAATCCTAACCCTCGAGGAAGAGAATGTGCTTCTCAGATCTGAGGTAAGCTATTAAATAAATAAATAAATAACTGCATAATAGTCATTGTGGCAGGTTTGGCTGCTCAGTCACTTAAAAAAAAATCATGTAATAAGTCTACAATAGAGGTGACACGGTTCCAGTTCGGAACCGGCGGTTCCGGTTCCGCGGTTTGATGGAACCAGAACCGGAACCGCTATATGCCGGTTCCGGTTCCGGTTCCATTGGAACCGACGGTTTTGAACCTTTTTTTTTTTTTTTTTTACAAACAAAAAAAGACTTCTCTAATAAAATAAAATATATAAATGACAAATTACAAAATTAAATTAAATTATAAAATAAAATTACAAATGACAATTTATGGGTTATATAAATGACAAATTACAAAATTAAATTATAAAATAAAATTACAAATGACAATTTATGGGTTCTTATCGATGCTTGAACCATGGTTGCAAAAGAAAAATGATAACACCCTAACCAATGAAACCACATTCAATTCTAGTATAATAATTGAAACAAAAACTAAAACTATATGTAGTATAAAGATTTATTTTAAAACGTGTCCATTTACACAAGGCCGGACTTTAAAGTAATTCTCCGGACCAATACGGGCACGGCTGTGGTGTCGGATGGAGAGGAAAAGGTTTCTTACTAGGTTTAAACGAGGTTCGAAATAGACACGACACTTAAAAACACTTTTTTTTTTTTTATGAAAAAGGGGTTTTTGGGGCCGGAAAAGTACCCACAAGCCCTCCGGATTGCTCCCATTGGATTCCTTGCGTCATTCTATGCGATTTCAAAAAAAAAAATTACCCAATTCAGACATCCAAGCACAAAGTTATAGCCTTTCAAAGTTTAAGGCATATATAAAAATATTTTTACCGCAAATTTTTTTTTTTTGAGGCAAATTTTTTCTATTCTCTCGTTGTCAACGGCAATTTTTCTACTAAGAGTTTGACACTTTGTGTTCTCTATTCCGTTCAATACTCATTGTTTACCAAAGCTGAATACCGTCTTCAAAACAATTACAAAATGAAATAAATATTAAAAACCTTGGAAACTTGGAGACTTGAGAGTGTTGGAGAGAAATTAGAATTAGAGAATTGAGAAAAAATTGGTGTGAGGAAAAATGAAAGAGAGGGGGGGGGGGGGGGGGTCTAAAAAAATAAAAAAAATAAAAATTTGTGTGAACCAGCGGTTCGAACCGCCGGTTCCAATCCGGTTCGACCAAATCATAGAACCGGAACCGGCTCCTCCGGTTCAGGTTCCGATTCTTGAATCGGAACCGAAAATCCGGTTCCGGTTCCGGTTCCGGTTCCGGCGGTTCCAACCGGAACCGTGCCAGGTCTAAGTCTACAATAACTTTCAAGTTGCAAGACAACCATTTTAAAATCTAGGGTAAATTGCAATAAAGTACCCTCACGTTTGCCTATACTACTGTTAGATCAAACTTTTTCTTTTAATTATAGAAAAGTACCTTTGACTGTTTTAACCACTATTAGATTTAACAATGTACTTAACGGTGCAAGGGCAAAATGGTCGTTTTACAGTAAATACATAACATTGGTGGTCTGGTATGAATCTCACCGAGAAGTACACCATTAAGTCTAATGGTGGTTAAACCAGTCAAAGGTATCTTTCTTTAATTAAAGCAAAAAGTTCGATCTAACAGTAGTATAGGCAAACGTGAGGGTACTTTATTGCAATTTACCCTAAAATGTAAACATCACAAGACAAGATAAGCACTTTATGGATTATATATATTTTTTTTAAAAAATACAATTTTTTTTTTTTTTTTGAGTGATAAAAAAACCATGAATATTTTACTACTAATTTAGAACTTAGATTATATATTATACCAAATGGTCCAAATATAACACTTTTTTTTCTTGATTTCTTTTTCCTTTCTTTCTCTCACGAGTTCTAATTTTTTAGCTTCGTTTTGAAGTATGCGGACCACAAGATCAATGGACCTTACTATTAATATTTAAATTATTTAATGTAGTTTTGATTTGAGAAAAGACAAAAAGTGAAAATAGTCGGCTTCGAGGTCGCCGAGTACTAGTGGCCTGACGCGTGTATGCAGTACAGCAGTAGCAAGCTGTATAGTGCATATATAAAATAATATTATTTAATTTGGTCTCGAGAGATGTGTTGGAAATAATATTATTATATAAAATTTATTCCACCGTGCACGGCCATTAAAAAGTTGGAACATCTTGGAGCATCTCTAATGGTAATGTGACTTGCATTTAAAAAAATGGTAATATGTCAATATTGTCAAGTCAATTGCTTCATATGTGGCATATAACTAAATTTGATAGACATCCAAATAAAAAATGGTCTTCAATGCTTCACTTGTAACGGATTGAGATCCCTGCTCATCTCCTTTATGCTCATCTTTTTAACATCCAATGACATGTGGCATCCAAACAAATGAATGGTTAGGATTAATTTGTCTTAATTTTTTTTCTCTCTCCTCTAACAAACGACATTGTACCTCTCAAAACAAAAACAAAAAACAAAAAAATTCTTCTTGTTTTTTTTGTTTGACTCATAATACATATTAAACGATTTTTTTAATAAAAAATAACATATTATTAATCTTCATTTCTTCACAAACCCATATCATTAATCTTCATTTTTCACAAACACAAATTGAATTACAATACACAAACCAAAAAATAAAATCTTTCCAAACATAAAAAGTTAGCAAATCTATTAAAAAAAAAACAAATAAATCTTTAAAAAAAAAATAACACCACCGGACACCACTCTACCACGCTCATCGGTCACCATCATCATCTTCCACCAACACCAACACCTAAACCGCCGCATCTTCTCTTCGCATCGCGTTCAATTTCCTTCAGCCGCCACCGCCGTTGCCGCGTCTTCTCTCTCTTTTCACATCTAGTTCATCACTCTCTCTCTCTCCGCGAATCCATCTCCATCAATCTCCTCCATTTCTGATCTCCGATCCATCTTCTCGCTGCCTTCTTTCTCTCCTATTTCATATGATTTCGTGTATGGGTTTTGTGGTGGTTGACTGGTGCGATTTCGGGTTTGGTGGTGGTGCGATTTGTCAATTTTGTTTTTGGGTGGTGGTGTGATTTCTCTATTGATGAAGATCTGAAGATCCATCAATGTTCTTTTTTATTTTATTTTTTTGTTTTTTCAATTTTTTTTTATTGGATTTCATTTATGTATTTGTGAAATAGGTTTTTGTTTTGTTGGTTGCTGATAAAATGAAGGAAAGAGAAGGGAAATCCTTGGTTATTTTAATTTTTTTTTTTTTTTGGGATTGTAAAGATGGATGATCTCCATAGTTTATTTATTTTCTAGAATTTATTTATTTTTTGGAATTTAATGGAGCTTGATCTGAAACAAATAAGAAGAAGAATTTTTTTTGTTTTTTTGTTTTTTTGTTTTTTTGTTTTGAGAGATACGAATATACGATGTCGTTTGTTAGGGGAGAGAGAAAAAAAAATTAAGACAAATTAATTCTAACCATTCATTTGTTTGGATGCCACATGTCACTGGATGTTAAAAAGATGAGTACAAATGAGATGAGCAGGGGATCCCAATCCACTTGTAACATATATGTTTTTAATGACATGCTAATTTATTATTGATATCCTTAAATATACTTTAGAATTGTTGAATAAAATAAGGTAAAAGACAGAGTGGTTGCTGACTGGACCAATAAGACAGCCGTCCAATAGACCGTCTAAAACCAGAGAGTCATGTTGATAGCTTCTAAAAAAAAAGTTGTCATCTCAGCTTGAAGTTGTACTAAAGTTGTTGCATTGGAAATGTATTTTTAACAAAATGGATATCCATTCTACGTGGCATCTAATTTTTTTACAATCCACATTAGCATTGGAGATGCTCTTAGAATGTCATTTTTTTTTTAATCTTAATTTTCACACATTTCATTCATGTTTTTTTCTTCTAAACGTTACATTATACAAAAAATAAAGGAAAAATAAGTTTTGGAACTATATAAGTAATATAACGTTACATAATCACTTAATGTGTGAGCACATGTTAATATAATCTTTATTATTTATATATTTATTTTTTCATGCAGAGAGACAACTTATCCAAGAAAATTACCGAACTCATGGAACAGGTATTTTCTTATATTATTACACTCAAATTCTTACTATATATAATCACTTCACTTTTCTCTTTATTTTATTATGATTTGTGTTTTTATTGTCATTTTATTTTGAATGATTCTAAAATTCAATTATGAAACCATATATCTATCTTTTCATTCCAATTTATATGGCAGATGAATATGGATCAAACATCGCTAGTCGAATTTGAAAAAGAGAAAATAATATGAAGATGTAGAACAAATCGTAAAGATTGTATGAGTTGAACGTCAAGGGATCAAATATGACAATTATTTAAACAATTATAGTGTTGTTGTTGTTTGTTTAATTGGTTAATTTGCTTTACCAAAGATTTATTCAAACTTTGAAACTTTACCGTTATGGATATTTTTGAATTTCACCGTTGCTATGGATATTTTTGTGTGTGATATACTAAAATCCAATTGTCTGGTTAAGGTTAATTTTAATTTGGTTTATATTTGTGTTTAGCTTGTTACTTTCAAATGGCTTTTGAATAATTGGTATGAATTTTGATCAAATGTAATCAATCTAGGATTGTATGAACAATTCTAATCTACAACGAAAGGATCTCAGACTTAACATCCAAAACTTTTTAAACTGGAAAATGTGTTTCTTTGTTGTTTTTTGTTAGTTTTTCAAGGTGACAAAAGGAAATGATCATATTTTTGGGATTTTTTTTTTCTTTATGTGTTGCTACTTTGCAAGGGAGGCCGAATATGATGATGTTGTTTAACATGATTATCAAAATTAAAGAAATTAATAAAATGAAGTAATTTAATTTATATATATTAAAATCTGATTTTTTTTTTTATTAGGATGCGACTATATATACCAACACTATTACACCAGATCTCGTCGGAACTCCAAAGTTAAGCATGTTTGTGCAAGAGTAGTATATTGGTGACCTCATGGGATGTCCTCATTAAATAAATAAATAAATAAATAAATCTGTTTTTTGTTATTCATAAAATCTGATTATTTCAAAGGTGGAGATCCAATCTCCCTAGTTTCTCTTATTAAAACCAAATACACCAAGCAACCCTTAGATTACGACCAAATAAATGAATAGACGTTGAAGTCACATGATTTAAATCAGTTTTCTAAGATGATATTGCCTAACACTTGAAGAAATTACACACCTCATACTTTTCCAAAATAGGAGCACATGATTTTGGCCCTCCAAAAAAGTAAATTTGAAATTGTTTAAAAAAAAAAAGAAGGCATTTTGAAATACCAAAGATTGACGATATGAGGTTAGTCTGGTGGTAAATCTCTTACATATGCACCCAGATGCACCCCGAGGTTGCGGGGTTGAGTTCTCCCCTCTCCCCAAAAACCCCCGAATTTATATAATAGTGAAATACTTCAAAAAAAAATATATACCAAAGATTTTTAGATCTCGAAAATACAAAATTCAATTTTTCATTTTTTATTTTCTAAAAACATTTTCTCAAAAGTAACTTTAAAAATCATTCCAATTAAACAAGTTTGACATTGTTTGTGACAATTTATTTTGAACAAAAATTAGAACTTGTGAGAGAGAGGGGAAAAAAAAAAGAAATCAAGAAAAGACAAGTGTTCTATTTCACTTTGGGCTTGGGCCAACGTGAAATAAGTGGGGTACATACAATATTTTCTCCAAATCAAGGTACTAATGTAATTATTTGATTATAAGGTGAAATAAAATTTTAATACATGGTTAAAATCAATAACTAATAATTTTAAATAACTAATTTTGACAATTTCTTCTTAAAATATGTTTTTTCTAGAAGGCCTCCTAAAATAACTTTAAAATTTATATTTGCTATTTAATTTTGTAAAATGTTTACTTTGGTCCTCCCTAAATATTGTATTTTAGTTCATTACCTCCTAAAAAATTTCTTTTATGAATTTGTTGATAACATTTTTTTTTGTTATATTATGCAAAAATATAATTAAAAGTGTAAATGCATTTCATACTCTTCGAAGGAAATTTAAGGATCTAATAAGTCTTACAAATTAAAAACTTAACAAAACTATATAATTGTCAAAGAAATAAAATATGAGTGGTGCTATTGGCACACCCCCTACTGATCTATTTATGCCCCATTTGTTTAAATTTTGATTTAATTAAATAAAGTCAAATGTTTTTATTAATTTATTTTATTTATTTCCAAAACTACCCTTTTACTTATTTTTCAAACTTAATAAACCCATCTCTAATATGAGAGATGCTTCAGTACCTCTGGCTCAAGAGGTGAGTTGGCACGCCTCGCCAATAAATTTTGGACACATAATCATATTTTAAAATCCTAACAGTTATCATTGACAGGTCATAAAAAATTTTGACAAGTCAGAAATTCATAAACCTAAATATAATTTTAATCCTATAATTTACCCAGTTAACCTAATATCTCACTATTGGCGGTTTCTCCCATTCACGATCACTACCACTTTCATTTTAATGGCAGACTCCTCGTCTCTTCATCGCAACCTAAATCAATTACTTTACAATTTTTATTCGTTTCTCTATTTATCTCATGCTCTCACTTTCGTTTTCATCACAACACCACTTTCAAGGTTTTACTTTGGTTTGGTCTGAATCGAAAAATCCATGTTTTGGTTGTGAAACCCTCAAGCTATTTTCTTGATTTCGTTTATTTGGGTATTAAAATAGAAACCCCATTTTCATATAGTTTACTGTATATGAGACACCCAATTTTCGTAATTATTGGAGTTTGGAGAAGAAAAGGATTGTGTTTATGAAGATTGGAGCTATTAAATGAATAAAAAAAACCATTGAATCGAATGGAGGTCACCTTCAGGCTTCAGGCTTCAATGGAGGCCTCCATTTTTTTTTAATAAATAAATTAGTTTAAATCAATAAATGTTATCGGATTTATAAAAGTTTTTTATGTTTCCAGATTTATAATTTTTTTTTGAAATACAGATTAATATAAGTTTTAGTTATATTTTTTAATAACCAAATATATGAAAAGTTTAGTTGTGAGTTATAAAAATCCAGAGATGATAATGTCAAAAAAAAAAAAAAAAAAAATCCAGAGATGGAGATGTTGAGGCGAAGATGACAGTGAAAAATGATAAGAAGAAGAGATGATGAAAGAACTTTTTTTTATATTTTTTTATTTTAAGGAATGTGGGGTTTTATTAGATTTACTTTATAGATTTTTTTTTTTTCTCTTAAATTGTATGTCCCTTTTAGTAATTTTAATAAAAAAAATAATAATACTAAATATTTTAAACAAGTGGGGCATAAATAGATCGGTAGGGGGTGTGCCAATAGCACCACTCATAAAATATATATAATGCCCATTTGAATAGATAAGATGAGAAAAATAATTAATTTTTGATTGAATCACTATTTTAAAATACATCTTTAATAACAGTGGCATAATGGCATAACAAGGTGAAAAATTGAAAGTTGTTAAATAATCTCAATAGCAACTTACCAAATTTAAGTCAGTGAAAAAAATATATATTAAATTTAAATATTATGTCATTACTGATCACTCAAGTTTACTTCTTTTTCCGTACATGTAAATTTCCAAATCTTCTTTCTATATTAATTAATCTCTCCATTACAAAATCTATCTCTAACATTTCAGATATGTTTGTCCTAAAAAAATTTTCTTTTTCTATTTTTGGCATAACTCTACAAGATTATCTCCAACTACCTCTGCCTAATCTCGTTATACGATTTCTTCATCATCTCCTTACATTTTTAGACCATTAGATCTAACCCAGTTCTCTTTTTGAACTTCTTTTCTTGTTTCAAGAACAATTATATTATAATCTGTTCTGTTCTGTTGTATGAGATTAATGTTGTGGTCGTCTAAATTTCATTTCTTTTTCTTCTTGGCCAATTTCTCCCCAATTAAATTATAATCTACTGTCTTTCATTTCTCCTTTTTCTTTCACCGTTTCTCATCATTTTTTTTTTATAAAAAATTATTCAAATTCAGACAGAGAATTTGGGTTTCTGGGTATCCTCTATGGATGGCAAAATGTGGATCCATATCCAACCCAGGCCCAGATCCATAAAAAACCCACACAAAATGAATGGGTCTAGACCCGACCCGGAACCACTAAATGAACAGTTGGTTCGGATATGGACCCGACCCGCTTACCTTTCGGATTTTAACCGACCCGCCCGTGACCCGTTTTATACTTAATGCAATTATATGATAATGGGGTGAAATGAAATTTTCATATGGTTAGAAAAAAAAAAAAAAAATTTAAAGGACCAATTTTGACAATTTCCACTTAAAATATCTTTAAAATTTAAATTTTCTATTTAATTTGTAAAATGTTTACTTTGGCCCTCCCAAAATATTGTATTTAAGTACATTGTTTACTCCCAAGTACATTCATTTAATTATAAAAAGCCCTTTTTTCAAAAAAAAAAAAAAAAACAAAAAAAACAAAAACAAACATTATAAACATCTCTTTTATTAATTTGTGGATAAGATACATTTTTTTTTGTTATATTATGCAAAAATATAATTAAATGCGTAAATGTATTTCATACTCTTGAAGGAAATTAAATTTAAGGATCAAAATAATTCTATAAAAAAACTTGACAAAACTATATAATTGTCAAAGAAAAAAATATATAATGGCAATTTGAATCGATAAGGTGAGAAAAATAATTAAATTTAGGTTGAATATAATTAATGACGGGATTTGTGGAAACAAAGAGAGGGTGTTGTGGAAGTGGACTGATAGAAGCAACATATTTGTGTAATCTAACCACACCAACATGTGGAAACCCTCCACAATTCATATTCTGTGATAGCATCCACCCTACTCAATCAGGTTACCAATTCCTTAGTCAATACTTGGAAATTGAAATCCTTCCCAAGCTACTACTTCATCACAGTTGTTGATTTATTCAACTTGATGAATGAAAAACGTCTTATCTTATATTTTGATAAGAATCCAATGGATGAAGCTGTTGGGTCATGTTGTTATACATGACATGTGTATACAGTTAATATGGATTTTAATCTAAAAGTGTGAAAAATAAATTAATCACATATTTGGCTATAAAATCCTATTATGGGGAACCCTCTTCCAAAAAGTGGGAGCAACCTTCTCTTTGGTTGTGACTTGTGAGATCTGTAGGCTAAATGTATCCTCTCTTCGATAGTGGTAATAGTATTCCAGACTGTATTTGTAGAGTCTAATCTCGCAAGGTCCCGACAATAGTTGTAATTATAAAAAAATTAATAATTGTAAAGTTGTATTTTTTTAGGGAAAGTATCAAAATCATCCATGTTATTTAACCAAATATCAATTTAGTCCTTAATGTTCCATTGAGTATCAGAAAAATGAAACATCCATATTGTTTCAACTTGTAAACTAATCCTTGTGTATTGTTTCCATGAACTTTTCTGTTAAATTTTATACTAAAAAAAATATACTATTTTTCCCTTATGAATAGGATGAAAATAATATAAAATAAAAAACAAATATTTAATTTTGTATACTTTCAAATATATATATATATATATATATATATATATATATATATATATATAAGCGTTTTAAAAGCATTTTAACATGTCACGCCAAAGAACTTTCCTCTTCTTTTTATTTTTTATTTTTTATTTAAAAAAAAAAATCTCATACTGATTTTAATGTTATTGGAAAATATTAAGAGATTTTCCTAGTAAAAGTGATCAAAGTTATAGTTACATATTTTGAACTTGTTATATACTTATATGCAGAATAAATACATATTTATTATTGAAAGACATAAGGATTCATGATTCTGGAGAAATTTTTTGTTTTGATGGAGGAAGGAGTGAAGAAAAAAGAAAAAATAAAATACATGCATGAGGAATAAGGGAATTGGATCCCCTCCTCACCTCACTTTGTCCCCATATAAATCGATAGTTTTGATTAATTTTATTTTTTGGTAGGATAAATACATAAAAATTAATATAAATAATCAAAACAATTTATTTGTTATATTAGACACGTGACAATAGATTATAGAGGTGAGGACAATTAAAATGAGAAGAAAATCTAAACCATCAAATTCTATTTGGATCCTAAGATCATAAAAATGTGTTAAAAAAATTGGGGCCAATAGAATCCCGCGCATGTCATATGTAATTTGACGTGAAAAAAGATGGACATTGGCGCCGATTTTGTGTGACAAATGCATCAGACCAGATAAAGAGTGCACTAAGAGCATCCACAGTGGTGCCAAAATGAGACCCACTTTATCAAGACCCACTTTGGAACCCATCACATTCTTCCACAATGGTGTAAAATAAAACCCAAAAAAAGAGAGCCAAATGTGAGGTCCACCCAAGTAAACCCAAATTGGGTTTCACATTTGGAACTCAATTTGGGTCTTACCCAATGATTAGGTTGGGTTCCCAACACTTCCCAATCATTGGGTTGGGCTTATAAATATATATATATATATATTTATTTATTTATATAAAATAATTATATATAATGAAAAAATATAAATAAATTTAATATATATATATTTCAATTATTTAAATTTAAATATATTATTATTAACTTCAATAATTATATATATAATGAAAAAAATATAAATAAATTTAATTTCAATTATAAAATTTTAGTTCAATGAAATTAAAATAATTTAAATGAAAACATTAATTTTTTGAAGGTTTGGAATCGGAACCAAACCTTCAAAATCGGAATCGAAACCGAACCTTCAAAACCAAAACCGGAACCGAAACCGAAACCGAACCATCGGAACCGAAACCGGACCGGAACCCAACCGAACTAAACCGAACTGAAACCGGCGCCATGTCTAATCTTATACAATATTTTGTTTTAAATATTTATTTTTATTGTTGATGTAATTCGGTTGTGAAAAAATTATTTTAAATTAATCATAATTTGTTAAATAATTATTGAATATATATATATATATATATATATATAATATTTTAAAGAAGAGTAATGATTGTTTGGAAAAAAGTTAAAAAAGTGGATCCACTTTTACTTTTTCAATTGAACACCATTGTGGGAAAATGAGACCCAAATAAATAGGACCAAAATAAGAAGACCCATTTTTTACTATTCAAGACCCATTTTTGATGATGTGGCAATAAATGGGTCTTGAATAGTTGTGCTCCCATTGTGGATGCTCTAAAAAGTTGACCCCATTGACGGAGTCAGACTTGTGCATTCGAAGTTTCGAACACACGTGGCTACAAGTAGGTGGATTCAATTGTATCATAATTCATAAATGTATTGAAAATAACGAATGACGATTTGGATTATGTTTTCACCACTTTGTCTTTGTTTTGTTTTTCTTGTTGTCTCTACATAAAAATTATTCTATTTTGAATTAGAGCATCTATAATGCTATAATTTATTTTTGGGTATTCATTAATAACACATCAATATTTGTTTTCAATATAAATCAACTTGGGTAATATATGTGTGTATATATATATATATATATATATATATATATTGAGTCTCTCATGAGATATTCCTTATTTTAATTTCAGTGAAGACTATGACGAAATCAAATTGATTTTTTTAAATTTTGATCTGATTTTTTTTTTTTTTTTTTTTAATAATAAGTCTAATGAAATCTACTTATGAATAAAATTTGAAATTTTTAGAACTATTTATCCCAATTTTATTAAATATGGTGGCATCGGAAAATAGGTGAAATATAATAAAATTAAAGAAAAAGAGTTTTAATGTTTGAAAAATTCTCAAATTTTATTTATAGGTATATTTCAATGAACTTATCATTTACAAAAAAAATTCAAATCAAAATTCATAAAAATCGATGTGATTTCATCAAGGTCCTTACCGAAATTAAAATAAAGGATCCCTTATGAGGGTCTCACTCTTAAATATATATATATATATATTTATTTATTTATATTCATCTCCAATGCAATTATCTAGAAAAAAAAAAATGTATCCAATTTATTACCAATCACAATAAACATTTGTGTCACTCGACAATATGAGGTTGGCTCATTTTAATACCCCTAATACATACACCAAAATGTGGTGGGTTTGAGTCACTCCCCCTCTCCAAACCCATATTATTGTAATATATATATATATATATATATATATATATATATATATATATATATATTTTAAAAACATGGGTGTCGCTCTCTCCCCTCATTTATTTTGAAGTGAAAAACATTGGTGGAAAATAGTGAAAAATGCTGACTAGGATTTCTAGAAGAGTTTTTCAATTAAGAAATTCATCTCCATAATCTCTAAAAAAAAAAAGAAAAATTTACACATCGGCTCTATATTTATTTTAGATAATTACATTGGAGCGATTTTTTTTACCTTATTATCTATCCATCATGGTGACAATTTTTTTTTTAACAAATGCATAATAGCAAATATATCCGGCTAACAATGGATTCATAATAAAACATATAAATAAAAATTTGTGATTCTCTCCCCAAGTCTCTCTCTTCTCTCTAGGGTTTAGGGTTGCTTGTGGTGAAAGTAGTTAGGGGTTCATCAGAACTCTTGTTTTTGCTCCTTGTGAGTGGGGTTCGGGTTTTCTTGGGGATTTTCAAGATGAATGCGGAAGAGATTGTGAAACTTTGTGAATCTCTATCGTTGAAGGAAAACGAGGGACCTTTGATACAGATGCGTAGGGACCTATCCAATGATGGAGGGAAGCGCCTTGCTTTAAGGCTGATTGGAAAACTCATGGCAAACAAGCCAATGAATAGAGACGCTTTTCTGATAGTAATGCCAAAGATCTGGAGAACACTAGAAGGTTTTAAGATTGAGATTATTGACGGAAACACTTTCTCTTTTACTTTTAAGAACGAAGATGATCGAAGGAGGATTTTTCAGGGTGGACCGTGGAGGTTTGACAATGCTCTCTTGGTGTTGGAGGAACCTAAAGGCAAAAGAGACATCTAGGACATGAGATTTGATAGGGTTGCTTTCTGGGTTCAGATTCATAGAGTTCCTCTCATTTGCATGACTGCGGATATCAAACGTTTCTTAGGTGGCTTAATTGGTGAGGTAAAAGAGGTTGATGATGGTGGAACTGGGGACTGCGTGGGGAAGTATATCTGGGTTAGGGTTATCATTGATGTGACTAAACCGTTGTGTCGTATACTGAGAGTGGTCGTCTTGCAGGATGGTTCTGAATCCACTATGTTATTATGATATGAGAATCTTCCTAACTATTGCTTCCGGTGTGGGAGGTTGGGACATGTTGTCCGAGATTGCTCTATGAAGGGACCTGATGGTCCAGAGGACTTCAACAAACTATACGGGCCATGGTTGAAAGCCAATAGCCCTCTTAAGTTCGGGCAAGGACGCAGTAGAGGTGAGGGGTTCCAATCCAGCGATCGTAATAGATGGGGTGGTCAATCTGGCGTATCTAATGAGAAAGCTAAGGGGGGTGGGACGACACAGATAGGTGATCGAAATCTATCAACGGGTACGGTGGCAGAGTCCTAGATTCCAGAGGACAGGGGTCGAGCGGTTCGGAAGGAAGTTGTAGGTCGTGATCTTAGAGATAGGATTTGTCAAGATAGAGAAAATTCAAGGATATAGGTTAAGGCACGCAAGAATCTCGACAAAGAATTTGAATTTGAATTAGAAGTGGGTACTGTGCTCGATATGGACTCTATTCCGTCTGTGGCGGGTGTCAGTCAACAGAGAGTGGCGGTTTGTAGTGTGAAGGATACGATTTCCAATAATTTAGGCCAGACAATTATAAAGGGTCCAGTTATTAGGCAAGTTGAGCCTCAGGGTTCCTTTTCACATCTGCCTAAAAGTTATAGTGAGGAGATAAATGACTTGAGGGGCCAGAAAGTGATATTGGGGCTTGGGGTGAGGACTTAGGTCCGAAATTGTTTAATAATTTAAATTTGAGCAATGTCGAGATGGAGGTTGATAGTGGAATTGGGAAAGGTGCTGAGTCTACGATATCGGGTCCAGTCCAGGGGTTTATTAAAAGCATGTCGATAGAGACTAATAATGGGGTGGGGCCTAAGGTGGGGAAATGGAAAAGATGGGCTAGAGATGGAATGAGGTTTACGGAGGGGGTACAATCAGAGGTCCAACTGGGAAAACGCATGTTGTCTAGTGCATGTGATGGTGATGCGCAGGAACCAAAATTTACCAAGGGTTGTGATGGTGCTCGCATTGTCTCTGATGTTTCATCGGTAGGTCGGCCTTCACCCGCTTGCCGATCGCCATGAAAATATTAGTGTTGAACGTCTGGGGATTGGGGCGTTCTCGGGCATTCCAGGCCCTCCTGCTTTTGAAACAGTCTCATAATCCTGATGTTGTTTTTCTTATTGAGATGAAGGCTGATCGATTTCCCATGGAGGTTGTTAAAGTTAAGTTAGGTTTTGATAATAAGCTTGTGGTGGAGAATATTGGTCGTAGTGGCAGGCTATGTCTTTTGTGGTCGAATCAGGTTGATGTAAGTCTGCTTTCCTATTCGCAATTTCATATTGATGTTCAGGTTAAGTCTCATAGGAATGCTTTGTGGAGATGGACGAGTTTCTATGGGAATCCAGAACCGAGTCAGAGGTATCATGGGTGGACACTGTTGCGATGGTTGTGTGGTCTCTCGAACCTTCCTTGGGTTTGTGTGGGGGATTTTAACAAAATTCTTAGCAGCGATGAGAAGTCAAGAGAAATTTCGAAGTCGAGAATCCAGATTGAGAATTTTTGAGATACTCTTGATGAGTGTGGGCTACAGGACCTTGGTTTTACGGGGCCTTCTTTTACTTGGTGCAACAAGCGGGATGGGGAAAAGATGATCCAAGAAAGGCTTGATAAGTGTGTTTGTAATTTTCAATGGAAGTCGCTATTTCGGGGTGCCATAGTGCAACATCTGGAATATTGGAGATTCGACCACCGTCCGTTGCTTCTTGATGTGCGTGAGGTTCTGCTGGTGGATGCACCAAACAACTCTAGGGTCGCTTGGCGCTTCCACTTTGAAGAGTGGTGGGCGGACAGGGAGATTTGTGCAGAGATAGTTACTAATTCTTTTAATAATTTGGATAATTTGCATGGCATGCATGGCTTGGTCGTGGGGCTTGATTGTTGTGTTACTAATCTTTCTCAGTGGTATACAATTAATAGGCAGTCTTTGTTTAGAGATATTAAGCTCAAGTATGAGGAGCTGCGTCTGGTTTCTTCTAATATTCAGCTGGGTTCTTGGAAAATTATTCTTAAAGTGGAAAGTGAATTGGACTCGTTGCTGGCTCAGGAGGAAACTTATTGGAGGCAACGGTCAAGAGAATTATGGCTGAAAAATAGAGACAGGAATTCAAAATATTTCCATTCTAAAGCATTGTCTCGACGTGTCCGTAACAACATTTCGGGGCTGTATGATTGCTTAGGTTGCTGGACAGATAATAAGTCTGAGATGGTGCATATTATTGAGGACTATTTTACAGGGATGTTTAGGTCGATGTCCCCCTCTGATCATGATCTGCAGTTGGTCCTAGATTGTGTAAATCCCTGCCTCTCAGAGAGTAGTAAGGCGTTACTTGATTCTAATTTTTCTGCTAGTGACATTCGGAAAGCTGTTTTTGATATGCATCCTTCTAAAGCCCCTGGTCCGGACGGCCTCCCGGCTTCCTTTTTCAGAAGTTTTGGTCCACGGTTGGCGGGCAGGTGACAGAGGCGTGCCTGAGTGTTCTTAATGGTGGGCTTGAGCTGAATGAGGTTAATAAAACTCTTATAACTCTTATCTCTAAGGTGAAGCCAGCGGTGAGAATGGGTGATTTTCGTCATATTAGCTTGTGTAATGTGGTGTATAAGGTGGTGTCCAAGGCTCTTGCTAATCGTGTCCGTGGTGTCCTAGATGAAGTTATTTCTGAAAACCAAAGTGCTTTTATACCGGGTCGGCTGATCTCGGACAATGCTATCATCGGTTTCGAGTGCATGCATGCCCTTAGGAGGAAGAAAAAGGGGCGCACGGGTGCTTTAGCTCTCAAGCTTGACATGTCTAAGCTTATGACAGGGTGGAATGGAACTTCCTTGCTGAAATGATGAGAAAGTTGGGTTTTTCGGATGGGTGGGTGAACCGTATTATGAAATGTGTGTGCTCGGTCTCCTTTTCGTTTCTTGTCAATGGAGAGGTTTGTGGCTCGGTGATTCCCACTCGTGGTCTTTGCCAAGGGGATCCACTTTCCCCTTATCTCTTTCTTATATGTGTGGAAGGTCTATCTTGTTTATTCCGTAAGACGGAAAGTGTGGGTGACATTTTTGGCTTCCAGTGCAGCAGGCAGGGGCCTATTATTTCCCATTTGTTTTTCGCAGATGATTCGATGATCTTTACCAAGGCTTCTGAGAAGGATTGTCATACTATCAAACGTGTGTTGGAGATTTATGGTAAGGCTTCTGGTCAAGTTGTTAATTTTGACAAGTCTGCTCTGTGTGTGAGTATGAAGGTTTCTAGGAGTAGGGCTCGCTCCTGTGCTTCTATTATTGGGGTTCAACTAGTTGGGTGTCATGAGCGCTATCTTGGTCTCCCTAGTTTTGCAGGGAGAAATAAAAAAGAGTTGTTCTCGTCCATTAAGGACAGGGTCTGGAATAGATTGATGGGTTGGCAGAATAAGCTCTTCTCGATGGGTGGTAAAGAGGTTCTTATTAAGGCTGTGGTCCAGAGCATCCCCACTTACTCCATGTCGCTGTTTAGGATCCCGTGCAGCTTGGTTAGGGAGCTTCATCGATTGAGTGCTCGGTTTTGGTGGGGTTCTAGTGATGAGAGGCGGAGGTTCCATTGGGGGTCTTGGCAGAAGTTGTGTCTTTCTAAGGATAAGGGTGGTTTAAGGTTAAGAGATTTGGCGATTTTCAACAAAGCTCTCCTTGCTAAGCAATGTTGGAGGTTTATTCACCATCCTAATTCTTTGGCTGCGAGGGTTTTAAAGACGTGTTACTTTCCTGATTCGTCCATGTTTGAGGCTAATTGCGGTTCTTCTTGTTCTTTTCTTTGGAAGAGTTTTATATGGGGTAGAGAACTCATTGCAGAAGGGGCTAGATGGCGTATTGGCAATGGTTCCTCGGTGAAGATTTATTCTGATAGGTAGATCCCGAAGCCTACCTCTTTTAAGGTTGTTTCTCTTGCCCGGTTGAATGCCTCTACCACGGTTGCCGAGCTTAAGTTACCGTCGAGGTCTTGGAATGATGCTCTGGTCCGTTCTTCGTTTCTTCCTGAGGAGGCTTCGTTGATCCTTAGTATCCCTTGTTCGTCTAGTTCTCTGAATGATTATATTACTTTAAGAGTGGTTATCACTTGGGGTTTTCTTGTGATTCTAATCCTAGCTCGTCTGGTCTCTTTGGGTTGGAATCTTGATGGTAGTATTTATGGAGGATTAAGACCCCTCCCAAGGTGAAGCTCTTTCTTTGGCGTGCTTGTCATGAATGGATCCCTACAAATGGCAACTTGTTTAATCATGGGATTCCCATGGTCGAGTTGTGTGGGCGGTGTCATAGAGATCCAGAGTCGTCTATCCATGCTCTTTAGAGCTGCTCTAAGCTAAAGATGTTCAGAGCCATATGGCCTCACTTAAAGGATGTCCAGTTTCAGCCTAGTATGAGATTCTTGGATTTTATTATTAAGTGTAAATCCCTGTTGTCGTCTGATGATTTTGAGGTGCTATTTGTCTCTCTTTGGGGGGTGTGGTTCTTAAGGAATAGTGTTGTGCATAGTGTAAGGTGGTTGTTGTGAATGATGTTGTGCCTTGGGCTGTGGCGTTTCAAGATGAGTTTCGGAATGCAAATGAGGCTGCTGCATCCAATTCTACTTCTCGTAACTTAGTTGCTAACTCTTGGCGGCCACCGGACAGAGGTCACTATAAGGCGAATTCGGACGCTGCGCTGGACTTGGTTAACGGTAAGGTTGGTGTTGGGATTGTCATTCGGAATTTCGTGGGTGAAGTTCTTGCTTCCTACGCTCAGCCTTTCCCTACTGTCCTGTCTCCTGCTTTGGCAGAGGCCATTGCTATTTTTAGAGGCTTCATTTTTGCTAGGGAGTCGGGGATCCTTCCGTGTACGATGGAGTCTGATGCCCAAGTGGTGGTCAAGCTGATCAATGATGCGTGTATTCCCCTCTCGGATATTGGGATTATCATCAAGGATATCATCTCGTTTTTGGATTGCCATCCTGGTTGTAAAGTGGTTTGTGCTCCTAGGCAAGCCAATTCGGTAGCCCATGGTCTTGCGAAACTTGGGCTTTCTTTAGATAATGCTTTATATTGGATGGAGGAGGCCCCATCTCGTGTGGCTCCGTTTGTTCTGGGCAATTGCCCACCTCAGGTGTAATCCGGTTTTCTTTTGCATAATAGCTTGCTTTTCTCAAAAAAAATATATATATATATATATATATATATATATATATATATATATATATATATATATCCGGCTAACTTTACCTTATTTTGTATGTAATACTAATTTTTACCAAAACCTTTAAATTTTATCGGATCAAATAACACATTTTAAATTAAATATTTACATTTAACTAAAAAAATATGAATGCATGATTCTTTTCTCAAAAATATAGGTCTGTTGTGCTTATACCGACAAATGAATGAATGATACACATGCGAGTAACTCAAGTTGTAGTTGCGGAGAAGGAATTATAATAATATTATTATAAAAATTGAAGACGTACAAATACGAAATTGCCAATATACGGCCAACCCATCTTGCCTGGAGGAAGATTTTTGGGTTTGTTGTTGAAGAGAAGGTATGCGAAAAATATCGAAACTAAGAGAGTGATCGATAGAATCATCAAGAACTCCATTGTTGTTGATGATTAGAGCTTGATGTTTGAGATTGGAATCCAGTGGTACGTTACTACTTGTTATATACAACAATAGCTAGTAATTAAAAAAAAAAAAAAAAAAAAATTACAAATCAACTTGACCGACTACACATTCAAAGTAAACGTATAGGAAATTGCCAAGTCAATTTCTTAGCCTAAATATAAAATTCTACATAACAATTAACAACTGACTTTTCAAATCTCTCAAGCTCATGTACTCAACTGTTTAGTGGGTGAGCTTAATTTCTTTCGGCTGCTGCAGACCTTAATGGGTTTATTATATATTCTGGTCAAGCCGATATAAATTATAAGCTTACTGGGTTAACCAGAGGATTCATATAACTATTTTCACAACATAAGGGCGTGTTTGGTATCGTTTTTAAAATGGTGTTTTTGAAAACTTAAAAAAAAAAAAAAAATGGAAATCAAGTTTTTCAAATGTTGTTTTTAAAAATGTACGTAATGTGTTTGGTAGTGTTTTTTAAAAAGTAGTTTTTTGAAACGGAAAACGATGTAAAAGTGTTTGATTGTTATTTTTAAAATAGGTAAAGTAGTCGTTTGAAGGAAAAAGTTGTTTTTAACTTTTTAGTTATACATTTCAAAAAGTTGTTTTTTGTTTTCAAAAACAGTTTTATAAAACGTGTAAACAAACAACATTAAAGTTGTTTTTTATTTTTAAAAACGGAAACCATTTTTAAAAATGGTTCAAAACAGCACCTAGTATTTTTTTAATTTTTTTAAAACCACGTTAGTATTTTTATATGTAAGGCGAGATCCGAACTCGACTCAATTGATCAGAGTTAAAGATTTTAGGGTTAATTGCACTAACTTACCCTAAGTATATACATAATTGCACTAAAACCAGAAAAATTATCATAATAACAAAAACATACCCTCTGACCGTTGACTAACGGTTGACTACTGTTAGTTAACATCAGCTAAGGGACAATTTAGTCATTGTCTCAGTGCCAATAAGTAAATAAAGGGTTAATTGCACTAACTTACCCTAAGTATATGCATAATTGCACTAAAACTGGAAAAACTATCATAATAACATAAACATACCCTCCGACTGTTGACTAACGGTTGACTACTGTTAATTAGCAATAACAGAGGAGCAATTACACTTTTGCCCTTACCAACTACATTAATTAATTAAATATAATGAAAAATGAAAAAAAAATATAATGATTAAAAAAAAATAATTAAAAAATCCATTACCACATTTGGATTGCAACAAACAAATCTTATAAATAATTAATATTTTCTTTTTGTAAATAAATATGATAAAAAAAAAATTCTAAAAAATAAAAGAAAATTTTGGGAAGAGATCTGAAAAATTCCAAATCTCCTCCAAACTCCCTCAAACGGTAGAGATGGAGCAGTGGACTCTAAAATGGACCCACCCGATTTTGACCCTTACACCACCGCAACCAATTCTTCGATGGCCACACCACCACAACAACAATTCGTCGATGGAGGAGATTGATCCATTGGATCATTTAATGGAGGTGTCTCATCCATCTCTTTGTCGTTGTAAAACGCAGAAAAAAAAAAAAAAAAAAAAAAAAAAAAAGGTTATGGCCTCCACCATCACAAAGACGAGAGGCCCACCGTGAAAAAAGAGGTGGAAGATCTGTCTGACTGTCTTTTCAATTATATATATATTTTTAATTTTCAATAAATGAAATATTCAAATATTATTTATTTTAGGGATAATTATAACATAAAATAACTAAGGGCATTTTAGACATTTATACTAATAAGTTGGTCAACATTTAATTTAAACGGAATTCAACTAACGGTAGGGGAGGTTTATGCAATTACCCCATTAATTAATGTAGTTGGTAAGGGCAAAAGTGTAATTGCTCCTCTTTTATTGCTAATTAACGGTAGTTAACCGTTAGTCAACGATCAGAGGGTATGTTTGTGTTATTATGATAGTTTTTCCGGTTTTAGTGCAATTATGCATATACTTAGGGTAAGTTAGTGCAATTAACCCAAGATTTTAATATAATTAGAGCATCTCCAACAATCTACCTTGGAGACCCCCTTAAATAAAGGTGGATGTTGATATAAGGGGCCATTAAGGGAGTATGTGCTCCAACAATACTCCCTTAAATGGTCCCTTTAATAATTTATTATTATTATTTAAATGTTTGATGTTGTGTAATAAATATTATATGGAGTTTTTAAGAAATAAAATAATCTTAAATAGGTGGAGCCCACTTTAAGGGGGTCTAAAAACACCCCTTAATTAAGGGAGTGAACTCCACTTGAACACAATTAAGGGGGTCAGTTAGGGAGTTGTTGGAGTTGTAAAAATACACATACTCCCTTAATTAAGTTAAGGGATGTCATTAAAGGAGTCTGTTGGAGATGCTCTTAAACAGGGAAAGTGGCAACCCGAGAAATATGGACCACAAGTGTTGAATACGGAATTATACTAAACGGGCATTTCTGAATACGTACAAATGAAGATCCGTCCAAAGTTGCATTGCATCCAAGTATCCAACAAGCCACCATTGCACTCTAAAAGACTAAAACATGAACAACAACAATAGGCAGCTCGTGTTCTCTTCAACCTCTTCTGGGAAAAATCAGTGGTCTGATGAGATGACTAGCGCCTTCGTCAGACCAGACCTATTGGCCTCTTTTAAATTGATCTAGGTTTTATTCAATATTGTTTAGTTTTTAATTTTAATTTTTATTTTCACAGGAGATTTTTCTCCTTCTTCGATAGCAGTTGTCCCAGATTCCGATTCACAATTTTTTTTTTCTCCTCTCTATCAAGATTCAACAAAAGTTTCAACTTTTTTCCAAAGTTTCAAATTTTTTTCCAGAGGGTCATTTTTGGAAATGAAAATGTTGTTAGGAATGGAATGGCCTTTCCACTGGATTGCGGATGGAAAGGCCATTCCACCATTTTGGTGGAAACCCAATTCCATTGGAATGGTCTTTCCATTGAATTTTTGTAAACCAAACATTTGGAATGGAATGGTTTCCATTCCTTTCCTTTCCATTCTAGTGAACCAAACATAGCCTAAGTTTCAACTTAGTCATGGTGATTAATTTAATATAAAATTAATTAAAAAAAATGAGTGAAAATCTCTTATGTTGATTATTAATTAGGATGAAAAACTTGGGATTATAATTTAAATATGGGAATGGCCATTTTGATACCAAATGAATAAGAAGTTAACGGTGTTATAACGGAGTTTGATGGAATGACCATCAGTGTCACAAAGTTCATCAAAAATGACCATTTTGGAACAATTTTCCAATCTAGTGGCCATTTTGATAGTGTGTCATCAATTCAATGGCCACCGGGGTAATTATCTCTTATTTTTTTCATTATAAGTGGATTGATATGATGCATTTTATGAATTTTTTTAGTAGAATTTCACTTAACTCCCATTTTTATTGCGATTTGTTACCTTTATAAATGTCTTTACCATTTTCATCACTTTAGTCCCTCATTTATTCAAAGTCCATCATTTTGGTCCTTTGAACAAATATTTAACAGTCAACTATAACAGATTGTGTTAAAGTATAATTTTACCCTTTTTACTATTTACTTTAATTAAAATGGTAGTTTTACTTTAATTTTTTTTTTTTTAAACTTTAGCATTTATATACCATTGTTACACAATATTATTTATTATTTTAATAACACACTTTAAATTTTTACAACTTTACAATTAAATTAATTGCCCAAAATGCCATCATTACACAAAATTATTTACTTTTTTGCCATTAAATATTTTATTAAAAAAAAACATTACTCAAACTAAATTTTTATTTTTTACACCTTTATTTTATTTAAAACGTGCCATTGTATGTGTGGATAATATGTCATAGGACTGAAATACCCTTATAACTGTTATCTTTGACTAACAATGGACTAACGGAAGGATTAAAATAATGGATTTAGGATAAAGGAGGGACTAAAGTGAAAAAAATAGAAAGGACATTTATAAAGGTGAAAAATCATAAAAACGATGGGACTTAAAGTGAAATTCTACCTTCTTTTTTTTTTACACGTCAACCCATTTGTTATATGAATTTCAGAACAGAGTATGGACTTGGTCAAGTAATTCGCATTAATGTACATATGACCAGGGGCGGACCCACCTTAAGGTTAGGTGGGGCCCGTGCCCTACCTTAATTTCTTTTAAAAAATTTATTTAGTTTTCATATATATATATATATATATATATATATATATATATTAATTAACACTTAATTCATATAATTATCGATATCACAGTTGGTATTGTGTTCATTTTCTACCTTACCTATGAGGTGTTTTACTTCCACCATTTACACTTTTTAAGCAAATTAAATATCTTTTTTCTTTAATTAATTCAATTTTATCTTGTAATTTTAATACTTTTTTAATTTACTATGTTTTCCAATTCTTTTCTCAAATTTTCATCTCCTTCTAAAATAAAATAATTTACTTTCTCTTTCTCTGCCTTGACAACTTCTTAACTACCTTTAATCTATGTCTACTTAATTCAATTTTATTTTATATTAAATTATATATTATTATTTTGAACTTTTATTATTTCTAATAATTTTAGTTTGACATACCTAACACATCCAATCAATGCACTTTAAAATCTCAAATGTTAATTTTTTGTATTAAAATAGTCCATATACCTTAATATTTTTCTTTATTTTATAATTTTAATGTTTTCAGAATCAATAAATCAATAATTTACCAATAATTAGAAAGAAAAAAAAAATCAAAAATATGTTTAGTAATATTTATTAATCAATTATTTTTGTATAATTTTAAAGTGAATTCATTATAAATACAAAAAATAAAAATAAAAAAATTTCTTATGTTGTTTTTCTTGTTATAATTTTTTTTTTTTAATATCCCGTTTCTTGTTTTTATTTATTTATTTTAATGTAAGATTATTTAGTTTATTTATTTATTTTTTGAAATGATTATTTACTATTTAGTTCATCCTAAGTATATGTTCTATTTGTTTTATTTTATCTAAACTTCGTTATACCATCAATTTTTCTCCATTTTACAATTACCTTTATTTTTCAAGAATTTTTTTATATAATTGTTATTTTGTTCAAGTACCCCACCTGATTAAAATTCCTGGGTCCGCCACTGCATATTACAATATGAGTGGTACATTTAATGTAATTGAAAGGTTAGAATTTGAAAAGAATGGTCTTCCTTTGAAATGGAAATTCTTAAGGTTAGAAATGATATCATCTTTTCATGTATAAATTATAAAAATCAACACGGAAGAAATTATAAAAATCAACACGGAAGAAAGTTCGGGAAGTCTACTAGGAAACAACACAACTGGAAAAAAGTAATCTAATTGGAGAGACCTATTTGGTGTGAATCTAACAAGTTTCTTAATCGATTTCAACACGTTATAGTCTCGGGGTGTAGCTCAGCTAGTAGATGGATGATTTTAGGGTTTTGGCAAATAACTTCCAAGTCAGTTTCAAAAAAATACATGGTCTAGATAGGTGGATAGATAGATATTGTCAATAAAATAAAATAAAATAAAATAAAATAAAAATCAACACTATATTTACAAATACAAAGCATAGCAGCCCTACCGCTGCCAATGTGTTAGTAGTAAAAAAACATCCATTTAACCTAACAATATATCATGTTCGAGTCGTCAAACTTGCATATGATATATATATATATACAATACTTCTCTAATCAGGACTGTCCTGACTTTATAATTTCAGGATGTTCAATCACAGTCACACATTCACAGTGGGTCCACAACCTCATATTAACAAATACCCACACCCAATATGAATGTATGGC
The DNA here is from genome assembly GCA_030490815.1 of Acer saccharum. Classification (NCBI taxonomy): domain Eukaryota; kingdom Viridiplantae; phylum Streptophyta; class Magnoliopsida; order Sapindales; family Sapindaceae; genus Acer; species Acer saccharum. The sequence continues at coordinate 534,451 of CM059878.1, forward strand.
TGTGTTGGAACTTGAACATCTTTAATTTATAATTTCAAAACGTCCTTACTAGAGAACCATATATATATATATATATATGAGGGCTGCTACATACAACCGGGGTTGCGGCACCGCCGTGGCCCCTAGTGCAAAAAAATGAAAAATATGTGGGACTCGCGTAATAAATACATAGGACTCATGTGTTTTTTTTCTTTTTTACACTACGGGGCTGCACGGTGCCGTGACCCCAGTTGTACACGGTGTTTCTCTCTCTCTCTCTCTCTCTATATATATATATATATATAAGCATAGCAGCCACACAGTTGCGGGACGTACCATAAACGAACGAATATTGCCCACTTGACGTTTCTCTAATATTTCTATAAGCAATAGAAAGTTCTTGGTCTTGGACTCTTGTCTTGACTTGGCCAAAAGTCCTTATACGTAGTTGTTGCTCCTTTCTTGAATTTTGATTGGAGCATACATACCTTCTTCCACATCCAGTACTTGTACATATATAAACCATGTCACCTAGACACAATTCAAAGCATCTAAAAATCTCATTTCTGGAAAATTGTTTTTTTTTTTTTTTTTTTTTGAGACAGGACATTTTGTAACTTCTAAAACTTGAAAACAGAAACAGAGAAATGGCTTCTGGGTTGATGGAGGTGCAGCTGGTCAGTGCAAAAGGCCTCAAATGCACTGATTGCTTTGGTATGTTTTTGTCTTTTTTGTTTGTTTTTAGTTTTGCATATGCATCAATGTAAGTTTAGAGGGGTTTAGTTTCTAATACTATACACGAACTGTATCTTTATAGATCCTGTATAGTACCATAACCCAGTTTAGAGAAGGAGAAAAAGAGTTCTTGGCATGATCAACAAGTTTGATATGTTTTTCGTGATTTGATTATGTGAATGATACACATGCTCATGTATGTTTTTGTATTTGTTGATATGTGACAGGAAAAATTGATCCCTATGTTGTGATACAATACAAGACACAACAACATAAAAGCAGTGTGGCCCAAGGTCAGGGTAAGAATCCGACATGGAATGAGAAATTCGTGTTCAGGGCGGAGTATCCGGGGAATGGTGCCCCATACAAGCTCATCTTAAAAATCATGGACAGGGATACCTTCTCCAAGGACGACTTCCTCGGTGAAGCCACGTAAGACCATATTTATTATTGCAATTATATATATGTGACAGTCTAGACCTATCAAATAGATATTGTCTATTTTGGGTTCATCTTTGAATGTGTCATGAAACCTCGATATGTTTTTTTGTGTAGAATCTACGTGGAGGATTTATTGGCTCTAGGTGCGGAAAATGGAACAGCTGAACTACCTCTACTAAAGTATAGCGTGGTTCTTGCTGACAAAACTTATCGCGGAGAGATTCAAGTTGGTGTCACTTTCACTCGAAAGGTATCGTACTCTTAGCATTTTCATGACAACTATATATGGTGTTGAAATTATTCGTGTCGTGTTCGTGTTGAAACTTATCTTGTTTTGTTGACATGATTGTTGTTGTTTTTCTGGATTCCACAGGTTGAAAAAGTAACTGATCATCTTGGAGAAGAGTTTGGAGGTTGGAAGCAAAGTGTTTTTTAATCAGTTCTTAGTTGATTGATGTGCAAGTTAATTTGTTATGCATATGATTTTTGTGCATTACAAATTTCTCAGTTTTAGTTTTTTGATTTGATTCTTTCATTATACAATACATGTAGGTGTAACAGCAAAATCATTGAATGCAATATGTGAATAATAATTTACCAAAATCTCTTTCTCATTCATTTCTCAAAATTAGAGTCGACATACATTGTCATTCACTCATTCAAATCACACAATAATTCCGATTACCAACAAGTCAACAACCTTAATGAAAAGTGAAGACATGAGCTCAAACTAAATATACTAATATTGGGTTTTTTTTTTTTTTTTTTTTTTTTTTTTCAAACTCAATCAAACACGAACCCACTATTAATTGAAATTTCACAACCAAACGCACGTCCACAGGTTATATATATTATCAAAATCCATAACCGACCATCACGGTTTGATTTGGATGGGTGTTCGTGGGTTCGGTTGAAATATATTGTCATCTCTAGTCATAACATGCAAAGGCGGCTTTAATTAATGCAATTGAAATGGTCACTCTGAATTAATTTATGTTAGGTCATGACATTAATTTATGAGTGGTCATTAGCTTTTAATGTAATTGAAATGGTCATTAAAGTAAGGCAAATGGAATCAGAATTTGAAAAGAATGGTCTACCTATGAAATGACATTTTTTTTTTAAGGTTAGATAGAAGGATCAAGATCCTCTCCTTATCTTGTTTTTCCTTGACTTTCCATAATTCAATGACACATAAACAAAATACAATATACATGGTCAAGAAATGATATCATCTTTGCATATTATATGTATTAAATTACAAGCTAAGTCAACATGAAAGAAAGTTTGGGAAGTAAACTTTTGGAAAAAAGTAATCGAATTGAAATTAAAGGCCTATTTGGTGTGAATCTAATAAATTTCAACACGTGACAATTTACATATACAAACCACAGCAGCCACACAATTGCAGTAACATAATTCAATGAATATTGCCCACTAGACATTTCTCTAATATTTCATTGGGCAATAGAAACTTCTTGTACTCTTGACTTGGCCAAAAGTTCTATGATATTTCGTTGGAGATCCATTAAGAAGAAGATAAAAAAACCAAAAAAATTTGACAATAAGCCTCGGGTGCCCTACCTAAGACTTATTTAAGGTTATCTGATACTTAATTCTTTGACAACAATTACCTTCTTTAAAAAAATTTAAAAAAAAATCATCCAATACTAAGTCTATCGAATAAGTCCCATTAAGTCTCTTATAAGAAAAAATAAGTATTAGAGACACAAATCTGTCTCAGATACGTAAATATTAGTCTCGAATACGTCCCATTAAATCTTGGAAACATAAATAAGTCTCGAAAACTGTTAATTTCAGTCTCGGTTTACTGTTCATCTTCTCAAACACACCGATTCCAAACCCTAGCCGTAGAAAAAAATAAAATACCCTAACCTAATAGAAATCAAACCCTAGAAATTAAAATTGTAACTCTAACAGTCTAACAACAATTAAAAACTTCCAACAACAAATCAAACCCTGATCAACATCTAATCAAGACCAAATAAGTACTCATCAAATAACATCTAATCTAGACCAAATAACAACGGCCGAGGAAGGATTCTTTGGTCGTGGTCTACCGCTCGGCATCATGCCATCATCATCGCAATCACCATCTCCGTATGCATGTTTGGGGTTGCCGACTGTTCACGAGAATTTTCTCTCTCTAACATCACAATAAATCTCTCTAAAACTTCAAAGTGAAATTAAAAAAAAAAAATGAAGAAGCAAAAAAACAAAATGAAAAGTAAAAGGTGACGTAATAAGTGCTATTTAAACTTAGATTGTTAAAGTAGTTATAATCACAAAAGTGCAACCTCAAAGCTATATATTTAAATAACCCCTTCTTCTTCTTTTTTATTTTTATTTTTATTTTTATTTTTATTTATTTTTATTTTTATAGTATATATTTATCCATTTATCTAGATCAGGTATTTTTTTGAAGTTTTTACTATTGGTAGGATTCGAAAATCATTTGTCCAATTTAAAGAAACCTGTTTGATTAATATATTAGGAATAATTTAAAACATATTTGGTGTGAGGCTAAATTTGTTAAATAATACACTTTACGGCTTTACGAAGACTATTTACGGTCACTGTCAATTGATGCGGGTTGCAGATTTTTTATTTTATTTTTTAACTATCTTAATATTTTGGACCTACCACGGTTAACTTCATCTAATTAAACTATTTTATTAGCTTTTGCCTTTTATAAATATATATATATTTATATTTATATTTATATATTTATATAGTCTTTCTATTATCAATTCGTCCTGAAAATAAATATATCTGGACGAAGAATGTGGACCACAGATTATGGAGAAGTTTTGATAAGTGCATACATTTTGAGCCAAAGTATGTAAATTTAGTGATCCACATTCTTCGTCCTGATATATTTATTGTCAGCACAAACTAATAATAGAAAATATGTGTATATATATATATATATATAGAAATTATATTATCACTTTGAACTAACAAAAGTTATATCAGTTCCTTGTATGTGGGCCACTGGATTTAAATACTTTGACTTGACTGTATACACTTGTCAGTCAAAGTATTTAAATCCAGTGGCCCACATACAAGGAACTGATATAACTTTTGTCAGTTCGAATTAATAATAAAAAGACTGTATATATATATATATATATAATTGAAATGAGATTGAGATTAATACTAAAATGAAACTGGATTGGACCAGATAAATTAAGAGTAATGCTACACAACCCAAAAATTTAGCCCAAATTTCAACTCAAATGATGTGGCAAGTGAGTTGTCATATGATATGGTTAATGAAAAAACCACTTGCCACATCATTTGGGTTAAATTTTTGGGTTGTCTAACATTAATGATAAATTAATGATACAATTTTTGTAAATGACGAGATGCAGTTGGTTTGGTAGTAAAACTCATCACACTTACACCACGACTCCACGAGGTTGTGGGTTCGAGTTCTCCCCTCCTCTAAAAAAAACCTTGAATTAATGTAATACTTCAAAATATATATTTATATAATTTTTTCAAATAAAAAAATTAGATGAAATAATTTTTTTTATATATAATCTGTAATATTTAAATACTAGTGTGGTTGCTGAGATGAGATACAGAGAGTATCTTAATTGTGATCAATAATGGAAGACATAGACATTATACTCCACACAACAGCAATGCCGATGCCTGAGCTTCGAGTCGCGCTGCAGCCTGCAAGTCATATATTAAGAAAGAAAAAAAAATAATGAATCGATTTTATGCGTCTCATATTTATTTTATAGGTCGACTAATTTTGCAAGTTTTATGAATTTTAGGGTGTATTAACAGTCTTAACTTAACTAAGTATGGACTTCCCTTAAATAAATAAATAAAAAAAGGTATGGACTTCGTCAAGTCATTTGCATTAATTTACATTTGAGTGGTCATCACTAGGTATAACGATGGATCAAGTTTGGGTGGATTTCTATAAACCCACACCCAAATCCGATAGTGCGATGAGCGAAGAAAACGATGGAAAATTGGGAATGAGTGAGAGGAAGTCTGGCCAAATTAGATAATGCTAGGGTTTAACTCAAAACAACGTTGTTTTGAAGGTGTGAATTTTAATTTGAATATGCTTCGGTTTTTTTTTTTTTTTTTCCAAACCCGAACCTGAACTTGCTACAGGTTGAAATTTTATACCTAAACCCGCTTGCGGGTTATATTATCAAAAGTCATATTTGACCATCATGGTTCAGTTTCGAGCAGGTGCCCGTAGGTTGGATTGAAATTGTCATCACTAATCGTGACATGCAAAGACTTTAATGCAATTGAAATGGTCACTCTGCATTAATTTATGTGAGGTTGATGACATTAATTTTTGGATGGTCAAGACATGAAAAAGCTTTTGATGTAATTGCAATGGTCATTAAAGAAAGGCAACTGGAATCAGAATTTGAAAAGAATGGTCTACCTATGAAATGAGATTTTTTAAGGTTAGATAGAAATGATATCATCTTTGCATGTATTAAATTACAAGCTAAGTCAACATGAAAGAAAATTTGGGAAGCACACACTTGGAAAAAGTAATCTAATTGAAATTAAATTAAGGCCTATTTGGTGTGAATCTAATCAATTTCAACAATTCAACACGTTACAAATTAATCACAGCAGCCACACATTAATTGCAGTAGTTAACGTACATAATCGAATGAATATTAATGCCCACTTGACATTTCTCTAATATTTCATTGGGATCTTGATTGGCCAAAAGTTCTTGTTGTCGCTGTTCTTTCTTGAATTTTGACTGGAATATTATAAATACCTGCTCCCACTTCCACTACCTGTGTATATATAAACCATGTCAAATTTCAAGCAATACACAATTCAAAGTATCTGAAAATTAATCTCATTTTGGAACTTCTAAAACTTGAAAAACAGAGAGAAATGGCTTCAGGGTTGATGGAGGTGCAGCTTGTCAGTGCCAAAGGCCTCAAAGACACTGATTTCTTTGGTATATTTTCGTCTCTTAATGCGTTTTAAGTTTTGCTTGGGGAATTTAGTTACTATACACGAACTATATATTTGTTGGATTGAATCGTAACGGAGAACAAAATTAAAGAGTTCAAGTTCGATGTGTTTTTCACGATTTGATTGATTATGTGAATGATATGTTGATATATGTTATTTTTTGTATTTGTTGATATGTGAAATAGGAAAGATTGATCCTTATGTTGTGATACAATACAAGACACAACAACATAAAAGTAGTGTGGCCAGAGGTGAGGGTAAGAATCCGACATGGAACGAGAAATTCGTGTTCAGGGTGGAGTATCCGGGGGCTGGTGCACCTTACAAGCTCATCCTCAAAATCATGGATAAGGATACCTTCTCAAAGGACGACTTCCTGGGTGAAGCCACGTAAGACCATGTTTATTATTGTAATTATATTATATATGTGACAGTCCAAACTCACCAAGTAGATATGGTCTATTTTAAATCCGTCTTTCTATTTGTCCTAAAATTAATGAATATTTTGCACTTGTAGAATCTATGTGGAGGATTTATTGTCTCTAGGTGTGGAAAATGGAACTTCTGAACTGCCTCTACTCAAGTACAATGTGGTTGATGCTGACAAAACTTACCGTGGAGAGATTCAAGTTGGTGTCACTTTCACTCGAAAGGTACATACTCTTAGCATTTTTATGACAATACGATTGTGTCATGTTTGTGTTCGTATTCGTGTTCGTATTCATATCAAAAACTTACGATTGTATTGTGTTTGTGTCATATTCATGTTCGTGTTCGTGTCAAAAACTTATTGTCTTGTTTTGTTGACATGATTGTTGGTTTCTTAATGGTTTCCACAGGTTGAAAATGTAACTGATCATGATGTAGAAGAGTTTGGAGGTTGGAAGCAAAGTGGTTTTTAGTTCTCAGCTGGTTGATGTACATGTATGCACTTGTTGTGCAATGAATTTTGTGCATTGCAAATTTCTCAGTTTTAGTATTTGTTTTTTTTTTTTTTGGTTTGATTTGTATATTATTTATTTAAATGATTCTTTCATTATTGTATACATCTATGTGTAAAAGCAAAATCAACGAATGAATGTGATGTGATTTGGGTCCATTTAACTGAATTCTCTTACTCATTCATTTCTCTACATGTAATTAGAGTTCAATCCACATTTTTCATTCAAATCGTGCAATGCAATTTGGGTCTCCATTTTTATCTATCTTGTCTAAAAGAAGTTATTCGGATATTCATTTGTTAAATTCCAATGAATTTAAAGGTTTACTTTTTTTCATTAATTCCATTATGACAAATTTGTTGAGATCAGACTTTTATGAATTTTATGAGTTAATAAAATTATCATTCATTTTACCGTTGAATTAATGGTGATGATATATCCATTGCTATAAGATGATTAAAATGCCCTCGGGACGTAGCTTAGCCGTTAGATTGACGAACTTAGGGCTTGAGCAAATGACTCCCAAATCAGCGACTCGGATCCTACCAATGACAAAAAACTTCAAAAAAAAAATAGGATAGATAGATATGATCAAAAAATTATATATAATAATAATAATAAGATGATTAAAATGGTCATTAAATTAAAGTTAGCCACACAACAAAAATTATAATTTAATTGGTTCAAGTTTGAAACTAATAGCCAACAGGGGCACCAATGACGAAAGTTTTTAAAAAAATATATAGTCCCAGATTAATAGATATTGTCAAAAAAAAAAAAAAAAAAAAAAAAGGAAAGGTATGAAACTAATAAATTCTTGATAAATATATTAATACACACTTGGAACAAGTAATTTAAAACCTATTTGGTGTGATCAAGCTAAGTGCTTGTTTGGTTGGGCTTTCTACTGTCTCAAAAGGTCTACGAACCTCTATTTGAGTTTTTTAGAGTTGTTTGGTTGGGCTTTTGAAATTGTCTATTTTTAATTCAGTAGAGGCTAGTAGAGTTTAAACCTCTACTAGGCAAAAGCACCTCCTTAGGAGCTTTTCAAAATAGACCTTTTAAAAAAAGAAGTATTTGACCTATATATCCCTAATTCTTTATTATTGACATGGAACACCCTTATTAAAATAAAACCTTGGAACCTATTTATATTCTTTATTCTTTGCTCTCTAGTCTCCACAGATAGTCTATAATTTTGCTCTACACATACAAAAGAATAGTATGTATAATTTTTCTTCATTAATATTTTTATTGTGCTGCTGCGTTGTTTTTCTGTTGGCTCTTGGTGGCCTTTTGCCCTGTTTTGTGGCTATGTTCTTCTTTCAATATTATTCTTTTGTTCAAAATATATATTGTTTATTTGTTTATCTTTATGTTTATTCTATTGGATTTGATTCAATTTTTTTTATTTCTTTTTAATGCTTTTGATTACTTTATTTTTTGTCAAAAGTTTTACAGTACTGTCACGTTTTTGTATATTCATTACCGAGTTGTTTGGTTATTGTCCCATGAAGAGTGAATAAATAATATGTCTTTTTTAGTAATTTAATATCTCAGTAGACTTTTTGAGAGTTTACGACCAAACGGTCTACTGTTATAAAAGTGCTTTTGTAATTACCAACCAAACAACTATTTTTTTTTTTCTTTCAAAAGCTCTATTTCAATTAAATCTACTACAAGTAGACCTTTTACGAGTAGAGGATTTTCAAATGCCCAACCAAACATACCCTAAATCAATTTATTGTGATTGTGATTGGCGTGTAAGATTGAATTGGGCTATTTTATTATGAAATTATATATACGATTGAAATGAGATTGAGATTAAATTGGACTAAACTTAATAATATATTGAAATTGAATAAAAAAATTTTAGATGAAATAATTTTATTTTATTTTAATCTTAATTGTTGATCAATAATGTAAAACATAGACATTATACTCAACAACAGCATTCCCAGTTTTAGGATTCCAACTGTAGGTTTTCGCCTGAGCGTAGCCCCGTGCAAATCGAAAAACTCTGCTGCCACCGACGATAGGCATCTCCCTGACGTCAGAAAACACTGCATTCCGGCCCAAAACACTAAGATTACTTCCATTAAACTCGCCTTCCACGAAAACAAAGTTCAACACCATCAAAAGCCCGAGCTCAGTCTGTGATGTTGACGCGTAAATCCCCTACGCTCTCCCCACCATCTTGGAGCTGAGTTCGGGAGCCACCGTCAAAGGATTGTCCATCATAGATACTGCACCGAAAAAGGTTGAGGAGGCATTGGTCATGGCGGCCTCCACCACTCGAACCGCGGTCGGGTTTTTGGCGGTGACTATGTCGTGGAAGTAGAAGTGAAGGTGTGTTAGCTTCTCGTTCTTGAAGCTTTGTAGTGACGACAACGGAGATATTTTCTTAGAGAAAAATTCATCAGATTCTTCCGAGGCTACTGTGAGAGCAAAGAAATGGAGAAGAAGAATGCAGAGAATGATAAGATTTTTCGCCATGGATGAGAAATGTTGTTGAGCTTTGAAATATTTTAATTAATTTTATATATTTAGTATGTTTTTAAAAATCCAATAAGTACCCCACAAATAATTATTAATTAGTCTCCTATTTTAATTTTTTGTGAAAAAAAGTTTCCTATTAATGATTAGATATTAACGTATATTATTAATAACTCTTTCCATTTTCTTAAACCTTGGATTCTCTTTTAAATACTAATTTAAAATATATTTTCAATTTCTTTTAAGAAAATACAAATTGATTGCTAAGTATAGAGAATGAATCATATCAAAATCATCTAAAATTGGTTGTGAAAGATTTGAATTAATTATTATTAGTTTCAAAATCAAAATCTCTTTAGATTTATTTATTTATTTATTTTTATTTTTTGTTGTTGTTATCAATATCAGTTATTCTTCAATTTCATTAAAAGTTTTTCTACTTCCAAATCAATTGGGACATAACACAAATCTTGCATTCCTACCATTTTCACAAATAGAAAATGGATCTCCAACCAGAGAACCTTAAATTGTAGTGATTTTGTGGACATAAAACAATCAATAAGAAATGGAGAGAGTTGGTTGACATGATGAGAGAGAATAAAAGAAAAAGAAAAATAAGGTCTGATTTTATAGAATGAAAACATAAAAGAGAAAAAATGAATGAAGAGAAAGAACAATGATAGAATTAAAGATAACTAAACTTTTTTAAATAATAATAAAGTTGATTAAATAATATAATAATATTTGTAAGTGGTGTGTACTTACAGAAATATAATACATTATAATTTAGACAAGAGTATTTTTGGTCTTAAGTGAGGTTTATTTACAAATTATAATTTTTTTTTTTTTTTAAATTGATAGGTGTGATTACGAACGGGGTGTACACACGGTTTTTAAAGGGTGTCATTATCGTCACTCTTAAGATATTTCAAAGCTCAACAACATTTCTCATCCATGGCAAGATCCAATCCAATCCAATATGATCCATCAGACTCGATCCAATCCAATCTGAGGACATATCCACTTTCGTCGGTTCTCCAATTCCCACGTATCTTTATAATCATTAGCTAATCTACAAACCACAAACACAAAAAGAAAAAAAAAAAATCGAAATCAAAGTGGGACTCAGAATATAGGTGGTGATAAATCAGAATGGTCAGCAAGGCTAATAAATTAGCTAATTACGATGAACGAGACCATGATATACTCGTCACCGTCCCTTTATTTTATTAAAAAAAAATTGTTCTTGAACCCTAAATAAAAAAAATTCTACTCATGAAGCCTAATTTAATTGTAAATCAATTCATATACAAAAACAAAGAAATTAAAACAAGATAAAGCAAATTCGACTTATGGATCATTAATAAAACTACATAGATCTGATTCACAAAAAAACAAAAAAAAAAAAACATGAACCTGAGACTTGAAACTTGAGAAACGATAGGTGACTGGACAAGTGGGGAAGAGAGATGATGCCGGAGACGAGAGATGGGCAGGCGGACTACGGAGACGTGAGCTGGCCGACGAAATAGCAGTGGGCGGGTACAAACTTGGACTTTGGAGAGTTAGGGTTAGGGATTGGAGATTTGGAGAGAGTGCTGCGTGTGTGAGTTTGTGTGAAAGAAAGAGATGATATATAGTATGTAAAATATCAGTAATACCTATAAAATTTAAAATGTCAAACATACTCTGTCTGCTAAACGGGTAAGACGGGTCACCCGCTAACCCGTTAAGCAGAACACGACACGACCCATATATGTATACGGGTCAAACGATTTGACCCGTTTATGACACGAACCAAATTAAGGTCAACCTGAACCCGATTATCAACCTCGGGTTCATGTCGGGTTCGCGGGTCACGGGTCATTTTGACAACCCTATTTTTGTGGGTTAATTGCACTAGCGTACCCTTACTTTATTGAATCTAGCAAGATTTCAAAAAGATACCATAAACTAACAAAAACATTCTTTATCATCAAGTCAATCCGTTAACTTTAACGGTTGACTAACCTTGACCTAGGAAAACCAAATATACTAATGCCACATCATCCTAAACTTGGGTTGTTGTTTGCTTGTTGCTTCTTGGCTTGCTTGGCTGTTAATAAATCGTACCGTTCAAAAAAAAAAATTAAAAATTGAAAAAAAAAAAAAAAAAGATAATATATCTGCTACCTACGGAAACACCCTTAATTCGAGGAGAAGTCTCCTCTGCGAACTGCAGGAAGTCGATCTCCGAGATCGGTAGAGATCTCTTCCAGTAAGTAGGAGATCGTCAAAGATCTCTTGTTTCCTTTGGCGGTAGAGCTCCACTATGGGTATAGATTATCTTTTTTTTTTATAAAAAAATTGAATTTTCAATTTTAATTAAAAAAATATTTTATATTTGAGATGATATGGCAATGGTATATTTGGCTTTCCAATTGTCAATGTTAGTCAACTGTTAAAGTTAACGGATTGGCTTGATGACGGGGGTGTTTGCGTTAATTTAGGTCATCTTTTTAAAATCTTTCTAGATTTAAAAAACTTAGAGCATCTCCAATGCAAATATACATTTTTGAGTTTCTAAATAGTGCCACATCAGCATTTCTATTTATTATGGACCCACTTTTGAAAAAAAAAAAATAGAGAAATGTATATTCACATCTCCAATGCAATTATCTAAAGTCAAATATGCATCTATTTTATGTCCAATCATAATAAAACAATTATTACAATCTCTCTCCTCTTTTATTTTACAATTAAATGAGGTTTAATCTTATTGGTGAAAAGAATTGTAAGCTTTAATATTATTGGTGGAAAGAGTTAGAAATCCTAGTCAGCATTTCTAGGAGAGTTTCTAGAATTAGAAACTCAACTCCATATTCTCTAACTTTTTTTTTGCCACATCATCTCCATATCAACTTAGATAATAGCATTGGAGAGAGTTTTTCTAACTTTTTTAATATCTATCCTATGTGGCACTCCATTTTCTCCAAATGCATAATAGCATTAGAGATGCTCTTAGAGTGAGTTAGTGCAATTAATCCTTGTTTTTTATTTATTTATAATTTTGTGATTCTTGTGTATAAGTCTAGAAGACAAAAAAGATAGAATTCAACAATCAAACTCAATCGTGAAAGACCATAATCTCATAAATCTCAGATTTGGTGGAGTACTTCAATGTTGATCCTTTTTTTTTTTTTTTTGAAAGGACTTCAATGTTGATCTTACAGCTGCGCATTACAAATTTTTTAATTATTATTATTATTATTATTTTGGTTTGATTTGTATATTATTTATTTAAAATGATTCTTTCATTATTGTAATTTGTATACATGTTTAACAGCAAAACAAGTGAATGAACATGTGAGTAATACAATTTACCAAAATCTCTTCGTGGAATATATGGTAACTATATTAGGAATATATGTATATATTTAAAAAAAATAAAAAATAAAAAATAAAAAAATAAAAATAAAATAAAAAAAACTATATTGGGTGCAACGAGTAATCTGAGTGATAATATAATATATATTTAATAATAAAAATAAAATAATTTTCAAAGTTAAATATTAAAACGTGTCAAAATCATAAAAGTGACTATTTATTTAAGAGTAATGCTATACTGTCCAAATTTGATGTCCAAATCTGATGCCAAAATGATGTGGAAATAGGTAGACCATTCATTTAAATTGTATTAGATTTACATGATTTAAATGAATAATCTACGGTGTTGCCACATCATTTGGGCACCATATTTGAGTAACGTAGCATTACTCTTTATTTAATTAATTAACTCTGTTTCCAAAACAAAAAACAAAAAAAATTAACTCCAACTTGAAAACTGACACATGACTTGGCCAAAAGGCTGTTTTTTTTATTGAACATTGATTTGGCTGTCACTTTGTCACCTTTCTCTCCTGTTAATTCGATAAAAACAAAAACAATATTACAAATTAGAATCCAATTCATGCCCCACCACACACAGGCTTCAGTGCTTCACTCTCTCTCTCTCTCTTCTCTAAAACCTCTGAAACTTATTGAGACACACACACATTACACATACAGAGAAACAGAGAAAAAAAAAAAATGGCATTTGGGTTCATGGAGGTACACTTGGTCAGTGCAAAAGGCCTTCAAGACACTGACTTTTTAGGTATTTATATATATATATATATATGCTCTATATTTATATATGTAAATGTCATTGTGTTTGTATTTGTTATGATTATTACCAAGTTCATTGAAATGATGTTGCACACAATTTGTTTGAGAATCAAAATGATTTTTATCAAATGGGTGTTTTTAAAAATTTCAATTTTTGATCTTTTTATCTTCCTGTTTCTGTGTTTTCTATTAATGTACATATTTTTTCATAAAAAAATAAAAATAAAAATTGAGTTCCTTCTCAACAACTTGTTAATTCTATCAAATGTTAATGGATCATGATCAATTGGATTAATATTAGAAGAAAATTAGCTGCTTTTTCGATGTTTTGTTCGGTGATTTGCATTTGAAGAACTTCAATTAAACTGTGTTGTTTGTTGCCATTTCATTCTTAGATTTCTAAAATTCCAAGTCAACTCCTGGAATTTTATGGTTTTTTTATTTATTTTTCTGTATTTGTTGATCGTTCCAATAGATGAGAGATGTGAAATGAAGATTATATTTGTTATATTGGGGATCACGATGTGTAGGTAATATTGATCCGTATGTTGTGGCACAATACAAAAGCCAAGAGCACGAAAGCAGCGTGGCCCAAGGTTAGTTCTGATGATCATCATACTAATATCTTCTTGTGATATATCTAAATGTGATGAATGCATTATCAAGTTTGTGTTGATTTGGCTTAATGAAAATCACTTAAATTATATAGTCAATTGCAATGCTTTTCTTTATCAATTTTGTAGTATTTGGATGATAAATCGAAGATTTTTGGAGTTCGGATTGATATTAGTTTAGCTGATCACTTTCAGATCGGCAACTGTATGGCCAATAAATTGAGATTAAGAGTTTCGGTTTGTATGGTGTTTCAGATTTATTACGAGTCTAGTATGAGTTTTGTAATGGTCGAAAGAGCTTTTTGAAAACTAGAAACTCTTTGTTAGTTTCTTGGGGGTACTGGATCTGTAGAAGCTCACATTTTGAGCTTTTGATGAGAAACTCATTTATCGAGTACTTATAATGAAGATTGATATATAGTTCAGCGGTTGATAGTTCAAGTTAAATCTGTTTAGTTCGGTTAATCCATGTTTATAAAAGCATATTATGAAAAATGCAGGTAAGGGTGGAAATCCGACATGGAATGAGAAGTTTACATTCAAGGTGGAGTATCCGGGCAATCGTGATCAATACAAGCTCATTCTGAAGATCATGGACAAGGATACGTTCACCAGCGATGATTTCCTCGGTCAAGCCATGTAAGAATTAATCTGTTTCCCCTGTCCCAGTCTTTTTATACCATTTGTCTATCCAAAAAGTAAAATTTGAATTTTAATCTCCCAAATAACTCATTCGTGTTAATTTACTTGCTTGGTGCGGTTCCTTGAAATGACGATGACTTGTAGAGAAGTCATGGTAATCTATTGATTTCTTGGTTCATTTTATAAAATTAGTTTTCCGGGTAGAATTAATGAACGAGATTAATCTATATGCTCTTTGTCCATCTGTTACTCTGGTTTTCTAAATCTTCGACATTACTCTATCTGCTCTTTGTATGATGAACATAGATTTTATTTCGCTTTTATTGAATGAGAAGAAAGATTCATCAAGCGGATCTTTATCGATTTGTTCTAAGTAGCATTGAATTTGTTTATAATAAGAGCTTGAATGTAGTATGAATGTACGAAACTAAATGGCACCATTAATTTCAACGAAATTTTTTCATCTGTGAACATATATACACACACATTGCCAAAACCGAAAATCTTATCTGTCTCTCTTTGATATTATAACTAAACCATCATTGAAAAATCAATCTACTTGTAGAATATATGTGGAGGAATTATTGGCACTTGGAATGGAGAATGGAACTTCTCAAATACACCCTCGCAAATATAGTGTAATCGCCGCTGATCAAAGTTATCGTGGAGAGATTCAAGTTGGTATCACTGTTACTCGCAAGGTAATTTTCACAATCTTTTTACGGTCTCAGTCTCTATAATAATATATGTGTTATAAATCAACTCGTATCATATCTCAACTGTGTAGTAGCTTACCACAGTACTAAAAAAGATTGAAAACCTGAAGTCATTTCTTTCTTAAGGATTGATATCAGATCATGACCATTATCGGATTTTTATTTTTTCTCTTATATTGTTTTTCGATATGATTGTTGCATTATCGGATTTTTGTTTCATCTCTTATATTGTTCTTCGATATGATTGTTGCTTAATGGATTCCACAGGCAGAGAACGAAATCAGTAGAGAGCATTTCGGAGGCTGGAAGGAAAGTGAAAATTAGTTGCAAGTTCTTCTGATGCATGAACTATTTGTAACATTGTCTTGTTGTGTTTCTGGTTGATCTAGAATCAGTGATGTGTAGTTTAGGCTAGACCCCAGAGTTGCTTATTGTGTCATTTATGTCATTTGTTAAGAAATTCAAATTTGAATTGCTATTTCATATCAATTTTCTGTGGTTTGATTTTCA
This sequence comes from Acer saccharum, assembly GCA_030490815.1. Classification (NCBI taxonomy): domain Eukaryota; kingdom Viridiplantae; phylum Streptophyta; class Magnoliopsida; order Sapindales; family Sapindaceae; genus Acer; species Acer saccharum. Next base: position 550,675 of record CM059878.1, read on the forward strand.
TATTAAATTTTCAGCAAATGTTTAGCACATATCACTTTTTGGAAATAGACATATACCCTTTTCTTTTTTTCATTAGAGACAATATATGGGTTGTCAATAGAATTAAAAATAATAGAAAAGGCAAAAAAAAAAAAAAAAAAAAAAAAAAAAAAAATTCAATCTTGATACAATCAATTACCACTGTCCAATATGGTTTGGTAGTAAAGGGTGCTTGATCGCCAAACCCACATATGGTATATCAACAAGATTTTAGAATGCAATTAGCAACATAGCAAAGCTATGTAAAACAATGTCAATCAAATGATTCAAATTACAATTTAGTGTTGCAGATTTTGAATGATTGAGATTGCACTTTATGAAAGTTACATCTTATATCTGTTATATATTTTCGTTACATATTGATTAAGCTTGTAAGATGCAACCTTAATTATTATTTTGAAATTTGACATCAAACGGGTGGGTCAGGGATCTATCGAGATTGAGCAATATATGAATAGTTTAGATATCTACTCTTACAAACACCAGAAGAAAAACTTCCTCAAATATATACTTCTACAAATTTTGGAGGGGAATTTTCTATGTGGACCGTATAAACGTGGAAGATGAGGTGTACTGTGCACACCAGTTGAGTTAAGTGGAGATGTGATTCCTTGAATGAGTTTATTTGGTGGAATTTGAGGCATGTTGGATTATTATATCATCAATCTTTCTATTATCAGTTCGAACTGACAAAAGTTATATCAGTTCCTTGTATGTGGGCTACTGGATTTAAATACTTTGACCGACAAGTGCATACAGCCAAGTCAAAGTATTTAAATCCAGTGGCCCACATGTAAGGAACTGATATAACTTTTGTCAGTTCGAACTGATAATAGAATTTCTGATTATATCATTATATTATTTATATGTATGGTCTTTAAAATAATTTATCTTGCCAATGTATCAAATAATTTGTAGTAATATAAATAAAGTATGAGATATCTAAACATGAGCCGACTTAGCTCAGTGGTAGAGCGCGTGGCTTTTAACCACGTGGTCGTGGGTTCGATCCCCACAGTCGGCGAATGATTTTTATCTAATAGAATATATATATATTATCTTTTTTGTTCTTTTGAGGAAAAATTGTCAAATACAATTATTTATTCACCATTTTTAATGATATTTTGATATTTTAACAAACACTTGTTTGTCAAATACAAATTTTATATAGGTCAACCGATAATATAATTTGTTTAAAGGATTTGTGTTACAAAAAAATAGATTTGATGCAAAAATGTCAACAGATATTTTGGTCTCCTTCCAGAAAAAGGTTGTATTATTATTATTAATAGGGAAAATTGCACAAACTTACCCTAATGTTTCCCATTATGACATAACATTCAACTAATGCCTTTAATTGCACAAACAACCCCTCATGTTAGTCAACTTTGGTTAAAAATAGCCATTGACCATGATTTTTTTTTAAAGCCCAAAATTACCCCCGCACTTTATTACAAAAAAAATCTTAATTGCCCTTTATTTAAAACATTATCTACTTTAAATTATTATAATATAAAAAATAAATACTAAACATAATCCTTTTTAAATAAAAAAAAAATTCAAAAATAATATATTAAAAACAAAACAATTTAAGAAAACATTATTTTGAGAAAATACAATTTAATAATACATTAGCACTGAAAATTTATTAAATATTCATCTTTATAAGACAAAATAATTTGACTCAATATAAATTACGCATTATATTTTGGTTCAAAATTTTTAAAAATATATACTAAACATAATTCTTTTTAAATAAAAAAAATGTTTTAAATTTTAAAAATATGTAGCACATTACCACTATTCATATTGGACTTGCATAATTTTAAATTATATTTTCTCAAAATAACGTTTTTTTTTTGTTTTTTTTTTAATATATTATTAAATTGTATTTTCTCAAAACAACATTTTCTTAAATTGTTTTGTTTTTAATATATTATTTTTGAATTTTTTTTTATTTAAAAAGGATTATGTTTAGTATTTATTTTTTATATTCTAATAATTTAAAGTAGATAATGTTTTAAATAAAGAGCAATTAAGATTATTTTGTAATAAAGTGCAAGGGCAATTTTGGGCTTTAAAAAAAAATCATGGTCAATGGCTATTTTTAACTGAAGTTGACTAAAAAGGAGGGGTTGTTTATGCAATTAAAGACATTAGTTGAATATTATGCCATAATGGGAAACGTTAGGGTAATTTTGTGCAATTATCCCTTATTAATAATATTTATCACCTGTTCATGGGGTTCACGTCACCACCTTCACTGTTCAAATTAATGTCTCTCTCTCTCTCTCTCTCTCTCTCATCTGTAACAAGTAGTTCATGTGAATGACCATGCACTAACAGTGACAATTCACCGCCCAATCACAATTCACAGCTAACAATTCTTCCACCGCACTTGTTCTCGTACATTTTCTTCAAGCTCTGGCTATATAGCTACTACTGGGTCATCCTATCTTCTTCTATTTCTATATACGCTTTAATGGCACCCACGTAGTACCACCACTCACAACCACCAAATATAATTATAAACATTTCCCACTTCACATCTATTTTAATAACCACTTTTTTTTTTTTTTTTAGCATTTCAACTTCCATCACCAACTTCTTCAAGAACTCCTTGAAATAATTTCCTGTTCTGTGAATGATGAAATTTGAAGACTATTTGATGCAACAAAAGGATGACCATGACCATGTCCAGGACAATAATAAGCAGAAAAGGGTTGATCTAGAGGACGAGGTGAGAGTTATCACTTATGATCAGCCTTTAATCTTTATATATCTCTTCTTAATTAATTTTTTTGTTTCAAATAATTAATGATTTTGGTGATATAATTGATCGTTAGGTTGAGAAATTGCTAGCAGAATTAGATGGAGAGCAGACATTGAACAAAGTATTGCAATGTGCACTTCATAGACCAGTTGTCATATCACATCCATCTCTTTCTTCATTGCTTCCTCCTCAGGTAATTACACCAAATTTTTCATTTTGATGTCAGAACTAAAGCAATATATCGGTTGGGATTTTATATGTGTGTGTGTGCTTCGTTTCTTGTCGGTCAATGAATGTCCCTCTCTTCTCTTCAATGTCATCTGCAAGTTTTTTTTTCCCACTTTTACCGGCTCTGATCAATCCCAGTTAGCTGGGTTATGAGCAAGTTAAGCTGTGTCAACTCAGTGATGTGCCAAATCTCATCCCGAGTCAGGCTGTTGGCGTGCGGGGAGGTCACAAGCACGTCGAGTTAATAGTTATGCCTTGACTGTTTTTTCGAGTGATGATATATAACTAAATTAGTAATTTAATTAATACTATAATGTGTTTGACAGACTATGGATTAGACTAAAAATAGTACCGTATTTAGTAAAGTAAAATAGATGTGAGTCCGTTGTCCGGTAAAAGTTAAATACGAACCTCCAGACCTAATAATTCTAAGTGAAAGAGCTCAAAAAGGAAGACTATATATGCAAATACAGGTTCAAGCACTACTTGGTGAAATGGCAATGGTGGAGGAAGAGATAATTTGTTTGGAGAGAAAAGTTGAAGAGATGAAAATGAGATTGTATCATGAAAAGAAACACAACAGGGAATTGCAACTCCATCAGAAACAGAAAAGGAGATTGAGGAGAGGAAACCACATACTCTCTGGATCACCAACTCCATCACTCATCAATAACAATAACAATAGCAATAAGGATCTTCAAGTTAGAACTAGATCACAGAATTATGAAGAAAGCAGATTAGAGAAAATGAACAGTTATAGAAGAGCTTCTGTGGGTTCCGAAACGGAACTCCTACACATGTCTTCCACAACAGGATCCCCCGGTAAGCTTTTTATTATTACTCTTAGGAATCAAGATCCCTTTCCCGAGTTGTTTTAGGAAAAAGGATTGACGATCCTTTATTTGTCTTGTGGTTTTGGATGTGTTGATCAAAAGAAATTCATGAAAAATCAAGGACGAATACCAGGAGAATTCCAAAGCATTCCCATTTTGACAAAGAGACTTTCAGTACTCATGAGAAACCTAATGTGCTCTCAGAAGAGTTGATCAAATGCTTAATAGGCATATATCTGGACATAAACAAGGCATCATCGGAAGGATCATCAGCCGTTGTTGCTCCGAAGCTCGGTCTTTCTTGCATGAACACAAAAGGCTTCATAGCAAAATCTCCATCATTTGCTTTCTTCACCCACAACAATGCATCAAATCTTGATCCTTATGGCATATTGCCAGATTTAGATGGCAGCATCAGAGACATAGGTCCATACAAGAACCTCATCCAAATTACAAGAAGTTCACTAGACATCAGTCGTTTTACGAAGACTTTTCCAGCAGTCGAAAAATTGAGGTTGATTCCAGACTTTCTAAATACGATTCCAATCAATCAATAGACCAGTCCTACTCAAGTCTCAACTCAATCTTATGCTTAATTTTGTTCTATGTTTTTGTGTTTGCAGGGTTTTGATGCATAAACTATCTAACGTAGACTTGACATTCTTGACTTATAAGCAGAAGCTAGCATTCTGGATTAATATCTACAATGCCTGCATAATGCATGTACAGTAAGACATCTTAAGTCACATTTAGCGAAAAAAGATAGATAGCTATCAGACTCAGCAAGCTAAGCTCTTTACTTTTTGTATGAATTTCAGGCATTTCTAGAACATGGACTGTCTTCCTCACAGGAGAAACTCTTGGCACTTATGAACAAGGTATGTCTCCTTTCAATATCGATGATAAAATATTATTGACCTCCCGTAATTTCGGATAACCCTTCAACTATATAATAACTAACTATAACTATCAACAAAATGTCAAAATGTATTTCTAATTGATTTGCTGATAACCTAACAGACATTATTTTGATCCAGGCCGCACTAAATGTGGGTGGTATAGTACTGAATGCTCTAGCAATTGAACATTTTATCCTTCGACATCCATGCGAATCATCGACTGTAAGTGAAACACTACTTAGCTACTTCTAAAAAGATTTGGAAGTTGTCCTACAAACTTCTTATCACACAAATCTGATTTCTAAATGACTTATAATAACAGAGATTCTATGGCAATCTTAACAAGAACAAAACAAAGATGTCGATTTCAAAATCTTAAACTGATAATACTGTGTTCTTGCTTCAAGGAACCTCCTTACCAGAAGGAAATGCTGCTGCGGCATGCGTATGGCTTGGGGTATCCAGAGCCGAACTTGACGTTTGCTCTTTGCCGAGGCAGTTGGTCCTCACCAGCAGTAAGTATCTTGAAAGAATAGCTACCAGAAAACTTAAAAGAAAAACAACCATCTCTTCTTAGTAATGAATGTAAGCACTTGATGCATATAATGAAAGATATTTGGAATGCAGTTAAGGGTGTATACTCCAGAGGAAGTCGTGAATGAATTGGAAAGAGCAAAAGTAGAGTATTTGGAAGCTTCGGTGGGAGTTACAAGCAAGAGAAAGATTGTAGTCCCGAAGCTTCTACAATGGCACATGCGAGACTTCGCAGATGACATGGAATCGCTACTGGAATGGATTTATAGCCAACTACCACGTTCTGGATCACTGAAAAGATTGATGATGGAGTGCCTAAATGGAGATATCAAAGCTCCTATAACAAAAATGGTAGAAACTCAGCCTTACGAATCTGAGTTTCGCTACCTGCTACCCCTATAAATGAAATAAAGGCTATGCTAATAGAGCTTTAATCAGGCATCTATCTATTACAATTGTTTTTGAGACAGGATTCTATCAAGATAAAGTGTATACTCACTTTGACAGTCCATTTATTCAATTATTCTAAATTTCACAACTTTGTATTTGTTCAATTTGGAGGAAAACATGTCACGATTTGGTTTAGTTGATAGAGGAGCATCACCAACATATAGCATGGTAAATTAATCAAAGAAACCCATTATTGAAAGGAGCTATTGCAAATCCACACACATGAACACACCATTTCTAGTAAAGTAGCTTAATTACATTAGTGACCCCAACGTGTTCATCCTCCATATAAAACAACAGCAGAAAAATGACATCTTAAAAGAAATTAAACATCTAAGAAGATCAACATAAACAACCATCTAATATAAAAAGATTGCTCCAGGCATTTCCAAACAGCAACACAATTACATATCGTCAAAGCTTCTGTGCACATATGACCAAATATGAATATCAGAACCACTCATAGACTAATAAATACTATCAAAGATTTAAGAAATAAGATCAGGTTCCTTTCCAAACTGAATGATTAATAATTCCCCAGTCCTCAATCCTATTACCAATTACAAGTTGTTAAGAGAGGGCTCCACTAAAAAATTAACAATTCTGTTTAACAGATTCAGGCCAAATACGGTTTCTTCACAGTTGACTTTAACAGACACGTTCAGTGGCTCAGAGCACTTACCTTCAACAGTAATAGTGATTAAGCAAGTAATTGAGTTGCTCAAGATCTCACTGCTGAACCGTAAACGCAAACCTGTTGCATCATCAACGTTGGCAGCAACTGGCATATCCACAGATACAAGATAAACATTGGCATTGCTAAGCATCTTTAATGCTAGACTCTCACATACCAGAAGATATTTGTCTTTCATTAACAAACTCTCACCCTTGTCCTTGTTTAGCTCCAAAATGTGATCTGTGAAGGTGCAGCTGTTGTAGAAAGCAAGAAATCCAATTTAGAGTACCAAACAAAACAGAAAAGCAAAGAAAAAAAAAAAAAGCAAATGAGAACACACTATTTAAAACCCATATTCTTTTAACTGAAAAAAATTGCTTGGTGAAAAAGGAAACGGAATTATAACATTCATGAATATAGACTGAGATCATTATCATTGAGCACATACTAGTATGGACAGACAACCAGCACAAATGGCCCATCCTCATAATCAACTAAAGTCCATATAACTAGTTACCTCATTGGTTTGACAAGAGAACGTCAAAAGACAAATGTTGATTCATTTGCACAGGTTCAACACAGATTCTTTATAATCGCTAAAATTTTATAGCATCTCCCACGGGAGATTGACCGAGAGGACCTAATCGAAGATAGCACTCCTGAACATATCACTTTTTTCTTTTTGTTTGGAAACCAATAAAATTTTTCTTGTTAAAGAAATCAATATAAGGTGCACTTGTATACTATATTATAAAGATGCTATTGAAACAATTCTAATGAGAAGAAATCTCGTGGATTAGTTATACCATTTATCCTATGACAATGTGATGTAAATATATCAACTATATATGCAATGGCTATAATGAGTTTAATGACAGCAGGGTTTACAGGGGAAAAATGAATTAATATTGCAGAAGAATTCTTATAGAAAAAACATTGACAATATTCACATGAAAATAAAAAATGTTTGTCTGCAATGATTCCCATCCCAGATATCTTGCAAGTAGAATAATAATAGTTTTCAATGAAACAGTGACTGACCTCCTTGTGTACTCAAACATTCCTGGGAGACGAGATTCCTTGTCTATGAAAGCTTGCATGTCCATCCGAAGGGGTTTTACAAAATATCCAATGTCAGGTCGCAACTTTACAGGAAGCTTCTTGCCATTGTAATGTAAGGCCAACTTCAGAGGCAACAGATGGTGATGGAAGCGAACCTGGAGAATCCTCTTTGTTGTCTGACCTGGTTCAAGAGAAACAATCTCCTCCATAGGAACTAACGTTGGCACATCATTATGCGATGACAAGGAACTACAATATCAAGATTTTAAGAGTGAAAAAAGTCAGTTTTAGAAAGGCACTAAATATAAATTTATATTTATAATAAATTTATCTAAATTTACTCTTCTTGAATACTAAACTACTTAACAAGTTAAGACCATGCTAAGACATTCACATTTGCCATATTTTTTTTTTTTTTTGGCACGGACTCTAAAAATGCCACCAAAAAAGGGGAGTGGGGGATTGCCGGATAGTATCACATGCATGTGAAAAATGGCATGTAATATACATAAATCTTGATATATCATTTCAAAGCACATAACAAATGAAATTGGTGACTTGCATAGATAAGCACAAATTAAAATCACCTCTCAGCAGTGATTGATGCTTGGTCAGCAGAACCTAAGGCTTTGTTAGACTCCTCATCTGCCAAAGTTACTTCTGACATGGCCTCCGAAGAGCAGTTCTCAAAGAAAACTTCTAGGCATACGAGTAGAAGGGATATAGTTGAAACTTCAGGTGAAAATGAATAATACACCTTCAAGCCATTTCCATTTGTAGGGTCCAAGAGTGTGTGGCTTTTAGGTTTAACTCTATGTCCAATATTCCCAATAGAAATTCTTGCTGAAGATCTGCGGACTGGACTTTGTTTAGATATGCTCAGTTTGGATGAATCAGGTTGCTCATCCAACCATGATTCAAGAGCTCTCTTTGACATCAATTCTCCCATATCAGCATAGTCTGACTGAGAATCTCCATTCTGGTTATTTCCAGCATTGCCAACATCTGACATCTGAATCAATGGAACAGGACTGTCATCACCTTCACTCTCAGAATCATCACTGCCACCACTATCACTTGAGCCTGTAATTGATTGCTGGGAAATGTAGTTTGAAGCACTTTCCTCATCCAATGATCCATATGCATTAGAATCATGTGTGCCACTGGAGTCACTGTACGAGGCTTTCTCCCCTAACATGGTCGTCCCCTGAACCACATTTGAGAAGCGACCAAGGTCATCATAAAGCAGACTACAGGGTTTTGGAAGAGGTTCATACCCTGGAGCTGCATGAAGAACTATTTGGGAAAGAGATCCAGGAAGGTAAAAACGGTCACTAATAGGTCCAGATGATGTTAGTTTTGTTTGTTTCATAAAAAGGTGTTCCAACAGTACATGCAAATCCTTATTTGTGGTTAGAGAATTTGTTTCTTCCTCCAGTCCTTCAGAGCCGAAGTTGCATGACAGAAGTTTCTTTAAGAAACGAGCTCGGTCACGAACATCATAGTTCATGTCACACTCAGCCAGTTCAAGAAGATAGCTGAAAAGTCTTTTGAATGTCCAAAGATCTTCACTTTTTGCACTTAACAAGACCTGTTAAAAAGGGCCGGCTGAATTAAGGTACAATTTTCTATCAAGCTTGAGAAAACAGTGAGAGAATAATTCATATACAATAAATCTGATAATCAAACACAGAGTATATAAAAGTTTATTTGAACAAATGTTGTTCCCCAAACATATTATCCCCTGCAGGCTGCAATTTATCCCCATTATTAGGCTCACTAATCAAATTCCACGGTTCGTAGAGTACCTTAATTGCGGTATTAAGAATCTGAAGCTTTGTTTCCAGTGCTTCTGATCTATAGGACCAAGCAAGGTACTTGAGTACTGTGGTTAGCATCTTTGGAATTATGTCCCCTAGAGAGCTGTACTGTCCCACCATCCAAATAATCATTGCACGGGATGCCGGCACCTTGATTGAATCCAAACTACGAATCAATTGTATTATAACCTTCAAAAATAGAAAAAAGTTAATTATCCAGCACAGGAAAAATTGCATAAATTTGTCAAAAATTGTTAGGATTAGCAACAAAAAGAAAACGCAAAAGCCAAAAGATAGGCATATACGATAGTTGGTTATAATTACATATGGTAACCTAAAACAATGTTTCAAATGCCCAAGAGACTCAAGTTTTATCCATTCTTAAACTATTTTTGTCCGGCAACAAAAGTAAAATTAGACATAACATTTACGTTTTTCTCTTAAATTTTTATTTTCTAATGGTGTATTCCAAGAAATATAACATCCATTGAGCAAAAAATTGTCCTAAGAACGGAATCCGAAAGAGGTCATGTATTTGTCTTTGTTTCCATATAAATTTAGTATTCAGAGAATGTATAAAAAGAAGAGAAAACTGGAAATGAATGCCAGAAGCTTAACTGTATAAAAGAGAATAATACCTTCTCATGACTGAGCGGATCTTGCTCTATGATGGATTTGATGGACATTATTGCTTGAATCAAAACACTGGCTTCTCCATTCTCAGACCCCACGTCTGTAGTCAAAGAATCTGCAATACAGCATTATTTCAGAAAACAGGAACACAATTTCGTAAATGATCAATACACAAGTAGTTGATGACAGACCCTGTCTGGTCAGAGCCAAAAGCCCTTCTATACATGTGTTTGCCATTTTTGGAAGTCGCTGTGCACATGAACCTATGGCAGCAACAGTATCAGCAGCAAATCTCCTGTCTGGATCTCTAATATAATCCTAGCAACAGACTAAAAGATAAGCATCAACTTATGCACTTATAAATGTGAGAGTGTGCATGTATATGTGTGTATTTGTGACTCGTGCATGAAACATGAATTTGTGTGCATAAAGCAATTTCTAGGAATTGCTCAAGCAACTTCAAGATTGACCTATATGAAATATATACTAAAGAAATGGCCTTATTTTTCGAGCTCTATAGTATATTAGGATTACTGATCAGATTTATGAGATAACATAAGGGCAAATGGGCAATAGCTTATAGGATTCTGATGGAGGCTAAGGTTGCTTTTTTATATCTATATACAATGGCCCTTGAAAATGAAACGGATAAGATGAAGTAAATCAAGTCAGTTATGTCGCTCTTCTTATGTTTTGTTCTTTCTTCTTCTCTTACATGTTTTACTCTCTATTTTTTTTTTCCATTAACAGCTGCACTCAAGCCATCACACTCTACATAAAAACTAGTAAAAAAATTTCAAAATCAGAACCTTCAATTCATACTATAGCAAATTGTAAGGTTCTGGAATTTTTCCCTGTTCATTAAGCTGTCTTCATTTAACATTACTTTAATACAAATACAACACATTGGTCTAACACCATGTTAGTCTTTTCAGAGATATTGAACTTCATAGAATGATGAAAGGTCTGAAATACCATTTCTGTCTAAACTAAGAAGTGGATGGAAGTAATTTCGTATACATCTTGAGGTATTTAGCAGAAAATTAGCGAAAATAAGGCATGCAGAAAATTTCAGATTTAATTGTACCTGAAACTCTTTGAAAACGGATGGAATTGATGAATCTGTAACAATAGAAGACAGTATCTCAAGCTTCAAAGCTCTAGTTTGATATGAATCTGAAGAACTTATGAAGAAGTCTTCATAATATGGCACAAAGAGATAAGGCATTGCTTTAACAAACACTAGAATGTTGCAGAGGACCTGCACAAGTCAATTGAAATAACCGTCCTCACTATCTATCAACAACTATAAACTGAAAATATAACACAGAGCGCGTAGAATATACACTAAACAAAGTAAGAATATACCACATATTTTGAGGCACGAGATGATCTCAGGGAAAACAATAGGGGCTTAACAATTTTTTTGACATCGTCCCTTGGAGCCATAATCCAGTGTACACCGGCTGCTGCAAGTACCACTGCACTATTGTGACTCCATAGCAACGGCGATGTGCATTGAAGTAGGATCTTCACATCTTCATTACTCTTGCCAGACGTAAATTGTGCATCACTCAAATCAGAGGAAAGCTGGTTGGTGTAACTTGACCTTGTTAAGTATTCATCCAGACCTTCAATATAGGACCTTGAAATCACATTTGATATTTCAGAGTTATATGAGCTACTCATGTCAGCAGTATCTCCTAATGCAAAGTTGACATCTGAATCATCCTTTTCAGAATGTGAACCATTGGTACAGTGCAAAGAAGACATAATTGATTCTTTCACAAGCCCATGCTTTGCTATTACATAACACAGAAGGATCCTGATCAAGACTATCTGACCCCACTCTTCCACATCAGGAAGAATATGACATAAATTTCTGTAATTTCGTCCAATCAAAGAAAAATTATTTGGACAAATAGAAGTAAATGCAGCAGCAGCAGCTCCGACGACTCCAGGGGAGTTATCATTTAATAAAATTCCAACAATCTGCATAAGATAATGCATTGTAGTAATAAATCTCTTTTACAGGGTAAGGGTTTATATGTGGCAGTGCTTTTGCTGAACAAAGGGAGGACTCTGATAAACTATGCAAATTCATTATGAACTTGGAATAAATATTAATTTCCACAGGCAGAAGTAATATGCATTTTGGAGATAAAAAAAATGACTCTGATTTTATAAAATGTTCTGTTACCTATTAAAAACAGAGACAGAGAGAGAGAGAGAGAGTCTGATTTAAATTCAAGTTCCAAAAACTTCACAGTACAACCTGCAATACTGATTTTTCAAGATACTACCATAAATATTTCTAAAAACAAACAAACATTCACATAGCAACATCAGGCATGATTTGAGCACTTGACATTAAGATGAGTGCATGAGACAAACCTTGATAAAGGAACTACACAAACATGCAAAAATATGTGCAGTATAGCTCAAGCATATTTAGTATGAATGTGGGGAGGGGGGTGAGATATATTTCAAGAAAATTGCTGGAAATCTCCACTTTCCATTGTAGTTCACAAGTGACAATTGTTGAAGAATATCAATACTAGATAAAAAATGATGATCCACAGTTCCACTCATAGAACATGTCAATGATAAACAATGGGTCAAGAAAGAACAGATCATTAACCGACCAACTTAAAACATAATCCTGAACAAATATAAGTCCTGGAAATAAAGAAATACTCAAAGCAATTTTATTGTGAACTGGTGTCTTAATTAAACTGACCTCTTCGATTGCAGAGGTATGTTCCTCTAGGCGCAAATCGTGCAACTTGGGAAGAGCATTGGCAGCACATCTTCTGACATAAACAGATGGATCTCTAGCACACTTGGTCACAGCCACCAGAACAAGGGATGCAATTGCATGTAAACGGATTCCTGCCATGGCACGAAGTGCCCATGCCCTCACCAATGGATTCGGATCCCCCAAGTCCTTCTGGAAACAATTGATCGATAACAATGCTTCATTTGGACGCCTGCAATGTTGAAGAAAGCAAATGAAAGTGATTTGAATGAACACCATTTACTGGAAAAAATATCAGACACCTTGGATTCAATTGGCAAGGACCTAAAATAAATTTCCCTATCATACTCGCTGCACTATGACTCTAGCTTGAAATAAGTTACAGTGACGTAAACTGTCAGGTATGACATGGAATTCCAACAAAGATACTCCTTGAAATAGTTGATTATCAATTAAAACATGGAGTGTCCAGCATATATAATTGCTTCATCCGTAGAGCAAATACATAATAGTCCCCGCACCCTCTATGTGAAAATGCTAAAATTGAATCATACCCAGAACAAGGGTCCGCATATATAATTGCTTGTGCCATAGCATTTGATTAATTATATTAGAAAACGGAACTATGGTAATACATAGAAACTACTATGTCTAACTTACTTTTCAGCATAATGCAAGAGGTACAAGTAAACCAGCTTCTTTACTTCCAATGACTGAGATGCCACATTTTTTACAACCTGCAAGTCCGTTAACAAAAAAATGGGAAAGGAAACTAACAATAAGTCAAATATATTCAATGTTGAAGACAGGAACAACTAGTATCAATTCATGTATATATAATTATTTCGTGTAATAAGTTTTATACTTTTATGTTCGTTTTACATATCCGGTTCAAACTGTTAGCATTGGGTCTTATTACGAGAATATCTCCACAGTTCAGCACTCATTAGACTTTCTTCAATTATTTTTTCATATTCTCACGCTTTCCTAGCAACCAAACGCACCACAATATAAAAGCAAAAATTATATAAAACCGAATCTATATGACGTGTAGGTGAATATAATCAAATCAAATGAACTGATAAAAATCGTAGCATAAATCATGATTGCCTACTAAAATTTCACTACATCAGCTGCTACAATATCAAATTATCAATAATAATTTTTCAATCACAGTTTATTTTTATATTATCATATTTTTTAAATTTTCATCAGCAATTTAAAACACAACACTAAAATGAATCAAACGAAATCAGAGTGAGAGTAATTGTAGTAACCTGAGGGAAGAAATTGGAGACGTCGAAGCCCTGAGCGATGAGAGCGAGCAGTCGCTTAAGAGCCTCGCATTTCTCGGAGTCGAATTTGCTGTCGAGTAACGGTGCGATGCTGACGTCTTCCGGATCGTCGTATAAGTGAGCGTCCGTACCGATCCGGAACACCAGTGACGATGCCTTGCTCAGTGTATCTGCTGTCGCGCCAAATTGAGGAAACATAATTCTGTGATTTTTTATTTTTATTTTTGGGGTTTTTTTCATATGAAGACGGTGACGAGTGGGCGAGTTGGATGAGTTTGCAGCTCTGTTGCTGCACCGGCAAGCTAGAGATGGGGTCTGTTTGGCTTCTTGGATTAGCCGGCTCTGGTTTGAGAATAGAATAAGACTCTGTACGCAGTTTGGACAATTTAGTATCACATCTCACATCGCTCACAAGTAAGGTTCGGATCTATATATAAGACTTGATCTTAGTAGACATGATCTTTGTAGACGTGTTTGGGATTACCGGTGAAAGACACTTATGTGAAGCACACGATTCAAAGCAAATATGTGCAGAGGAATACACGTACGTGAAATCCAAAGCGACGAGCAATGTCATATCTCATATAGCTAACGAGTGAAGTTCGAAATTTGTATACAAGTCTTGATCTCCATAGACGCGTTTCGGGTTGATCTTCACATATCCGGATAACTGAAGATGCTTGCGTGGAGCCCGAAGCAATGAATACAAATTTACAAGTGTGAATTGAACCATATATTGTTTACAAATGAAATCATATTCATTTTTTTCTTTTTCTTTTTTAAATGTATACAATCCAATTACAAATACATACTGCTATTGATGAAATGGCATTAATTTGCAAGTTGTTTGTTTGATTCTTTTTGTTTTTTGTTTTCAAAAGTATGTTGGATTCCTTTTGTTATATTTTAAGTTTACATGACAAGTATATGAAACATTAAAACGTAACAAATTTGTCCGATCACTCTTGACATTTATTACATTATTGATAATCTTATATAGTGTATGTGGTAAATGTGATGAAAACTTTATGTAAAATGATTTTGGCAATTGATAATTTTATAAAATGTGATAAAATCGTATATTACGATGAATGATAAAGGGCTCGTACCGGTAATTTTTTATTTTTTTTAATTTCAAAGATGGGAGTTTGAATTTGTGACCTCAATATTTGTTGAAAGATGTGTTTATCGTTAAATTATGACTGTGAACACCAATGAGTTTATCAATACAATAAGAGTAGTACGATGGATTATTCAAAATATGTAAATCAATACCTCTCTTAGTTACAAGTATTGGGTTCAAGTCTTATTATATGCATTTTATAAGTATGTGTGAGTATTTTTCTCCCAAATATTGTTGGAATAGATATCTTTGTCGCACATATACTCATGTGACATGTCTCGACATATCTCAACCGTCCCGTGATTATTATCAGAGGGACCGAGGGAAACGTCAAAAAATTTAAAATATATTTTACAAAATTATAAAATTGTTGCTAGATTTTTAAAATTGTTTTCACTTTGGTCCTATTTTTTTTTTTTTATCATGCCCCCAAACTTGAATTTATAGTTTTGCCTCTATTATACTCATGTGACATGTCTCGACATATCTCAACTGTTCCGTGATTATTATTAGAGGGACTGAGGGAAACGTCAAAAAATTTAAAATATATTTTACAAAATTATAAAATTGTTTCTAGATTTTTAAAATTGTTTTCACTTTGGTCCTCCTAATTTTTTTTTATCATGCCCCCAAACTTGAATTTATAGTTTTGCCTCTATTATTGTCATGTATCCAGCGATGGACTCTTCTTTTTGAACAATTACGATTTTTAGAATGAGTTTAATGATCAACCAACCTCATTTTGTTTACGATATCGTTCTTCTTACTATTGTATAATTATGTTTAAATTATATCTTAATTTTTAAGTTTGACTATAAGAGCAGACATCAAATCTCTCCCTTTTTTTTTTAAGATCGATGTTGGTTTTGAGTATGTTTGACATGGCTTTTCTATTGGCCAAAAAAAACTTTTTTAAAGTTAAAAGCTCTTTTGGTGATTTTTTTTGTATTATTCGGCAAAACTGAAAAAGTAATTTTTAAATATTTAAAAAAAAAAAAAAAAAAAAAACCTATTTTAAGTGAATCCTAAAATTTGAGTTTCTTTTTGAAGAATTTTTCTTTTTAAGGCCCTGTTTGATTTTTCCACTTAACACTGAATGGTACTTAATGTGTTCCATTCAGTTATTTTGTTTGATTTTTTAAGTGGTAAAATCACTTATTGAGCACCTAAAACCACTTGTTTTGAAAAGTGAAATTTTTTCACTTTTCACTTAACACAAATCTAGAAGAATTTAATGCAAAGTTTTACTTCCAAAACTATCCTCACTAATTTAATTTATTTCCAATTTTGTCTTCTGTTAAAGCCCTAATTGTATTTATATATTTTTTTCTTCTCACCGTAAAGAACTTTAACATTAGAAAACCTAGCTGCTTCAAAACACAAACAGCTGAAGACAAATTTTCCTAGCATATTCCGGTCAGTACTCTTTCTTTCTTTTTCTATAATTTCATAATTAGTTTTATTAATTTTATTTTAGACAGATTTTGTTATGAGTTTTTTATTTTTTTTGGGTTTTGAGATGTTAATTTTCGTAAGAAAAAAAAAAAGTTATATATATATAACCATCAATTGATGTATTACGCTTGCTGCTCTATTTCGGTTCTGCTTTTGGCTTGGGTGTTTTTGTTTGTTGTGGCGCTGTGTGCTGAAGTTTGTATCTTGGCCAGCTTCAATTGGGCCTTTTTCTATTAATAAATTCTGATATATTTTGTATATATTATTATGGTTTTTCTCATTGAACATTATTGGTGGATGTAAATCAACAAAAGTAACAATTACAATGAGAAATTAATCATGTTGTTATTCATTGATAATGATATTCAATTTAGAACCAAAAAAAAAAAAAAAAAAAGAACCAACCTGTCCACAAACCAACCAATCCAGAATAATATAAATTTGAAATATTATTAATAACTAAATAAATTTATTTTATAATTAATTTGCATGTTAGAGTTGTCCTTAATATATTAAAATGTAAATATATAACAAATAATAGTTAGAAGGGTATATATGTAAAAGTATTTATTTTCAGATATTTATAACTTAAAAAAACAAACAACTTATCACTTATATTCAGTTTTCAGTGAAAAAAAACAAACATTTTTTTCAGTTTTCAGTTTTCAGTCACTATTCAGTCTTCAGTAACATTCAGCACTGTTCAATCTTCAGACAAAAAATCAAACGAGGCCTTAGTTTTTTTTTTTTTTTTTTTTTTTTTTTAAGAAGTAAATAATCTCGACTAACAATCTACTAACTTTTAAGTTAATACAAATATATATATGGTTCCATTCACATCGGTACGTATTGATATAACTACATCAATACCAATATATATAGATTACTGATTATGGAGAAGTTTTGACAAGTGCATACATTTTGAGTCAAACTATGTAAATATAATGGTTAACATCCAATGCACTGATGAAGTTATATTAATGCGCACTGACTTAAACATATATATATATATAGCGGTTCTCTAGTAAGGACGTCCTGAAACTATAAGTTAAGAACGTCTAACCATGGCCACACATTCATATTGAGTATAGGTATTTATTAATGTGGGACTATATAAAATATATATAACTTTTTATTAAAAACTCTATCAATACAACTGATTTTCTATTATCAGTTCGTCCTAACAATAAATATATCAGGATGAAGAATGTGGACCACTAGATTTACATACTTTGACTCAAAGTGTATGCACTTATCAAAACTTCTCCATAATCTGTGATCTACATTCTTCGTCCTGATATATTTATTGTCATGTGGAACTGACAATAGAAAAACTGATTAATACAATATCTACTTTATCAACAATTTCAATGTCTATTCACAATCCAACATACTTGTCGGAATCCACAGTTTTTTCTCTTTTTTTTGAAAGAAGAATCTACAGCTTTTACTGTTTCTTTTTCTGCGCTTTGCAATTTCTATGGCTTGGTTATAGTCAAAGATCACGCAAAAGAGTACTGTGACTGTGAGGCAGTGAGTGAGTAAAAAATCTTGAAAGTTGAAACTAACTTTAAAAAAAAAAAAAAAAAAACAAACTTGCAACCGTTGAAGAAGAAAGTGGCTTCTTCATATAACATGTTTGGATCTGATTGGCAGGAGCGGATGTCCTGTTGCAATGGTATTGGTGGGTGACAGCAGTTTGTTACTGTTTGGGTGAGCAAATCACTTCTCCAATAAATAATGAATCTTTTGGTCGTTGAGAAAGTACGGAGTTCCTGAAGCGCGTGGGTACACGTTCCCCATATAGAAGGAAAAGACAGTGTGCAACCTACAACAATCTTTCACCTGGGCCTCTATATTTTTCATTTTTTTTTTCTCTTAAATTTTTTTTAAAATAAAATAAAAAATAGAAAGTGAAACCAGAAGTCCAAAACTCAAATCTATATATAGTTATAATATTTTATTGCTCGAATTATTCAAATATTTTATAATATATTATATATGTTTCAGAATTTTAAAGAATGAGATATGACTCGAATACATAACTTATGAATATACAACTTAAATCTACGTAATCTCTTCAATGTTCTTTAATTCTTTTATGTTTTAGACATATTAATAAACACCTAGATTGAATAGACGAATCATAATTTATTATTCGAATTTATTATATTGAAATAAGTGGATATATATGACCGATGGAAATGAATTCATGTTAAAAATGCATGCTATAAAGAAAACTAGATGTTGATGATTTTCAGTTTTTCAGCAGACATTTGGCATGCGTGTTTGGCACCTATAACAATAACATTATCAAATTTAGAAATTGATAATAATATGAAAAGTTGTAGATGTTTAATTATATTAGATTGGTACTAAAATTGTATATTGAGAGTAGTAGTAAATGGGTGTAGAAGAAGATAGAGAATAAAATTCATACGATATAAAGAATTGATTTGAATCGACTAACATATCTTATAAATGTTAGAATTGTTGTTCAAATTACCAGAATTTTAAAATTGATTAAAAACGACTCGAATTATCATTATTCATAATATCATTACAACATAATTGAATAATATGTTAATTCTTATTAACAATGCATCAGTTATATGTTAATTATAAATCTCATAAAAAAAATAAAGAATATGTTGAAAACTACATACATTATGGCCTATCTATGAATGTATATACAATAGGGAGTTCGTGGAGTAGAGTGAATAAATGAAATTAAAATAGACTAATCTTGTTTAGATGGGATGAAAAGGGGTTAGGTTAAAAAACTAAGAAAATGAAAATTTTAAAATAAAATGGTGTCTACAAATTTTATAATTTTTTTTTATTTTAAATGATTTATATATTTAGAAAAAAAAAAAGTGTTGAAAGATAAAAATGACATGTAAATATAAAATCTTTATTTATTACTTACCTTTGATTTCTAAACAATTTATATAAAATACAATTGATACAATAAAAAAAAAAAGGTGATAAACTGATAATTGTGTATATAGAAATAAATGTAACGCTTCTTTTAGGGACATCGTTACTTTAATAAATTGATTTTTTTTTTTTCTTTCTAACATCAAAGCAAATGAAGAACTCATTTTGCCCTTCATTAATGGTATTGGTTTAAGGAGGGAACCAGATATATTTTTGTTCCAAAACCAATTTTAGTGCAATAAAAACTCAAATTACTAATTTTGTAATAATTATAACAATTTAGGGTGTAATTATGTCGTTTATTTAACGAAACCAATACTAAAATGATAAATTATTAAACTACTAAAGCAATGTCTAAGTAATTATGGAAATAAGTTTTAATATGTCACGCTATAATATTACAGAATTGATTTTTTATAAAGAACGTATGAAAATCTCGCATCCGAAATTTACTCTGAAGAAATGTTATATCCTACACATGAAAACTACTATAAAGTCTAAAAATACTGTACAAACTCCTAATATTGACCATGTCTCTATAACATTATAGAATCGATTTTCAATAAATATGACTTAAAAAGTGCAAGAATCCTGTTATAAGACTTAAAAAAACTAAAAAAAAACAAAACTAAAAAATGGAACCCTGTCTATCTCAATTCTCAAACCGAAAGTGGTTTGACAGTTACCTACTTACCTTCCATCTCTAGACTAACGCGCACACCATGCGCGTGACTCACCAACTCTAAACATCACAGTCAATGACCCCACTTTACCTCCCGCAAATCCACAACACATTTAAAACGATTCTCTGTACTTTCTCAGTTCACAGTAACAAAACCCTAGTAGTCACCACAACCACCCCTCGATTTCACCAAAAAAACATTTCTATTAAAATCACATCATTTCTTCACCAAATAAGATCGGTGCTCTCACAATCTCTCTCCATCCACAAGCTAGGAGCTCCAATTTTGCAATTCTCTGCTCTAGGTAGTCTCTTCTTTTCTTCCTCACATTTCAGCTTGAGATTTGTGTTTGTTATCTTGGATTTTATCTGGGTTTTTGTTTGTCATGATTTTCACTATTTTGTTTACATTGCTCTTGGCTTTCACTTTTAGCTCGCTGTAGATATGAAGATTTGAAAATTTGGTTATAATAATGAATTTTCAGACTCTGCATGTATGAATCTATGTTGAATTCGTTAGTTATTATTATTATTATTATATATATTTTTTAATTTTTCTCAGCTTGTGTTGGATTCTTGTTGAGATAGAAATGAGACAAGTGATTAAGTGAAGGATCAAACGATTTTGTGTTATAAATGGTTGCTTTTCTTCCATGTTTTTACAAATGCGATTGGTTTATGTTGGAAAATTAATTTCGAAAATCTAAAACTTGTCTACATTCATCATTTCATCATAATTTTCACATGAATCACATAATTAATACAGAGATCTGAAGATTTATGTATAAGACATATGTAGATGTGATAAACTGGTTTGTCCTAATATCTCTTTATAAAGGATTGTAAGATTTTGTTATATTTAGAGGAAAAAGAGAAGTCAATTGAGAGATTTAAAATTGAAGTGTGCATAGTGTCAATATATAAGAGCTTGAATTCTCAAGATTTTAATATTAAGGTGTTCTTCATTGAGTGAATGACTTGATTGATTGCTTTTATGTAATTATTTTCTGGGGTTTGTGTTTAATTTCTTGTCACATTGATATAAAATTTTAAAACATTGAAGAAGCAGACAAATCGTTGTTGTTTGTACTAAAACTCGAAATCATGTCTGTTCTGTTCCTTCCGGCTCTGCTTGCACAATACTCACTTCAGAACAGTTACTGTTTGATCTTATTCTCAGGTAGCATTTGAGAAAGATTAATGGGAAGTTCGATGGAGCAAAGCTCAGAAGATGATTCGGAAATAAGTGATTCTGACATGGTTGAATATGAAGATAAATCTTATGAAAAACTGAAGAGTGGAAGTTGCAATGTGAAAAACCCAGATGAAACTTTTAGTTGCCCTTACTGCCCCAAGAAAAGAAAGCAAGATTACCTTTATAACGAGCTCTTTCAACATGCTTCTGGGGTGGGCACGAGTACTTCAAATAAAAGAAGTAAAAAAGAAAAAGCAAATCACCTAGCTTTGGTAAAATACTTGGAGAAAGATGTTGGGAGTGTAGCCAGTCCATCAAAACCTGTGAAAGGAGATAGTTCTCTGAATGGTTGCAGCCATGACGAGAAGCTTGTGTGGCCGTGGACAGGCATTTTGGTTAATATTCCTACTAGCAGGGGAGACAATGGGCGTTCTGTTGGAGGAAGTGGATCCAAGTTGAGGGACGAGTTCACAATGAGAGGGTTCAACCCCAAAAGAGTTAATCCGTTATGGAATTACCAGGGTCATTCAGGAACCGCTATTGTAGAATTCAACAAAGATTGGCCTGGCCTGCACAATGCTATGTCCTTTGAGAAAGCTTTCGAAGCAGATCATCATGGCAAAAAGGATTGGTATGCTCCTAACAAGGAAAAATCTGGTCTCTATGCTTGGGTTGCCCGCTCTGATGATTATAATTTGAATAATATTGTTGGAGAGAACCTACGCAAGCTTGGGGACCTTAAAACCATTTCTGAAATGATGGAGGAAGAAACCCGTAAGCAGCATCAACTTGTGTCTAATCTGACAAACCTTATTGAGGTGAAAAATAAGCATTTGGAAGAGATGGGGAAAAGATGCGCTGAGACTTCAATCTCTGTTGAAAATTTGATGGAAGAAAAAGAAAAGCTTTTTCAAGAGTACAACGAAGGTGCGTTTTTGTGAAAATTCCATACCGTTGAGTAAATTATGTTTTTGTTTTGTTAATTTATTAATTTTATTAATTTTTGAAAGTATTAAGGTTTTGTTTATTGCTACTCCAATTATATGCTTGTACATTCCTTAATCACCAGGGATGACTATTCCAATTTTTTTTTTCTTCTTATTGTTAGATTCTACTGTTGCCTATGATATCATGAAACCATGATATCCTTAAAACTGACGCCGTGCTTGTTTGCATCACAGAGATAAAGAAAATACAACTAAGTGCACGGGATCACTTTCAGAGGATTTCTAATGACCATGAAAAACTTAAGTTGCAGCTGGAGTCTCAGAAAACAGAGCTTGAGTTGCGTGGGGTAGATTTAGAAAAGCGTGAGGCACGGAATGAAAATGATAGAAAAACTCTTGCTGAAGAGATTGAACAGGTAGTGTGCCTTTCTATTTGAGTGTTCTACATTTTGCATAAAATTCATGCAGTATTACACTAAAAGTTGATGTTGCCACGTAAATCTGTTGTTCTGTCAGATTGCTGTAAGAAATAGTTCGCTTCAGTTGGCCTCAGCTGAGCAACAAAAGGCTGATGAAGATGTTATGAACCTAGCAGAAGATCACAAGGTTTGTCCTCCTTAAATGCTTATATAATAACCAGAATTCTTCCATTTCAATTATTTTCAGAGAGCAGAAAACTTACAATGGTCATGACTGTTAATTCTATATGTAGAGGGAGAAGGAAAAACTTCACGATAAAATACTTCAACTGGAAAGACAACTTGATGCGAAACACAACCTGGAATTGGAAATTCAAACTTTGAAAGGGACATTTAATGTGATGAAGCACATGGGAGATGGAGATGGAGATGATGCTGAAGTTTTGGAAAAGATGGATACAATACTTAAAGACTTGAGAGAAAAGGAAGGCGAACTCGAAGATTTAGATGCATTGAACCAAACACTAGTCGTAAAAGAGCGAAAGAGCAATGATGAGTTGCAGGAGGCTCGTAAAGAATTAGTTAATGTGAGTACTTTTGAATTCCACAATTTGAAATGCTTACTCCAATAACTAACCTCTTAGTAGCGAACAAGAGGAAAATCTCCATTGAGATGGTTTTACTTGACCTCGGAACACGAGTTTCAAGAATTTATAATTTTGGTATGGCATATCTTCCGTTTTATTAGATTTATGTTGTTTATCCAAACAATTGTTTCAAAGTATTGCAGATGACGGAGTTAAACTGAAGAATTCACCGTTGATGGAATGGGATGCAGAATATGTTATTTTCTGCCTTTGCATGCCTGAGAAAAATTGTTCTTTTGTTGTTCTAAGCTGATTATTTGTCTATACTTTCGAGAAAACGTTTTGGTCCTTAAACAGCAGCTTTGGCTGTTTATGTAATTGCATTTTACAGGGAATATCGATGTTCATTGTTTGTTGCTGTTTATATGAAATACTTCCTTTAGTTTTGTTCTAAACTTCTTACCCTTTCTATGGGCTTCCGTCTCTAGCTTGTGAAGAAGTATTGATCCACTCACTTTGTAGGCCTTGAAAGATACATCAAACCGTGCTCATATTGGTGTTAAGAGAATGGGAGAACTTGACAGTAAACCATTCCTTGAAGCAATGAAGAGAAAGTATAACGAGGAAGACGCCGAAGACAGAGCATCGGAACTCTGCTCATTGTGGGATGAACATCTTAAGGATCCAGACTGGCATCCTTTCAAGAAAGTTACAGTTGATGAGAAAGATCTGGTATGTTTTTCACTATTTTCTCACAAATGCCTCTGTTAAAAATGATCTGATTCTGATTTAGCTCTGTGAATGTTTGTAGATTATTTTTTATACATTTTTTAAAATATATTCTATTGGCATGTACATTCTTTTCGATGCATATGAAAAGGACCGACTGTAAGAGTTTTTACATCTTAATTCAAAAGTTCTAGTTATTGCTCTCTCTCTCTCTCTCCCCCTCCCGCCGCTCTCTGTGTTTTCAAACAAATGCGTGAAAATATATGCACTGCAATCCTTGGTATATATTTTTCACGATGATGATTATTAATTTATTATATTTTGTCATATATTCCGAAAAAGTTAAAACATTTGGACATTTTTTTACAGCTGAGATGACATGAGCCTTGAATATTTTTATTGCCATTTGGTCACCAGCATAATTTTATAGTTTTGTTCTACCATTGGTGAAGCCTAGAACTGGAGCAGACGGGCTTCTTTGGTTTCCACATTTCTGTTTGCTTAGATGTACATATATATGTTAATTGGTATATGCCTATGCTTTGCAAATTGCAACGAAACTTTTAAGATATGACAAATCAGAAATTCCCTGCAGTTTTATTGAAGATTCAATTGGTTCAAGTTCTAGATGTATTTTGTTTCTCCTTTTGCCTTTTCTTGTGAGATCGTATCGTCCTTTATAGTTT
This sequence comes from Acer saccharum, assembly GCA_030490815.1. Classification (NCBI taxonomy): domain Eukaryota; kingdom Viridiplantae; phylum Streptophyta; class Magnoliopsida; order Sapindales; family Sapindaceae; genus Acer; species Acer saccharum. The sequence goes on from CM059878.1 coordinate 575,438, forward strand.
ACATACGGTTGATGTTACTGGTTCAGGAAGTAGTGAACGATGAAGATGGAAGATTGCAATCTCTGAAGATGGAACTGGGTGATGAAGCTTACAATGCAGTGACACAAGCTTTAGTGGAGATCAACGAGTACAATCCAAGTGGGAGGTATATAACCTCAGAGTTGTGGAACTTTAGAGATGGAAGGAAGGCTAAATTGAAAGAGGGAGTTGCATTTCTAATGAACCAATGGAAAATTTTAAGTCGGCGCTCGAGTGGAACGTTTTGAAGGTTAGTCACCTCTCAATTTGTATAATAATTCTCCATATCTACAATCTACACAGAGAAGAAATAAACATTATATGCATTTAATCACGGATGACATGACTCTAGTTTTTTCTCACGTGGAAACACCGGGTTTGGTTACAGGAAACGAGCTGCTGGGTTATTGCCTAGATGGAGGTTGGTATGACACAGGTCATATGATAAGAGTCGATGCTAAAAAGCATCGATTCCCTGTAACATTATTGAGTTTATGTTCTGTGATTTCGGGCAATAAAGCTGTATTTTTATGTAAACTTGTAGCAAGGAGTTGTTTGATAATGTTTGAAAACCTGAAGATTCAGGGAAACTCGATGACTAGACGATAATCAATGCTTAAAAGCATTGATTTTCTGTAAAATTATTGGATTTCATAATTGGATTCCTGTGAGGAATTTGCCTTTTATGTTTGATAAAGCTGCTTATTGTGTTAGGATAAGATATGGATGAAATTGAAAAATCATGTCTAATTATTTAAGGTAGTTCATTAGATTTAACTTGTTCCCTGATTTATAGTTTTGAAAAAGGAAAAAAAAAAAAAAAAAAAAAAAAAAAACAGGTTTTTTATTCTTAGTAGAATGTAAATTGGTGTTCTGAAAACTAATGTAACCATGTACGTATGATTTTTTTATTTTATTTAAAAAAAAAACTAGTATTTCTGTCTGTTTTTAAATAGGCCACTGGTTTATTATTATAATTTTTTAATTATGTTCCAATTTTATATAAGATTAACTTCTAGATTTTGGATTAGTCTTTTCATTAATATGCAACTATTCTCTAATCATTTTTTTTACTTGGGGGAGGCATATTTATAAGAGCAAATTGCAGCCGACCTCTCTTTGAGGTTTAGCCTTTGACAACCAAAAACAACTTTTATCATTAATTGATAATGACCTCCTCTACCATTAGTCAAAGATAGTCAAGTTTAACCGTTGATCGGATTTGGTCGCTACAAATACCTAAATGTACATGAATTAAAAAAAAAAAATATGATTTAAAATATATATAAATATATGAAAACAAATTTGGATCTCCACTATAAAAAAAATTGAAAATTACAAATTAAAAAAAAAAAAAAAAGTGTTCATCTAAATCTAATATAACAACATTTTCTTTTTCCATTGATGTATGTATTTCTAGATTTTTATTCAGATTCAAATTTTTTAGATTTTTCAAAAATAGAAAATAAAAAATGTGGCCAAGATAAATGGTGAAGATTTAAAGCTTTTAAATCTATTTTTTTAATAAATAAAAAGGCTTGAAATGATGAAAATTCCCTTATCTCTGTTAAGTTTGACTAACTTTGACTAATAGCAAGAGAGGTTATTGTCAATTAAACATAAAGTTGTTTTTTATTGTCAAAGACCAAACCTCAGGGAGGTTGACTGCAATTTGCTCTATTTATAAATTTAAATGGAATATTTATAAAACAAATTTGTAAAGAGTTATATATTTATATTATTCAATTTTTTTTTTTTTTTTGATTGCAAACAACAACTGGATCACAAGGATTACAACACCTGGAATGCATATCCAGGACAGGATTACATAAAAACATTAGCTGGGACCCATCAACTATCGGCATTCAAGCACAGCCCAGACAAGATTTCCCACGCAGGGGAAAAAAACCCACACACAAAGGTGGGACAACCCACACACAAAGGTGGGACAACCCACACAAGGGGGACAAACACCCTCACTAAGAGGGAACAACTACAGTTACAAAAACCTAAATAAACTGAAAACGAAATGAAAAAACCGATCGGAGGAAGGGGATCCTTGGCTGCCGGAAAATGTCCAAGACCAGGTCGGACGGCGCCGAAGTATTGGCTGGATCGGGAATCAATTGGCTGGCGCAACTGGAAAGCCCCAAACCGAAGAGTTGTTGGAGGCAGCTAGAAACTGACCGAACGGCGGCAAAGAGTTCGTCCGGACGAGCGTCAACCCCGGCGCTGCAACCAAAGGATAAACCCAAGCTGGATCGGGAAGATGACCGACGAAAAAGAAGAAAATCTCTAGCAGGCCGCTAAGAAGAGAGAGAACCTCCGCGGCAGCGGATCTGGCCGGAGAGCGGCGCCGATAGGCCGCCCAAAAGATCGACGTCGCCGCCGACACCCCTTAGCTCAGCAGGGTGTCGACGGCGGAAGGGATGAAGATGGATCGAAAAGAGTTAGGGTTAGGAAAAGTAGAGAGAAGTCAAGAAAAATCTAGAATTCTTTATATTATTCAAATTTTATTTTTAAATGATGTGGCCATTGAATTTTATTATATATTCAATATTAAAACTTTACATATTGTATTTTATTACATTGGTCCCTAAATAAATTTTTTTATTGGCTTCGCACCTTATTCCAATATTTGACTTATTTATCCAGACAATTCACAAATAATTATGCAAATATTAAGATAATTTGACAACAATCGAGAGTCTAATGCAATTCTATTTTTATTTAATTTATAATGATAAACATTATTCGTTCTTTAATGTGTAATGATTTATAGTACATGGGACATATAAATATTAAATATATAAATTATCAATAATGCTAAACATCCCACCTAAAATCCCACCTTTTTCATCCCACTACATGTGGCATGTGAGGTGTCAAATTGTGAGTAGATACATATTAATGACACCTACCTCATGTATCCACTCACAATTTGACACCTCACATGCCACATGTAGTGGGATGAAAAAAGTGGGATTATAGGTGGGATGTGTAGCATTACTGATAAATTATACATCTGAGTTTCGATGATGCTACGTGTCATGATCATAAAGGGAAAGTGAAAGTTCTTCTCCTGGCTGTTCCTGTTTGCACTCACTCGCACATTTATTTCTTGTCTTGCAAGCTGCAAATGTAAGCAGCCCTCCCTCTCCTCACACATTTCAAGCCCTAAATCAACCCCACACAATTGAGCTCTACTTTGTAAGTAAAACCCATTTCCCATTTTTTAATTGTTTTCATTATATTGTGTTTCATTTTGCATTTTCAGATGTGGGTGTTGTGTGCGAATTCTCTTTTTCAACTTGCTTCTTTTTAAATCTTTCTCTTAGTAACCATCCATGCTTCAAACCATATGCTTTTTTTTTTTTTTTTCAAAAAAAAAAAGATATATGTATATATGTGTGTGTGTGTGTGTGTTAATGTGTACAATATAAAACATACATACATATATACATATGTATGAATGTATGTACATGTGGGCTTCGGTGAGAATACCTGTTTCGTTGAAAATATTAGGGTCTAAATTTGTGGAAATATCGGAATTATCGCCAATATGCTCAAAATATGAGATATTCAAGGATATTTTTTAGGGTTTTGCTACCTTATTGTTTAACAGCAAGATTATTGGGTACTTATGTGATAGTGAGTTGGTTACATTTTATTTTAATTTTCAAATCCTTAATTTTTATACACCCTTAGATTGAAATCTAAAGACTGAAATTGATCCAATAACCTTACTGTTAACAGCAACTTAGCTAAATCCTATTTTTTATATCGGTCCTCCCAAAATATGAAAAATATCGAAGAATCAATAATAATTGAAGTGTAAGAAATTTAATATAGGAACCTCCTGATGTCACATGAAATTGAATTGTTTATGTGTGTTTTGGGTACAGTTTTGCAAACCCATGATTATAAATTATTGCCCTAAAGATTTGAAGATGTATAGTTATGTGAATTCCTGTTAATGGTTCTGCAAATTGAATGTTGGTGATTCGCCTTTTTTAATATATATTATTTACCTTTTAAGATGCTCCATTCAATTTTTGAGGTGATAAATTTGTACATTGAAGGATACAGGATAGTTAAGTATACAATGAAGTTATTCAATTTTCGTACAATAACCAAATGGGTCCTAGTTAATTGAATCCCAACCCTATTTTGATGTGTGAAAGAAAATGCATTTCAGAAAATGGTTACAAATGTAGATAGTAGATGGTCATAGAACTTGAGAAATGATTCTATATCATGACTGCAAGCTTCCATATTCTTATGTTCATCATGTAAATTTCCATTGGATATGTAATGTATGCATATAGAACATCCATTTGAGTCAAGGTTTTATGAATTATGTAAAATTCAAGTCTAAACAATCTTGGGATATATTCTATGTTTGATCCTAGGAGATCATGATTTTAAATCGTGTCGCTGTTAGTGAGAATCAAAGGCTTACATATATTGCATACGAATTACGTTTTCCTCATTATAGTTTCCATATATGTTAAATATCATACTTAAAGTAGACAAATTTCCATACAGAATGTGCATTTGAATGAGCAAAAGACTTATGTCGGTATTTAACTTGCTTGCTTTTTTGTAGGTCCTTAAATTCTATGTTCAAATGGGGAACCATAACTACGAAGAGGAGTTGAAGAAAGAGCGACACCTTGTTACGATACTAGAAAAGGAGTTAGGCTACAGAAATCAGCAGTTATCTGAGCTTGGACATATGTTTAATGACACCAAGGAAACTTTTCTCAAACTCATTGCTGAACAAAAGTTTAAAGACACAAGAGTAATGATGTTGGAGCAGATTTACCGGGATGATATTCGTTCCAGGGACATTAGACTGTTTAATTTGGAGAGGATGTGCTATGATGGCTATGCAATCGCGAGACAGTTAACAAGTGAGAAAAGTAAACTTCAAGCAGAATACACTAGAGGTATGTTATATAATTAATAGATCAATTCATATTGAAGCAAAAGAATCCACTACTTGAGAAAGTTGGTATATTCATGTACACTAGATGAATATACACTAGCAAAAGAAGCAAAAGATTCAATTCATATACACTAGATGGTATATTCATGTCTCTACTAAGCATTTTCTTTTTAACATTTCGTGATTTGTAATTTTATCAGAAATAAGAAAGTTGCAGTCCATCAATGATAAGCTGAAGGATGACATGAACTGTCAAAAGAAAGTACTTGAGCAACAAGCCAAAGAATTAGAGGAATGTAAGGCTCAAAATGATTTGGAGAGGACAATTCTGATGGATGACATGGAAAAGGTTGGTATTTATTCATTTAAATTGCATGAAACATCCTTTGAACCTATCTAAGTAACTTTGGTTGTGTGTGTCATAAATTATTAATTTTGGTTACCTTTTTGTTAAAATTCTAGCATTGATTGTCATTTTGATTTTATTATTATCATGAAAATAACTTTTTCTAAGCTGACTTTGCAATTTCGATTATTTATAACTAATGCAGCTGAAAGGGAAATTGCAAAATCAAAAACCTGCAGAAAGTGATAGCAATTTAAACGGCCAGATCACCGCACTGAGAGATCAGTTAGAGGAAAAAACAGAAACATTGCAATATCTGGAAAGCTTGAATCATACGTTGACACTCAAAGAGTCCATGAGTAACCAAGAGCTGCAAGATGCTCGTAAAGAATCAATAACTGTATGATATTTTTTCCCTTTTGCAAATGGTTTATAGAACAATAGGAATTTAACATAACCATTAATATCTTATGACCTTTTGTTTTGTTCGAATCATGTTCAAATTAAGCAAGTTAAATATAAGTTGCTCACTGGATTGATTAGGTAATTTTTGCCATGCAGAGTTTGCAAAATATGTTAAGTAGCCGCACAACACTCGCGATTAAAAGAATGGGGGAGGTTGATCGGACATCTTTTCTACAAGCATGCTCACTTAAATTTCCGGATGGAGATTGGGAGGAGATATCCGCCAAACTATGTTCGTCATGGGAAGAATATTTGAAGGATCCTCATTGGCATCCTTTCAAGATGGTCGTTTATAAAGGCAACCTGCAAGTAAGTATATACACATTTGTATTAATACCATTCTGAAATTAACATCGCTTAAACATATTAACCAGTTTAGCAGATATCAAGTAGTCCTCGCCATTCTATGTAACATTACCATCATCAAATCTTCACATTGCTTGAAACTACCAACAAGTTAATTTCATGGGAAATGTAGGAAATAATAGATGATGAAGACGACAAATTGAAAAACTTGAGAAACGAATATGGTGAGGCTGTATACGAGGCTGTAACCAATGCATTGCTAGAACTGAATGAATACAATCCAAGTGGGAGGTATGTTGTCCCTGAGGTTTGGAACTTAAAAGAGAAAAAGAAGGCCACCTTGAAAGAAATTATTCAATATATAATGAAGCAATTGAAGACTCACAAGCGCAAAAGATGGTGAACCAGATATTGCATCGTAAGTTTATTTATTTGATGCCTCATTATCTGAGTTTTGGATTTGCATCTTACTCTTAACTGTCATGAATTATATTACATTGTTTTGGTTGCTATTTTGAAGCTAACTATAGTATTAATTCAATTTTCTGTACAAAGATTAAAGTTAGTTTGGGGGGTGTTTCAATTTACACAATCTGAATCATAGAAATTGTGTTGCGAAATCCTATTATCGCTTTCTATTACCTTCTCTAATGAACTTCCTATTTAACTTCTCACAGTTTTGCAGGTTGTGTTGTGATACTAGAAGCTTATACATGGAAAGTGAAAATATGCAGAGGAAGTTGCTGATTTATAGGTAGACATTGTCGGTGTGAAAGATTAGGAAGAACATACATATATATATATATATATATATATATATATATATATTTATATATATAGATAGATTTGTTGTACAAACTTTCTCCAGTTGTTATGCTCACAATATTTACGTTAGTAAATTGTAATTAGAAAAAGATTGTACTTTGCCAGGCTATTAATACAAATCATGCTTGGGTTTGCCCTCTATTTTCAAGTTTTTTTTTTTTCACCTTTCTTTTCTTCTGTTTATTAGGCCAATCTCTACTTGTCAATATAGGTGAATAAGACACACTCGAACCTACAAAGCTACAATTTTGATGGTAGGAATGGGTCAATCTCATTTTGCTATACTGTATATTTTTCTTCATACCAAATTAAATGATAAAAGTGAATTCCAATGAAATTCTTTTAAATGGGTCTAAACAATATGCATAAGAAGTTTGCACGTCCTCTTGAACACCTCTTGTGTTTTGCCCCTAGTCAAGTCCAAAAATGTCTTGCGGGTCAGTTTCAATAATGCTTTGTTTCGTGTCTATTGTTTTCTTGCCTTTGGGTTCAATAATTATTGTTCACAAAAAAAAAAAAAAAAAAAAAAATTCTGGAAATTCTCAATTCAACGACGGTAGAGACCGATGAAAATCTTGGGGAGAAAGCTGGATTTGTTATGGACTTTGATATTTATACCTCTCACCATCAAGTCCACCAAAATCCATCAAAATCCATGACCTAAGAAAATCCTTTAAAATCCAGTCCTAATTGAATACACTTGGATTCTTGTAGACATTTTTAAAGTCCCAATTCAATACACCTAGATTTTGAAGGATTCTTTAAAAGTCCATAGAAATTCTAATTGAATACCACTGGATTAATATAGACTCTTTTAAAGTCTTTAAATGTCCAAACTAAATACATCAGGATTTATAATGTCTTTAACTGTCACCAAGAATCCTAATTGAATACAATCCCTCTAAATATCTCTTATTTCTTCTATCTTCCAATATCAATCTGTCTATTTCTACCTGTTTCTCTTCTAAATTTCTATAAATCATACATATTTGGGTTCGAACCCTAACATTATTCATTATAGGTCTAAATGTCGATTGAAGGGCAAACATCGAACTCGGATGTTGCATGGCGATATTTTACTCTCCCAGACCCTAAAGACAGAAATGCCACAAAATGCAAATTTTGTGGTAAAGTGTCAAAAGGAGGGATTTTTCGTGGGAAGCAACATTTAGTTGGTGGATTTAGGAATGTTACAGATTGCAGAAAATGCCCAGAAGCTGTAAAACAAGAAATTCAAGACTACATGCTTAAGAAGAAGCAAGAGAAAGAGGATCGAATTTTGGCCCCAGGTGATTATGATAGTGGTTTCGGTGAAGGGGATGATGATGATGACGATGACGTGTTGGGGACTCCGGGGAGTTTTAGTAGAAACGAGCAATGACATCAAGTGGAACCGCGAGCAACACTGCAAGTGTTGACCAAAACAAAAGGGTCCACTTGATGTGTACTACTACTAACCAATATGAATTGATCTATTACTTAAATACATATGAAGTTGCATCTTGCTTTGATTAATACATATAAAGTTGTCCAGTATGTATGTTCATGTCTCTACTCAACATTTTCTTTTTAACATTTCGTGATTTGTAATTTTTTCAGAAATCAGAAAGTCGCAGCCCATCAATGATAAGCTGAAGGATGACACGAACTGTCAAAAGAAAAAACTTGAGCAACAAGCCAAAGAATTAGAGGACTGTAATGCTCAAAACGATCTGGAGAGGACAAGTCTGATGGATGATATAGAAAAGGTTGGTATTCATTCATTTAAATTGCTTGAAACAATAATGTGATTGTGTGTGTGTGATTAATTATTAATTTTGATTACCATTTTGTTAAAATTCTTGCATTGATTATCTGTTACTGATATTTATATTCAATCTTTCCTTTACATAATTCTTATCATTGCTTTATATCACTGTAATTAATTGTCATTTTAATTTTATAGTTTTCATGAAAATAACTTTTGCTAAGCTGATTTTGTAATTTCGATCATTTATAGCAATTAGCAAATGCAGCTGAAAGGGAAGTTGCAAAATCAAAAACATGCATAAAGTGATAGCAAGTTAAAACGTTCCAAAAATTAACAAAATCAATAATTAATTCCTTTGGTACTTAAAATAAAATTAACAAACTAATACTTAACATAAAAGCAATACATAATTGTACACTTTAAAGTTCCAAAAAGTCCAACAAATTATAAACTTTAAACATAAGTTCTAAACACAAACATAAATCAAATCATCCAAAAAGTTGTAATGTTGTATGTATATATGTATGTATGTATGTATGTATGTATGTATACGTTTGGAAAAAGGTTGTATTGTTGCTCTTCATGTTTCTAGCTCCAAACCCCCCACAAAGATTTTATTTTCCATTTCCTTTTAGGCATTTTGAAATATGATTGTAGTGGGTCTGTTCTGTTATGATGAATTTCTCATTGTGTGTGAATCCTCCCTTGAAGTTGCATTTTTTTAATTAAAAAAATCTGGGTTTAGTTCATCTTTCTCTGGCTGTCCAAGCTTGGAATTTTATGTCTAGATTTAATGGAAATGTGTATGTGTATTGTATGTATTTGTGTGATACAGATGTTGTCATTCAGTGTAACAAGGAAGTGTATGAAATTTTTTAAAGGAACCTCATGATGTTTCATGAAATTGAATTGTTTCTTTGAAGTTTTGGGTAAACTTTTACAAATATCTGTTTCTCAAGATTTGAAGATGTGGAGTAATGTGAATTAATTCCTGTTATTGATCTGCAAAATGAATTATAGTGATTTCTATATATGTTAAGAAGTATTACTATGTTGGTAATTAGTTTTCAATATTTTGTTTGATCATTAATTTGCTTGCTTTTACAGGCCCTTAGATTTTTCTATGTTCAAATGGAGTCCCCTAATTACGAAGAGGCGTTGAAGAAAGCGCGAAGCCTTGTTAAGAGACTTGAAGAGGAGATAGGTCACAAAAATCAGCAGTTGACTGAGCTCGAACATGAGTTAAGTGGCACAAAGGCAACTATGCTTGAACTTATCGGTGAACTTACAGAAAAAGTTACTGCAAGAGACAGAAAACTGTTGGTGTTGGAGCAGAGTTACAAGAATGAGATTAGTGTCAAGGACAGAAGATTGTTCGAGTTAGAGCAGTTGTGCCATGAGAGCTCTCCAGCCGAGACTGTGAGGCAGTTAGTGGATGAGAAAACTAAACTTCATGAAGAATACACTAAAGGTATATGTCATATTAAGTGATTGATCAAATTTATTTCGATTGTTGAATCATTGAGTAAGAAAAGCTTAACCATTTTGATTTGCACCATTTTGAAGAATACAATGTGATTGATCAAACATGTTAAAAGAGGTTGCTGCAATTTTGATTTGCATTGTGACACTGCAATCTTGTTCCTGTTTGTCGTATATACATTTGAAAAGTAAACCGTGTTCTTCCGATCGACACGTATTTTGATTGATGAAGTCTTCGTGTACCACCATAACCAAGTATACAACCATAATAAAGATGAAGTCGGCCTGGCAGTATTTATATATCTTTTGAATCTCTTGATTGCTTATGGTCTTTTCACATTTTGTGATTCTTAATTTTTCAGAAATCAGAAACGCGCAATCCATCAATAAGAAGCAGAAACGTGACATGGACTGTCAAAAAAAAGAGCTTGAGCAGCAAGCCAAAGAACTGGCCCTGAATGCTTTGGAGAGGAGAAGTCTGATGGATGAGATAGAAAAGGTTGGTATATATTCTTATAAATTGCATGAAACATCCTTGTAACCTATTTCGCATCTTGTACTAGAGAACCCTTCATAAGATTTAGTCTGATTATCAAATCCATTTGCACAAAATATTTGAAAGAGAATAAATTCAATCATATAATAAATGATAGAAAATGATATCGTGCAGCTTTAGCAAATATTTACTCTTATCCCCTATTAAGTTGCCACTTTGAAATTAAGTTAAACTATCCTCAAAATACCAAAGAGCAATGTGTATTTTGAGGATAGTTAAGCACTTTAGCTTTGCAAAGTCATGTAATTAACTGTTAATAGTATTTTGAGGACAGTTTACCTTCGGCTTGTAAGAAGCAACACCAAAAATGCAAGGATGCACTTGCATAAAGATTGTTGTTAATTTGTTATTAGTACTACTAGTAGAGACATGTAGCTAGGTAGTAAAAGTTATTCAAGATGAGTCGGACTACGAATGTAAATAAAATTGTGAGTCTTAAAAAACAACCCAGGGCTCTTGGAATGGGATTTGGAGAACCTTAGAGATTTCGGAAGTGGTGTAGAATAAGTCTGAAACAGCTGAAAAAATTGCCTTTATAAAGCTGTCTTGGCAAATGATTCATGATTTTCTTTTCTTTTTCTCCTTTTTAATGTAGTCTTTCCATGCGTGACAAAATGTTTATGTGTGACATGAATCATTAATTTTGATTATCTGTATGTTAATATTCTATTGGCTAATTGGCACTGATGCCCCTTGAACTATGCCCGAATTTACACCTTACCCCCTATACTTTTTTTTCCGCCATTGAACCCCTTGAACTTTCATAAATTGGCAATAGTTGACGGAATTGTAACGCCATCCATTTTTCCATCATGACAAATTGCACTACGTTCCCCCTATTGTATACATAATTGCATCAAACCGAAAACAATATAATAATATAACCCAAATACTCCTCTGACCAAATTTTAAAAATCAAATTAATTTAAGAAATGGATTTGGTATAGATGATCTCCACCAAATTAAAAAAATAATAATTTTAAAAATGGATTTGGTGGAAATCCAGATCGGATCTTCACCGTTCATCTCATGAGATGGACGGTGGAGATCCAGATCTCTACCAAATTTAAAAAAAAAAAATTAAATTAAATTCGTACCAGACCCAACACCTAACACTAGTTCATCATCCCCCCAACACAAAAAATCCATCCCAATTCATCAATAACACCAATCTCAAACGGACCACACCAAAAAACCAAAAACCCATCTTAAAAAGAAAAAGAAAAAATCAAAAATATAAATCAAACCCATAAACACTAAATGGAGAGATCTGGAATCGCTTCCTAAATATTCTTCAAAGATCACCGCCGATCCCCTTTTCTCTTTCTTCTGGCTGATTGCGGCTTGTGTTTTCTCTCTCTTCCCTTTTCTCTTTCTTATGTTATGACCGATTGCGGTTTAAGTTTGGTGGAGAGAGAGAGAGACTTAGTTTGAGTGGTGGCCAATCTCCTCACGGGTGTTTTGGGGTAGTCGCCGGTGAGGAGAGAGAGAGAGACTAGGTTTTTGGGTTTGGGTTTGAGAAGATTTCAACGCTGGATTTGAGTGTTAGGTTTTGGTTTTGTTAACTTTTGCTTTTTTTCGATTTTTTTTCTTTAGACTGGAACTAATTATGTTGTATTTGGTGTTGATGATGTTGGGTGATGATGTTTGGGTTATAGTGGGGTGGTAGTGGTAGTGGTGGTGGTGTATGGGAGATGCTAGGGAGTTGGGTGAAGATGATGAACTGATGATCGAGAAATTGATCATTTTTCTAGGAATTTTTTTTTGGGTGAAGATGCTGAATTGATGATCAATGAATGGTTTTTTTAGGACAAAAAACAATATTTCGCTTGTATCTTAGTTTTGTAAATAAGCTTGATTTTTTTTTTTTTTTTTTGGTGATGATTGATGAATTGATGAACCATCCATTTGGGTTTCATGAAGAAGATGAAGTTTGTTTTTAAGTTTTAATAATTATTATTATTTTTTATTTTTTTTGATTAGGTGGAGTCCAGATTGGATCTCCACCGTTCATCTCATGTGATGGACAGCGAAGATCCACCTAATAAATAAAAAAAATCTTTAATTTTCATTGGTTTTTTGTTTTTTGTTTATTTTTGTTATTTTTTTTAGGTGGAGATCCAATTGGATCTCCACATTTAAATTTAATTTTTATTATATATATATATATATATATATATATATATATATATATGTACATATATTTCTATTTGATTTTTAAAATTTGATCAGAGGGTATTTGGGTTATATTATTATATTGTCTTCGGTTTGATGCAATTATGTATATAATAAGGGGAATTTAGTGCAATTTGTCATGACGGAAAAATGGACGGCGTTACAATTCCGTCAACTATTGCCAATTTATGAAAGTTCAGGGGTTTAATGGCGAAAAAAAAAAGTATAGGTGCAAATTCGGGCATAGTTTAGGGGCATAAGTGCCAATTAACCTATTCTATTTGTTGCTGATATTTAACTTTGCTCTTTCATTTATATAATTCTTATCATTTCTATGTTTGATTGAAATAAGTTTTCACTTGCAATTTTATTATAATTTGTAACCATGAAAATTACTTTTGTTAAACTGACATCTCAATTTGGATTATATCTAATGCAGCTGAAAGTGAAGTTGCAAAATCAAAAACCAGCACAAAGTGATAGCAATTTAAATGGCCAGATTACCGCACTGAGAGATCAGTTAGAGGAAAAAACAGAGACATTGCAATATCTGGAAAGCCTGAATCAGACATTGACACTCAAAGAGTCCATAAGTAACCAAGAGCTGCAAGATGCTCGCAAAGAATCCATAAGTGTATGTTACTTTTTCCCGTTTGCAAATGGATTATAGAACAAAAGGAATTTAAGTTGATCATTAATATTTTATGACCTTTTTATTTTGCTTTTGCTCAAATCATGTTCAAGTTAAGCAAGTAAAAGGTATTAGCTGCTCACCGGATTGATTAGGTAATTTTGGCCATGTAGAGTTTGCAAGATATGTTGAGTAGCCGCACAACACTTGCGATTAAAAGAATGGGGGAGGTTGATCAGACATCTTTTCTACAAGCGTGCTCACTTAAGTTTCCAGATGGTGATTGGGAGGAGATATCCGCTAAACTATGTTCGTCATGGGAAGAAAATGTGAAGGATCCTCATTGGCATCCTTTCAAGACAGTCGTTTATAAAGGCAACATGCGTGTAAGTATATATATATACACGTTTATACTGCTACCATTCTGAAATTAACGTCGCTTAAACATATTAACCAGTTTAGAGGATATAATGTAGTCCTCACCAACCTATGAAACGTTACCATCATGAAATCTTTACATTGCTTGAAACTACCAACAAGTTAATTTCATGGGAAATGCAGGAAATAATAGACGATGATGATGAAAAATTGAAAGACTTGAGAAACGAATATGGTGAGGCTGTTTACGAGGCTGTAAGCAATGCATTGCTAGAACTGAATGAATACAATCCAAGTGGGAGGTATGTTGTACCTGAGGTTTGGAACTTAAAAGAGAGAAGGAAAGCCACCTTGAAAGAAATTATTCAATATATAATGAAGCAATTGAAGACTAACAAGCGCAAAAGAATGTGAACCAGATATTGCATCGTAAGTTTATTTATTTGATGCCTCATTATCTGTGTTTTGGATTTGCATTTTACTTTTAACTGTCATGAATTATATTACATTGTTTTGGTTGCTATTTTGAAGCTAACAGCTAACTATAGTATTAATTCAATTCTCTGTACAAAGATTAAAGTTAGTCTGGGGGGTGTTTCAATTTACACAATCCGACTCATATAATTTGTGCTGTGAAATCCTATTATTGCTTTCTATTACCTTCTCTAATGAACTTCCTATTTGCAGGTTGTGTTGTGTTACTAGAAGCTTATACATGGGAAGTGAAAATATGCAGAGGAAGTTGCTGTTTTACAGGTAGACATTGTCGGTGTGAAAAATTAGGAAGAACATACATATATATAGTTTTGTTGTACAAATTCTCTCCGGTTGTTGTTATGCTCACAATATTTATGTTAGTAAATTGTAATTAGAAAAAGATTGTACTTTGCCAGGCTATTAATACAAATCATGCTTGGGTTTGCCCTCTATTTTCAAGTTTTTTTTTTTCTTTTCTTTTCTTTTCTTCTGTTTATTAGGCCAATGTCTACGTGTTAGTGTAGGTGAATAAGACACACTCGAACCTATAAGGCTACAATTTTAATGGTACGAATGGGTCAATCTCATTTCGCTATACTGTATATTTTTCTTCGTACCAAATTAAATGATAAAGTGAATTCCAATGAAATTCTTTTAAATGGGTTTAAATATTTAATTAGGATATAATAACACCACCACCACCACCACCACATGTTATTAGCTTGTTTTATTATGATTAAATTGTGTTTATAAAATTTTTAAGAAAACAAAATCTAATGTAATTAAGGCAAATCAAATTTTACAAATGAAAAAAAAAAAAAGAAGGTTATTAAATGATGTTAATTTTGATAAATGTTTTTCTTTTGGTACTACAACTAAAAAAAGAATATATCAAAAAATATATTATAAAAAGTAAACAATTATATATATTGACCATATCTATTCATCCGGGATCAGGTGTTTTTTATTTTTGAAAGTTTTTGCCATTGGTAGGATTCGAACCGCTGACCTGGGAGTCATTTATCCAAACCCTAAACTCATCAATCTACTGACTGATCTATGCCCCTATTGACAAGTAAACAATTATATATATATAATTTTACAACAAACAGATTTAAAATTTGCTGATACTTATCGAGATGAATCATTACATGCACATGGGCATATGTAGACATACTACAATTATACATAATTGGTGCTAGGAATATATCAACAAAAATATTATAAAAAAAGAAAACAATTATAATATTTCAATGGTCCTTATTATAAGCCCAATAGTTTTTAAAACAAAACCCACCCCCCCCCCCCCCCCCCCCCCCAGTTTGAGAATGCTTCTTGAATTGTTTGGGGGGCCAAAAGTAATTTCGAACTGGGTCTAGGGTATTTGGTAAAATTCCAAGGAAGTGTTTTAGGTCATTTTTGGCTTCCCCAATAGCAGTTTTGAGAAGCTATTTTTTGTTGCTTTTAGAAAACTGCTTCCCATGACACAGTAATGAAAAGACAATAGATTATTGATATATATATACAATATATATGGCAATAGATAAAAAAGAGTAATAATGTGTTATGGTCACACAAAAAATAAAACAATTTATTATTTATTTTATAACATTTTTTTTTTTTTTTTGAACATAAACAAACATCAGTTGGAGCCGAAAACAAGCATATCCAACAGGACCTCTCTTCTAACACATGAAGGATAGTCCTCCATCCATAAGAGGTCCTCAACATTTGACAAAGCAAACTTAGCCAATCCATGGGCAAGTATTGGCCACCCTAGGAACATGACAAATCGAACTAATACTGAGGCTGGAATTAAGAGCAGAAATCTCAGCTAAAATGTTACCACTAGCAGCATTAAGATGACTTCCCTCATTAATCCAGTTAACCGCAACCGCTGCGTCAGATTCCAGAACACACGGCGCCAACCCACAATCTCTACTAAACAATAAACCCTTGTAAATGGCCAAAATTTCAGCCACACTTGCATCAAAATACCTAGGCAACCGAAGAGAGCAGGAGGCAAGAACAAACCCCGAACTGTCCCTAATGACAACTCCAAGACCAATGATACCATCTAACTCATTCACAGCAGCATCACAATTGATTTTGTAACCCACCTGATCTGGCGGAATCCAAGCAACTTTGCTGTGATCCACAATCAGAGGGACTGACACCCTCCTCTGCTCCACAGAATGGAAGTCAGCCAAAAACCCTTTATTCCGGAGACCCATGAATCACCAAATTTCTGATATACCAAACTCTCCAGCAGATAGTACACAAAAGCTCCAAGTCCTTCTTATCTAGCTTCTTATAGCACTCCAAAATAAAATCAAAAACCCAAAAATCTGCCCACAAACCTGGAAATCAGAAGGAAGCCACTCATTCCTAGCATTCTTGTATTTCCTGCAACCCCACAAGGCATGGAAAGTCGATTCACCCCAATCGTTGCAAATGGGGCATCTGTCAAGCACTATCATTTTACGATGGGCAAGGTTGGACAATGTCGGCAACCAATCGAAACAAGCCTTCCATACAAAAATTCTAATTTTAAAGGGAATATCTAACTTCCAAAGGGCCTTCCACCAACTTTCCAGCTGAGAGCTGTTAGATGAACTAGGATTCTGCTCCATAGCTCTCCCGCACCGATAACCACTCTTGACAGAAAAATTCCCACTATTATCATGGTGCCACAAAACCGAATCCTTTGCTCTGAAATCAGCCAAAGGGGTTTGCAAAATGGCTCTTGAATCATCTAAAGAAAAGACACTCTTGATAAGATTGACATCCCACCCACATGTGGGAGTTAACAGCTGCTCCACTCTCGCTTCCAATCCAAGCAAAGAAGGGGATAAAATTCTGAACGAAGAAGGCCTCGGCACCCACTTGTCCTTATAAATACGAATATCCCTACCACATCCCACTCTCCATCTCAAACCCGAAACCAACAATCCTCTTCCACAATTCAGACTCCTCCAAACAAAGGACACAGAAGACTTGACTGGAGCTGTCAGGATATCCTCATCAAGGAAATAGCACCCTTTGAGAACTCTTGAAGCCAAAGAATTCAGATTTTTCAGAATTCTCCAACACTGCTTTGCTAGTAACACTCTATTGAAAGTTTCCAAATCTTTAAAACCCAGACCTCCATCTTTTTTAGGCTTACAGAGACGCCTCCACGTGCACCAATGTATTTTTCTGCTAGCTTCACTACTACCCCACCAGAAGCGGGCACACATCCTATTGATTTCACCAATCAACTCCTTCGGAAGACGAAATAGACTCATAGCATAGGTAGGAACTGATTGAATCACTGCCTTGATCAAGATTTCTTTCCCACCTACAGATAAAAAACTTTCCCCCCATCCCCTAACTTTATTCCACACCCGATCCACAATCTCAGAAAATAACTTTCTCTTACTCCTCCCAGTAAAACACGGCAAACCTAGGTAATTTTCGTGACAATTCACAAGTCTTACACCAACCAATCTAGCCAGCTTTTCTCCATCCCCTACTAACAAGGACGGGCTCACACACAAAGCTAACTTACTGAAATTCATCACTTGCCCAGAAGCCCTGGCATACCCATCCAAAATTCTCCTGATTTTAGTACAGTTAGACACATTAGCCTTTGCAAATAGCAGACAATCATCTGCGAAAAAAAGATGTGTTATAACCGGACTTCTTTTACTGCACTTAAACCCCTTTATCACTCCCTTGGCTTGAGCATTCTCAATCAGGCTGGAAAAGCCTTCAACACAGATAAGAAAGAGAAAGGGGGAAAAAGGATCTCCTTGCCTGAGACCCTTTGTCGGCTTGATATTCCCACATACCTCACCATTCAACAAAAAGGAATATGACACCGATGAAATACACCTCGAAATCAGCTGAACCCATTTCTCAGAGAAGCCCATTCGAGTCATCATTGCGCCGATGAAATTCCACTCTATGTGATCATACGCTTTAGACATATCCAACTTGACCGCTATTGATCCGGATTTTCGCTTCCTACATTTAAGTTTATGAAGACATTCAAACCCTACAATTGTATTATCCGAAATCAGCCTTTCCGGAATAAAGGCACATTGGGACTCAGAAATTACATCTCCAAGCACACTGCGTAACCGGTTAGTAAGAACTTTAGCAATGATTTTATAAATAACATTGCATAAACTTATGGGCCTGAATTCAGTAATATAAACAGGAGAATGAGTTTTTGGAATAAGAGATTATAGTACTATTAATACTGCCAACCGGATCTCCCTCATTCAATATTCATTTTATAACATGTTTATAATCACATAAAAATAAAATTATTTATTTTCAAAGCATCTTAATATTCATTTATGTTTTTATAGTAATTTTTTTTTTTTTTTTTTTTTTTTCTCAGACACTTTTAAAAATCAGTCTAACAAACACCGGTTGATTTTTCTTACGGCAAACTTAAAAGCAATTCCCCCATAACACAGCAATAAGTTGTTCTCTCTCAGTCGCTTCCAATTTCCATCTCCTGCATTTTGTGGAAAATCAATCACTCTCTGTTGTTTGCTTGGGATAAACAAGAGCTGCTGCTGCTGCTGCTACACTTGCAGGTATGGATGTAATGTTTGGTAGAGTTGTGTCAAAGGCTAATATAATTTTCTCTTTGTTTTTGTTTTTAATAATTGGTTTCATTAGGTGATTGGAAACCACCATTACAGTGGACAACTTTGAACATTTTAAGTAAAGTTTTGAGATTTTGGATTTTCATTCATTTGGGTTTCATAGATATATACTGTTTTCTGCTTTTTAGTTTGGTCAAATTTTGACACTTTTATCTGTTTTTTCCTTGATTTAGTTCTGTTTGGTTACTGGGAAAGCTGTGGAAAGGAAAATCAAGTTTTTTTTGGTTTACAGTTTTAATCTCAGTGTGGGTTGCTGAGAATTGTATTTGTATCTCATTTGTGCGCATTTGATTGGTATTTTTTGATTTTTTGAATTGTTTTTAATCATATGCCATTATTTTTGCTAATAATGCCTACTGTTAATGATTTTTTTTCTTAATCATATGCCATAATTCTTGCTAATACTGTATACCTACTGTCTTTTTTTTTTTTTTTAATCATATGCTATTATTAGTGCTAAAATGCTGCTGTATTTTGTTTGTGAGATTATTCATTATAGGTCTAAATGTCGAGTGAAGGGCAAACATGGAACTCGGATGTTGCATGGCGATATTTTACTCTCCCAGACCCTAAAGACAGAAATGCCCCAAAATGCAAATTTTGTGGTAAAGTGTTGAAAGGAGGGATTTTTCGTGGAAAGCAACATTTAGTGGGTGGATTTAAGAATGTTACAGATTGCAGAAAATGCCCAGAAGCTGTAAAACAAGAAATTCAAGACTACATGCTTAAGAAGAAGCGGAAAGAGGATCGAATTTTGCCCCCAGGTGATTATGATAGTGGTTTCGGTGAAGGGGATGATGATGATGATGATGATGATGATGACGTGTTGGGGACTCCGGGGAGTTTTAGTAGAAATGAGCAATGACATCAAGTGGAACCGCAAGCAACACTGCAAGTGTTGGCCTTTTTAAAAGGGCCAAAACAAAAGGGTCCACTTGATGTGTACTACTACTAACCAATATGAATTGATCTATTACTTAAATACATATGAAATTGCATCTTGCTTTGATTAATACATATGAAGTTGTCCAGTATTTAGATTTCTGTTTTGAAACTCTTGAATTCTGATGGTATGTATTTTCATGTCTCTACTCAGCATTTTCTTTTTAACATTTCGTGATTCTTAATTTTTTCAGAAATCAGAAAGTTGCAGTCCATCAATGATAAGCTGAAGGATGACATGAACAGTCAAAAGAAAGAACTTGAGCAACAAGCCAAAGAATTAGAGGAGTGTAATGCTCAAAATGATCTGGAGAGGACCAGTCTGATGGATGATATAGAAAAGGTTGGTATTCATTCATTTAAATTGCTTGAAACAATAATGTGGTTGTGTGTGTGTGATTAATTATTAATTTTGATTACCATTTTGTTAAAATTCTTGCATTGATTATCTGTTACTGATATTTATATTTACTCTTTCCTTTACATAATTCTTATCATTGCTTTATATCACCGTAATAAATTGTCATTTTAATTTTATTATTATTATCATGAAAATAACTTTTGCTAAGATGATTTCGTAATTTCGATTATTTATAGCATTTAGCAAATGCAGCTGAAAGGGAAGTTGCAAAATAAAAAACATGCATAAAATGATAGCAAGTTAAAACATTCCTAAAATTAACAAAAATACAAAATCAATAATTAATTCATTTGGTATTTAAAATAAAATTAACAAACTAATACTTAACATAAAAGCAATCCATAATTGTACACTTTAAAGTTCCAAAAAGTCCAACAAATTATAAACTTTAAACATAAGTTCTAAACACAAACATAAATCAAATCATCCGAAAGGTTGTATTGTTGTATGTATATATGTATGTATGTATGTATGTATGTATACGTGTAGAAAAAGGTTGTATTGTTGTTCTTCATGTTTCTAGCTCCAAACCCCCCACAAAGATTTTATTTTCCATTTCCTTTTAGGCATTTTGAAATATGATTGTAGTGGGTCTGTTCTGTTATGATGAATTTCTCATTGTGTGTGAATCCTCTCCTTGAAGTTGCATTTTTTTAATTAAAAAAATCTGGGTTTAGTTCATCTTTCTCTGGCTGTCCAAGCTTGGAATTTTATGTCTAGATTTAATGGAAATGTATATGGGTATTGTATGTATTTGTGTGATACAGATGTTGTTATTCAGTGTAATAAGGAAGTGTATGAATTTTTTGAAAGGAACCTCATGATGTTTCATGAAATTGAATTGTTTCTTTGAAGTTTTGGCTAATTTTTTACAAATATTTGTGTCTCAAGATTTGAAGATGTGGAGTAATGTGAATTAATTCCTGTTATTGATCTGCAAAATGAATTATAATGATTTCCATATATGTTAAGAAGTATTACTATGTTGGTAATTAGTTTTCAATATTTTGTTTGATCATTAATTTGCTTGCTTTTACAGGCCCTTAGATTTTTCTATGTTCAAATGGAGTCCCCTAATTACGAAGAGGCGTTGAAGAAAGCGCAAGGCCTTGTTAAGAGACTTGAAGAGGAGATAGGTGACAAAACAAAGGCAACTATGGTTGAACTTATCAGTGAACTTACAGAAAAAGTTACTGCAAGAGACAGAAAACTGTTGGTGTTGGAGCAGAGTTACAAGAATGAGATTAGTGTCAAGGACAGAAGATTGTTCGAGTTAGAGCAGTTGTGCCGTGAGAGCTCTCCAGCCGCGACTGTGAGGCAGTTAATGGATGAGAAAACTAAACTTCATGAAGAATACACTAAAGGTATATGTTATATTAAGTGATTGATCAAATTTATTTCGATTGTTGAATCATTGAGTAGGAAAAGCTTAACCATTTTGATCTGCACCATTTTGAAGAATACAAAGTGATTGATCAAACATGTTAAAAGAGGTTGCTGCACCATTTTGATTTGCATTGTGACACTGCAATCTTGTTCCTGTTTGTTGTATGTACATTTGAAAAGTAAACCGTGTTCTTCTGATAGACACATATTTTGATAGATGAAGTCTTCTGTACCACCATAACCAAGTCTACAACCATAATAAAGATGAAGTCGGCCTGGCGGTATTTATATATCTTTTGAATCTCTTGATTGCTTATGGTCTTTTCGCATTTTGTGATTCTTAATTTTTCAGAAATAAGAAACGTGCAATCCATCAATAAGAAGCAGAAGTGTGACATGGACTGTCAAAAAAAAGAGCTTGAGCAGCAAGCCAAAGAACTGGCCCAGAATGCTTTGGAGAGGAGAAGTCTGATGGATGAGATAGAAAAGGTTGGTATACATTCCTATAAATTGCATGAAACATCCTTGGAAACTATTTCGCATCTTGTACTAGAAAACCCTTCATAAGATTTGGTCTGATTATCAAATCCATCTGCACAAAATATTTGAAAGAGAATAAATTCAATCATATAACAAATGATAGAAAAAGATATCGAGCAGCTTTAGCAAATGTTTACTCTTATCCCCTATTAAGTAGCCACTTTGAAATTAAGTTAAACTATCCTCAAAATACCAAAGAACGATGTGTATTTTGAGGACAGTTAAGCACTTTAGCTTTGCAAAGTCATGTAATTAACTGTTAATAGTATTTTCAGGACAGTTTACCTTAGGCTTGTCAGAATCAACACAAAAAATGCAAGAATGCACTTGCATAATGATTGTTGTTAATTTGTTATTAGTACTACTAGTAGAGACATGTAGCTAGGTAGTAAAAGTTATTCAAGATGAGTCGGACTACGAATCTAAATAAAATTGTGAGTCTTCAAAATAACCCCGGACCTCTTGGAATGGGATTTGGAGAATCTTAGAGATTTCGGAAGTGGTGTAGAATAAGTCTGAAACAGCTGAAAAAATTGCCTTTATAAAGCTCTCTTGGGATATGATTCATGATTTTCTTTTCTTTTCTTTTCTTTTTCTCTTTCTTTCTAATGTAGTCTTTCCATGCATGACAAAATGTTTACGTGCGACATGAATCATTAATTTTGATCATCTGTATGTTAATATTCTATTTGTTACTGATATTTAACTTTGCTCTTTCAATTATATAATTCTTATCATTGCTATGTTTGATTGAAATAACTTTTCACTTGCAATTTTATTATAATTTATAACCATGAAAATTACTTTTGTTAAACTGACTTCTCAATTTGGATTATATCTAATGCAGCTGAAAGGGATGTTGCAAAATCAAAAACCTGCACAAAGTGATAGCAATTTAAATGGCCAGATTACTGCACTGAGAGATCAGTTAGAGGAAAAAACAGAGACATTGCAATATCTGGAAAGCCTGAATCATACATTGACACTCAAAGAGTCCATAAGTAACCAAGAGCTGCAAGAAGCTCGCAAAGAATCGATTAGTGTATGATACTTTTTCCCTTTTGCAAATGGATTACAGAACAAGAGGAATTTAAGTTGATCATTAATATTTTATGACCTTTTTGTTTTGCTTTTGCTCAAATCATGTTCAAGTTAAGCAAGTAAAAAGTATTAGCTGCTCACCGGATTGATTAGGTAATTTTGGCTATGCAGAGTTTGCAAGATATGTTGAGTAGCCGAACAACACTTGCGATTAAAAGAATGGGGGAGGTTGATCAGACATCTTTTCTACAAGCATGCTCACTTAAGTTTCCGGATGGTGATTGGGAGGAGATATCCGCTAAACTATGTTCGTCATGGGAAGAAAATGTGAAGAATCCTCATTGGCATCCTTTCAAGACAGTCATTTATAAAGGCAACATGTGTGTAAGTATATATATACACGTTTGTACCGCTACCATTCTGAAATTAACGTCGCTTAAACATATTAACCAGTTTAGCAGATATAATGTAGTCCTCACCAACCTATGAAACGTTACCATCATGAAATCTTTACATTGCTTGAAACTACCAACAAGTTAATTCGATGGGTAATGCAGGAAATAATAGACGATGATGACGAAAAATTGAAAGACTTGAGAAACGAATATGGTGAGGCTGTATACTGGGCTGTAACCAATGCATTGCTAGAACTGAATGAATACAATCCAAGTGGGAGGTATGTTATACCTGAGGTTTGGAACTTAAAAGAGAGAAGGAAAGCCACCTTGAAAGAAATTATTCAATATATAATGAAGCAATTGAAGACTCACAAGCGCAAAAGAAGGTGAACCAGATATTGCATTGTAAGTTGATTTATTTGATGCCTCATTATCTAAGTTTTGGATTTGCATTTTACTGATAACTGTCATGAATTATATTACATTGTTTTGGTTGCTGTTTTGAAGCCAACTATAGTATTAATTCAATTCTCTGTACAAAGATTAAAGTTAGTATGGGGGGTGTTTCAATTTACACAGTCTGACTCATATAATTTGTGCTGCGTAATCCTATTATCACTTTCTATTACGCTTCTCTAATGAACTTCCAATTTAACTTCTCACAGTTTTGCAGGTTGTGTTGTGTTACTTGAAGAGGAAGTTGCTTTGGTAGACATTGTCAGTGTGAAAAATCAGGGAGAACATATGTAGATTTGTCAATTTTATGAGTGTAGTACAAACTCTATCAGTTGTTACGCTCCCAAAATTTCTGTTTGTAAATTGTAATTAGAAAAAGTTTGTACTTTGCTGGGTTATTTATACAAATCATGCTTGGTCTTGCCCTCTATTTTCAAGCCTTTTATTTCCCCCCTTCCTTTTCTTCTGTTTATTAGGCCATTCTCTACATGTTAGTGTATTCTTATGATTAAATTGTAAGTTATAAAATTGGTAAGAAAACAAAATCCAATGCAATTAAGGCAAATCAAAATTTAAATGAATATATCTAGAAAAATATTATAAAAAGTTAACAATTATATTTTTATTTTTTAAAAAAGATCAGATACCAAACGAGTTATGAATCTACCGGAACTCAGGGAGATCAATCATTAGTCATTACATGTGTGCAGCGGCTCGTATATCTACTAAAATTATAATTGTTACTAAGAGCATCTCCAATGCAAATATTCATTTTTTGAGTTTCTAAATAATGCCACATCAGTATTTCTATTTATTATGAACCCACTTTTGAAAAAAATTTAGAGAAATGTATATTCACATCTCCAATGCAATTATCTAAAGTTAAATATGCATCCATTTTATGTCCAATCATAATAAAACAATTATTACACTCTCTCTTCTCTTTTATTTTACAATTAAATGAGGTTTAATCTTATTGGTGGAAATAGTTGAAAGCTTTCATTTTATTGGTGAAAAGAATTAGAAATCCTAGTCAGCATATCTAGGAGAGTTTCTAGAATTAATGTCCTGAGAATATTAATGTGTAGTACAGTATTTTTTTTTCCTACACAAACATCTTGCATGCATGTCTATATATATTTTATTGGTAATATAAATATATAATGAAGAATCATATCGATTTATTGGTATTGGACAACGAAAATTAGAGAGAAAACCATAAGTAGCTATTAAACTTATCAAACTTTTGTATTTAACCACTTTTGAATTTTTAATTGTTAATAACCACTTTTTTAAAAAAAATTCAATTTAGTACCATAAATTACTAGAGTACCCCTAAAAATAGTGTTTTTTAAACCTCGAAACAAACTTGAAATCACGACTAAATTGAAATACACAAATTTGAAATCATACCTAAATGGAAATATTTAAACTTGAAATTATGCCTAAAATAGAAATATTCAAACTTGAAATCTGGACTAAATTGAAATTATGATAAGTTTTTTTTTTTTTTTTTTTTTTTTTCCCTCTTTCTTCTTCCTCTTCTTCTTCCCCAAATTCAAATTAGGTTTAGGTTTTTAGTTTTTGGTTTTTTTTTTTTTTTTTTTTTTTCAGGCCACATTGCCGGCGCACGTGAAGGACAGCATGGAGAACGGCGTGAAGGACGGCGTGAAGGGCGACGCGAACGATCGGGAAGGACTCCCGCACGATCGCGAAGGATTGCTGCACAATCGCGAAGGACTGCCGGCGCACGTGAAGGACGGCCAGAAGCTCGCCGGCGCTCGACGAAACCTTCGTCGATGCTCGGCGAGAGAGAGATCAGGGAGATGAGGCAGATCGGGGAGAGAGAGAGGTAGATCGGGAGAGAGAGCAGAGGAGAGAGAAAGAAAAAAAAGAGAAAAAGAGAGAGAGAGAGCTTATTGGGATGCTTTTATATGGGGGCATTCCAGTAATTGCTCAAAAAGATGGTTATAAACAATTAAAATTATGCATGTGGTTAAAAAGGAATTTCCTATAATTATAGTGGTCAGTTTTGGCAATTTCCACCGAAAATTATACTAAAAATAATCATTATTATTTATTTAATAGAATTTTTCGATTTATTTAAACAAAAAAAAATCAAAATTACTGAATAGAATTTTTCAATTTATTTTTTAAAAAATCAATATAAAGGGGTAGAATTTCATATAAGTCCCACTTTTTTAGCAATTTGTCCCATTTATAAATGTCTTTCCATATCCCTCATTTTAGTCCCAATATTTTCCAAAACTCGTCACTTTAGTCCATTTGATCAAATATTTGAAAGTCAACTGTTTTAAAACCTGTGGAAATACACTTTTGCCCTTATTACTATTTAATTTAGCTGAAATGATTAGGTACGGATATTGATACTCATAAATATGATAAGCACACCCATATTTATAAGTACACCCATGTCTAAAATTTAAAATTAAAATATTACTATAAACATCAATTTTAATGGCAATAGTACCCTTATTTAAATGAATGTTTTAATTTTAATACAATTTATTTATAAACCCTCTTAAGTTATTAACACACTCAATTTCACAAATGATAAATTCTTAAGTTCTCCAAGTTCGAAAACATAGTCTGGAGAATTCTTAAATTTCAAGAAGCTCTACTTCAAGTTGTCAAGTTCTCTATGTTTCGAATTCTTGACTTCCAAATATTACTTTCACT
Organism: Acer saccharum; assembly: GCA_030490815.1. Taxonomy (NCBI): domain Eukaryota; kingdom Viridiplantae; phylum Streptophyta; class Magnoliopsida; order Sapindales; family Sapindaceae; genus Acer; species Acer saccharum. The sequence continues at coordinate 602,346 of CM059878.1, forward strand.
TCAAGCATTCTCTCATAAACAAAGAAACTAAAAAAAAATAAAAAAAAAATAAAAAAGTTGATTACTTATTTGATTTACAATCATCAGGCTTCAAATCAAATTTGTCCACTAGCTCATGCAAAGTTCTTGACAGTGAAAACCAACTTTCTCAAAATTCCCTTTCTCATTGCTGATGTCTCTAAACTTGACATAATCTATAAGGATTCGAATTCTTATATTAGCAGTAGCAATTCTCTCTAAAATACCTAAAATTTATGTCAAACAGGGTGATAATTAGAGATTTTGATACTTGAAATATAATTAGGGTTTAGTTTTTTTTTAATATATTTAATAAAGTGATATAGTTGAAGATATGAGTGTAATTAATGGGTGTGCATAGTATTTGATTTATTTTTAATTAAACTAATTTGTCCTTATTGGTAAATTCATGTTGGGATATTTTTGTAATTAAATTTTTTATTAAAATATGTGTGTGCTTATCATATTTACGGGTGTCAATATTGGCACACAAAATAATTATCTTAACTTTAAATTAAAATAATAAAATAATAAATTCTCAATAATAAAATCTTTAAAAAAATAGATTAAAAAAAATCTTAAATAAATAATAAAAAAAAATCCATTATTTTTTTTTCTTATTTTGTATTTTTTTTTTCATAATGGATTTTTATTTAGTTAAAATAATTATCTTAGCCTTAAATTAAAATGAAAAATAATAAAATTCTCAATAATAAAATCTTAAATAAATATATTACATAAAAAAAAAAATGAAAAATAATCATTTTAGCTAAATAAACATCCATTATTTAAAATATATAAAATAAGAAAAAATTAATGGATTTTTTATTATTATTATTTTAAGATTTTTTTTATTTTTTTTTTTGTAAATCTATTTATTTAAGATTTTATTATTGACAATTTTATTGTTTTTCATTTTAATTTAAAGCTAAAATAATCATTTTAGCTAAATTAAATAGTAATATGAACAAAAGTGTACTTTCACATGTTTTAAAATAGTTGACTTTCAAATATTTAATCAAATGGACTAAAATGATGAATTTTGGAAAAAATAGGAACTAAAGTTATGTATATGGAAAAATATTTATAAATGTGACAAATCACTAAAAAAGTGATACTTATGTGAAATTTTGTCATATTACCTATAAAGGAGAGCCGGTATTAATAACACAATAGAACTTAGGAATTGAATAAGAACTTTTCTTTTTTTTTTGAATTTACAACTACTGCCGTGACTTGGCAAGATAAGACTCTGCTAGCACAGCCCGGAATACTACTCCCACAATTGGGGAGAGAGCACCCGCACTTGGGATTAATGGTCAAGGAGGGACAAATAATATATAAATATATATATATACACACCAAGGCGTTGAACCATGGTGGTGGAGGCTTACTAGGGAGAGTCCAACCACATTGGCAAGAGGCCATTGGTAACTTTATTCTTATTAACTAAAAGTTGGTATTGACACTTGACACTTGACACTTGAACACTGAAAAGTTACACTAAAAAGAGAAAGATTATTACTTGTTTATAATAGAATAAAATGAAAACAATTATAAAATTATAACCCCATTACACATTAGTCACTTCCATCTCCAGCAGTCTGCATTTTGTGGAAAATCACACACACACACACACTCTCTCTCTCTCTCGTTTGCTTGACAGGTATGAAAACTTTGAACATTTTAAGTGAAGATTTGAGATTTGGGGTTTTCATTCATTTGGGTTTCATATATAGTGTTTTCTGCTTTTTTAGTTTGGTTTACAGTTTTAATCTCAGTGTTGATTGCTGAGAATTGTATTTGTATCTCATTTGTGCTCAGTTGATTGCTATTTTTTTTCTGGGGTATTATTTTTATTATGAGAATCTGTTCTTGAGCTGCTGATTTTTTGGTATACTATTTTGGTATAGTGATAGTGACAGAGTTGTGTTTATAATCGATTTTAGCTCGCTGTAGATATGAAGATTTGAATTTTTTTTTCATAATAGTAAATTTTCAGCCTTTGCATGTAAGTATCTATGTTGAATTCTTTAGTTATTATTATTATGATTATTATATTTATTTATTTATATTTTTTTCCTCTCGTGTTGGATTCTTGTTTGAGTGAGAAAATGAGACTAGTGAAAGATCAAAGGATCTTGTGTTATGAATGGTTGTTTTTCTTCCATGTTTTTACAATTGTGAATTTAGTTTTTCTTTGGTTTATGTTGGAAAATTAATTTTGAAAATCTAAAACTTGTCTACATTCATCATAAATTTCACATGAATCGCATAATTAATACGGTGATGGGAAGATTTATGTATAAGAAACTGGTAAATGAATCACATTTGTAGATGTTATAGACTGGTTTGTCCTGATATCCCTTTAGAAGAAATAGAGAAATCAATTGAGAGATTTAAAATTGTTTGTGTTTAATTTTCTTGTGACATAGATATAAAATTTTAGGACATTGAAGAAGCAGACAAATCGTTGTTGTTTTTACCTAAACTCAAAATCATGGCTCTTCTGTTCCTTCTGGCTCTGCTTGCATGATACTTCAGATTTCAGAACAGTTATTGACTAATGGAAGTTACTGTTTGATTGTATTCTCAGGTAGCATTTGAGAAAGCTTAATGGGAAGTTCAATGGAGCACATCTCTGTAGATGATTCAGATATAAGTGATTCTGACATGCTTGAATATGAAGATAAGTCTTATGAAAAACTGAAGAATGGAAGTTGCAATGTGAAAAACTCAGATAAAACTTTTAGTTGCCCTTACTGCCCCGTGAAACGAAAGCAAGATTACCTTTATAACGAGATCTTTCAACATGCTTATGGGGTGGGCATGAGTACTTCAAACAAAAGAAGTAAAAAAGAAAAAGCAAATCACCTAGCTTTGGTAAAATACTTGGAGATAGATTTACGGAGTGTAGGCAGTCCATCAAAACCTGTGAAACTAGGAGACAGTTCTCTGGCTGGATACAGCCAATCTGAGAAGTTTGTGTGGCCGTGGAGAGGTATTTTGGTTAATATTCCTACTAGATGGGGAGACGATGGACGTTCTGTTGGTGAAAGCTGTGGATCCAAGTTGAGGGATGAGTTCATAATGAGAGGGTTCAACCCCAAAAGAGTTGTTCCGTTATGGAATTACCGGGGTCATTCAGGAACTGCTATTGTAGAATTCAACAAAGATTGGCCTGGGCTACAAAATGCTATGTCGTTTGAGAAAGCTTTTGAAGCAGATCATCATGGCAAAAAGGATTGGTATGTTCCTAACAAGGAAAAATCTGGTCTCTATGCTTGGGTTGCCCGCCCTGATGATTATAATTTGAATAATATTGTTGGAGAGAACCTACGCAAGCTTTGGGACTGTAAAACCATTTCTGAAATGATGGGGGAAGAAGCCTGGAAGCAGCATCAACTTGTGTCTAATCTGAGAAACCTTATTGAGGTTAAAAACAAGCATTTGGAAGAGATGGGGAAAGTTCAAAAGTTGATGGAAGACAAAGATAAGCGTCTTCAAGAAGGTGTGTTTTTGTATTAGAGTTTAATAGATAGTACTTGAACTGGATTGTGAAAATTACATACTGTTGAGTAAATTATGTTTTTGTTTTGTTTTGTTTTGTTTTGTTAATTAATTTATTTTTATTGATTTTTGAAAAATCTGGTTTTTTACCATCTATGGTTGTAGTTCTTTTAAAACCTCAAATGTTGCTTTAAGGAGCGTTGGCCAGTATTTAGATTTATTTTTTGAAACTCCTGAGTTCTGATGGTATATTCATGCCTCTACTGAGCATTTTCTTTTTCACATTTCGTGATTCGTAATTTTTTCAGAAATCAGAAAGTTGCAGTCCATCAATGATAAGCTGAAGGATGACATGAACAGTCAAAAGAAAGAAATTGAGCAACAAGCCAAAGAATTAGAGGAATGTAAGGCTCAAAATGGTTTGGAGAAGACAAGTCTGATGGATGAGATAGAAAAGGTTTTTATTCATTCATTTAAATTGCATGATACATTCTTTGAATTATTAATTTTGGTTACTTTTTTGTTAAAATTCTAGCATTGATTATCTTTACCGATATTTAAATTTACTCTTTCCTTTACAAAATTCTTATAATTGCTTTACATGACTGCAATAATTTGTCATTTTGATTTTTATTATGATCATGAAAATAACTTTTGCTAATCTGACTTTGCAATTTCGATTATTTATAACTCATGCAGCTGAAATGGAAGTTTCAAAATCAAACACCTGAAGAAATTGATAGCTATTTAAATGCTCAGAACACCGCAATGAGAGACCAGTTAGAGGAAAATACAGAGACATTGCAATATCTGGAGAGCTTGAATCATACATTGACACTCAAAGAGTCCATGAGTAATCAAGAGCTGCAAGATGCTCGCAAGGAATTGATAAGGGTACGTATGATACGTTTTCCATTTTGCAAATGGTTTATAGAACGATAGGAATTTAAGTTAAAAATTGATATCTTATGACCTTTTGTTTTGCTCAAATCATGTTTAAATTAAGCAAGTAAATAAATATAAGTTTCTCACTCGATTGATTAGGTAATTTTGGCCAATGCAGAGTTTGCAAGATATGTTGAGTAGCCCCACAACACTAGCAATTAAAAGAATGGGGGAGGTTGATCGGACACCTTTTCAACAAGCGTGCTCACTGAAGTTTCCAGATGGAGATTGGGAGGTGATGTCTGCTGAACTCTGTTCAACATGGGAAGAAAATGTGAAGGATCCTCACTGGCATCCTTTCAAGACAGTCGTTTATCAAGGCAACCTACGAGTAAGTATATACACATTTGTACTGATACCATTCTGAAATACCAGTATATCAGATATTAAGTAGTCCTCGCCGACCTATGTAACGTTACCATTATGAATTCTTTACATTGCTTAAAACTACCAACAAGTTAATTTCATGGGCAATGCAGGAAACAATAGACGATGATGACAACAAATTGAAAGACTTGAGAAATGAATATGGTGAGGCTGTATACGAGGCTGTAACTAATGCATTGCTAGAACTGAATGAATACAATCCAAGTGGGAGGTATGTTGTCCCTGAGGTTTGGAACATAAAAGAGAAAAGGAAAGCCACCTTGAAAGAAATTATTCAATATATAATGACACAATTGAAGACTCATATGCGCAAAAGAAGGTGAACTTAATGTTGACACCGGGTATTGCATTGTAAGTTTCATTATCTGAGTTTTGGATTTGCATTTTACTTTTAACTATCATGAATTATATTACATTGTTTCGGTTACTGTGTTGAAATTAACTATAGTATTTGAGAAAACAGATTGAAGAAAAATGTAGCTTGGAACATTTTGTTGGTTAGCTAATCAAGTGCAGCTAACACCAAGGCATGGTCTTTTATAATGATGTAATTGATCATGTCTTGATAGTATTACTTGTATATTCTTCCATATCTATTCTTTTCGTCTATTGCTAGTCTTTCGTTTTTCTTTCACGTGATTTCTCAAACCTGAACATCATCATGTATTATGCTCCCTAGATGAGACTGTCACCATTCTGCTTATGTTTTTCTTTCTAGAATTGGTCGTCAACGGATTCGTATCTCCTGGGTTCAGAATTTCTCTTTACAAAGATTAAAGTTAGTCTGGGGCTTCTCTAATGAACTTCCTATTTAACCTTTCACAGTTTTGCAGGATGTGTTGTGTTACTTGAAGTTTATACATGGAAAGTGAAAATATGCAGAGGAAGTTGCTTTGGAAGACATTGTCAGTGTGAAAAATTAGGGAGAGTATATGTAGATTTGTCAATTTTATGAGTGTAGTACAAAACTACAAACTCTCCCAGTTGTTAAGCTCCCAAAATTTCTGTTTGTAAATTGTAATCAGAAAAAAGATTGTACTTTGCCCTCTACTTTCAAGCCTTTTATTTTCCCCACTTTCTTTTCTTCTATTATCTACACGTTATTGTAAAATTAAATCGGAGTTTGGGTGTAGAGTACGTGACTCGAACCTACAACTTCAATGGTGCAGCCGTGCAGGTGTTATGTGAGAGGTATACCACTTTGTCAATCTCATTTTGTGATAAAATGATTTCACATGAAATTCTTTTAAATGGGTTCAAATATTTAATTAGGATATAGAAATAATAATAACACAAGTTATTCCTGTGTATTCTTATGATTAAATTGTGTTTATAAAATTGGTAAGAAAACAAAATCCAATGTAATTAAGGCAAATCGAATTTTAATTTTCCAAGTCAAAAAAGAAAAAGAAAAAAGAAGCTATTAAATGAAGTTAATGTTGATAAATGTTTTTCTTTCAGTACTACCAATAAAACAATATATCAAGAAAAATATTATAAATAGTAAACAATTATATATATATTTTTTAAAATTCTGACACCAAACAAGTCAATAATTAGTCGAAACTTAATGAGATTAATCATAACACTCGTCGTGCAGACATCAATTATTACACGCTTGGTACTAAGAATATATCAAGAAAAATGTTATAAAAAGTAAGCGATTATAATTATATTATTTCTAATTCTGACACTATCAACAAAACAGTTAAAATTTACCGAGATCAAACACTACATGTGTTGGGCTGTTTGTATATCTACTACGGTTATAATTATAATATTAGAATGGGCCTTTTAAAAGCCCATTAGTTTTGAACAAAACCCGCCAAAATTCTCCATAAGTCGCTTTCAATTTCCATCTCCTGCATTTCGCGGAAAATCATTCTCTCTTGTTTGCTTGGGCAGGTACGGATGCAAGGTTTGGTAATTTTTATCGGGCCTTGATTTAATTCTGTTTGTTTACTGGGAAAGTTGAGGAAAGGAAAATCAAGTTGTTTTAATCTCAGCGTTGGTTTTGCTGAGAATTGTATTTGTATCCATTTGTGCTCAGCTGATTCGTAATTTTTTTTTATTATGAGAATCTGTAATTGAGTTGCTGATTTTTTGCTATTGTGGCAGTGAGTGATTGATTGATCTGTATTTCATTAACCTTAATTAGTTTAGCTTTACAATGCTTAGCTTTGTCTCTCAATTTATCATTAAAATCCAAATTATTTGTTTAGATGGAGTTTGGTTTTTCTTTTGCTGGAGTGGGTTTAGAGTTCTTGGATGAGTAATCGCGATGTAAACTGTGATTTCTTTGAATAAAGTAGTTTCACTGATATTATTAGCAAAACCTTTGTGATTGCTAGCAAAACAATTTGATTTGAAAGTGCCTTGGGTTGAAGTAGATGCTATGAATGTTATAGCAGGTGTTAATTCCGTGAATAATTTGTTTAGTCCTGCCGGGTTAATTGTAAATGATACTAAAGCCTTTGTAAAGATGTTGATGTTGTTTCATGTCCGGCTAGTTCTAGATATGGAAATGGTATGGCACATACATCAGCTTCTGTTGCTTTATCCTCAAAAGAGGATCATATTTGGCTTGGTGTAAGGCCTCTATGTACTGCTTCTTATGATCAATGAAGTTTATTTCAAAAAATAATAATAATAATAACAATGTTTATCTGTTAATTGTCCTTTTTTTTTTTTTTAATTTAAAAAAAGAAAATAAAAATTAGAAGATGTGTCGTGTGGATTGTTGAATTCTTGAACCCCGAGCCCGTGAAATTGGTTGAGTTTAAAAATATTGTTCTCAGTCACCAAGGCAAAAAGTTAAGTGAAAGCTGAAAAGACAAAAGCAAATAGAAAGGAAGACAGAAAAAATCCAGAGAGAAGACGCACCTTTCAAGTCCGGCGAAGAAATCGTTCCAGTGGAAATACGGTCTGCACCTTGCTGTATTAAGAAGACATATCCAGGTAATATTTCCAGCTGAAGTTGAGGAAATAAACCGTATGAATATGAGTGTGTTGTCTGCTAATTTTAAAACCAAAGTGGGTGTTCTGGCTTAAATCTTGTTTGCTTTTCCAGTTATGGAGTTTGTATCGTAAAGGTTGAATTATATATATGGCCGACACGTGTCTATTGATTCCACTGCTAATGATCGAGGATTGTCTTGTATAGCATCTGCAATTTACATGTCCTGTGAACAGCATAATGTTTGTTTTGTCTATTTTCCTTCTTTTTCAAAATAATTGAGTTTGCTTTAACCACTACAACTTTGTCTGTTTTTGTGAAATATCCAAAGCCCTCCTTTGTGTGATTGTGTCTTACAAATGGAATTATTGAGACACACACACACATAATTGCATGTTCATAGCATGCAATTTGGTGTTAGCCGTATAATACACACACACACACACAGATCTTTGAAATATACATAATTGCATGTTTGATCTTTGAAATATACATAATTGCATGTTCATAGCATGCAATTTGGTGTTAGCCGTATAATACACACACACACAGATCTTTGAAATATACATAATTGCATGTTCATAGCATGCAATTTGGTGTTAGCCGTATAATAATGAGTAGTACTATACATGTATGCACCATAATGATAATGGTCATAGTCTGATATATATCATAGGTATTCGAGAATGGACTACACTTATTTTTGTCGTATCTGCGATCTCTATTTACAGTTTCAACTGTCACATTATGTAGACAGTGATATATACTCATACAGTCATACTAATCATAATTTATTTTGACGTCAACATTGTTTGTAATTCTAATCATACTAATCATCAAGGCTGACTTCAAGTCTCCTCCTTATTTTGTAACCAGATGTCTAAGGATCCTAACGATAAATACTGTCGGTTCCAGGACCACAATAAGTGGGTTCGCTCAAGAATAAATACTAATAGCAAAGGTCAAATTATTCAAGTTGTTAAAGATGTCCTTAGTAAGTGTGGAATGTTAGAAAGGTTTAGGAATGGACCTTTTGGGCATTATTTGGATTTGCCACAACCCGTTGTAGTTTATGGGATGCTTATTTACAACCTCCTTAAAAAGGAGATTATTCATCTGAAGGGAAGAGAGGATGAAATGTGGTTCGGCTTGGGACACAAGAAGGTTTGTTTCGGCAAAGAACAGTTTTGTGTATGTAGTGGGCTAAAAATGGGCCTGATGCCTGAAGGGTTTATGAAAATGAACAGATGTAGAGGGTTATTGGTATACAAGATATTTCAAACATAGGCCGACACCAGAAGCTTTGGAAAACATTTTTTCACAAGGAACGGAAGCGGAAGGTGAAGACTTGCTAAAGATGGCGTACGTCTTAATGGTATGCCAATTCTTTGGCAAGGGCAAGGATGACCAAAGGAGCGCCATACCGGGTTGGTTGCTAGCTTTAGCTAATAATGAAAAAGCCTTTACAAATTTTCCATGGGGGACATATATCTTCAGTATGACAATGTTTTGGCTTCATTGTTCAACCGAGAAAAGACTTAACAGATTGAGAGGGGAAAAGAAGAAGAAGAAGAAGGCAAAGGGGATGGGGAAAAGGAAACTCGGAGAAGAAGATAAAGAAGAAATAGAAGAAATAAAAGAAGAAGAAGAAGACAATGAAGAAGAATATGATGAAGATAAAGATGAAGATGAAGAAGAACATAACAAAGCAAGGGAAAGAAAGGCAAAAATAAAGGAAAGCAAAAGGCAGATGTAGTGCCGAAGAAGAAGAAGAATGAGAAGGAGAAGGCCTTTACATACAACATATATGGATTTGCTCAAGCATTTCAGGTATGACTATCATATTTGATGGTCCTTTCAACACTACAAACAATATTTGTGTAAAAAATAATATTGTTTGATTGTTGTTATTGTATAGGTATGGGCCACTGAGATTATACCTCGGTTGACAAATGTTGTCGGTACATGAATTGGCTCGGGGTTTCCAAGGATAAAGAATTGGAATTTCAATAAAAGAGCCGTGAAGATCGAAACCAAGTTCACATCAGGGGGGTGTGTATTTCATTAATTTTTCTCTTGTATATTGTTTCTTCTTTCTTGCAATATATAAAATTTTGTTTCTTACACAAAATTGGTTGGATATAAAATTTCATTATCAGAGTTGGAAAATACTGAAATCCTCCAAACTTTGGTTTGTAGTTTTGTGTTGAAAATGAAATATCATGGTTCGATATTTGAAAAGATTATTATGATTTGTGGTTGTGGGATCTCTTCCCTTGAATAGACAATAATTGTTAATGAGCATAAGCGTGAGGCTATAAAATTAGAGAAGGCCATGATGATGGAAAAGCACCTGGACCAATATGCTAGCACTATATATTACATAACTGTTATTAGTGAATATAAGTTTAGGCTATAACATTGTTTGTTCCCTAAATGCAGTTGTCGTTGTTTAATTGGGAAGTTGACCCGAAGGAAATGGATTACTACAAATCATTGGACCCGGACTATGTTTGTGGAAAACTACTACACAAGGGGAAGGTGGTGGAGGTTGAAGAAGTAATTGATGATGAAGAGGATGTTGGTTCTGATGAGGAGCGAGATGAGAAATTGGAAGATCCCGCAAATGATGGAGATGCCGATGGGGTCATTGGTCACGTTGGAGGTTCTAGAACCGGTAATGTGCGACAAAGGAATAAGCAAGCACACACTGAACTATCGCGGGTTGAAGGTTCTAGAACCGGTAATGTGCAACAAAGAAATAAGCAAGCACGCATCGAACAACCGCAGGTTAACCTACATTTGCGTAAAAATATTCGGATTCCTAATATATTTTGTCATGAAAGTACCCTTAACACTGTTGTAATATATTTTGTCATGATGTTGCAACAGGCCTTTGAGGGCATTGAGGCCATTGTCAAAGAGATTGTCAAACGAGAAATGGAAGCGGTTGTTAAACGAGAATTGCATACACTGGGAGATTGCATGATGGGGCGCATTGGAACCCTCATTTTTAACCATCAACAAAGCCCTGCTTCACAGGTCAGTGTCCTGAACAATATGTGAACAATACGAGAAATGTTTCACAGGTCATATAATTACGCATTAGAATTGCATGTCTTGGCATTGAGTAACACTAGGCGTTACTCATGGCATAACGTTTGGCGTTACTCATATTATATTAGTGTTGTTAAGAATCTCATATTTTTGGGTGTAACTCATCTCATATTTTTTTACTTTGCCTAGTGTTATTGATGTCATCACTAATCCTATGGTTTTATACTTGCAGTATGTGGTGTTGTCGAATGATGAGACAGTGCCGGCTGAGAATGTCGCAAATGCATGTTCTAGTCAAGGTGATGCAGTTGTTGCTGCAGCTGGTTCTGCTGGAGTTGCTGGAAAGGCAACAAAAAGCGCAAAGTCGAATGATGAGACAGTGCTGGTTGAGAATGTCGCAAATGCATGTTCTAGTCAAGGTGCTGCAGCTGTTGCTGGAAAGGCCACAAAAAATGCAAAAGGTGATACAGTTGTCGCTACTGCCGGAAAAGACAACCAAAAATCTGTTAGTGGGGTGCCCTCAATTACTGAAGGTGATGCTGATACTGCTGATAATGATTACCGTTAAGTAATAGATCAATTCTTATTTAGGCAAAAGAAGCCATTACTTAAGCATCTAGAAAACCAATTACGTCGCATAATCAAAAATATAAAGCTTTCAGAAGACAATTCTGGTATTTTCCCATCATAAAGTATTGTGTATGAGTGGCTATGATCATGCTGTGGCTGTACTTCTTTTGAAACCTCAAATGTTGCTTTAAGGAGCATTGGCCAGTATTTAGATTTATTTTTTGAAACTCTTGAGTTCTGGTGGTATATTCATGCCTATACTCATCATTTTTTTTTTTCACATTTCATGATTCGTAATTTTTCAGAAATTAGAAGGTTGCAGTCTATCAACGATAAGCTGCAGGATGACATGAACCGTCAAAAGAAAGAACTTGAGCAACAAGCCAAAGAATTAGAGGAATGTAAGGCTCAAAATGATTTGGAGAGGACAAGTCTGATGGATGAGATAGAACAGGTTGGTGTTCATTCATTTAAATTGCATGAAACATCCTTTGAACCTATCTCAGTAATTTTGGTTGTGTGTGTGTCATAAATTATTAATTTTGGTTACCTTTTTGTTAAAATTCTAGCATTGATCATCTGTTATTGATATTTAAATTTACTCTTTCCTTTACATAATTCCTATCATTGCTTTATATGACTGCAATAAGTTGTCTCTAAGCTGACTTCGCTATTTCGATTATTATAACTAATGCAGCTGAAAGGGAAGTTGCAAAATCAAAAACCCGCACAAAGTGATAGCAATTTAAATGGCCAGATTACCACACTGAGAGATCAGTTAGAGGAAAAAACAGAGACATTGCAGTATCTGGAAAGCCAGAATCAGACATTGACACTCAAAGAGTCCATGAGTAACCAAGAGCTGCAAGATGCTCGCAAAGAATCGGTAAGTGTATGATACTTTTTCCCTTTTGCAAATGGATTATAGAACAAAAGGAATTTAAGTTGATCATTAATATTTTATGACCCTTTTGTTTTGCTCAAATCATGTTCAAGTCAAGCAAGTAAAAAATATAAGTTGCTTACTGGATTGATTAGGTAATTTTGGCCATGCAGAGTTTGCAAGATATGTTGAGTAGCCGAACAATACTTGCGATTAAAAGAATGGGGGAGGTTGATCAGACATCTTTTCTACAAGCATGCTCACTTAAGTTTCCGGATGATGATTGGGAGGAGATATCCACTAAACTATGTTCATCATGGGAAGAAAATGTGAAGGATCCTCTTTGGCATCCTTTCAAGACAGCCGTTTATAAAGGCAACATGCATGTAAGTATATATACACATTTATATGGCTACCATTCTGAAATTAACATCGCTTAAACATATTAACCAATTTAGCAGATATAAAGTAGTCCTCACCGACCAATGTAACGTTGCCATCATGAAATCTTTACATTGCTTGAAACTACCAACAAGTTAATTCGATGGGAAATGCAGGAAATAATAGACGATGATGATGAAAAATTGAAAGACTTGAGAAACGAATATGGTGAGGCTGTATCTGAGGCTGTAACCAATGCATTGCTAGAACTGAATGAATACAATCCAAGTGGGAGGTATGTTGTACCTGAGGTTTGGAACTTAAAAGAGAGAAGGAAAGCCACCTTGAAAGAAATTATTCAATATATAATGAAGCAATTGAAGACTCAAAAGCGCAAAAGAAGTTGAACCAGATATTGCATTGTAAGTTTATTTGTTTGATGCCTCATTACCTGAGTTTTGGATTTGCATTTTACTTTTAACCGTCATGAATTATAACGTTTTACAGTGTTTTGGTTTCTTTGTTGAAGTTAACTATAGTATTAATTCAATGCTCTCTACTACAAAGATTAAAGTTAGTCTCACACAATCCGACTTGTAGAATTTGTGCTGTAGAATCCTATTATCGCTTTCTACTACGTTTATCTAATGTATTTCCTATTAACTTGTCACAGTTTTGCAGGTTGTGTTGCAGTAGTTGAAGTTTATACATGGAAAGTGAAAATGTGCAGATGAAGTTTAGACGTAGACACTGTCCGTGTGAAAAATTAGTGTGAATATACATATAGGTAGTAGCTTTCTATTGCAGGATTTTGCACGAATTTTTCAATGAAACCACACAAATGTTTTGTGCGGGATCTTGCACTTGATAATTTCTATACATATAGGTTTGTCAATTATATGAGTCGTACAAACTCTCAGTTGTTATGCTTACAATATTTCTGTTAGTAAATTGTAATTAGAAAATGATTGTACTTTGTTAGGCTATTAATACAAATCATGCTTAGACCATTCTCTACGTGTTAGTGTACAATTAAATCGGGGTTTGGGGAAAGGGAATACAACTTGAACCTACAACTTTAATGGTTTAATGGTGCAAGTGTGAGGAGCACACCAATGAGTCGGATCTTTTTTTTTTTTTTTTTTGGTGATGGGAAAGGCTAATCAGCCCAGAACAGAAAGAGAACTAGGAACTAGAAACATTCCTAGCTGTAGCAACACCCTTGCAATCATCATCCAAAATGCCAGAAATCTATGGAGGAGGATCTTCAAACACAATGACTCCCAAGTCCAAAGAGAGTGACCCAAGTTAGCCAGGCAATCAGCAACTTTGTTGCTTTCCCTTTAAATATGGTGTATAGTGCAGCTCCAATCATAATCCAGAAGAGATTTGCAAGCACAAATGATATTGAAGAGAGGGTGATTTAGAGGTGTGATGTTGTTTAGGAAAAGCTCAGCAGATTGGGAATCAGATTCCACCAGCACCTTCCTGAACCAGCCTTCCTGGCCAACTTAAGACCTTTAAGAATGCCCCACATCTCAGCTTCAAGCACACTGCTCGAACCCTTGTTCACCGCAAACCCAGTCAACCACATTTTTTTATCATCTCTAATTACCCCTCCAGCAGAGATAGATCCCAGGTCATGATTTAAGCTACCATCAACATTGAGCTTAACCCAATCAAGGGGAAGAGGAATCTAAGAAATAAGGCAAGTTATCATGACAGAATCTGTCTCCATATCAGTATTAACAGCCAACCAATCGTCAACATACCTCAAAATAATCTTGCCTTGGCATCTAGGAACTTGAAACATCGGATCAAAAACCTTATAACATCTCCATTTCCAGATAAACCAGAGAGTCACAGTAAAAAGGAGGTAACCAAGTGCTCTTCCTAAACACTGCGTACTACACTTTAGATTCTCAGTCAGCCACTGATTCCAGTCGCCCTTGTAAGAGTTACTTAAAGTAGCACCTTTACCAATGTCTTCCCAAATCTCATAAGAATACCTGCACCCTCTAAAAACGTGGTCTAAGTCTTCATAACCCCCCTTGCATCTATCACAAGTGGTGTCTAAAGTAAGACCCCTAGTAGCTCTCAGGTCATTAGTCAAAATTTTGCTATGGAGGAGGGTCCATAAAAAAATGAAGGACTCTAGGAGGCAACTTAAGAGACCATATAAATTTCCAATTCCAAGGCACCAAGTCACAATCTGTAAATTGGCTCCCATAAGCACTTTTCGTAGAAAACTCCCCACTCTTCAAAAGGCCCCGAATGACAGTATCCTCAACACCATGACTGCTGCCAATGTGAATACTGAAAATGCGGTGCACAATATACCAAGGTAGAACAGAAGATAACTTCTGTAAATCCCACTCATTAGCATCTAAGTAATCACTAACCTTTTCATGAATTTGGTCACCAGAGAGAGGAAAAGAAGCATGCCTATCAAGCTTGCCCAGATAATGGATCCAAATGTCAGTCCAAAATCCAATCAAACGCCCATTCCCCACTCTCCAATTAACCCCTTCCAGAAGGAGTTTAGCCCCAAAGGTGAAGCCTCTCCAGGTACTAGAACAATTCCTAGAAATCACATTATCATAGACATTCATCTAATCCCCTTTAAGATACTTATTTTTGAGTAAGGAACCCCATAAGCCAGTATCTTTTTGAGACAACCGCCAGCTAGCTTTTGTAAGCAAGGCTTGATTCATCTTCTTCATCTTTTTTATGCCTAATTCTCCTAGATTTTTAGGTAAGCACAAGGTATCCCAGTTTACAAGGTAAATTTTCTTTTGCAAATCTAGGGAGTTTAATAGATTGCATCGTATAAATTGGGATAGCAGAAGTGATAGCTTTAATGAGAGCACACCTCCTAGTAAAGGAAAGTGAATTAATGAGAGTCAATCTTATTTCGTTATATCTTTTTCTTCATATCAAATTAAAATGATATAGTGAATTCACACGAAATTCTTTTTAAATGGGTTCAAATATTTAATTAGGATATAATAATAATAACAACAAAAGTTATTTGCATCTACTCTTATGATTAGATTGTGTTCATAAAATTAAAAAAAAATTGTGTTTATAAAATTGGTAAGAAAACAAAATCAATGTAATTAAGGCAAATCAAATTTTAATTTTACAAATGGAAAAAAAGAAGTTATTAAATGATTTTAATGCCCATAAATGTTTTTCTTTTGTTACTACTTATAAAAGAATATATCAAGAAAGATATTATAAAAAGCAAACACTTATAATTTTCTTTTAAAATATATATATATAACACCAAACAAGTCAGTAATCAATCGAAACTTAGCGAGATCAATAACTATATACGCACGGGTAACCTGTATATCTACTACAATTATAATCGGTACTACAAATATATCAAGAAAAATATTATAAAATATAAACAATTATAATTATTATTACTTTAAATACACCAAACATTGTCATGAATCTACTAGAATTTATCGAGATCAAGCATTACTTACGCGAGTGACTCGTATAACTATAACTACTACAATTACATTGATACCTGTACTAGGAATATATAAAGAAAAATAGTATTAAAAGAAAACAAATAATTATAATATTAGAATGGGCCTTATTCAAAGCCCATTAGTTTTGAACAAAACCCGCCAAAGTTCCATCTCATGCATTTTACTGAAAATCACTCTCTTGTTAGCTTGACAGGTATGGATGCAATGTTTGTCAAACTCTGATATAATTTTCTCTTTTTTCTTTTTCTTTTTTAATAAATGGTTTCATTAGGTGATCGGATACCACCATTACAGTGGACAACTTTGAAGACTTGATATTTGGGATTTTCATTCATTTGGGTTTGATAGATATATAGTGTTTCCTGCTTTTTAGTTTGATAAAATTCAGTCAAATTTTGAGACTTTTATCTGTTTTTTCTTTGATCTAGTTCTGTTTGGTTACTGGGAAAGCTGAGGAAAGGTAAAATCAGGTTTTTTTTTTTTTTGGTTTGCAGGTTTAATCTCAGTGTTAGTCGCTGAGAATTGTATTTGTAGCTCATTTGTGTTCAGTTGATTGGTAATTTTTTTATCTAATATATATTATTTATATTATGAGAATCTGTTCTTGATTTGCTGATTTTTTGCTATTGAGGCAGTGATTGATTTATTGATCTGTATTTCATCAACCTTAATTAGTTTAGCTTTACAACGCCTAGATTTGTCTCTCGGTTTATCATTAAAATACAAATTATTTGTTTAGATGGAGTTTGGTTTTTCTGGTGCTTGAGTGGGTTTAGAGTTCTTGGATGAGTAATCGCGTTCTTTAAGTAAACTGTGGTTTCTTTGAATAAAGTAGTTTCAATGATATTATTAGCAAAACCTTTGTGATTTCTATACTGTCTGTTGATGATTTCCAATTTTACTTATCAGACAAAATCTTTATTGTGTTAAGAGGTATTTGTAGAAAAATGATTGGAAAACATGTATGAATTGCAATGCAGAAAAATTTCCGGAAATGCCTTCTCGAAATTTCTATATTGCTCTTGCATTCACTTTGCCAATATTGCCATATAAGCTAAATCATATGTTTAATGCCACTAAATGATTTGCATATGCATACTATTGTTCCACTGATTACAAGCTACTTATGGCAGAAAAATTCTATATCTTCCAATCTACGTCGTATGGCACAAATACAATCCAAATGGACGGTCTTTAATACTTCTTTGGATTTCCTTTTCACATACTCTCTCGCTTGTTTCCTACCTTTCAAAGTTGAAGAGTTATTGGCTCTATTGTGGGAACATGTTGAGGTTGACCATATTAGAGCAGAAATGAGGTCTTAAATATATTGTTTGCTTAGGTTATTATATTTTCGTACTTAACCTGTGACTGCTTGGTGTCATTATGTATCATGTTATGTCTGTTTCGTATAATTATTTATTGGGACACGGTAGGGGATGGCCCCCCTAGATAGAATTTTTTTTGTAGAATTTCAATTATGTTTTAATACCATTGACTGGTTTTATTTGTTTTTCTTTAGTCAATCACATTTATGATATTTCCCTTTTACTTTTGATGTCAAGAAAGAGATGGAGAAACTTGAAGATTCAAATCCCTCAACTTCATTCTGTCATGAAGATGGATTTGAGGTCAGTCCTTTTGTTTTCTGATACAGCAATTGCCTGGTGGCTTAGTTATACAGTATATGTCTATGAACTGTAAGCTTTTGACACTGCATTTATAGCACCTCTGTGTGTCATTTAATCTCACTTGACTAGAATGCAATATCCTTTTGTGTTGCTTCGCTATTTATTTACGTACATTCTCTAAGAGATTTGTAAATTACTATACAATTATACAAATTTCTAATTACATATTTATCTTTTATTTCTTTCAAAAGATACTGGAGTATTCTAAAATTGGTATGCATATTTAGGTTGTACTTCTATTTTGATCTCTCAATCAAGGTTGATTATTTACTCAACTCCAACTATCATTGAAGTACAAGCTGAAAATGATGAATGCATTTCACAGGCAGATTATGGTGGTGGTGGTGATGAAACAACCTCCACTGAAAAAGCTTTTGATCCCAAGATTGGCTCCACCCAAAAAGCTTCTAAACCGAAGATTGACAAAATGGCTTGGATAAATTACTTGTATGTAAAAAACTACTACATTTTTACAATTTTGTGTTAACTTAATGGCTTGTGCACATTAACTAAAAAATATGTTCATTTTTCCAGCAAGATGGAGTCCAAGAAGATTGATTCCTAAGGGAAACGAAGGGTTCAATATATCTACATATATAATGATTACTATTGTTTCTTTTCTACCTGCTATTTATTCCCAACATTCTAATATTCTTTCGCGGATTGTTTTGTCAGTCAAGATTGGAAATTGCACATACATGGAATTCGTTGACCAGAGAGGTTAAGGCTCCATATCGACAACCTTTTGAGGAAAATGTACCGGACACAAATATTTTAAATGACCAACCTGACCATAATGCATCAGACCTTCCCATTCCTAATGGCATCACTCCAATAGACGAAGCATTTGCTGGCTCTGAAATTTGTATGGGTAATGATAATCAGATAATCAAGACAGGGTGTACACCTTCAAGGTTGAGGCGGATTATGGATAGGCTTTCTGAAGAGCAAAAAGAAGCGGTCCGTGGCTTAGGGTTTGGGAACTTACTTCTTCTTAGATGTGGTCGCCTTCGGCTGAAGATATGTGGGTGGCTTGTAAGTAATTTTGACACAGAATCCTGTTCGCTTTACATCCATGGCAAGACATTTGCACTACACTCTTCGTTGTTCGCACATGTGATGGGTATTGCTGACATTGGAGAACCAATGAATATATATATGGAGATGTTCCTAACAAAGAATTCTGGGAGTCAAAGTTTGCCATAACATCCCGTAGCATCTTTATAAAAGACATAGAAACACACCTTGAAAAGATTACCACTTCCGATTATGAGTTCAAGGTTACATTCTGTCTCTTTTTGTTGGGGACCATTCTAGCACCTATTCCAAATAATTATGTCAATGCGGGGCACTTGATACCCCTTTGTAACGTTGACAGTATTCGTACTAAAAATTGGTCTAGCTGGTGCTTCACCTTATTGTGTGATGGTATTAAGAAGTATAAGGGTTCACAGAACTGTTGGCTATCTGGTTGTCTTTTGTTTCTCCAGGTAAAACACATTGATGTCATTTTATTTCCCTTGTTTTGTCTACTCAAAGTACGCCATTTAATATTAGCTTAGGGTTAATGTTCTTTCCTTCTTGCAGTTGTTTTACTTCCATTCAATACAGTGGGAGCCTCCTATTGTGGATATAGCTTCAATACCTGTTGTTCGTTGGACAAATCGCAACATAAAAAAGTGTTTACTTCGATTGCATACTGCAGGCGGTGTTGGTAGTAATCAGGTATGAGTTATTCTAGGTTTAGATATTGTATTTGAATCACCATGTATGCTTATTTACACATTACTGTTGATTATTTATATAGGTGGTGGTTCGGGTACCTCTCCCCCAAGCAGCACATGCTGCAAACTCTGAATTTGATCCCCCTCGCCTTGTTTCGAACGCTGCACATGGCACATCCGCAGGATTCAATTCACAGCCAGGTTCTAGCAATAGTGCAAACCCCATTGACCAGGATTCCAAGCTTCAGATGATGGTTAAAGAAATGGAGTTGCTTCGGGCAGAGCTTCAAGAGGTTAAAAGCAAGGTAAATTGTAGTCATATTTCACTTGTGTGGAGGAGAAAGAGTTAGCTAAGTGGTTCAAAGTTGTTCTTCCCACCAACGTTGAAGTTGTTTGTGAAACAATTTTAATGTTGAGATGGACGTCAAAGTTATTCAAACTTGTTCATAATTGTTCCTTTAACAACTTCGACGTTAATTTTTAAGTCAAAGTTGTTCTTCCCACCAGCGTTGAAGTTATTCACGGAACAAAAAACGTTCAGATAGACGTCAAAGTTGTTCAAAAGACGTTAAAATGAATGTTGAAGTTGTTCAAAGTTGCTCCTCACATAAATAATTACTTTTTTTCATTTAATAAACAAATAATATGGTATTTTATTTATATTTTAATTTACCATAAATTTTACTAATCTCTTAGGTTATTTATCTTATCTATATTATTTTAATTTTTTATCTTTATTTTTCTCACATACAATTATCTTAAGTGCAGCAATCTCAAATGACCCATAAAGAGTGATTATGCTTTTTGCATGTATCTACTTTTGGGAGGTCTCATGTTTTTCTTTTTGTCAGATGTGCCATGAGAGCTCTGCAGTGAGTCGGTTAATGGATGAGAAAATTAAACTTCATGAAGAATACACTAAAGGTATGCTATATATATTAAGTGATTGATCAAATTTATTTTGATGGTTGAATCATTGAGTAGGAAAAGCAAAGTTTGGTCACCCAAGAGTTACCTCCAATTTTGCATCTTTCAAACATATTAAAAGAGGTTGCTGCACCATTTATGGTGTTTAATATTTGTTTTCTTAATTGCATTGTGGCACTGCAATCTTATTCCTGTCTGTTTTAAATACATTTAAAAAGTAAACCATGTTCTGATAGATGCGGATTTTGATCGATGAAGTCTTGTTTATCACCACAACCAAGTCCACAACCATAATAAGTTCAGCCTTACAAGGGTGCATCTATCCTAGATTAATAAAGAAGACGTCAGCCAGTATTTATATTTCTTTTGTTTCTTGATTGCTGATGGTCTTTTCCTGCCTCTAATCGGCATTTTGTGATTCTTAATTTTTCAGATATCAGAAACGCACAATCCATCAATAAGAAGCAGAAGCATGAAATGGACTGTCAAAAAAAAGAGCTTGAGCAGCAAGCCAAAAAACTGGAGGAATGTAAGGCCCAGAGGGCTTTGGAGAGGAGAATTCTGATGGATGAGATTGAAAAGGTTGGTATACATTCCTATAAATTGCATGAAACATCCTTGGAACCTGTTTCACATCTCATAAGATTCGGTCCGTTTATCAAATCCATTTGCACAAAATATTTGAAAGAGAATAAGTTCAGTTGTATAATAAATGCTTGAAAATGATATCCTGCAGCTTTAGCAAATATTTAATATTATCCCCCTATTAAGCAGCCACTTTGAAATTAAGCTAAACTATCCTCGAAATACTACAGAACAATGTGCATTTTGAGGATAGTTTAGCTTTGCAAAGTCATGTAATTAACTATTAACAGTATTTTTGAGGATAGTTCACCTTAGGAAAGTCAGAAGTAACACCTAAAATGCAAGAATACACTTGCATAATGACTATTGTTATTACTTATTAGTACTACTATAGACACTAGACACTAGTAGAGACACGTAGCTAACATCAAGATGAGTCAGAATATCGAGTCTAAATAAAATTGTGAGTCTTCAAAAACAACCTAGGAGTGGGATTTGGAGAATCTCATAGCGTTTGTGCAATTGAGTTAGAATATGATATTGATTCCTATTCAACCGAGGCCTCATTTTGGTTCGACATGAGATAACCGTTGCGTTAAATAGACAAGGAATTCACTTAGTCTTATCCACAAGTGATTCTCGAACTAACAAAGTCTCACTACCCCTTTCTGCCATCCTGACTCCTGAGATAAATATCAGCTAGAACTTTACACCTGATTCAGTGATGTAGAATCACCAGAAACAGCTAAAAAAGTTGCCTTTATAAAGCTCCCTTGGCAAATGATTCATGATTTTCTTTGCTTTTTCCCAATCTTGTTTCTTTTTAATGTAGTCTTTTTCCATCCTATGATGTTGGGAACAACAAAATGTGTGACATGAATCATTAATTTTGATTACCTGTATGTTAATATTCTATTTGTTGCTGATATTTAACTATGCTCTTTCCTTTATATGATTCTTATCATTGCTATGTTTGATTGAAATAAGTTTTCACTTGCAATTTTATTGTAACCATGAAAATTAATTACTTTTGTTAAGCTGACTTCTCAATTTGGATTATATATCTAATGCAGCTGAAGGGGAAGTTACAAAATCGAAAGTGTAAAAGCAGGGGAACTTAATGTTGGCTCTGGATATCACTGTGTGAGCTTGTTTATTTGATGCTTATTATCTGAGTTTTGAGTTTGCATTTTACTTCCTAGCATTTGATCATCAAAGGTTCAGATCTTTTGGGTTCAAGAATTCTCTTAGCTACGAATTAAGTTAGTCGCTGAGGTTTAAATTCTGACGGTCCAAATCAGAAAATATGTGTGCATCTAATCACAAAATCATATTATTTCTAACTGGTTTCTATGATGCTTATTTGATGAACTTACTATTAACATGTCATGGTTTTGCATGTGGTAGTACTGTTAGCAGAAGTTTATACATGGAAGTTTGAAAATATGACCAAAGCTGCTCTTTGTGGGTACAAAGCTTGAGCTATAGAACTAACATTTTGTATGGAGTAGAAAGATAATAAATTTCTGTTTAAGACAGTTATTAAAATTTAAGGGAGAATGTAATAGATTTGTCCGGTCTTGCTATGTTACCGATACGGTTATATATTTATCGATTATTGTTATGTTACTGATACGGTAATTTTCTAAAGATCTTTTGTTTGCAACGACAGAAGATTAATTATGTTTGAGTGAGTTTTCTCTGGACTTGACTAATATACCCACATGGGTATGGTAGCAACAAATTTTGGAAACGACTCATGGTTAATTCAAGGTTAATTTTGGTTGAAGTTAACGATAGAGTTGTTCCCAAAAAGATATTGGTATGATACCAACACTTTTTTGTGAGTACTGTAGCTGGTCCCGTTTTCCCTCTATTTTTTTTTTATTTTTTTTAAAGACGTTTTCCCTCTATTTAACTATAGCTAAGTGACAAAAGATCATGAATCTGTTTTTTGTTTTGGTGGAGACTTGGAGGTCTCATGTTTTTCTTGTGACTGTACTTCTAGTCAATTATCAGTCCTCTCATATGAAATGGAAGAAGAAGTCTGGTTTTAAAGGGAATAATAAATTTTGGTCCGAATTTGAGTCCGCAAAAAGTCTGATCCGATCCATCCTCCGTACACCAAGCTGGAAATGACCCACATATATTGCTTTTCGCAGGAATCTACTTTTTGTTTTGTCAGAGGTCTTATGTTTTTCTTTTGACTGTACTTCTCTGGTAAATGGAAGTAATTTTAATAAAAAAAAAAATTAAAAAAAATCATAATGCAGTGACTCTCTGTGACACCTGGAAGTTTATGCTTAGCACTTGTCTTCGCTTGAACACTATTTCTTGTTTTGTCTTTGTCTTGCCAATGCCACCCTCCTTTATATAATTTACTTGCTTGCTCTCTTTAGCACTTGTAATTCTTCATAATATTTCAATCCCCAGATCCCCACAAAGCTTTACTTTGAAAGTAAACCAATTTTCTATATTTTAGCTGTTTTCATTTTGCATTTTATATGTATTTTGATATTTGGGTATTTTGAATTTGTTGTCATGGATCTCTCATTATGTGATCAAGTTGCTTTAGCTTATCTTTCTATAAGTGTCCAAGCTTTTGAACTTTATGCTCTGTTTTTCTTTTTCTTTTTTGGAGTTTATAACATGCATACATACAACGTATGTATGTTTGGACAAAGGTTGTATTGTTGTTCTTCATGTTTCTAGCTCTAAACTCCCCCACAAAGATTTCATTTTCAAGTGAATCCATTTCCTTTTTAGGCATTTTGAAATATGATTGTAGTGGGTCTGTTCTGTTATGATGAATTTCTCATTGTGTGTGAATCCTCTCCTTGAAGTTGCTTTTTTTTTTTTTTTTTTTCTAATAGTCTGGGGTTAGGTCATCTTTCTCTGACCGTCCAAGCTTGGAATTTTATGTTTAGATTTAATGGAGTTGTGTGCTACAAATGTTGAGAATTGTTTCTGTGAGTTTTGGGTACAATTTTGCAAATATTTGTGTCTCAAGATTTGAAGATACGGAGTAATGTGAAATATGTTTATAGTGGATGAACTCAAGTCTAGACACGGTCATCGGATTTTCATTGTTTTGTTTTAGGAGATTGTGGTTTCAAATCGTGTCATTGTTAGTAAGGAACATAATGCATACATATAATTGCCCAATGATCATTCGAATTAAGTTTCACTCGTTATGATTTCTATATATGTGAAGAAGTATTACAATGTTGGTAATTAGTTTTCGATATTTTTGTTTGATCATTAATTTGCTTGCTTTTATAGGCCATTAGATTTCTATGGTCAAATGGAGTCCCCTAATTACGAAGAGGCTTTGAAGAAAGCGCGAGGCCTAGTTACGAGACTTGAACAGGTGATAGGTGACAAGAATCAGCAGTTGATTGAGCTCAAACAGGAGTTAAGTGACACAAAGGCAACTATGCTTGAACTTATCGTTGGACTTACAGAAAAAGTTACTGCAAAAGACAGAAAATTGTTGGTGTTGGAGCAGAGTTACAAGGATGAGATTAGTTCCCGGGACAGAAGATTGTTCGAGTTAGAGCAGAGGTGCTGCGAGAGCTCTGCAGCTGCGACTGTGAGGCAGTTAATGGATGAGAAAACTAAACTTCATGAAGAATACACTAAAGGTATATGTTATATTAAGTGATTGATCAAATTTATTTCGATGGTTTAATCGTTGAGTAGGAAAAGCTTATTTTGCATCTTACAAACATGTTAAAAGAGGTTGCTGCTGCACCATTGCGATGCTGCAATCTTGTTCCGGCCTCTTCTATATACATTTGAAAAGTAAACCATGTTCTTCTGCTAGACAGGATTTTGAATTTTGATCGATTAAGTCTTGTGTATCATCATAACCAAGTCTACAACCATAATAAAGATGAAGTCGCGGCCAGTATTTAGATATCTTTTCAATCTCTTGATTGCTGATGGTCTTTTTGTGTTTTGTGATTCTTAATTTTCCAGAAATAAGAAACGCGAAATATATCAATATAAAGCAGAAGCATGACATGAACTGTCAAAAGATAGAGCTTGAGCAGCGAGCCGAAGAACTGGAGGATTGTAAGGCCTGGAATGCTTTGGAGAATAGAGGTCTGATGGATGAGATAGAAACGGTCGGTATACATTCCTATAACTTGCATAAACATCCTCCAAACTTATTATCAATCGTAGATATGTTTGATTGCAATAAAGTTTTCACTTGAAATTTTACTCTAATCATGAAAACAACTTTTGTAAAGCTGACTTGTCAATTTGGGTTATAACTAATGCAGCTGAAAGGGAAGTTGCAAAATCAAAATCCTTCAGGAAGTGATAGCAATTTAAATGATCAGATCGCCATATTGAGAGATCAGTTAGAGGAAAAGACACAGGCATTGCAATATCTGGAAAGCCTGAATAATACATTGACACTCAAAGAGTCCATGAGTAACCAAGAGCTGCAAGATGCTCGCAAAGAATCGATAAGTGTAATTTACTTTCTTCCTTTATATATATATGATACAACAAAAAATGAAATTGAGTTAATTATCATTTGTCACTTGTCACTGTCCAAGCAGGCTTTGCAAGATAGGTTGAATAGCCGCACAGCGCTGGCGATTAAAAGAATGGGGGAGGTTGATCGGACACCTTTTCTACAAGCGTGTTCACTGAAGTTCCCGGATGGAGATTGGGATGAGATATCTGCTAAATTATGTTCAACATGGGAAGAAAATGTGAAGGACCCTCACTGGCATCCTTTCAGGACAATTGATTACAAAGGCAATCTGCAAGTAAGTGTAGACACTTTTGTGTGCTTATACCATTCTGAATTATTAACATCAATAGAATGGATGCATTTTACCGTTGAAACCAAACATATACGACTGAAAGTAGTCCTGGCCTACCTATGTACCGATACCATAATGAAACATTTATGCTAATTGTCAATGGATTTCATGGGCAATGCAGGTAATCGTTAACGAGGATGATGAAAAATTGAAAGACTTGAGAAATGAATATGGTGAGGTGGTATACGAGGTTGTAACCAATGCATTACTGGAGCTGAATGAATACAATCCGAGTGGGGGGTATGCTGTTCCGGAGGTTTGGAATGTAAAGGAGGAAAGGAAGGCAACTATGAAAGAAATCGTTCAATACATGACGAAGCAATTGAAGACTCGTAAGCGTAAAAGCAGGTGAACTTATTAATATTGGCTCTGGATATCACTGTGTGAGCTTGTTTGTTTATTTGATGATTATTATCTGTGTTTTGAGTTTGCATTTTACTTCCTAGCATTTGATCATCAAAAGTATGGATCTTTTGGGTTCAAGAATTCTCCTAACGACGATTTAAGTTAATCTAAGGTTTAAATTTGACGGTCCAAATCAGAAAATATGTGTTGCAGATGATCACACAAAATCCTATTATTTCTTACTAGTTTCTATGATGCTTATTTGATGAACTTGCATCATGGTTTTGCAGGTGGTACTTTTAGCAGAAGTTTATATATTGAAGTTTGTAAAATATGCCCCAAAGCTGCTCTTTGTTGGTACAAAGCTTGGCCTATAGATGTAATTATAAATTTATAAAAAGTTATGGGAGAATGTACGTAGATTGCTATGTTACCGATACAAGTTATGTTACTGATATGGTAATTTTCCCGATATCTTTTTGTTTGTAATGACAAAAGATTAAAATGTAGTTTGCCTTGCTCTTTATATTAATTATGCTTGAGTGAGTTTGCTCTCTATATTTAAGTCTTTTTTTCTTTTTTCCTATTTTTCATTTAAGAAAATTTATATTACATGATGAAGTATATGGGTATTTTATGATTAAAATTAAGTTGGATAAAATGATGACCTAACAATATTATAATGAGTGAAAATTCAAATACCCATTTTCTTTTTATTTTGCATATATTTAACTATAATTCATTTAACATATAATGGTACAAATTAAAGAGATAAATCACTAAAATATTGGGTTAATTGCACAAACATCCCCTGTATTTGGTGAAATTGCACGTCATAAGCATAGGTCGAGTATGTTCTGGTTTCGGTGAATTCGGTTGTGTTAGCGGGCTCAAACCGATACAACTGATTCTTCCAAAACGCAAGTCTGCTAATTATCCAAGCCCGAGCCCAATAACCACTTGTTATAGGTTGACATTGATGAATAATGTTTCGTTGATGTACGCTATTATTTATAGATTTGGATCTTCTCCCCACCTTAAGACTCCGTTTGGAAGAGCTTGTTCAAATAGAGCTTTTAATGGGGATTGTTGGTCGTTTAGTTGTCAATTAGAAAAAACTTTTTTAAATGGTAGGATTACCAAAATATTCAAAAACTATTTTAAATAATATGGTTATATTAGACATTTTAGTGTTTTTAAAAAAGCTTAAAAATATTTACTTGGAAAAGCCTAAAATCTGAGCTTCTTTAAGTATATATAAAACAACTTTTTTAATCATCCAAAAGCTCTACCAAGTGACAACCAAACGACACAAAAAAAATTGAAAAAAGCTTTTTTAACCGGTAGAGAAGCTCTTCCAAATGGGCATTAATAGTCCCATTTGAAAGAGCTTCTTTAAGTAGATTTTTTAGGAGTAGATCTTTTAAAGTAGACCTTCTACGAGCAGAGCTTTTAATGAGAAGATGTTGGTCGTTTGATTGTCAATTAGAAAAAACTTTTTTAATTATCCAAAAGCTCTACTAAGTGACAATCAAATGACAAAAAAATAAATTAAATAGAGCTTTTTTAATTTTAGCCAGTAAAGAAGCTATTCCAAATGGGCACTAAGTGTCATTGCCTTTTCCTCATTCTTATAATCTATTGACATGTGTCTAATAAATAAATCAATTGTCTAGATTAATTCTATCTTTTGGCAGAGTAAAAACATTAAAAATATATATATATATGGACCATTGATTTGCATTTTAGAAACATGTCAATATATTATAAAGGTGATAACACATTCGATGAGGAGAGGATCTAAATCCATTAATTAGTCACCCGTGATTTGCCTAGGCATGTCACGAACCAACTAAGTAAACTATTTGTTAGGCCCTTTAGTAAATAAAAATTTTGTCAAATTTGAATGGGCCTTATAAGGTTGAAAAACGCAAACCCTAGCCCAATATCCCAAATCCCATCTCCAACTCTATATAGTTGCTCTTCTACCGAAACCCTAATTCATAACAGTCTCTCTTTTCTCACATCTGAAGCACACAATCTCACGTTCTCCTCTGCCGTTTGTTTTCGTCAATATTTTGCTTTGATTCTAATTTTCAAGTAAATTCGAGGTCGTGTGTTCAGGGCTGTGATTACAAAGAGAGAGGCTTGAGTGGTATAAAATTGTCAAATATCAAAAAAAATATAATTCCCAATTCGATTTTGCTGGTGAATAAGAAATTCCGTTTCTTTTTGCCCTTTTCGATTTGGGTTTTTCTTTTTTTTGGGTCCACGATGAAAGACTAGTAATCCATTTACACTTGATATGAGCCCCTGATTCTTTTTTTTCTTTTTCTTTTTAAAATTTTGAATCTGTTTTTGTTTCTGCACTTGTTGTGTTTGTTGCGAGAAAGCAGTTTTTTTAACTCTGTTTTTCGCTTGGACAACAGTGCAACAGAGAAAGTCTGTTCATTTTTACTCGTTTTCTTGAAGCAGATCTTCTGTTTTCCGGAAAAAGAGTGGATGATTAGGCAGCGGCCAGACAACCGTAGAGATGATTCCACAGATTGCGGGTTTATTCAATCCTGCTTGTCTACTGATTCCATCTCACATTTCCCAATTCAAATTCTGTATTTTGTCTTTGATTTTCCAAATTTGTTCTGTGTTATTCAGTGAGTCTCAAGTGTTTGATGAAATGCGTGTGACAAGTGTTACAGTGATAAGCACACATAACGTGAAACAAAACATTTCATCAAACATATAGCACTATCATAAAATCTATGCAAACTAACTAAAATTTGAATGAACAATTACGATTTTGAAATTTGGTCGACAGAAATGAAGAATTTGTAGTCTTTGGAATCGAAATAAGACTGATCAAAATGATAAATGAATTGATATTTGGTAGAGATAACATTTGTAAGTTGGAAGGTCTAATTTCTTGTTGGTCATTTTTCTATGATCCAATCCAGATTCAGGTTCTTAAGAATCTATGTTTGAAGGCATTCGAACATTGTTCTTTACATGAAAAGGAAAAGGATTGACCTAAATTGAATGGACTCGGATTCGTGTGACTTGAAACTATTATTGAATTTTTGGATGGACACACCAAGTGTTCGACGATTTGTCACAAAGAACCCCCTTAATCCGTAGCTTGGTGGTTGGAGATTTCAAAGAAGCTAGAGTTTAATCTCATGACCCAATTAATGTTAGATTTCATATAATAAACAAGCTCTCTCATATGAAGTTAGGTGCCTAGCATTATCTTTGCTCAAATTTGGAAATGTGAACACCTAGTGAAAATAGTGCCTACATAAACAGTAGAGCTAATGTGTGTGAAAGAGATAATGGCTCGGTAGCCCACTAAAGAAAAGCCTAATTAGCATACCTAGTGGATTCAATGGCTTTATTTTTGGTTCTTTGATGATAAAGCAAGAGAATCCAATGACTTTTTTTCTTTCTTTTTTCACCGTAGTTTGAAGTAATAATAATTCTTGGTAAACTCTTGAGAAAGCAAAAAAGAATCATGTTGAAGTTCAAAAATTAATATTTTTTGTTGCCTATATAAATTGTAATCTTCTTTTAGGGCATATTGTCCAATGATTTTTTTACTACTTAATTTGATTTGATTTTTGAACTATTAGTAGATTTTTCGATTCTTAGTATCGTGTTCATACTATCGTAATGAATGATCTCGGTTGTTTGTTATGTTTTATGTTATATCCATATAATGCATACATATATGGTTGTTGGTTGGGCATGTTCAATGGTTCTATATGAATTAGACGTTTTTTATTCGTTTGATCTTATTCTTGATCTAATACAAAGATAAGGTATGTTTGTTATACCCTTCAATCTTCATGACTCAATTAGGAAAAACCAATTCATGGGGCAGTTGGAGTATTACATGAGAGGGACGATAACGAATTCAGGGGTTTAGAGTTATGAAGGTGTTATCGATAAAAAGAATATACTAAAGGTATGAGTTTACTAAAGGTCAATGTGTGTGAATTACACTGTCCTTAAGGTTAGATTTTACCCCCAAGAACAATGTTCTGGTGTAAATCGAGTTATTGATGCGCCCTACCTCTGGGATACAATGATCTTGATTCTGCTGTTGTACACCGCTAAATACAAAATCACTAGAACAACTATAAGTTATTTTCTTCTTTGGTGGATGAAAGAGATATATGGGGTGACAAACATCGGTTGTTTTCAAATGAGTCATGTAGACCCTTTTATATAGTTGATTATTAATCAATTACTGTATATAAAAGCTATAATAATTTGTTTTTTAGCATTTAATTTCATCAGTTTTTTATTTGTAATTTAAATTACAAATCTAAACCGTTACATTCCATCATCACCAATATCTTTCAATATCCATCAACCAAGATCAATTTCATATTGTAACTGCAATCGAATCATTGATAATTATCATAAATTACACACTTAATTCTCAATTTTAAATTTAAATCATTAGTTATAAAAAAAACCAAATAATTATTTTACCCAATGACTAAGGCTCATTATGTATAACAATTTAGCTCTCATTTCAAATATTTGTAACCGGTTGCATCTCAAATTAATATAGTAATCAATATTAATTTCTTCCAATCAATACAAAATGCTATTACAATTTACGACATGAAAAACTTACCAACTTCCATCAATCGGGCGTTTCTCATTTAAAAATAAAAAATAAAAAATAAAATCATTCCCATGAATCCATTGGCTCACATATTGTTAAACACAAGAAAATTTTATAAATTAAAAATAACTTTATATCATGTAATCATAAATATAAACCAAGTTTATAGTAAGTAAAGCTGCGGGCTATAAGCCTATAATCGCTTTGAAGCCACTTCAGCTTTTACATTTCACTCTTTTCTCTCTTTTTTTTTTTCTTTTTTTTTTTCTTTTTTTACCTTTGACCAAACAAAAAAAAAAAAGAGACCCTCAAAAGTCAAAAAAGTCACACACACTTTCCCTCATTTTCTTCTTCACTTTTAAAAACATGAAAAAAGTGAAATTACAAAATTAGACCCTGAAATTCTTTCCGGTGAAAGTTTGACCAAACTGCCAATTAGAGGGGACTATGTTCCATGAAGTGGAAGTGCGACGGTCACTGGCTGTGACTCTGAAGGAAAGTGACTGACCAACCAGAACAGAGTTTGACTGCCAATTCTGACCCCAGTTACGGCTCAGGCTCATCCAACCAGTCTTTGTTCCTTTTACGCTCACCTTCACGATATCCCCTGCACCCGCGACGTTGGTGATCAAAACCAAGTTGAAGTAACGGAAGCCGTTAATTGTGAATCTGACTCCTCCTTGTCTCCGGCATGGGACCCTACAAAACCAAAAAATAAATTAAATTAAATTAAATAAATAAATAAATAAAACTAAACTTAATATTTATATGGAATATTTGAAGGGCATTTATGGAATTTCATTACATGATAAAAAATAAAGTGATTCTGTTTGTCTAGACAACAGTGAGATTTAGTGGGTGATAAAGTGGAAATATGTTCTCTGATTAAAGCAGCGGACGGTTCTGATTTGCTTGACCATGAAGCTTGATGCTATTTTATGATATAATGTTGAGAGATAGAAAGAAAAGTATAAAAATACCCTTGAACGATATTTTTAAGACCTAATATAATAAAATAAGGGAAAATTGCATTCATATCCCTGACTTTAGGTGAAATTATATCTTCAGACAGAAAACAATTTATTGCACAAACATACCTTAAAAAATTTCGTATCTAAAGATTTAATGCTAAATTCATTAAATTTCCAAAAACTTTTGAAATAATTTGTTATGAGACTTAGGTATGTTACTGGTACGGTAATTTTATGGGACCATGACGATAGATTTTAAACATTATCGGTTTGCATTCACATTCATACGATATGAATGCAATCTAATGACTATCGGCTATTTCGATTAACAATTAAATTTTTACCTGCGATAAGAGACAGGGACGATCCCTGCGCGGTACTCTGCGATCTTGAGGAACATGGGCATGGCGAGGTCGAAGTGGGGACGGGGAGGGTTGCACCAGCCACCATTGTCATTCGGGAGAGCGTAGTTTGGAGGGCAAAAGTTGGTGGCGGTGATGAGGATGGAGGGGCTACCGGAGTGGCACCATTGTGGATCATTTCCACACTTGATTTCAAAGCAAGCACCGCAACTCAAGCCACTGTTGAACAGAGCTGTGCTCAGCGCTGCCGTGTTTACGCCGTAGCCTTGGCTGTAAAGATTTCCATATCCACAAGCTCCTCCTGTAACAAAAAAACAAAAAAAAAAAACAAAAAAACTGAGAATTGTTAATGTTGGAGTGAAGAACAGAGGAAGATAGAGTTGAGAAAATGTGAAAGATTTTCTTTTTCATTTGAAATAGTGTTTGGTTGATGAGAAAAAAAATGTACCCATTGTTCCAGAGGCATCGCTGCCTCCATAGAAAGTAGCATGAGCTGATTGCCATGGACTACCAGAGTAAGCGCCTGGAATTCTTGCATCGACATTAATGGCGAAAAACAGAGCAAAACAGAGCACCCCCACCACCACACAAGAATTGAAATTCCCAGCAGCCATTTTTGCTTTTGCACAATTGCACTTTGATCACTAGACAGTTCTCTAGAGAGAGAGAGAGGGATTTTGGGTGGTGAAGGGTGTGAAGAGAAGGTAGAGAGTGGACCGTTATTTATAGGGAGGGCCGTCTCCAATGCGCCTCTAAAATAAGAAAATTTCGGAACGGAATATTCCTGGAATATTTCGTTTCCATAAATTTACTGCTCCAGCAATTCTCCGTTCACACCTAAAATTTTTAAATTTTGATATTAAAAATGGATCTACAAATTTTTTTTTTATTGACCCATCTAAAATGAATATGGATTGGAGTCCACGCATTCTTCAAATTGACTATGGAGATGGCCGAAGAGACGGAACATTGTCAATAAAGTGAAAATCCTTGTGGGAAGAAAAAACAATTATCACCCTTAATTAGTGCTGTTTTTTTCTTTAGTTTGATTGGGCGGTAACACATTTCAATCCTATCTAATTTGCTTTTAAAAATATATATATAATTGACTTTCTATGTGTCCTTGAACTAAAATTCGAGTATAAAATCTCCTATTAAAATTCGTTAAAAACATTGTTAAGATTATGGTAAAATGCATTAGGTTAATCTCTTAGCGGGTATTGATGAATTACGAAAACAATCGGATCTATCAAACACCCTCGTACCTAAGGTGAGCAAGATTTGAACAATTACCCGTTTTAATTTATGAATTACGTAAATATCCGGATCTATAAAACACTCTCGGATATACAAAGTGGAATGATGGTGTGAGAATCAAGTCTCTCAAGGCTTGATATAATATATATATATAGTAATTTTCCAATGAAGACTTCTACAATACACACTTTAAACACCTTCCGATGAAATTGCATGTAATCAAATGTTTTTCGATAAGATTTTTTGTATGCATCCTAAGGAAATTAAAATACACATTTGGTAAAAAAAATTGAAATTTTTTGGATTTGAGAACTATTTTTCCTTATATTGCCCTATTTTTAAATTTTTTATCTTAAAAAAAAAATCGGAAAAAATTAGTTCTTGCACCCGATTTTTATTTTATTTTATTTTATTTTATTTCAACCATCCATATAAAAAAATCAAATCAAGATTCAATATATTCCATACAATTTCATCAAAATGTGTTTAAAGTATGCATTGTAAAAATCCTCATTAGAAAATTATTATATATATATATATATATATACGTATGTGTGTGTATGAAAACAACTTTGCTTCATTTGCAAGTTTTGCCATCAATTACAGTTTTGTGTGTTATCTTTTTGTTTTGAAAATTTTGTACTCAAAGAAGCAGAAGGCTTGAAATGGAGGGAAGAAGATTAGTGGGGCTACCTTCTTGTACGGACAGGATGCAATTACAAAACTTGTTTTCGCTTCCATTGATTGATTGATTGATGGTTTATTTCTATACATTTTCTACAAATCTTGTGGATTTTATTCTTAACTTTTCTAATGTTCGTTTATTTATTTTAATCAAACACTAATAATATAATAACACAATTCCATTTGTTAAAAAATAAAGTATATATCGGTGCCACAATCGATAAAACTCGCATTAAACCGTATAAATTTTGAAGTTAGTATCACGTATATAACATTCAACTTCACATGTCATAAAACTAACATTGAAACTCTATATACCATGAGAACGGATTTTGTAAATTCCGTGTTGGAAATCATATGTGTAGTAGAAAAACCCTTGTATAATAATCAAGTTTAAATTCCATTAATGTTTCTAAAGATGTGATTAGTAGTATACCTACTCTAATAGTATACTTTTTTAGTAGTTCAATGTGAACTCTACTCACTTGACTAGACTTATATCAACTAAAGCTTCACATTTTTCAACTACAGCCAGCGATCCAATGCAAATTTTTCCACTAAACGAAAAAGAAAAACTATCTAGTGTTATCCAAATCAGACTTTCTTAAAGTAGAAATTACAAGTCTACAAAAATAATACATTAAAATAAAGAACAAAATACAATTTATTTATTTTTCCAAAGAAGAGAGAAGTGGGGGCCCCAGTCGCCCAGATTTTTCCCGTAATCCACGGTCCTCGTATTACGCCGTGCATTTGCCGTACAATAAGGTAAGGCCGTCTTCAATGTCAAGCGTAAAGCGTAGGCTTTTGCTTTCTCTTTCATTTTTGTGCTTTGTTGGACTCTCGAGTCTCTAATCGATGCAGGTTGTGTTTTGTGTGTTCACTTCAGTCAAATCTTATCTGGAAGGTGATTAATTGGTCTAATTATATATATGATTGACTAATTAGTTATAGTTTGTTGAGTTTAATTAATATTTTTTTTAAGTAAGTTTCCACGAGATGGTTGGATAAAAGTCTTTGGATTTGACTGGATTTAAGTACTAGGTTGAATTCTTTGAGTGTGTTTTTCCATTTGTTAAAATTATGTGAGTTGGAAGTTGAGATATCACATTTTAGTACTATAAACATTTTTTATTTTAAATTTGACATTAATCCATCCATTAAACGTGTTAATAATACAACTCTCACTTCAGGAAGAGGCATTCTCACACTTTACGATTTAATAGATAGATATGAGGTTCGAACCTCTGTCACCGAAGTGAATGTGAAGTGTCCAACCATTTTACTAAGAGTGGTTGTGCATGTTATTATGGTCATTGTTTGAAAAGTTTGGTATAATTATATTCTTCGATCATAATTCATAATGTGATAGTTCGACTTGCGACATCAATTGTGATAAAAAATTGTATTAAATTTTGTAATGTTTCACCGTAGACAACACGTAACTAAATGAATGAAAACAAACTTTGCATATATTCTAATGTTTTCAATTGGAATTATTGACTGCGAGAGTCAATAATTTTTAATTATGTTCTTAGGGTACACGTTAAAAAGGTAAGTTTCGAATTAGTCAAGAACGGTGAGATTTACAGGTTTGGAAATGAAGTAAGTAGAGGGTAAGTGTACAAATATAGTAAATGTACCACGTCATCACAATAATTTAGATGTTGTTCAACAACACACGACCAACTCCGTATCTAAAATTATTGCATGTGAACTTGCCACCGACACTACAAAACACAACTCAAAACTTTCTCACATTAACGTGTCTAACACTAGTATTGTTGGTCTCTAATTAATTACTAATCAAATTATTGTTAGTTACAAATTGATTACACCCCACCTTTACGGTGAGTCGGTGAGAGAGTGGATTTCCTGATCGTACTTGTAGTGGTTGATTTCATAAAGTCTTGATAAACTCATAGCTCGATTGTTTTTATTTTTTTTTTTAAAAGAGACAATTATTTGATTTTGTGCAAAATGTATCACGTCGATCTCCTATCAAATTATTCAATTTCTTAATGATAATTAATTATGTGGTTAATTATGGACATGCTACTACTTGGGAAATGTAAACACTAAAAATTAACTTGAACAAGAAGAGTTCTAAAACGTTATATAAAATTAATGATTTATATTGATGATATTGATGATAATTTTGAGTTTGATGAAAATTAAATAGGTGCTAGTACACATAGTATTGAAGTAAATTTTAAGATAAGTATAGATTAGGTGAAAGATTACAAAGCAAAGTATGATATAATTTGAAGTTAAGAAGAAATTCCAGCAAAGATTTGGTATAAGTGCCAATGTCCTTCAATCAACTCACGATATGTTTCTTATAAGTTTGGCATAATCACTAGTTTACAATTTGATTATTGTGAACCTATGCATTAGAATCCAATGACTAATAATCATCGTACATGTAATTATATATACATATAATATATAGTAGCATTACTTGTAAATTTCTATTTGGGTATACATTAAATTTATAATTTAATTTCCCATTAACAATTTTAAAAATTAGAAGCAACTGAAATAGCTAAATACTAAGTACATATACCCTTAATTACTCATCTTAAGTGATATGACATAAACTTTTAACTTAATAATTCTCACATTGTTCGACATATTATATCGTTAAATGTATAATTATATTGTAAATCAAGACTTTTTAGTTTTTTTTTTTTTCTAAGGATTATAAATCTTTTTAAGCCGTTAGATAGATCTAACAGGTTATGTTGTGATTTTGATTAAAGTTTGCTCGTCCTAAAAATGAAATGACAACCGCAAATCACTACCACAATATTCAAAATTAGAAATTTGATCATTACTCATTAGTTATTGAACTTGTGCAATATCATAGAGTTTACCAACTCATAAATAATTGAGAATCATCATTGCTTTTTCCACAATGCATAATAGTAATAATAATAACAATGTCAATGAAATCAAAAGCAGCAACCAACAATTTCCCCAAATTTTGGGCAGTAGATAGAAGGGGACAAGGACATCAACTCCTGTCATTTTTATTTTCAAGTTTTGGATTTTTATGGATACATAAGAGAAAAACTTTTATTTAAGTAACACTTCCAAATTTATATTATGTTGATGCTAAAATTGACTTCAATTCAAAATTACAGATACCATATCAGTAACCGTTAGATCCAAAAGCTTAAACTAACATATAAATTCCGAACCATTATTATAAAGTTCTTTAACAATGATCGATATGATCACTAATCGTGCCGAAAAGGGTGCCAAAAACAACATGAAATTGGAGGTAATTAATTAATTAATTAATTATCATAAAAACTATTAAGAGAGCAAATTTAAAGTGATCGATAACAAGAGCAAAACATTCCTTGAGCGTGCTTTCTTTGAAAACTTGCCTGATCTTTACAGGACCAAAGGGACCATTTGTCACCTTGAAATGTCTCCTCTTTAGATGAATTTTTGTAACCACACACATATTTCAAGTTTGTTATATAATATTTTTTTCAGCTTTACGCAATCCCTAAAAACAAAAAAAGGTTCCAAGTTTCATGAGCAAGCAAAATCTAGAATCATATCTTCAAACTATTTTGTTCTTTGAGAGGACCATATAACTCGACCATTTCTTATTTTCTTTACATGATTTATTCACGCAAAACTGTCTCAATAATTTTACGGTGTGTATTCTGTAATGTTATAGAGTGATCTGATCATTCTCCTAAAAGTGATTATACAACTCTATTAAGTTAATGATTCAATGCCGCATTAGAAAAAAAAGTACGGAAATCCCGCACCTGAAACCTCCTATATATTGTGATTTTTTTCTAGTGGCTACTTTGAGTTTTAGTGAAGACAAACTAACAACATCAACTAACCTAACTACCATCAAAAAGGGTCCAAAGGAATGATTTGTTTGGGGCCATGTTTGCATGCTTTTTATGGGGCAAAGTACCTTCAATAAGCTATTCTAAAAGAAGCTATATCTCTCCTTTGTTTATGATTCAGATTTTCCTTTCTTGTTGCAATCCAAATTGTGTTGAAAATTGTCTGAAATCTCTCTTAGGCTTTGAAATTAGTTGAAAACCTTGTTCAAAATTTCTTTCTTACAAGGTTCAATATCGACGTTGTTGATGTATTTAACTGTATGTTCTAAAAATACCATCATGTGATATTTTACTCGATAAATTAAACTTTTAGGTGGAGGGGAAAATAGAGTAGTCGAATATGTTATATGTCATTAATTTAATCGAACTTTTGTGGGAGATTTCTTCTAAATTTGTTTTAAAAAATTGTATGGGGACACAAATTCTAGCTTAAGTTACTCAATACTGGGTCTATATATTATTGAAGTTCAACTGCTGTGACCCCATAATATTTTAAGTTTGTAACCTTCTCTAAAAGCCCTCTAAGTGTGGGTCTAAAATGGACTATTTTTAATTTGGGCCACCTAGCCCAAAAAAGAAAAAGATTGTATAAAATAATAATAATTAGAAGGGTCTTCAAATAAATCTCACCTATTTAGCTTTGTTAAAAAAAAAAAAAATAGCTTAATTTTTTTACAATATTTATTAATCTGAGATCAGGTATTTTTTTTTTATTTAAAAGTTTTTACTATTGACAAGCTCTAAGCTCGTCCATCTACCAGCTAAGCTATAACCATATTGCCTCTTTCCTATTTAGCTTGAGGTTTGACCAAAATCGAAAAATAATATTGCGGTTTTACTATCTAAACATTGATATTTTTATCTAACTTTGAAACCGTAAGATTATTTTTCATTTTTGGTTGAATCTTAATAGTGTTCTTATAATTTTTGGTGATTTATTTTAAATTTAATTGATTCAATTTCAAAAGAGACTGAAAACTTTATAAAATATTATAAAATGAGATTGAATTAGGACCAAAATTATTGTTTTTTTTTAAGCCTGAGCAAGAGAAGTATAAGGCAAGCAATTTCAACACAAAAGCATCAACTCACCAACTCTAACTACTATTTTTAAATTGGACCCAAATGACCTCCTCTGGTTGTTTGTTCAATTAAATTTTATTTTCTTTTGCAATTTTAATTGAATGATCACAAGGGGCGACATTGTTGCATGTGACGAATTGAAACCTAAGCAACCTTTTATATATATATATATATATATGGTCCACAACTCTATGTGCAATACACTGATGTATTTTATATCAGTGCATACCAAGGAGAAAAGGACTATATATATCACATACGATGCAACGACTCAAACCTGAGATATTGACAAGCTAAATTCGTGTTATTTACCATCAAACTAAATTGGGCATAAGCAACCCTTTTCGTAGGTCTATTTATTGCTCAATTTTTATTTTTTATTTTTACTTATTAAACTTTAATGAGAGCCCCTAGTGTGTTGTGATGTGACCCTATGTGACTAGGTAATTAATTTCACTTATTTTTGTGGGGTTTGTAGCTTATAATTTAGATATAGGAATTTCCAAATTTATTTATTGATATAGAGGTCAACCATTGCTTCGAATATACTCTTCAATCTGTAGTGTATAGTACTATAGTCTATATTTTCTATTTTAATAATTTTTTATAGAAGAAACTTTTAAAAATAAAAAAAAAATAAAAAAATGGAAAAGGAAGTTTTAACGAATCTCGATTCCCAGAATGTCAACAAATGTTTTTATTTTATTTTATTGGATTTTGAAACCATTTTAGTGTACATGAAATGAAGAGAATATTTCATGAGAGGTCAATCATATTTATAATTTTTAATTAATGTATTTTTTTTTAAGTATTACAAATATTACAATAGGACTGTTGGGACCTACCAAGATAAAATAATATATGTGCGGCATGGATAACTACTCCCACAAACCGGGAGAAAACTCCCCATACAAGTTTATAAAATGCACATGGTGAGATTCGAACCCCTCACCACCACAGTGGAAGGGGTGTGCACTACCATCTC
Source organism: Acer saccharum (assembly GCA_030490815.1). Lineage (NCBI taxonomy): Eukaryota > Viridiplantae > Streptophyta > Magnoliopsida > Sapindales > Sapindaceae > Acer > Acer saccharum. The sequence goes on from CM059878.1 coordinate 642,528, forward strand.
TACTAAGAGGTTATGTGCTTTTAATTAATGTAATTGTAAGTCTTTAATTCGGTCTTTAATAATAATTAAAACAATACCATTGTTACATGATTGTTCCTTCTAGTGTGTCTTGAATAGTTTTTGGAATTTTACATACATTTAATTAAAACAATCTCCTACTAAGTGACATTATCACTTTTTATTAAAATTGATTTATGAAGTCAATGTCATTCCATTCTTTCATTATTCCTACATTATTCCTAGACCCGATAATTTAAGGTTTAAATTTTATTTAAATACGATACATTCACTCATACTTCAAGTGGTTGTGTGCATAACAAGTCTCACATTTCTCTATAGTAGAGGAGATCCCTCCCTAGTAGTGGGAGTTGCTTTCCAAACTATATTTATAACCGTTGATCTCATCAGATTCCGACAAACCCATAGTTTCTAACCCGACCAAAAGAAGCAACTTATAAGTTATAAGGGAGTTTACTTAGAAATTTAGAATGATATACGTTAAACATTTTTAGCCATTTAAGCCCCAAACAGAAGTAGTGTGGTTGTTGGGCCATAATATAAAATGTTCATTTGCAGGCCTGAGTTAATGTTATGACGACTAAAAGCTTCAAACATTAACAAAAACTCTCTGATATTCTCCACTTAAATATTGCTACTATTTATAGCTTTATACGATGATGCCAAAGTCTTGATATTTTTAAACAGAAAAGTGTTTTTAATTTTCAAAGATCCGTCGAAATCAAACACTATAATCAATGAAGAATTAATATAAATATCCCTTTAAGACATAGTGCACCACACGTATAGATAAGTGAAGAAGTGATCAATTCATGGATGATGACTTCTTTCATGTTGGAGAAATCTGTCTCGACAGCAAACGATATTTATCAAAACTCTTAACAGATGAAAAGGGTGTTTCAGGTTTATAAAACTGATCGTCACATGATATTAATAGTAATTTCGTAAAAGAAAACGTACAGGATCATGCATCTGATCATTTCTAAACAAATGAAATACCTAATTTTTCTAAAGCAAAGAAACTCTCTGCATCGAAACTTTTTCCTTGGAACAAGAACTTTTCTGATTGTTCTGGATGATCAGCACAAATTATATTCTGTTTTCATTTGGTTACATAAAAGAGAATGAGAATAAAATTTGTGATTGTTCTACTCACACCAAGTATTACTATTCAAATAGTACAATAAGATTAACTTAGAGATTGGGGACACATAATTTGTCAATATTAGATCGATCAACCAACTTGACGTCAATTGTAAGTATAGTTCGAAATAAAACTCTCACCAGGCGAATGATTTAATGAACAACGGTGAAACTCGAATCCTTATCGCATGTGAAATGAGAAGTAAACAACCTGTTTGATAGGAATGGATATGCAATTATTTTACAATTAAAAAATCCAGCTTTCTATATGAATCTAATTAATTAATTCTTCATGATTTTAAAGTTTTTTTTTTTTTTAATGGCATGGATCTCATTTGATCACAAGCATCGGAGAGCCCACAAATACTTTAAAGCATGATAAAAAGACAAAAATGTAAGTTGGGGTGTTTTGATTAAAAAAGAGATATTCAATAAATCCCCAAAAAGATAAGATTCTTCAACATGCTTGACATCGAAGAGATTCCAATTTCCAGTACAGTTAAAACTTACAAGAATGTTCACGTACACTACTCACCGCCACAAAGTCATCATACAAACATATTAAATTGAGTTATAAATATGTCGGGATCAACCGAGATTAATTATTATATATATAGTTTAGATATTTACTTTCACAATCGGACGTAGATCTACTCACAGTACTGAGAGAAAACTCCCCATAAATATCGATAAATGGGTAAGGTGAGATTTAAACCTCCTATATTAATATGAATGAGGAGATGCAAACCACTCGAGTTAAGAACGAATAAGCAATAATCTATCAAAACTTTTCAACTTTTCAGATTTAAAATTAAACTTATTCTCATAATTATTTAATTTAATAGGTTCACATATATGTATCATTATCTTGTTATTTGAATTAGACTAGTCTTATCATTTGTGATTATGATCGATCATCATTTTAGTTTTTCAACGCTGTTAATTATATTTGACTTGTTTTATTTTAGTTTACGTGTGAGACTGAGTCAGTGATTTAGGAATTGTCTGGAGAAAATTAGCAGAAACTTCTGGTACAATTTGGAGTGTTAAAAATAATATTTTTGTTTTAGATTTTAACATATTTTTTTATAAAGTATATATATATATATATATTAAAATATATTTTTTCAAACACAATCTTATCTAAAAAAAAAAAAAAAAACCTCTAGATTGTATTATGAATCAAACAAAGTTCGGAATCATATTTCATATTGTATTAAACTTTGGTATAAAAAAAATTATTTCAAATTTCGAATCAAACACTATACGTTAATTCGTAAATAAAGAACTCAAATCAATATTTATTCCAAATCTTAATTTTTCATTGTTAACTTTTTCATCTTTGACCTACCATACCAAATTAACTTAACCTTTTGTCATCTTGTGTTAGATCTGTAATCTCTCACATTTTTTTCGTGTGAATTCAAGATTATAAGATTTGGTATAAAATTCCGCATTTGAAATATATATTCGCATCTCTTGATCTCTTTGTATGTTGAGACAGATAGCTAGCTAGCTAGGTATGGTAGAGAGCACAAACATGCTTTGAGCACAAGCAATCACATGATGTTATCAGACTAGAAATCAGAGGTTGATTCTATTTGTCCCTTTAATATAATTTTAGATCTAGCTCACTAACCTTTTTGCTTTGCTTTGCTTTGTTGTCACAAAATATATATATATATAGAGAGAGAGAGAGAGAGAGGGAGAGCCCTTGTTTTATTAACTCAAATGAGTTTTTGTGTCATTATTACCACCACATGCACCTCTAAAACAACACCACCACCTCCCATGTTAGCATATAATTTGTTTTTAATCAAGATAAATACTCTATTTGTATGAGTCTTTAGTCTTTATTAACCGTTAATCTGAATTGCTAATGTAATTTCTGATTTTGAGAGGAAGATGTGATTCGAATTTACAATCTTATTATATGAATATGATCGACATATATGATATATATTTCCAAGACAACTTCATATCATCAATCTAAATTCTTAGTAACTATTGATTTAAATTGGATTAAGTCATAATAAACGAGAGGTTGACATAATATTATTAACTTGAATATATTAAAATACTCTCTTTTCTAGTTTTAGATAAGGGTTTATTTATTTATTTGTTTATTTATGTTGACGGTTGACCATGGACAATAATCTGTGGATGATTTATAAGATCCAGTAAAACATCTATTATTAAATAGACTACAATAATATTTGAAAAACTCATTAAAGTTTTCCAAGGCTTGGATTTACAATGACCAAAACTTTCATTTTATTTTATATTTTTTTATGGTAAAAAGTTAATATATAATGAAGGGAACAAGATTAGTAGCCGGTTTGAATTAAACTAATTAATTGTTAATTAGTTGTTTAATATAAAATATTATCTACTAAACTACAATTATTTAAACAAATATAAAACCTTTATAGAGATGAATTTTTTTGACTTGACCAGTGAATATTGACATTCAAATAAGTGGGATGCATGGGAGATCAGTGGACCATCAATTAATTAGGTTGATGGTTATGTTACAAATTAACAAATATAAATATTCAGGATTTAATTACTTCATCGATGATGATTCGAAGCTGAGATATTTCGAGATTACTTTTATATTCGGACAAATATCATGATCACTTATTATTATTTTTACACGTTTTTTTTATTATTAATTTTCATTTTTACAGTATTATTTGTACAGGTTACCAGACGTGTTGTGTAAGACTTCCATTTTGACATGCAAAAATGGAATTTGAAAAAAGAAAATTAGAAAAAATAGACCGAAATGCAGTAACTGACACGTGTAAAAAAGCGAAAAAAAAGGTGACCGGGTATTTGACACGTGGCAAACAGAGAAGTTAAAAACAATTTAGGGATGTCAGACAGCAGATAATGCAAGACACTTTATTGACAGGATAACCATCAAAGAACCACTTACATTTTTGGCCATTCCTTTCGGTATCTTCTAAGCTTCTCTCTCTACTTCTTTCCTATTCTTTTATCCACCACATATTTATCTAAGATATACAACCAATCAATAACAATTATTATTCATCCTTGTTCTGATTTTAATTACATCCGAAACATCGGTTGAATCATGGATCCTGATAAGATCAATCGTTAAAATAAAACGCATCTCCAACTTCATGAAGGGATCTCCATGCATTTTATGATTTTGTAGACAAATATTAGACTCAAAATCACATGAAGGGGACGAGATGAGGTTGGTCCGATGGTAAATCAAACACACTTGTATCATGAAATTGTGGGTTCAAGTCCTCCCCCTCTCTACAAAATCCCGAATTTATGTAATAGAGTAATATTTCAAAAAAAAAAAAAAAAAATCAACTTGAAGGAAAATGTACAACCACTTAAGTTATGAGTAGACGCTAGTTCATTAAGTCTCTCTTATCCCTATATGTATCAAATTAGTTATAATAGACGGTTAGAGTTAGCATTTTAATTACATTTTTCTTATAAAGACTATTATACCCATACATATACAAAATATTTTAAGACTAAATTGATCATATCATTATTGAAATTATGAAACATACCTTAAAATAATCCACATATAATTATATATATATATGTATATATATAATTATGAAAACTTCCTAAAATGATAAAAATGCTCCTTTAAAATTACTAAAAAAATAAAATATATTAAATATAAAAGTACCAAATACTTGTATTCAATTTAACGATAAATTGTTTAGAGGGATTATTTTGATCCAATTTTGTTATGATAGGAACTTTTTGATATTTAAATGAAACTACAAGAATTTATTTTTTATGCATAAAAACAATAAGTACTAAATTGATAATTATTTAAATAATAGAGATGATTGTGAAATTATGTTTTAATAATTTTTAACTTAAGTAAATGGAGTTACATGCATGGTACAACATAAATGAATTCTCTCCTCTCAACCTCATTTCCTTTTTGAGATTGTTATTTATTGTTTATAGAGTAATAATGTAAAGTCATGGAATTCTAACATTCATTTACAATAAAACTCATTTCTCACAAATATTTTTAAAATGTAAGGTGAAACTGCGACGGTGAAAGTATCCAAATTTTACGTGCCTGTTTATCTTCAAATATACATGTGAAAAATATTTTACATAATTGAACGAAATAAAAGTAAAATCTAAACTGTATTTGAGTGAATTCTCATTAAAAAAAAAAAAAAAAAAAAAAAATCTATTTTTATCCGCCACGTATTATTATTATATATATATATATATATATATATATATATATATATATATATAAGACAAATCCAAATAGAAAGAGATACTAGCTTCTAACGTTTTCTTGTAACCATCCACGTCAAAAATTATAGTCACGAACGTCAACTTTTCTGAAAAAACAGATCTACTAATCAAATGTTTTTTTTTTTTTAATTATATGATTTAATTACTCTAATTTTAATTTTAATTATCTTTGTTTATTAGTTTTAATGAATTACTCTTTTGATTTATTGTTTTTGTGACACTTCTCTTTATTGTCAACTGTGTTTTATATATTCATTTTTTTTCATGTCAAAGCATTTTTTTTTTTCCTTTTTTAAGGATTGTTAAAGGGTATATAATTAAATTAATGTATTCTAGATATATTAATAGCTACAGTAGCTTTGAATAATTTGTAAATGTAATTAATACGATTATAAATGAATTGTTTTTTTGGCCAAAATTGCCCCACATCTAAATCAAATTGCACATTTACATATGCCGAAAAAGTTGTAAAAATGATTCAAATTACCCTTAGACACAACACAACTTTTTTTCCCTTGAACAATTTTTTAGATTCGATAGTCTCCATTTTCGATTTTTGGTCTAACAAATGTTAGCTAGTTTCCATCAATTTAAACTATTTTTCATTATTTTACAATGTTGATTGTTAATTATTGCACATCACCTCTTAGTAGAGATGGTTGTGCACCTTCCTTCCACACACACACACATAGTGGTCAGGGGTTTGAGTCTCACCATATGCATTTTACAAGTATGTGTGGGGAGTTTTCTCTCGATTTGTGGAAGCAGCCCTCTCTCCGATTGTGAGAGTTATAGTCCATATGTAACCTCTCCCCGATAGTGGGAGTAGTATTCCAGACCGTTCTTATAGAGTGAGAATAATCTCACCGGATCTCGGTAGTAGTTGTATTTCAAAAAAAGATTGTTAATTATTTGTGTGAAATTAAACTCAACTGTTATTGAACTCTAACCTATATATATTTTTAATATATAATTAGAATAAATTTAAACATTATATAATCGCGAGTTTCTAAGTTTATGGATAAATTTGTTGATTTATGGAAATAAAATCAATTTTGGATTTATATATAGAGAAAATAAAAGATGAGTAAAGGCCAAGAGAGTTTATTTATTTTCGTTATTATTTGAATCCTAAAAAAAATTATTTATAAAAACATATGTATTTTTCAAATATTGTTGGTAAAGCATAAAAAAAAAAAAAAAAAAAAAAATAGGCGGTATATCCAATATTTATTCTCTCTGACATGGACCAATCACAACACTGACCGCCTCACCCACACAACAGCCCTACACACACCTAACCATTTAACATTTTCTACCTCAAAATAAAAATATTATTTAAAAAAATATATTATAATTAATTCTAACAACAAACAGTCTATCGAATCAAAGGTCTGATGGGACAAACATACCTATACATTCTGAATATCTATCACATAACGAAAGAAAACTTTTCACACGCACTTATAACATTTGCATGGTGGGTCGGATGACTCGAGTCAAGGGTTTAACCAAATTAAACAAGTGTGACTAAATATCTAATTCAAAAAGGGAGAAAACTTCCTATAAATACTTGTAACATACGTATCAATTCGCACTTTAGTGTGGGGGATGTGCTAAAGATTGTATGATAAAATTAATTTTAAAAAAATAAAAAAATAATTATGAATTTATAATAAAAAAAAACATTTTTTGTTATCTTATCCCTAAAAATAAGATAACCTGACAAAAGTTTTTTATTTTTCGTACAATCGTCGAATTGTCCACGTGGCGAAACCTCTCAGCCTTAAAAAACACTACAAGAACTGGTCCGTAGATAATTGAGCGACCTGTTATTGCCCGGACACTCTGCTATGTTACCGTCTGGTCCAGTTTTGTGGCCAATAAAATTAAATAATTAAATAATAATAAATAAAAAAAACATTTTTTATGGGGTTTAAGCAGTTTCTCTCTCATGGTGGTGGGTTTTTATTTATGGGGGGTTTTGTCCATTTTCTAGAGAGAGAAAGATTGAACAGTAAGAAAACCAAACTTGTTTAACAGAATTTTAGAGAGAGACAGAGAATTTGTAACATTAAAGTTTCCATCTTGTAATAGACTTGATCGCTTTGTTCAAAGAGGTCAGTTTGGTTTTATAGTTCATGAATTTTGATTCAATTGTTCTTTTGGTTGTTGGTTTTTGATTGGTGGGTGTGTTTTGGTGTTGAATTCTGAGTTTTTTATTTATTTTTTGAATGTGTTGAATCTGATCATGTAAAATGTGTTGATTTTGATTGTGATCGTGATCTCATCGATCAAGCTTAAAATTTGTTGTTTGTGGCTTGGAATTGTTTGTTTGATCAGGAAAGTTTCAATTTTGATCAGTTTTGTGATTGAATTAGTCCTTTTTTTTTTTTTTTTTTCCTCAAACAATTTTGAAAATATAACCGAAATTGAGGTTTAAAGTGGTGGTTGACGGTGGGTAATTTGTTTTGACTTTTTTGAATTACTAACTGTCAATTGTCTTTTTTTTTTTCTCTTTTTTTTAAAGTGTGGGATTGTTTTCTGTGATTTGAATTTTATGGAATTCAAATTCGATTCCATGTGTTTGAATTATGGAGAATTCAGCTTCTGGGTTTTTCAATTTTCAAACTTTTTGCTAAAGAAATGTGGGTTTTTGATTTCAAGAGTTGGGTTGTGATCGGTTGGTGTCTGATCGGGATTCTGGGATCTGCTGTTTGAATTGTTGGGGTTTAACTATGGATCTGCTAGGTTGCTGAGAATTTGTGGGAAATTTTTTTGGAATGAATTTTAACATGCAGACAAGCAATCATATTTATATTTTGAAATGAATTCTTTGTAACCTCCGTTTTGATCCGAATTCAAGGATTTTAACTGGTTCCATTCAAGTCGCTGAATTTTGCATTTCTGTGCTCGTTAATTACTTTTTGTTCTGCATCAATGGCTAGGATCTTTAGTCATCAAGAATTCTTAAAGTTTTCAATATATTCTCACATGGGAACTTATGTATAGTTTTATGTTTGGATTTTGTTCTAGATTTTCTTCGTGCGTCATCCTTCGATTTATATTAATTGGTGTAGAATATACATAGAAATGCTACCTTGAAGACATTTTAAAGGTTCTATGTTTCATGATACGGCTTGTGTGACTTGTTAAGAGGATTCATAGGATCTTGTTATCTATTATCTAATATGCATTCTAGATTGTACTGATATACAGTTATTTTTCGGATTTGATTGACAGTGTAGTGAAATCAAGGGTGATTCACCTTTGTGTTTAATGTGTACAGTTCTTTGCGTTTGATATGCGCGAGATATGAAGTTGAAGAAGAGGCTTGATTGTAGACCGCATGGTTTTCACGTTGCCATTATTCCTAAGGCTCCTCGATCAGTCAGGGTATATATCAATTTTTTTTTTTCTTTTCGTTTTCGTGTTTTTTTCTTATTGATTCTGTTCTAACTCTATAATTCTTGGTTACTGGTTGTAGAGGAGGGTTCAACCTAAGAAGATAGACGAGGATGGTGAAGTGTGTGCATTTGAATTGCTGGCTTCTCTAGCTAGGCAGATACTAGAGGAGGAGACTGAGAGTTCGTCGGCTTCCAGTAATGCATCAGGAAATGATCGTGCTGCTATTGGTAAAGATGCTGTTGAAGATGGACGACAGTACGAAGACAAACTGATGAAAACAGAATGTCTAGATCAGGGCAGCTGTGAAGTGAGTGCTGTTGTCTCCGAGTCAGCATCGCTAAATTGTAATCAGAAGTGCTTATTGAATGAATTCCCACTTGTGGAAGATGATGATATGTTGGAACGCACGTTAAAAACCACTAGCTCTAATAGCTCAGGCAAAATTGGAGGCGATTTGAAGTCAGAAATTTGCAAAAGCAATATGTTGGAAGGAAATTTCCTTAGCAAAGCGGAGGGAGGCTCCCCTAACAATAGGGAGTCATGTTTTAACAGCATGGAGAACGCGTTTGAACAACAGGTAGAGACTAAAGCTATGGAGACCGGAGGTTTGAATACGGCCACAACACGTATTTCAAAGGATCCGACAGAACTATGTATGACATTTCCAGCGTTAACTGATTCTGACAAAGATGTCAAATTGCCATCTTGCAGGGACCCTGTTCCTAATGCTACTTTTTCAAGGCATAGGAATGATATTAAGTTAGGTATTAGAGATGATGATGACAATTTATCTAGGTTCAACAAATTTACTAATAAGTTGAAAGTATATAGACCTGTAACACGTATTGGTGACCGAAGAATTAGGAAATTGCTGACATCAAAATACTGGAAATCAGCTCCAAGATTGAAGGATTTCGAACATCCGAGGACTGGTAAGCAAGATAAATGTTTTGACAAATTTGTTGACATATGTTTTTGAATTTATTTGCTGATTCTTATTCTGTAGCTTATGAATCGTTCTTATATTGACATTCATATTTCTTTGATCTTTAGATGGTGGAATGAGGCCTTCACACCGCAAGAGGAAAACCTGTTACAACCACGAGAAATGTCATCGTGATGTTCTTTATAAGAGGAGGAGGTTTTATGACCGAAGTTCAGTAGAGACTTTTGATGGGGGATTCAGTTGTGAAAGTGTTACTAATTCACCAGAGAAGGGCAGGAACAGAGATAAGAGTATTTCAGGATCAATGTTGCAAGCAAATGGGATGACATCTTCAGTTAAAGGTCACCAATCATCCTTGCGCTCCAAAGATTCTAATGGTATGAGACTAGAGTGTTTGATGGATTGAGTTCATTTATTCTTGTGATTCGATGCATTCTTGGCATTCACGAGGTTTTACATATAGTATATTATTTTGTACAGTGAAGTTCAGCATTAAATCCTTCAAGGTTCCAGAGATTTTTATCGAGGTCTCAGAAACTGCTACTGTCGGTTCACTGAAGGTATAAAAAGATGTTGCATTTTTAGTAGGTTCTCTTATCTGGAGTGCAAGTGAATGCTGTGTCGCTAATTTTGTTATTGTTTATGTTCTCTTAATTTGTAGAGGACAGTAATGGATGCAGTGACTGCTATTCTCGGTGGTGGGATACGTGTTGGGGTACTTATGCATGGGAAGAAGGTTAGAGATGACAACAGAACTCTGTCTCAGACTGGTCTTGCTTCTGAAGACAACCTAGATACACTGGGATTCACTTTAGATCCTAGTTCTGTGGAAGCCCCTGCCCCGCCACTCGTATGCCCTGAAGATACTCCTCTTTTGTTATCAGATGCACCCCAACTTGTAGCAAGGTAATACGAGTGCTCTCGGGAGATTTTTCTCAGAATTCCATCAAAACATTGATTTGTTTTTAACAATGTGTTAAATTCGGAACATATGCAGAAGATCTGTCCTCTTCATGACTCTTAACTGATGAATTTTGCCTCATTTACAGGTCCCTCGAGACTCCGGCGTTAGATTCAGAGTGTCCTAATGCCTTAACCGACCTTGCGCTCCTGACCAAAACAGAAACTCTTGTAGAAAGTAATCATGAACAGGCGATCTCCCATACCGACATATTAACTGACACAACTTTACCAGACTCCAGAGCTCTTGTCGCTCTTCCAGCTTCGAATGTCGAAGCACTAGCTGTGGTTCCTCTGAACCAGAAAAGTAGGCGATCTGATATGGCACAACGTCGTACCAGGAGGCCATTTTCTGTATCAGAAGTAGAGGCACTGGTGCATGCTGTGGAGGAACTTGGAACCGGAAGGTGCGACTTATCCATCCCTCTTTCAAATTCCCTCCTAGTCATTTCAAATTTTTAAAAAAAAATGTTTGGAATCTAAACGATTTGATCAAATTCTGCAGGTGGCGCGATGTTAAACTGCGTTCTTTCGAGGATGCAGATCATCGAACTTACGTGGACTTAAAGGTTAGAGAACTTATTCATTATTATGTTTCACCTTCATGAGTACTATTACTTGACTATATAGGTAGACATGGCTTCATTGAAAGCAGCATATGATATTGAAGTCTCATAAAGTGGTACCTTTTTTTTCGTTCGTGCAGGATAAATGGAAAACACTGGTTCATACCGCGAGAATTGCTCCCCAGCAGAGAAGGGGAGAGCCCGTGCCACAGGAGCTGCTAGACCGAGTCTTGGCAGCCCATTCTTACTGGTCTCAGCATCAAGCTAAACAGCAAGGCAAGCATCAGGTTGCTGGAGTACTGAAAATCGAGGCCCCCACTGATCATCCAAACGGCGCAACAACTGGTAACCAACTGTAAATGATGATGTAAAAAGAAAGGTAACAGGAACAGAAGAAGGAAAAAAAGAAGAAACTGTACAAAAAATTTAATTCAAACTTGTGTAATATTCTCACACTTACATGATTCGTTGTCAACCTTCCCGTGTGCAGAAAGGTAGGCATTTTGTAAATGATTCGATGAAATAAGAACAATCAATCTAACCGAAATTTACATTGTTCTTTTTCCGATTCAATCGATTCGGTTTCTGTATAATTCTTATTTGTTCAACTTTGAAAGAGATGGAGAACTAGAATGAGTTAATTAAATGTAGTAGTTTTTACATTCTTTTATCTCTTAATTGATTTCTATTTTGTTCTTATGTTCTATGAAAATCTTGTGATGCATAACTTGCTTATTTTTATGTTGCACTTGATGATTGTAATAGGTTTTTTTTTTTTAGCAGTTATTGCATCTTCCATGTAGCATTAGGAAAACTTAAAAACTCGAACTCGCAATTCGATTGAAATGGTGTGAGTGAGGGACATATCACTCGAACATAACTCAAATGTCTAAATAATACAAAGTTTGTACATCCCTTTCCATATTAGCAGTGAGGGGTTTAAGTCCTGATATGGGTATTATACAAGTAAGTATGGGGAATTTTGTTCCGATATTATAAGGGGTTCGAGTCCTAATATACGTATTTTACAAATATGTGTGGAGAATTTTATCCTGATATTATAAGAGGTTCGAGCCTGGATATCGTACATTTTACAAGTATGTGTGGACGATATTATAAATAAATATCTTTTGATAGTGAGAGCGGATACTCGCATCACATGTTTTTACTAACCTAGTTTGGTAAGTTCAAAGACAACGAAGCATGTCTATATTCCTTAAAAGATGGGGCGGTGGAGGAGGTGGATGACTCGGTGGTGGGTGGTTGTTGTGGGTGTTTATTCCCAACAAGTCACAGCTTGTGATGTGAAGTGAATTAGGTAGATGATTGGTTGGCTGCATTGCATCGGAAATCACAACTCACGAAAAAAAAAGGTTTCTTGTGAAGTAAGTCTCTTGTAAGTTGTAATAATATTAAACACGCAAACATCAAAACATGGAAACATCAAATGTTTGATCTTGTACGCTACTCATCAACCACACATACATGTGCTCTTGTTGCACATGCCTCATGCATCCTCCAACGATCTTCAATTCCATTAGTGACAGACTGTATTAGTATTAGATTTAGATCTCAATGTTAGTGCATGGTTTCTGGTCATTTCTAAAAATGGAAAAACCGATCAAACCGAGCTGAACCGATCAAAGGGAGAGAACCGAACCGAACCAAAATCGATTGGATCTGTTCGGTTCAACGGTTTTTTTGCCCACCTCTAGAATTAGTTTTAGATTTAGATCTCAATTTTAGTGCATGGTTTCTGGTCATTTTTATTTTCATTTTCAGTCAATATATCACAGTAATGTTTTCCATATTTAGGATTAGGACATGAGGTTTATATTTAAAATAGTCTCATATTGTGTTGATATTTTTTTGTACATGTGTTGGGTGTTTCTAATTTTGTTGAAAATATTTGGATAGTAACTTTTTTGTTTATTTAAGAGCACTCAAAACTTTTTTTTTTTTTTTTTAAGTACAACAGCACTTAAAATTTACTAGGAAGAACCCTCAAAAATACAAAAAATAAAAACATTTTTACTATGAAGAAGCATGTATAGCCAAAAATGACCTTTAGGCCCAACGCCCAGGCCCACATATTAATTATTGATGGATCCGGGTCAAGTTTGTGATATGGGTCGACTTAAAGCTCGGTTAACCCGATTTCCACCATCACTTGACCAAGTCAAACAGGTTATCTAAAATAAGTATCAGTTAACATGTTTGACTTGGTCTGGTTGTTATCTCATCCCAAAAAATCGGGTCTTGATCTCAAGGATTTGAGATCAAAGGGATGACGAAGCTATCTAGGGTAGAGGGCTATAAATACAACGTTCCTTTCACTGAAGAAGGATCCAAATTTTGCTTTTATTATTCACAAAGCTTTGGCGTGTTGAAACTCTGCTAATACAAAAATCTTTACTTTTTTGCATCCTCTAATATTGATTGACCAGTTGCATCCCCCAAATTCTCCTGTTGACCAATACAATGCTCAGCAGTCAGCCCAAGCCAAATAAGGTCAAAGTTCAGGGATCAACCTTAATTTCTTATGTTTTCACTTCTTTTTCCAGGATAAAGGTGTAGTCGACAAACTTGGTTCGATAAAGGTTAAACAAAGTTGCCGAGGCCTAACTTACATCCGACCCGATCCATAATAATTGTTGATCAACCATCTACAAAGCCTACCCAATTATAAAATGCGAACTCTGTATTTGATAATTATTATAAATATTTAAATTTAATATTTATAGAGAATTTTCAATACCCAGGAACCAAAATACTTATTAAAACCCAAAAACCAAAGTTTTCAAAAAGCCTGACCCAAAACCTAGACCATGGGCAGAAATTCAATAAATGGTTTCACACAACTGTTGACCAAATCCAATAATTGATATTTGACCACAAAAAGCCCTACAACAAGTTACCTTCAAAGGCATGCTAACAAGGAGAGATGCTTTAGTGGGCCTTATGTTTACGTTCAACCCTCTCAATTCATGCCAATATGAGTGGCTCCGATGCAGCGGCGAAGCCACAATGAGGCAGCAAGCGGATTTTAAGTCTTTCAAAATATGATGAGGCTAGCTTTGCCTTTTGCTCCAATTTATACACACGGACACATTGAAGCTTTCGTCATCGAACGAAAAAAATTGAAAAAATGACGTGGTACGTACGTCATCGCATAAAAAGCTTTCCTTAAGTTTCTAGAACCGATGTCTTTTGTGAGTTGAGTAGGCAAAGCTTGGCAATCAAGTCCGTGACTGCAGGCAAATCTAGTCCACACTCCACACACACTTGGTTAGATAGAGAGAAGCCAACAATGGATAGACCTTTGACGGTTTGACCACTCTCTTGGGCTCTTTGGACTCTATCCTCTGTCTGGTGGGTCAATTTTCAGTAATCTTTCTGGGCTCCACAATCATACTGACAACACATCATGTCCTCCAATTGTGGGACCAAACAAACTTTTCAACCTGAAAAGAAAATCAATTTACTAGTGAATAATTGAATATGGATATAATTTTTTGGAAACCGATGTCAAATCTGTCCAGATTAAGCCCCCCTAATAAATATTTACTCTTCGTATGTTAATGAATGTGTATGGTCGGACTTGAACCTTCCACCACATACATGAATTAGATATGATGTCATTTTAATTTGTTATGTAATTATTGATTTTATGTAATCTAAAACTATGGTCATACGCTTCTTTGTACTTTTTTTTTTCAATATTAAATTCTGATTTTAATTTCATTCAAAATTAAATCGTGAAAACAATCCTTAAAATTGTAACACCGGATAAAAATGTATGGATAGTCTGTACCTAAGTATTTCTACATAATTATTAATTTTAAGAAAGATCTCCTAATATGCGAATATTTTTAAATAGATACTTTAAAGTAGACAATAATTTTATTATCTAATAATGGTAATTTTGTCGTTTCAAGGTCAATAATTGAGTTATGTTAATAGTTAATTGGCCATTAATTAATGAGAAGTCTTTTTTTCATTACACTTCTAGTAGGTTTATGCAAATTTTCCACTTGCAAATTTTCCACTCTTGAGAAGAGTAATGCTAGAGGACTCAAAAAAGTGACCTAAATTTTGGACCCAAACCTATGTGATAACATCACATGGGATCTTTGGAAAGAGTGATGTGGGCCCATGTTATGTGTGATATTGCCATATAGGTTTGGGTCCAAAATTTAGATCACTTTTTTGGATCCTTTAGCATTATTGCTCTTGAGAATAATACTACTATACAAGTCTCTTTCTAGAAGAAAATTGTCACAAGTCAAATCACATGATGGAAGCACAACACTGATTAAATAATATTCAGTCAATTGGAATCTTGTCTAAACATTATATCCATCACTTGGTACAAACCACAAATTAAAATATAATCACCTCCACTAATTATTATAATATCTTTTTTCTTGAACCATAATTATTATAATATATAATCATGTGATACTTGACTTCTATATGAAATATTGAACTACTTCATAAAAAAAATAAATATATATTTTCTGTAGATGTTTTTTTTCTGAAAAATGAAAATACAATCTAACCATAAACCCATTTGATTGATTCTAGAGCTTGTCTCAATTTTATTTATTTTTTAAAAGGACTAATTGCACAAACGTACCCTAAGTTTAGGTATAATTGCATGTATATGGAATTTTTACCTATAATTACACAAACATCCCCTATAATTAGTTGACTTTGTTAAATCTAACCATTGACCATAATTTTAACCAAAAATGACTAAAGTGCCCCTAGTTACCTATTTTATAATTAATTATATATATACTTTTTTTTTTGACAATTTATATATATATCCTTAAAAAAATAATTATATATATACTTAAAAAAATAATTATATATATATATATATAAATAATTACATATATACTTAAAAATAATAATTATATATAATACTTAATTTATTTATTTAAAAAAATGGATTATAAAAATGTAAAAAATGGATTATAAAAATTGTTAAATAAATAAATTAAGTATTGTATATAATTATTATTTTAAGTATATATATAAATTGTCAAAAAAAAAAAATTAAGTATATATATAATTAATAATAAAATAGGTAACTAGGGGCACTTTGGTCATTTTTGGTTAAAATTGTGGTCAATGGTTAGATTTAACGAAGTCAACTAATTACAGGGGATGTTTGTGCAATTATGGGTAAAAATTCCATATACATGCAATTATGCCTAAACTCAAGGGACGTTTGTGCAATTAGTCCTTTTTAAAATTCATTATGAATCCCAAATTTTTGTACTTTCAATAAATTTATGAGATTTTTTTTTTTTTTTCAAAATAAAATATCTCACTTTCACCAACAAACCTATTTTTTTTTTTTTTAAAGTATTACACAATTAAATAAATTCGAGGTTTTTTTAGGGAGAGGAATGACTTGAATCCACTGCATGTGTGAAGGGTTTTACTATCGAACCAAACTCATTTTGTCCTTACACCAACTAACCTAATTGGTGTGAATTCTAATAATCATATCCATCCTCATCCTCATCATCATCATCACCTTTGTTAAGCTTTATTTATTCGTGCCCACCAAGGGAAAAAAAGAAAGAAATTAAAAAAAAAAAACTCCTTTAGAAACTGCTCCAAAGTCCAAAGCTTTGAAGACTTTCAGTTTATTCTTCTCTCTCTCTATGGATTGGTTCAGGTACTTTATCTTTTCAAAGCTTTAAACTTTTCTTCATATCAGAATTCTTCTGCTTCAATAAATTCTTGTCTTTTTAAGTTGTAGTAATTGAAAGTTTTTTGTTTTTTTTTTTTGTTTTTTGGATTTGTCTATTGGTCTTTTTGTCGTCTCCATGAGCACATGATTCTCTCGTGTTTGCTGTTTAAAGATCATTTTTTGTTTTTGTTTATTGTACTCTGTTTATGTGTGTTTTTAATATACAACTTTGTTGGATTTTAGGGCGTAGATTTCTGGGTATTGATAGTTAAAGGCTGCTGATACTTGAGAAGCTATTTACTTGTTGAAAAAACTCTAATGGAAGAGAGAAGTGGATCAGAGTTTGAATTATTTTTTATTGAAAAGTTGTAATTTTTTTGGCATTGATTGTCATTGTTGGAGGTTTTGCTTAGTGGGTAGTTTAGGATTTGGATTTTGGTTGCTGTTTTTTGTTGATTGTTGCCACAAATTAGATGGTTATGGATCAAGTTCGTTTATATGGTTCTGGGGATCAATACAAACTCAATGATGAGAATCAGACCCTTTCGGTCTTATCGAGTCAGAATCATGTTAATGGTTTCAATACCAATGATGGTTTTGTTAATCAAAACTACATAGATATGCAACAGCTTATGCCACCTGATCCAGTCCCCAATAATAATCCAACTCCATTTTCAGTTGTGAGCCAAGAGGGAGATTCACATGAGTATTATGAATTTAGAGATGTTGATCTTAATTACATAAGTCGGATTCTCATGGAAGAGGAAGAGAACACCTGTATGTTTCAAGAGTCTTCAGTGGCATTGCAAGCTGCTGAGAAATCGTTCTATGATGAGCTTATTGGGGAGAAGTATCCTCCTCAACCCAATTATGACCCGAAAACTTATATAGATCCAAACCATAAGAGCCCAGATGGAAATCATGATACTAGTAGTAGTATGCTTAGTGCTAGTAGTACTAGCTTGGTGGATCGTGGGTGCAATAGTGATTTGAGCGAGTGTAGTTCTTCGAATGCTGCTTCTCAGTCCACGTCTCAGTCATCTCATGGCTCAGTAAACAGCAACAACAACATGGTTGATGGGTTTGTGGATTCTCCAGTGAGTTTTCTTGACATATTTAACGACAGTGAGTCCGCAAAGCAATTTAGAAGAGGGTTTTGAAGAGGCGAGTAAGTTCCTGCCCAATGGTAGTTCTTTTTTGGGTGATCTTGATATTAGTGGATTGTTCGTTAAAGAGCAGAACAGAGAACCAAAGGATGTAGTAAACAAGGCGGAAAAGACACTTGAGAATGAGTGCTCTCTTGATGGGTCGAGGGGTAGGAAAAATCGTCATCCGCAAGATGAAAATTTAGGAAGTGAGAGTAGTAATAAGCAGTCAGCAATTTATACGGAATCAACTGTGAATGAGGAAATGTTTGATATGGTGCTGTTAAATTGTGGACAAAGTGAGTCCTTGCTTCGTGAAGCTTTGCAGAATGAGACTAGCAAGAATGCAAAGCAAAACAAACAATCAAAAGGATCCAATTATAGTGGAAAGGCTCGTGGAAGGAAGCGAGGAGGTAAAAAGGATGTGGTGGATTTAAGGAATCTCCTGACCCTTTGTGCGCAAGCTGTTTCAGCGAATGACCAGAGGAATGCAAATGCGCTACTGACGAAAATCAGACTGCATTCTTCTCTTACCGGGGATGGGATGCAGAGGATAGCCCAGTGTTTTGCCGATGGCCTTGAGGCACGCTTGGCTGGCTCCGGAACCCAGATTTATACATCCCTTATAACCCAACGAACATCTGCTGCTAATTTCTTGAAAGCTTACCATTTGTTTCTTGCTGCCTGTCCATTTAAGAAACTTTCGAATTTCTTCTCAAACAAAACAATAATGAATTTATCTGAGAAAGCAACGACACTCCACATAGTAGATTTCGGTATCATGTATGGTTTCCAATGGCCATGCCTTATACAACGTCTTTCATCTAGGCCTGGTGGACCTCCTAAGCTTCGGATTACTGGGATTGATCTGCCGCGACCAGGTTTTCGACCATCAGAGAGGGTTGAGGAGACAAGGATTCGCTTGGCCAAATATGCAGCGACGTTTAAAGTTCCATTTGAATTCAATGCAATAGCACAAAAGTGGGACACCATTCAAATAGAGGATCTCAAAATTGAAAGTGATGAGGTGCTTGTTGTGAACTGTTTGTATCGCTTTAGATATATGCTAGATGAGACTGTGGTGGTAGATTCTCCGAGGAACATTGTTTTGAACTTGATTAGGAAGATGAATCCAGATGTTTTCATACAAGGGATTGTGAACGGGGCACACAATGCGCCATTCTTTATCTCAAGATTCAGAGAGGCTCTCTTCTTTTATTCTACTTTGTTTGACATGCTCGAGACCAATGTGCCCCGAGAAACTCCAGAGAGGATGATGATTGAGAGAGAGATATTTGCATGGGAGGCAATGAATGTCATTGCTTGTGAGGGCGCAGAGAGGATTGAGAGACCAGAAACATACAAGCAATGGCAGGTCCGGAACACAAGAGCTGGGTTTACTCAACTTCCGCTGAATGATGAGATCATGAAGATGGCGAAGGAGAGGGTGCATTCGTGTTACCACAAGGACTTTATTATCAATGAAGATAGCCAGTGGTTGCTTCAAGGCTGGAAGGGACGAATTCTTTACGCCCTATCTTCTTGGAAGCCTTCTTGTTGATTCCAAACTCAGAATTATTCATAGAACTCATGGTTTTGTATTCTCCTACAGTGCGTTGACTCTGAGGTACTAATGTTTATGTTATAATTCAAACTCCAAATGTTTCTCATTTTCATTACTCACTGTTACTTCTCTATACAATACTATTCTAATTGATATTGATAGTTGTTGTATGTCTACTGTATTTTCTGGAAAGCAGAATCTTCAAAGCTGCCTCCTTTCGGCATGTGCTGTATCAGTCACCATTTTTACCAGAAGAAGGTGAATGCATCAAAAGTTCTATATCGTCCCAGCATTCACTGTATCAAAAACCACCCACCCATTTCAACAAGCAAGCCGCTTTTGCATGAAAATTCAACAGTATTCTACTAGGTAAGCCCTCCCAGTTTGCAGGAATGCAAGCGATTTCGAGGAATCTCAGCTACAGAAAAAAAGAAGATAACTTTTAGTTTCTTTTAGCTGTTTTGGCAAGCACTCTTGAAACTGTTGTCTTGCTTGTTCTTACTTACACTTCACAATTTTTTCTTAGGCTCGTATAATCCTTGTTTTGGGTACTTCAAATTCATATAAATGTGCATGACTGCCAGGGTAATTCTTGATTGTTTCAAACATTTTTTCAGAGCAATCTATGCAAATCAAAATATTATTATCACTTTCTCTCTTCTTGTATGAGTATTTGCTGGTTTGTCATTTTTTTTTTTAATATACCACCTTGCAGTGCTGTAACTTGAACCCGAGACATTTATGATTGTGTAGTAATGTTGGTTTGTCATTTAGTTCATAATATGATAAATTTAAAGTCATTTTCTTATCAGATTAGCAAAAACCATTCAATGTACTGAATCCATTGCCCTATCAGATCATCCATTGCCTCCTCAAAACATGACTGTAATTTTATTATAATGTTTTGTGATAAGAGAGTAGGCTCTTTGTATATCATATTTGGTTTGTCTAGTTTTTTAGTTCTCATTTGGTAGGCGACACCGACCCGCTTGTCTTCTAGAGACATGATTTGAACCCATAATTTCATTGATATGGGTAAAAAGTACTTGCCAATGGGTCGTATGTGTAAATTATATCTAAAACTTTAGTGGTATGAAATTCGATAATAATAATAAGGGTCAGTGATATTTAGAGTCACTAATTTGGTGAGGCAGTCCCTAAATGACCTTTGATTTTTCCAAATGGCTCAAATTAGCCATTCCATTGAAAGAAAGTATCAATTGTTGTTACTTTGCCTATTAATTGTTTGAAGTCCGTTTGCTTATGTCATAAACCGTTTGTTTATGTCATAACTTGTTAGAATCGAGGTTAAAATAATAAAACAAGAAGGGGCAATATTGTAAAATCATCAAGTCACCATCTTAGGGCACAATTTGACAAAGATGTTCAAAACGTTTTTTCACGTTTTTTTCACTTTTCTTTTCAAGTCACTACTACAAAAAACGCAAAAGAAATCGGTTTATTTTCCATTTCATTTTTTGTGTGATTTTGTGTTCTGCTGAAGATATTTTTGTGTAAACTTTGTCCTTAAAACTGTATCATTTGGCAAGGAAATAAATTTTTTCGTCAGTGCTAGGTTCTTCAATTTTTCGATACGAATCTAACGGTATAAAGAACATAAAATTTTGGACAGTATTTTGAAAGTTATGATCAATTATTCAGTTAAAGGTCAGAAGCAACGCACAATCCGCGAGTGAGGTGTGTTCATCGCTCTTTTTCCTTAAAACTGTATCTTTTGGCAAGGAAATAAATTTTTTCGTCCAAACTGGGTTCTTTGATTTTTCGATACGAATCCAATGGTATAAAGAACGTAAATTTCTAGGCGGTATATTGAAAGTTATGATCAATTATTCAGTCAAAGATCAGAAGCAACGCGCAATCCATGAGTGAGGTGTGTTCATCGCTCTTTTTCCTTAAAACTGTATCTTTTGGCAAGGAAATAAATTTTTTTGTCCACGCTGGGTTCTTCTATTTTTCAATACGAATCCAACGGTATAAAGAACGTAAAATTCTGGGCGGTATTTTTAAAGTTATGATCAATTATTCAATCAAAGGTCAGAAGCGATGCGAATCCGCGAGTGAGCTGTGTTCATCACTCGTTTTCCTTAAAAATGTATCTTTAGCAAGGAAATAAATTTTTTCGTCCATGTTGGGTTCTTCGATTTTTCGATACGAATCCAACGGTATAAAGAATGTAAAATTTTGGACAGTATTTTGAAAGTTATGATCAATTATTCAGTCAAAGGTCAGAAACGACGCGAATCCGCGAGTGAGCTGTGTTCATCGCTCATTTTCACACTTTTCCAAATCGATTTTTGGAATATTTTCTGAATGAAAAGTGTTTGTTTGCATGTCTAATTTCTTGTTTCAAAATTTGAGCAAATAATGTTGAGTATTTTTAGAGATGTGCACTTGAATGTGGACATATGTCAGATTTGAATAGTTTGCAAAGATGGAAATAATGGCCTTTTTGGGACTCCACCCACCAATTAATGGTGTCTAGTGTTATTTTATTCTTTAGGAGTGTCATGTCATAGATAACGGCAGCTTTCTGTTAGATTTAACAGAATAGCTGCCAATGAACAATATTTCGTCAAAATAGTGATTTTGGAACAATTTGAATAGTCGGTGGCCTTTTTGGGACTCCATCCACCAATTAATGGTGTCTAGTGCTATTTTCTCTAATAATAACCCCTTCTTGAAGTTCAACCATAATAAATATTTACTGATTAATTTGATTCTGAAAATGTTCTAAATCGAGAAAGAGTTCAGACCAGTAAAGGATCCGAATTCATTAAAAAAAAAAAAAAAAAAATGGTCAATGGTTGCACAATGTCATGGCTTACGTAAATTGCTTAGCCTGAGTTCCTTAATGCATGGGAATATTTGAATTAAAACCAATTTTGACTTTTATTAATTGTGATTAGTTTTTTAATTGGGTCCTCAAAACTAATTCGGTTTGGTGAAATGTTTATTAGATCTTGTCACCCGTTATGTTAGAATTTAAATATTGTAACCCAATCTTACCTAAGACACAATTAAACAATTAATTTTTTAAAACTATATAATATATAGATTATATAGATCAAGAATAATCAAATATTTATTAAATCAAAGGCCATTTCTTTAAAGGAAAATAATTTGAGTGGTGACATAAGCAATGATGAAACCGATTTATGTGTATGGATATATAAACGATTAAAATTATATCAACTTAAATTTATTTTTAATATCGTTCATATCGATTCGGTTGTACAAAATTTAATTTAATTCATCAAAATTAAGCACCGACAACCCGTTAAGCTGAACCCAACACGACATGTTTATTAAACGAGTAAAACATATAGACGAATGACGAAAGGGTTTGTGTGTCGTAATTAAGAGAATAAAAATACTTAAAATTTGTAAATTGTTAGTAACTAATCCATTGTCGTCCAGCCCGGTTTAGGATACCTGGCTTTCACCCAGGCGACCCGGGTTCAAATCCCGGCAATGGAACTCTTTTTGTAATTATTGTTATTTTATTTTTCTTGCATATGCAAAAACCCTTCTCTGTAACAATTGACAAACCAGGGTTTTAGAGAGAGAGAGAGAGAGAGAGAGATGAGTGGAGCAGGAGCTCCAGATTTCTTCTACAGAGAAGCTCAACGTCTCGGCTACCTCGCTCGCTCTGCTTTTAAAGTATTTATCTTTATATTTTTATTCACTTCATTTTTTTTTTTTCTGTTAAACTTGTTCTGTTTATGTACTTGGAGCACAATGTTTTGTTGATTGTTTATTTATTTATTTATTTTAAGTGTGTCTTGTGAGAACAGTTGCTTCAGATACAGAAGCAATACAAGTTGATAAAACCGGGTTCTTCAGTTCTCGATCTTGGTTGTGCTCCTGGTGCTTGGCTTCAGGTCTGCCTCATAAAATTTTTTGAGCTTTTTTGTTTTACTTCAATGAGTATCTCCATTTCAATTCATTTTGTTTGAATTTCTGGGAAAATGTATTAGGTAGCTTGCCAGAGCTTGGGTCCATTGAAAAATGGTGGCAGTGTTGTGGGTATTGATATCAAGGTACTGCTTTTTATTTATATTGATTGATTTAATGATTTCTGTTTAGATTGCTTACTGGGTGATTGAAATTTTGATTTTTTTTGTCACTTTCAAGTGAAAAGAATTGATTTTTACATGTGGGGTTATGCAGAACAGAAGGTGAAGGTTCCTTCTCTTCATTGTGATGCAAGGGTTCAAACTGTTTCGGCGGATGTCATGAACATGCCCAAAAAACAAGTTAGGGCACTCTCTCCTCAGGTGACCGATTATAGGTTGTGTTCTTAGTTGTGTAGAGTATGCATACGCAATAAATTCAATCTAGGATTTTTGGATTTGATAGGGCTTGCAAATTTGCAATCACAGAATCAGTAGGCATTTAGTTTACAACCTTTAGTGAACCTTGCCGATTTGCGACTAGTTAAAGTGGTATTTGTTTTTGGTATTTGTTTTGTTTACAACCTTTAGTGAACTCGAGATGAACAAATATGGACGTGTTCGGTTGCCTATATATCTGATAACTCTTTTTCGTCTTTTTTTGTTTTAATAATTTTATGTCTCAATACCTTCTCAAGCTTATCCTGGATTAGCTATTTCAATTAGTCTTCGTATTTCTCTTTTTGAAATCTTTGTTCTGCTTTTCCAACTTGACGGAAGAGTTATTGTTTCAGAACTCTCTCTCACTCTCTCTTGGTCCCTCATGGTAGTAGAATTTTTTTGTTTTGTGTGCAGCAAAAAGGGTTTTCCGTGATACTCTCAGATATGTGTCCCTCAGTATCTGGAATTCCAGTTAAAGATGCAGCTTTATCTGCGGAGTTAGGGATGCAAGCACTTGATTTGGCTGTTGGTCAGGCTTCCTCAGCTCATCCGGCTGAGGATATTCACAGGGAAGACGGACAGCTAGATGGTTCGGATTCTGGTCCAGCTGATGGCGGTGTATTGCAACAAGGAGGCCACCTCGTCATTAAGCTTCTAGAGAGTGAGGATGTCCAAGGTGAGAAATTTACTTCATCAAGTAGATATAACCTCTTGACAAATTTAGCAAAATGTGTTCATTATCTTCATCGTGCCATTCGCAGAGTTCAGCAAAATTTGCAAACCACTCTTCAGGAAGGCATCATGGTTGAGACCTAAAGCTACAAAATCATCATCTAGAGAGATTTATTTAATTTGTCAAGGCTTGAAGTATTCTAGGTAGCTTCAACAGATCACTGCTTGTCTGTGAAGCCGAAAATATACTGTTATCGTACTGAATTTTTGATGAAATCATCTATGAATTATTGAAATTTCTGCAAGTTGCATTGTTGAGAAGATAATCTTTGCAAATTCTATTTAACGTTCTTTGATTGAAATCAGTTTTACATTTTGTATATTTCTTGGTAATAAATACACCACTTTACAAAACCTCTCCCTCTCCTCTCAAGCTGTTGAGCTATGAAAATTGAACACAGAGCAAATCGCAAAACAATGAAACCAATATATATATATATGAAACACATTTCAAGTTGCTTTTATAAGTTAGTATCTCCACAAGCAACGACATGATTTACATATTTGTTGTTGATCAATAGTTTGTCATCATCGAATGTGGGTTCGTCCGAGTGACCAAAGACTTGAATCTTTTACCGGTGCCTGAAAATGTTGAAAAGAAAGCCTAAATTAGAAGAGCAACACCAAAGATAAAAAGACTCATCTATCTCATCAAAGTTTCTTCCATACTCACCGGTGCTCTCATAGATGGGAAGACATTCCAAAACCGCAAAGTCTCATCCCCTGCTCCGGTCACTATTGTCTGCAGGAGAGAACAAATTTGTCTTAATATTTTCTCATACATCCTAAGCTTAAAAGCATTAATCAGTGAGGGAATGTCAAGGCGTATACCTGACCATCGGGAGACATGGCAAGATAGAGTACTCGCAAACTATGGCCGGTTAGAGTTGCAACCTATATCATCACAATCCAGAATCATAGAGAGATTTGGTCATTTACTAATTATTAGACTGCTTACACATAGAGAAGATAATGAAGAAACTAGCATGAGATGATGAGTGATGATATATACCTTTGCCATTGATGGATATTTCCACACCATAATTTGATTCTGAGAATATCCATGAGTGCTTACTAGCTCATTAACATTCTTGCTCCATGCTAGATTGCATACCTGCAAAAAAGGTTTGCAGAGATGAGAGCTTGGTCGGTTGGTTTGGTGTGTCCTTATCGAAAACATTTTCATTCATATGTATATATATGATAGATTGGATACCTGGCTTCCTGTGTCGATACTGTTTAACTGATGACCGTTGGAGGTGTTCCAGAATCGAATACATCGATCGGCTGTTCCACCTCCAGAAGCAAGAAGACTGCTCTGGTGGGGTGACCAAGTAATGGCCTTAACAGCAGCTGTGTGTTCTGTCAATCTCAGAATTGGTTGTTGAGAATGCTGGTTCCAGACCAAGAGCTGATGATTCACCGAAAATACATTGAATTAGTACTTTACTATCAGACATTGGACTACAAATATCGATTGATATGAAAACGAATTGATGATTACCTGATTATCATTTCCACCGGATGCAAGTTCTCTGTCGTCATGGGACCATTTCAGGCCACATACCTGTAAGATCATACACAATGTGTGTTATTATATTGTGAAATGAAATAATAATGATATAGTATGACTACTAACTACAAGCTTTTACCTCAGATTTATGTCCACCAACAAGCTTGCTTATGTAATCGCTTGAAACACGAAGATCATGTTGAAGTATGTTCCGGTCTCTACCTCCTGATGAAAGTATCCGCGAATTCCATGCCAAGACGCCAGTTCTCGTTTGATGTCCCCCAAAAGTCCTCACCTTTTTGCATTGCATCCCATCCCATACCTGTAAAACACCATGAAAAGTGCTCGAGTAAAGATTTCAACTGCGTAAACTGTGTCATCAACATCATATAGAAATAAATTGATAATAAGCTAGCAACCTGAACTTGACCAAGATTTGTACCAACTGATATAAACGAACCCTCACGAGTCCATTGGACAGAGCTGACACTGTCATTAGGTCCCAAATCGCACAACTTTGTTACCTGATAAACAACTCTATTATTAGATTTTGCAATAAATTAACTGTTTAATAATTTGTTCTAGCTAGAACTAGGCAACAACATCAAACTCACTTTGCTATTTGATGCAGTCCACAGATAAACACAAGTGCCCAATCCAACTGCAAGTACATTCTGGGAGGACCAATCCACCAGATTCAAATAGAAATCATCTTGAAGTGATGGGGCATCAAGAACCTGCAACCAATTAAAAATTTTCATATACCCAAAAATCAAGCTTGTTCAAAAAATCATGTAAAACAAAACAGACCAATCATATATATACCTTATGTGGGGTTTTAGGCACTTTTCGTGGCATCTTAGGAGGCGTAGAGGACTCGTTAGAGAACCCATTATCATGCCCCAAGATTGAAGGTGAGTACGGAGAATTAGGCCCCGGAGAATGGTCAGTCTTGAACCTCAAAATGTTCTTGTTAGGACTCATAGGCGATCCCTGAGCACCACCACCTGCAGGAGAAGAAAAAGAACCAAAATCAGCCCCAAAAAGCTCAGATTTCAACAGCCTATTATAAGCCTCATTTCCTCCTTCTTTCGCAGGCGACCCCTTCTTCTCAATCAGCTCAAAAGTGTGCAGTCTTGAAGAAGATCTACAGGGTATGAATCTGTCACTGCAAGTCGATGATCTCGATGAAGACGGAGAAGACAAGCTCGATATAGCACGAAAAGAACCCGAAAACGTCTCAAGCCTTAAAGAGGTCTCATTCATTCCAGATGGGAGGTTCAACCCAGTTTTTCTTGTTTGTGGGGAATCCATATTTTCGACAACAAAACTGGTGGGTGATGGGTGTGTTGTTTCTTTGGAAAATCAGAGATGGGAAGAAAAGAAAAAGACCCTCTAAGTGGAAGCGAAGAGGGCTTTTTCAAGGTCTGAGAAGAAGAGAGCAAGAATGGCTGCAACGGTCGAATTTTTGTTGTGTGAAAGGTAGGGCATAATAGGAGGAGCGGTCTTTTATACGTTTTAAAATATAATATTCCAACGGTCGATTTTTCACGAATCAAAGCTTATATACATTACAATACAGAGCTGTCACAGCTTATTAGTTGAGTTACAGTTACCCGGTAAAATATGGAAAGAAAAAAAATAGCCGTTGATTTTTTTTTCTTCTATTTCTTTTATATATATATATATTATTTAATCCGACTCCAAATAAATTATAGGTGTGTCGGAACCTATCGAGATCAAGCACTATATGCGTGGTTTGAATCTCTCACAATGCTATTACAAATGTTTGTAAAATGCTCACCAAAGCTAAAAAGGGTGTTCTAATTGTAATAATAATTTGATTAGTGGAAAAATAATAATTTGATTACATAGTTTCATTTACTAATCTAATAACTTCATAAAAATAGAAAGAAAAAAAATCTATTAAAAAACAATTTGATAACTACCATCTTATTTACCGCTCAATGTGGTTTGGTGATGTGAACGCTCATTCAGTCTAGCAATGTCGTAGATTCGAGTCGCTGGTATTTTGAAAAAACTACATCTTAATTTGACATTTTTTACAATATCATTACAAATGATCAGGGCATACTTTATTATGTTCATATCATTCATACCTTAATGAATTTTGACAAGATTTTATTATTAATATTAATATTTTCCATAGAAACCATACAAAAATTTGCATTAAAGTGTTTATGGTTTGCATTAGAGAATCACTCATAATATGTAATTCAAAAAAAAAAAAAAAAAAAAGAATCACTCATAATATCATATAAAGTACAAATAAATTCTTTTGATTTCAAAATTTACTCCTTTTTTATACTTCAGAAAATATATTTCTTTTAAATTATTAAAATGCATTAATAAGTCAAGTGAATATTGGCTTCGGTGAAAATGATTGTGGGCCAAATTTTTAGAAATTTTGGTGGAAATATCATCAATATCTTCCAAATATCGAGGATATTCAGGGATATCTTCCAAATATCGAGGATATTCAGGGATATTTTTTACATCGGTCCCTTCAATATATGAAAAATATTGTAATATTTCGTCAAGGCATCGATATTTACTTTTTGTGAGAGAGAGGCCATTCTATCAGAATACATGAGCTTGTTTGAATTCCAATTGTTGTCTACAATGTAATCGCTTTGTCTAATGTCTGAAGTTAAATTTACAATGCAGTGTGATGATATCAACCAATTATAATGTGTACATAAACTGATACCGACGAAGCCAGTCCTCGCCCTTCTCGTAGTAATCTATCTTACTAAAGGTTTGCTCCGGAAACTGCAAATCAGCAGCATACATAGCAGCTCCACGCCATGCGTCAAGAATGGGATCTAATGCTCTCACCACCTTTATCGGTGCACCACAAGGTCGAATCATCCGGATTCCAGCCTCTAAGCGCTCGCTTATACCAGGGAAAAGACAGGAACCACCAGTCAGGAGAATCGAGCTAGTCAATTTCTCCTCTAATTCTTCATCTTTTGACGGCAATCTTCTTATGGATACGCCAGTCATCTCGTCTAACCCCACTTGATCAATCCCAAGCCAGTTGGGACTGAATAGAATTTCTGGGCATCGAAACCTTTCGACCCCAAGAAGAATCTGAAAATCTTCTTTGGTGAGAGGGCGAATCCTTGGTAGCTCAGGCGCAGATTGTGAGGGTACTACTTCTTGTTTGGGAACAAATGTCGGGTCTACCTCCTGGCATAGAGAAGATTCATAAATTAATGAACATTCCATAACTGGTGTTTGAATAATTCAGACCAAAAAGATTAAGGGTACTGAAAGATTTGGAGTTATTGATTAATATAACAAAGATAAATAAACTGGCCTGGAGCCTAGAAGAGAGGCGGGTCAGCTCGACTTCATCTGCATCCAATCCGTCTTCATCGTCGTCATTATCTTTGCTCATCAATTTGTAAAGTTGCCAATCTTCATCTTTGGCACCGAAAGTGTCCTCACCCTTCCCTCGATCAAAGGCTGCGGTGGTTAAGAGACGCATCCTTTCCCTCTGGGCAGCATTCAGTCTCTCACCACGGCCAACACCTCCAGATGGATTATTCCCATTTGTGTGTCCTCCATTCGTCTTGAGTCGTTTTCTCTGCTCAACTTTCTCGGAAAGCTCTTTGTATTTAGCCCGCATCTGCTCTAAATAAAGTTCTGGATTCTCTCTACATTATAAAGAAAATGGAGTTAATAAAAGGGTACAGGTGTTGAAATCAAACAAATACGTACCACAATTATCTTCCAAGACAACAAGAACGACAACTAGAACGTCTCAAGATATCAAGTGCTAAAGACGATAAAGACGATAATGAAGACGCCAAATACAGATACAATGTTTTATGCCTTTTTCCTGCCACAAATTCCACCATCCCTTTTCTCCTTTATAATCCAACCCATATTAACTAAACAAACTACAGGGGCTACCCTTCTCCCAAATCCCTGACCCTTGATGATAATTTTAACATTTAATAAATAAGTGGGGAGAATGAGCTTGGCACATACAAGCGTCTTTCTTCATCTTGCTGATTTTTTCTTTCTCGTTCTAATCCTTCCTCAGCACGTTTTTGTTTAGCTCGCTGCCGGCCTTCGGTTGTGGTTTTAAGAAATATCTGCCGCTTCTTCTCCTTAAGCTGTCAAAAGACATTAGAAAAGAGTTGTTTTATCACTTATCAGTGATGTGAATTCCAAAAAGAGTTGCAACATAGATTTATCTTTGACTATCACTTTTCAGGCTTATACCATGCAGCACCCTTCATCAATTGACATCTAGAATATATTTATTACAAAGGCCAAGTTCTTTCTCTTTCCTTTATTTATATATATATATATATTGCTTGTGTGTGTGTTTGTGTGGAGGGGTAAGAGAGGGGGAAATAAATTTTCAACAAAATTTTGCTTGGCGAAAGTCTCAAGAAATTCAGCTTTTGCCACAGAGTATTTAGGGAAACTATGTAATGTAAAAGTTAGTAATCCTGTAAAAGAAAAGGCACCAGTAAACTCAAAAGGTAATGCACGAGATCAGCTGTGCTGATTAAAAGCATACCTGCTCAAGGGATAGCATGTGGTCCGGGATATGAATAAGAGGATACTTTTCACCGGTAGATAGCTCTTCAATTTCAGCTTGTTCACCTTTCGGTTCACCTTTAGCTTTTCGTAACGATTGTGTTGCTTTCGAAATGGAAGCTTCAATTTCCTGCTTAGAGACATAGCCAGTGGTGGCCAGGAAAGATGGAATATCATTCTCCTCTACTTGTTCAAGTTGCTGTAGAAGAAAATCCAAGCCATGCAATTGATTTTCCAATTCATTTATCCTAGAAGACCTCTTTGCCTCAGCCATCTCTCGCAATCTTTGGCCTTGTCTTTCCTTAATGGCTGCCTTTCTCGCAATCTCTTCTTCGGAAGGAGGTTCCTCTGTCGGTGGTGGAACCCACGGGAGCTGCCAACACCTGGTTTTATCTTCAGCTTCCTTGGTCCCTTTCTGTCACAATAGTTGCATCAGTTACCATTGAAAAGATTGAAGAGGAAATGGGAAAAGAGAACCAAAGTCATCACCTGAAATAATTGAGCTTCTGAAAAATAATCTGGTGCAATATAACAGTGCTCCATTTTCAGGTCTTCCACCTTCTCCCAGGTTAGCTTAGCCCTGAATATAAACCATTTCAAAGACGTGATTAGCATTTTCACAAATATTTAATCGGCTTACGCAAAAACCAGCTGAGTTTATGCTCACATGTGCTGTGGAAACTTAAGGGAAAGTAGTTGTTTCAAATAATCAGTGATGTGGTATCCACCAACATTAGTTCTGCACGAACCTTTGTAAACAGGCTCTCCATCAACAAACTGGAAATCAAACAGGCATGCGTCATTGTCAAACTATGATAAATTGAAATTTGATTCTTCACAGAATTTTCCCTATTAGACAATTCTACCTATTTTGCAAATACAAAGGACAACTCAATATTGGACCCACAAAACAGCACGTAAAAGACGCTACAACTAGCATAGATATGAGAGAAATAGGCACTCTGTTTGAGATGATGTGTCAGGAATCAAGATAGTCCTCTTATTTGTATTGAAAGATTAAGAAAATAAAAAAGGTTTAGTATCAAATAAAACTTCCATTAACAAGGTTAATTGAATTAAATAAATGCTTATATAAAAGCAAGCATGCACATTAGCAAATGAGCTAAAGAGACGACAGACGGGTGATTTTGTTAGTTATATAATCAACCTTGCTAGGCATATTTATCAGACATCTTAAAAGATTTACCAAATGAGACATTTACAAAGTCCTAATCTAATTACGATGATACTGATGATGGACCAAATCTGACTTAATAGAGAAAATCCAAGCACTAGCCAACTCATATATCTTTCATATCATGCCAAGCAGACGTGCTCCTATAGTACTATACTGCTATGCATAATTTAATTCTGTCCACCTCTATGTTGCAAATAAATTTACCCATACAAACACTGAGGCTATGAAAACATACTGGAATTACATGGGTTGTGGAAAATCCTGGACAGATAGCAAGGCCATCTTTGTCACAAACCCCAAGTTGCTGATTATACTTATAGCTGAAAGCAGCATCAACACCGAAAGCTGCAATCACATGAATAAAAGGATATTAGTTTGGATAGCAGTACACATTTGAACGGAGCAGATAACTCATAGGACCAAAGAACATCATAATATTGAAGGAGTGACATAAACTGGGAAGGGAACATACATCTTGGGCCTAATTATGAAGGACATGGAAAAAATTTAACATCATTAACGCCAAATGCTTTACCTACTGAGGGAACTCCATAGGTCTCAAAAAGTAGTTCTGCCATTTTACTGCGAGACTGAACTGGGTTGCAAACGCATTCTGTGATCAGGATAGGATGATCAATCTGTTCTCCCCTCAAACGAACATTATATCAAGATAAGTCAAGTGAACAAATAAATCAAGCTGAAATTTTAAATATGCAAGACAAAGTAATTAGCATAGAGAACAAGAATACAGCAAGTGAAGGAATATGCTTCAAAATTAAAACACTTTACAGTGTAAGCATAAAAAAGAACACGCACACGTTTCCAGTAACAAAAAATGAAAGAAACTGTCAATTTGTAACGTTACCTCTGACCCATTTGCGCCAAGGCGATCAAATGCGAAGTCAAGGATCTACAGGAAAACATAATAAAACCACATGAAACTCTAACCATCACTGACGTAATAAAAACAAAACAAAACACAGAAGATATTAGTGTGCAAAGTTCAGCTACAATTGCTCTGAATTATTTCATTTAACATTACATTTTACAATCTTATCTAAATATTAAGTACACAGAAGCAAGGTGACATACATATTCCATAATCTCAAACTGATAAACAACATCACTGTCAAAAGCAGAGCGAGGCCCCGACCGCGTGCAATCAAAGTATTTCAACAATGCTGGATCATGGTCACCAACTATAGTCACAGTTTCACCTATACCAAACCAAAAAAAAAAAAAAAAAAACCATCAATAAAAATCAAAACTTTTCACAAAATTAATAAAGAGTGATTGATTGACTGACTGAGAAGTACCGCACCAGTGGTTTTGTGGCGAGGTCTTTGAACAATGTTGCGAAAAACGACACGCGGCTCGGACTCCCCTGCCCACCTAATCAAAACACAAGAGCAAAATCGAGAAAATTAAACAAGAGTAACATAAGAAATTTTTGAAGGTCCTAGTAAAATTAGGGTTTTATAGTGGGGTTTACCCGATGCGGAAATAGGAAGCGCCATTGTCGATTACGATGGGAATTGAAGATGGGAAGTCACTGTAATCCGTTTGTCTCTCAATCTTCGACGTGAACGGCATTTTCTTCTATTTCTCTCTCACTTCTCTGTTTTGCAGAGGAAATGAAAACGAGGGTGTTTCTGGAGTTCAACAACTGACTTCAATGATGCAGCTCTGATAATCGACCAGAGAAGTTGAGTTGAACCGAACCGGCAAGACCGGTCCATATTTTCTCTTGTTTGAAGATGATGGGGTGTGTTTAGAATCTAATATGGGGTGTTGGAAGTGGATTTGAACTGGGCTACCGTCTGGTTATACGCAAGCCCAATCCATTTCATACCCGTCCCACTTGTAATCATCGGCATGTGTTTTTTTCGAAGTATATCTTATTTATACGTCCAACCCAATCAAATTATACGGTATTGTATGAATAATCAATTACATAAGAAATGCATGTGAGCATGTCACGTCATACAATATAAATAAGTTAAAGATATAGGTCTAAACGCATTGAAGAATTTAACGGGAGGGAATCGACTTGGACCCACAACCTTCATGTGTGGTGTCAGAGCTTACCAAAGTATACATTCGGACACTAGAGACCTCACCTGCAATATAATTGACGGTATATTTTCTATTGCATATCACAGTTTTATAGTCTGGTACACCACTCAACAGAAGATTTTACTGCAAACTCGATCCAAACCTAGGACCCAAAAAATAAAAACATAAAAAGTCCAAAGCCACGTAAGCCACGCGTCATTCCATGAAAGCAACCTCTAGCTTCCACCGTACGTTTGGACGAATCACAATTCACACATATATGGTAGCACCTTCCTGAACAAGCTAGAGTCTACAGTCGATGGATGATAATATATAAAAACCTTAAAAGACAACTAGTGACACACTGGTGATCAAAAATGTCGAAAATGACAGTGGAGGCGGTGGAAGAGGGTTGCAGGACTCCAAGACACGGCGGGTGCAGGATCCCGGCAACGGTGCCGTGTCCGCCGGCGCCTAAGAAGAAACCGGTTGATAGGACGCAGCGGAGTCCGCCGATAAACGGGTATTTTCAGCCGCCCGATCTTGAAGTCATATTTGCTATGGCGCCAAGAACATAAGCTCTTGCTTGAAGATATGTATGAGACTGATAAATATTGACTATGTAAATTATGTTGTTTCATACAATCATCGTCTTTTTTTTTTTTTTTTTTAAATATTACAATAATTCGGAAGTTGAGGAGAGGGAAACACTTAAACCTACATGTCTACAACCTTGTTGTTCATATTCAGACTTCAACGTTTAATTTTGATGTAACACATCATGAATGCTAAATTGTAGTGGTAGTGTGGTTACTGTGGTACAGTTATTTCACATTTTGGTTCAATCTGAAACTTTGGATTCAATATATTCGTACCGAAATTATTTTTCGATGTATTTATATCCATATATCATCACTTCATATGGTATGTATTTACGTCTATATGGATTCAATATATTCATACGGAAATTATCTTTAGATGTATCTATATATATCTATATATACAGTCTTTCTATTATCAGTTCAAGCTGATAAAAGTTATATCAGTTCCTTGTATATGGGCCACTGGATTTAAATACTTTAACTGACAAGTGCATACAGCCAAGTCAAAATATTTAAATCCAGTGGCCCATATGCAAGGAACTAATATCACTTTTATCTATTTGAACTGATAATAGAATTTCTGTCCATATATATTATCACTTCATATGGTATATATTTTTATGTGTGTATTTTTCTATATTTGACATTCCTCTAATAAATTCATATGATCTTGTGTGTATTTTTATTTGATACGTATAAGAACGTTGCTAAAGACGCCCACAATCTTATCTAAGTATACCCATGTTTGTTTGGTCAACCCGATCCAACTCATCATATTTGGAGAGTGTTTTACTAGTTAGGCCCATAAAGCCCATTCCATCAAATAAAAATTACAAATCGGGCCGATAAAGTCCATATCTAAATCAGAATTTTGGTTTAAATATTGACGTTAAAATCACATATTTAAGTTTAAAAAAAAAAGAAATTGTTTCGGCTCATGAGAAATTAATGGAAGGGACGTAAAATAAATAATTGTACATTTTGCAGAGAAGCCAAAGCTCAGAGATTTCATGAAGGTAAATTGAACTTTTATATATTGTACTATAATATTGGTTGTGGTGACTGGTGATCATGTGGGTTTCTTTTGAGAACTGATCAGTCTTCTCCAAAGGCATCGGATTCTTCTTCAGGAGTCAGGAGTATGACTCAGGTGATGATCAAGTTTCTATATACATATCATATGGGTCCCTTAATAATATATTCTTTCATGAATATCTGACCTAGCTAGCTACCTATATAGTATTTGTAAAGCTTTTGCCATCACAACTGTCACAAGTCGATCGGGTGCTTGTAATTGAGCAAAATTAATACTGCTAAATATTCCCAACTGATGTTTTTTTTTTTTTTTTTAACCTGGATAAAACCCAAACTTTATTGAGAAGCATCTGATAAAACAAGATTTCGAACAAAAGATTGGCAAACATGCAACCATATTTTGTAGAATTCACAAATTTAACATATATTTAGTAATCACAAATCAGTAATTAAACTAATTTTCCCTTAATTACTAGAATTCACAATTAGTAGATCGACCGTCCACGTGCCGAAAGATAATACCAGTTAATTAGTATTCCCTCTTCTAGGTTTGATTAATAAAGTTAATATAGATGGTACGGCTCATGATGATTGCCCTAGTGTTGATGGGTGAGGTGGTGTTTTTCGTACTCTAGAGGGGTTTATCAATGGTTGTTTTGCAATTCCACTCAATGTATAAAATTTGCTTTTCATGTTGAACTTTAATTTTTAATTCATGTTATTTCCCTTGCTAATTGTGGATCGTCAATGCTATTTATGAATCATTTAGGTTGTGACATCTATCGGTATATATATTATGCTCTTCACTTTTGTGTTTTTAAAGTGGGGTTTTATCCCATCCTCTTTTGGCTTTATTCGTTAGTTCTCTAACTCTCGGGAAGTCTTTATCTAATTTCTTCCTTCTTGTTCTTCGGTGTCACTCTTTTATCTAAAAAAAGTGTTGTGGAAATTAGATATCCCCTAAATAATAACATTTATGATTTCAACATTCTTCCATCAATAATTTACTTTTAAACTAATGGTCGATAAAAACAAATAAATCAATATAGGAGTAGATGAGAACTCATAGGCTTAGAGCAAATTGATGTATATGGACTGTGGAGGTATTGAAATTTGAAAGTACTTAAAAGATATATGAAGGTGGTTAATTTGAGGCTCATAATTTAAATTAAATTAAATTAAATTATTGAATTATCAGTTCTCTAAAGAACCCCATGCACAAAACCATGCAACTCCTCGAACAAGACTTTGATTGATTGAATGGAATAATTTTAATTTTTAAGTCAACTAGGAAAAATATTCACTTCGAGCCCCGTACTGTGTATCCTTCAACCAATACACTATTGACACGTGCACAATCCCCATTTGAAGCTCCATTTCATTTGTAACCAGGAGATGAGAAAAATGATAAAGAGAGATCTCATGACTCGATTGACAAGCTTACAAGACATTTTCTTAATTGAAAGAAAAGGAGTTTAAAATGGCGTCATGCAGAGAGAGATAGACGTATGTATGGGGAGAAGAGAAGAGAAGAGAAGAGAAGAAAAGAAAAGAAAAAACAGAATCATGAGTGTTGATCATGATGAGCACCTTTGCGTTTTGCATGGGTGGCCACCCATTGGCATCATCATCACCGTCATCATCGTCATGCATGTGATCACCACGGTCACTTTCCATCTCATCTCACCAACAATATTGATGATGCATTTTTGGGTTTTGCTACGGTACAAAATAATTGTTAGTCCGTGAAGCTTATATCAGTAATATTGCGTTACAGCGTTACCTAATGTATCAGGGTCGATAAAGAAAGCAAAAATCCAACTAATATGTTGATTAAACCAGTTATCGGGAATAAACAAAAACTATACGCAACTTCAAAGTGTCTACAAGATTGAGGACCGTGGTTAATTTGAGTGCACCTTTATGATTTCCACTTGGCATTGAAGGTTGGATGTTTACATATGTTTTAGTCTTCAAATGAGAGAATTGTTAGGTTGTGAAGTCTGAAATGGGAGGATTCTTATTTTGTTTAGGGGAATATAGTTTTACCCTAATGCTTTTATTATATATACGTACTATTGTAATTCTAGAGTTTTAGATTACGACAAAGAGAGGCAATATATATATATAGAGCCGAATTAAGATAGAGAAATTGCCTCACATTGTAAACAACAATTTGATAGTGGATGATAGTGCCAATGTGGTCTTCGTGGAGGTAGGTTTACACCGAAACCATCCGTCCTATTAAAGTTTTTCTTAATTTTATGTTATGATATTGTCAGAAGATTTGTAATTGTTATAAGTTGTTGGGTGTTTTTCTTCTGTATAATTATCTGAATAGAATACTGAATCTCTTATGATATTTCATGTCTCTATCCATCGATTTAAAGCTCAGTTTGTGTAAGAAAAAAAAAAAAAAAAAAGATTTGTAATTGCGTTAAGAGTTGTATAATATATGGAACCTAATTAAAATATATTAAGACTTGCATTTGTGAAGTTGAACGTTAAATAAGGTAGCTTAACGGATATTTAGGCCTTTAAACATGTCACGGGCGGGGTATATTAAAATGTTTACTTGTGCAGTTATGCTAATTAATTTTCAAACAAATTTCAACATCTATTAATGACACTGTTCACAAAGAATTCTCACGTAATTAATTATGAGAAAGAGAGAGATGGATGTGATGATCATGACTAGTTGAAGAAATGTGTGTGTGTGGGTTTGAGATTGTTGGAAGGACTCAAAAAGGAAAATGACGGAGGGAGTTGTGTTTCCCTATCGAGCAAGAGCCCCACAGCGTCAAGCTCACTCAGATTCCTCCCAAGTAAAGCAAACCCTCTCTCATCTCTCGATGGATGGGATATGATCCATGTGATTTCATTACACCTCCATCTCACGACTCTCTAAAAATTCTCCATTATTATTTCACACTTCTTCCTCTAATTAATTCATTTCCACTTAATCATATTTTCATTTTTTTTAATTTTTTTTTTAAGAAAAAAAGAATTCATTAATTAAGGCAGCACTTGGGATTAAAATTTGGGAAAATATCATTTTAGTCCCTAGGGTTTACTATATTATCCATTTTGGTCCCTATCGTTCCGATATTAGCTATTTTAGTCCTTTTGTAACGTTTTCTGTTAAATTCAGACCACCTGACATGGTCAGATGGTCAAATGACCGTTATACCCCTAATAATAGTTGAATTGGCTGCAAAGACAATATTACCTTTCTAATAAATATTTAAATGATTTTTTAAAAAAAACTTAAAAAATAAAGTGTGACTTTTGGCAAATTGACTATTTTACCCTTCTTATACATATTTAATTTATTAAAAAATAACAAAAAAATAAAATTAAAATTTGGATTTGGTGCAGACTCGGATTGGATCTCCACCAAATCCAATTAACAAAAAAAAAAAAAAAAAAATCGTTGTTTAACATCAAACAAATCAAATCAAACCTTCAAACCATCTCCATCTGTGTGATTGAATCAAATCAAAAAATCATCCAATACAAATCAAATCAAAAAATCATCCAATACAATCAAACCTTCAAACCCAGAAAAAAAAAAAAAAAATCAAAACATCATCTAACATCTCCATCTGCAACATCATCGTTTTCAACATTCAAACCAAACCAAACCCAAACCCACTCCGTCGTTCCACGCCGATGCTTCATGCGGCTCCTCCACCGACCCTCCGCAGCCTCCTCCTTCTCTTCCTCTTCCGCCTTGCCGACCCACAACTCGCGGATCTAGAAAAACAGCAGTTGTCAGAGAGAAAGATCGACAGAGTAAGGAGAGAGAGATCGACGGCAGCAACAACAGTCGTCGCAGCAAGGAGAGAGATGACAGTCGATGATGGTGATGACAGTTGATGATGAGGAAGATGACAGTTGATGATGGTGATGGTCAATGATGAAGATAATGATGGTTGTGGGATGATGATGAAGATGATGGTTTGGTGAATTGGTGGTGGTCGGGGTTTGAAGGGTTGAAAGATGGTGGTCTGGTGGCTACAGATTTAGAATTTTGGGGTGGTGGTGGATGGTGGCTATGTGTGATTGGGGTTTAAATTTAATTTAGGGTTTGGGGGTGGTGTGGATGTTAGGGTTTTTTTTTTTAAGTTAGGGTTTTTATTTATTTATTTATTTATTTATTATTATTATTGTTATTTTTTTTCTTGAAGTATTATTATTGTTATTTTTAATGGTTTTTAATTTGGATTAGGAAACGGTGGTTTTTGCACATGATTTTTTTTTTTTTTTCGATTTGGTGGAATCAAAAGTTAAATTTTTGTTATTTTTAAACAAATTAAATATTTATTATAAGGAAGGGTATTAATATTTTATTAAAACATTTTGTATAATAAATTTCTCTTAAAATATTAATTTAATTTTATTATTTTAATTGTTTTTATTTAATTTTATTACATTTATTAATTATTAATTTAATTAGTTTTATTTTTAAATATAATTAATTATAAATTTAATTAGTTTTTTTTTTCAGTTTTTATTTAATTAATTTCAAAACTACCATTATGCCCTTTCATCAAGCAGGCTTCTAGAAACTTTGACGTTGAATTACTGTCTTACCCTCGTTGACCGGATGGAATTCTAAGAAACCCTAACAGAATTGGACGGTAGGGACTAAAATAGAGATTAATTGAAAATATTTGGACCTGTATAGCCAATACTGGAACGATGAGGATCAAAATGAATAATATGGCAAACCATAGGGATATTTTCCCTTAAAATTTAGATTTACCCGGTGTAATTAGGTATGTGGGCCTGGATCTACATCCTATAAGTGCGACCAATACGGTAGGTTTGAGTTAAAAGTTCTAGCTAGGTTTGACTATGGAATCAGCCACAACCTCTCCCCCAATATATTTTTGACTTAATTAAGTTTTCATACTTATAAACTAAGAGTTCGGAGAGGGGAT
This sequence comes from Acer saccharum, assembly GCA_030490815.1. Classification (NCBI taxonomy): domain Eukaryota; kingdom Viridiplantae; phylum Streptophyta; class Magnoliopsida; order Sapindales; family Sapindaceae; genus Acer; species Acer saccharum. The sequence continues at coordinate 683,289 of CM059878.1, forward strand.
ATAACTCAAACTCACAGTCTCATAATTTTGTTGATGTGGATTTGAATGATTTACTAATAAATCACCTCAACTTAATTAACGATGAAATTTGGTTATGCTATATCACTTATTCTATATATTTTCACTTGACTTGACAACATGAAATTTTAGGGTAAACTCTAAAATACATGAATTTACATTCAAAGGAGGATCGGAAGAAAATCATCAATTTCAGCAATTTATGCATGAGAGTGATCAGTACGTACATATGTACAGTAGTAAAGACAACCCATGCTAATATATTCACAAAATCTGCATTAAATTGAATCAAAATATATATATATATATATCAATCACACACCATAGCAATGCAAAACGGTACTTGTGTCGTTATGTGCAAGTGCAATATACACAGCTGTACTCTAGCTATTGTTTTCAAAATACATATACATGTGTTCAAAAACCAAAATACATTACAGGTACAGCTGACAGATTCACAGTTTGATGATGGTACCAGAAACCAATTAAAAAAAAAAAAAGATTTCAGAGGAAGAAGAAGGACCAAGAAAACAACAGTGGAGAAAGAAAAGAGTTAACGTGTTGAAATAGAAAAAAAAAAAAAAAAAGGCAGCTCAAAGGAGGCTATACGATGTGTAGACTGAGAACATTTGGGTTTCCATTTGGAGTAAGCTACATATATAAGCTAAGCTATATAGTGCTATACATGTTTATATATGCATTAATTGCAGTGAATTGCAGAACCTGTTGTGTGTATATATAGTAATACGATCTATACGATCTCTTCAGTACTGTTCAGCGAAATTTCTGGGCTGTACACATTTTCCCTTGACATTTCATTTCATTTCAATGCTCTCTACCTGTTCATGCTTAGAGTTGTTGCCTAAAGAGAAATTGAATTAGGGTTTCACTAGGTTTTCATTGAAGAAATTAATTAGGGGCAAATAAAAACCATGGATTATATATGCTATTTTGGCTAACTAGTTTCGCACGAGATTCGATTCTGTAACGTTGTATGATGAACTATGTATAAAGTTGGGATCTAAAATTATCTCGACTTTATAATGTTACAAGGTTATGTAATGTTTCAAGGTGTATCTGTAATGTTAGTATGTTACATAGTCAAATCTCACACGTAAAAATGTGTCATGTACGGCCATGCCTAAGTGTTACATATATAAATAATCTCCTAACTCCTAAGTGTCCTAAATGTTAACTTAATATCAATGACTAACCGTCAACAGGCAGGGGCAAAGCCAGGATTTTGGCCGTGGGGGGGCCAATCCAGCATAAAAACTAATATTTTAGGTCACATAACACTAATTTCGCACCTAATGTTTTTCAACAAAATGTAATTTCGTTCTGTGTTAAAGGTAGTGATACAAATAAATAAAATGTGCCAAATTAATCTAATTTTCTTTGCGATTTCTATTTCAATTACATAATCAAGATCGTGTGTGAGTAATTACATAATCATAGACAAGATGAGATACACTCAATTGTAAGCACCTCTTCTTACATACAAGAGGTTATTAGTTCGAGTCATGCCCCCTCCCCAATCCCAAAATATTGTAATTGTTCAAAAAATAATAATAATAATAAAATTAACTTAACAAAAACCATTAATAAAGATAGTTGCAAACTCCTAGCCTAATGAGCAGTTATATTGTGCGGAATTTTCCGTATAGAATCATCAATTGCTACTGATAGCTATTAAATTGCTACCGGTGGTAATTCAATAGCCATAGGTAGATGTTGGATTGCTACCAATAGCAATCGACAATCCCATGCAGAAAATCTCACACTTGATAATTGATATCGGCCTAATAGTTCAATATTTACTTAGTTTGTTTTAAACTTCTAGTGAAATCTAAATAAATAATAATAAGTATATATAATATACATACTAGATGAGGTAATAATGAATGAAATAATAGGAAACTAAAATCCTAAAATGAATTGATTTTGTTTCTGTTTTCATTGTTAATGGAAATATGGAAAAAAAAATTATTAATTCATTTATATTAGTGAATAATATTACCTCCTTTATATGTATTATATCATATGACAAATTGATAAACAGTTGTGATTTGACTGGGGTGGGGCCATGGCCCCTATGGGCCCCACCTTGAATTCGCCCCTGTCAACAGGGGCGTATCTCAGCTGGTTGATGGACGAGCTTGAGGCTTAAGCAAATGACTCCCAGATCAATTATTCGAATTCTACTAGTGGCAAAAGCTTTCAAAAAAAAAACCTATCCCGATTAATAGATATTGTCAACAAGAAAAATATCAATGACTCACTTAATATAAACTGTTAGTTTTGTGATATATACTTGTGTCATACAAAATACACACTTTAACAACTAAAAAATGGCAAAAACATTTTGAGTCTCACTAAGCAAATACTCTCTTAACAATAATCGTCCTTTCTTGTTAGACCACCAATACAGATTAATAATAAAAATATAAAATAATTTTCTGAGTAAATATGCATAAAAATAATTAATTAACCTTTATTTAATTATATAAATATAATTATTATATATATATTAGTAATTACACCAAACTCCCCTGAGGGGACTTAACTATTTCAAACTTTTACACGGTATGATAAGTTCAAAGGTTATAAGGTTATAAGGTCAAAGGTTAAGTCTAACAGTTTTTTAAATTGCATAATTTTTGAATTTTTGAATATCTTAAATTTTTATATCTGATTTTTTTTCTTTTTTGATTTTTTGATTTTTTGAAATTCAATTCTTAATCTCCACTGTCCATTTTTGTGATGGACAGTTAGTGATCCATCTAGAAAGAAAAAAAAAAGTTTAATTTTGTTTAAAAAAAATTGCAAAGAGAACTTGATCTCAACATCCATCTCGATCAAAGATGGATGGTGGAGATCTTGTTTTTTTTTTTTTTTTTAAATAATAATAATAATAATAATAATAATTTTATTAAATTAAAGGTAAAATGACGATACTACCCTTCAGTGTGTTAACTTAATGGTCAACCATATTCAAACCCTAATGGTAAGGGAGGCAAATGTCAATTTTCGATAAATTTGTTTCCGCGTGTAAAAGAGTAATTATAAACCTTAAGGGAGAGTTTGGTATAATTACTTCACTTATATATATATATATATATATATAAACAATTGAAGTGGAATAATATAGTAATATATTGAAAACATAGTAATATATTGAAAACAGTGCTAAATGTACTTTAGGAATGAAGTCTTTTATATAAAATAAAAATATATATTAATTATTTGAAAAACTATATGTATGGATATATCATATATATGTGTATATAGTAATTTTAATAGCATGGTGGAGCATTTTATAAGTGTAAAAAAAAAAAAAAAAAAAAGCGTAAATAATAATAATAATTTAAAAAAAGTTGAAAAGAGGACAAGAATTGTAGGGCACGAGAAAAAACAGGAGAGTCCCAGTGGCCTAGTCCCCACAAGTTTGAAAAGAAGATCTCTAGCAAATCAATGTGGGAAGCACACCACCTTTGTCTTCTATTCTCTTTGTGACACTTCTATCACCTTAATTACCTCAGGCTCACTCCATCTAATTATTATTTTTCTTATAAAAAAAAACTGCTTTACTGTGATCAGTTTTAGTAACAGTAAATATATATTGCATGTGATCATCAGCCTAAAGATGAGGATCCAGTCACAGACTCCCTGGGTCTCTGGAGTTTCAGATGAGAGATCCTCATATACGTTTTTTCGTATGAAATCAACGATTATATAAAGTTATAAGGTCAAAGTTAATCCCGCACCTGATAATTATGGTTAAATCTCTGATTTGACAGACAAGCTAGTGAAGCAAAAATGGTGGTGAGAATTGATTTGTAAATTGCAAGTACTGGTTAAGGAGTTGGTAATCTTATCATTTATTTAAAATCCTAAACATTTAATGATGCATCTGCAAACATTTATATAATCGATTTGCATATATATATATATATAGTCGGACTATATCAACTCCAACTTTGACTTCATTATCTTAACTATTAGATTAAAGAACATATAAGCAAATAAGTTTTTTGAGATACTAAAGTCAAAAAATTAAGTTAAAAATTTGAATTAATATAGTCTGAATACATGTAATATGTGTTTCTATCTTAATTTTTTTTCTTAACTAATTAAACATTTACAATTTTTTTTACTATCTTATATGATCACAACATCAAGCCCAAGATTGAAAATCGTGTTACATTCCAATAAGAGTATTTTATAATTGCTTGGCTAATCGGGTCGCTCACGGGCTAGCAAAGAAAGCTCTGGTTATTGGCGAAGACTTGTATTGGATGGAAGATTTTCCAACTTGTATTAGTTCTTTGGTGGAGGCTGACAAGCCACCACATTAGGCTTTGATCTTGTTATCTCTGCTTAGCTTTTGCTATGTTGTCTTCAAAAAAAAAAAAATGGTGGTGGAATAATTGCCATTTTAAAACACATTATTATTTTTTATTAATGCTGGTTGATGTATTAATTAGTCTTTATGAGGGTGGGATTACATTTGATCTGTTTTCACCAAATACTACTATTAAAAGGAGCTATATATAAATGAGATAGAAAACTTGTCAAATTCATTGACAGTGAGCAATTAAAAGTTCTACCTATAATGGAACGCATTAGCAGCATAATTTCCATTTAGTATTTCAAGTCTGAAGATTTGGTGATAGTTTTTTATGAGAAATAAATACAAAATTATAAATAAATAGTACTTTTTTTTTTTTTTATGGAAATAAATAAATAGTACTTGACTCTTTCTTTATGGCTTTCCTGATCTACAGAATTACAGATTTACAGGTTAGTTGGAGACTTGGAGTGTTGGACAGTTGGTAGGTCACAATTTTCTGTGGAGTACTCTAAAAGGGTATATGAATTTTGCCTGGTAAATTAGTTTTATAGGTGATAAAAATACCAAAATAATAAAAAGAAAACTGTAGAAAAAGAAGACTTAAAATTTGCAAATCATGGAAACAACCCATATAGCTAATGAAGTTTTATTTAAATAAAAATAAATAAAAACTTCCTTTAAATATTTTATTAAAAAAAAATGGAACATCAAAACAATGCACTATTTAATGAATGATCTGATCTTAGTAAATTTTAACTTAAAGAATTATAAAGATTAAAAAAAAAAAAAAAAAAACGTTCTCATAGTAAACAAATTAAAATGTCGACAAAGTTGACATAAAGGTTGGTATAAAGATAAACTTCTCACAATAAAATTGTTTATTCAAATAAGATTAAAAATTTGATGTATTGAAATGAAAATTCAAAATTCCTATATAAATATTTTCAAGTAAAAAACATATGTTTGAAAAAAGAGAGTGTATATAACTGTATAAGTAGTAATAGTAAAAATAATTCTCTAGTCAGGAAGTCTTGACTTTATAATTTCAGGACACATATGAATGTGAATGTGTAACTGTGGTTGGACCCACAGCCAGCCACACATTTACATCGGATCCACAACCTTACATCAATAAATACTCACACTCAATGTAAATGTGTGACTGTTGTTGGACGTCCAGACTTTATAATCCCAGAACGTCCTCACTAAAGAACCACCCGTAATAGTAATAGTAACATATAGTGTGATAAATGTAAAATATATATGCACGAGAACCAAAGTGGGTAAATCTTAAAGCAGCATTAAGTGTACGAGGAGAGGGTATGTGTGTGTGTGTGTGTTTTTGTGTGGAGAGCAATAAGCAAACAAATGGCTCCACTTCTCCGTGTTCGACGCTTGTTCATATCTTTGATGTCCGTACACACCTGCGCCCACATCAATGTCACATCAACCTCTCTCCTCTCTACACTCTCTACTCTCTCTCTCTAATGCTAGACATTCATGGCTTGCAACGACTTGAGAATAATTGCTGGTTTTTCTTATGAAGTAGACATCATCATCATCAGTACTTTTATCAGAATTATATACAGTGTACCTCTTAAACTTAATAAGTGTATATATATACACAGATACGAATTGACAAATACGTGTACGGTGTATTCTAGGGTGTCCAGGATTTCTTGGGTGGTGTAGAAGAGATTTTAGAATTATATTTAGTGTACTAATACATAAATTATAATCATAAATGTTGACTCTTCGATCAAGTGGATGAAAAGATCAAAAACCAAATTTATTCACGATGCGATTTGGTTCCATTCAATATTTACATGATTAAGACGCTAAGGTCTTCAAGTCACTATTACATGATTACGATGCCATGGTCACGACTGATCATATATAATGTATTATTATATGTGGTGTTTAATCTCTTTGCATGTCTTTTCCTTTTCTATCTTTATCGGGTTTAATAAATTACTTATGTATACGATGTAATGTATTTGATAATCACTAATATCATGTCATACAGTACAAATAAAAATAATTGATTTGAATGATTATTCATATCATGTACGTAACATATGTATAATTTTCGTATAAAGAAAAAATTAATCATGTCTCAATAAATATCTTCTCCTCATGTGAAATTGCAATCTCAATCCATTTAACAATCTAATCAATGAAGTAGCTAGTGCGGATGTTGCGTATGTGATTAGTAACTAAGATTGAAATGTTATTTAATATTCCAATAACTAAAGAGAATCGTGTACTTATCTTAATCTTTACTAAGATAACCAAATTCACAAGTTTAGTTAAAAGCTACCAAAACCCAATATCAAATCATAAATAAATGGGCACTTGATTAAAAATATGGATTAAACAAATAAACCCCTTTAAATCCTTAAAAACTATTGTTCGAACTCTGATACACAAACTAAAGTTTTTTGGTGAATTAGATATTTTACTAAAAGTGTTTTAAGTTCAAAACTTTCCAAGTGATTATATTAATAATAAAATCATATCAAGTAGTGGGTTATCTTATATTGCACCAAAAGCAAAGAGTTTTTAAACAATAACAAATTAATTAGTGCCTTAAATTAGATGAAACAATTCCAACAAATATGTACTTCAAAGAAGCTATGTAGACAATTCAATCTAAAATGTGTAAACAAATTAATAATTTATATATTGAATAGAGAAATGTATAGAGTGAATTCGTCGTACCTTGGTAGATATACATATATCAAAGAGAGGAGGAGGAGGAGGATAGGAGGGGGATTAGACTAAACAAGAAAACTTTTAAAAGAACCAAAAAAAGACCAAAAACTTGCAAAGACTTGATATCAAGAAAAAGTAAAGAGAGGAACCAAAAATGGCAAATGAAAGATCAAAACAAGGAACCTCACAAACCCTAGCTAGCTATTCCCACAGGTCAAGGCCTCTCTCATCAGCAGAGGCCCTGTCAATTCCAGTGCCACAACAACACCGCAACCCCACCACCCTCTTAAAAAAAAAATTGCTTGTTGAGGACGCAATTACCTACCAGCTGGTTTAACATTCTCAGATTGGCTATATATACATTTATTCTGTTGAAATCTGTGGAGAAGAAGATGAGCTAGCTGGGTCACACACACATGACACAAAACACAGTGGATTTATGTCTCTTGGTAAATTTGGTTCCTTGGATTACGATGTATAACTGTTGTGGGTACACACAATCTCTCTCTCTCTCTCTCTCTCTCTCTCTCTCTGACAAATCTCTCTGCACCAACCAATCAACTTATCTCATATTCATTACTCACCAGTCCTATTTCTCTCTCTCCCTCTAAACTCTAAATCTCTATATATTTATACCCTTTAACACTCTTCAATCTTCATTATACTTCCTTTTTTTTCTTTCTCTTTGTTCTTCCCTTTCAAGAGTCTTTTTCTACTTTTTATTTTCTTTAGTGTCGTGTGTATTAGCTTTATGAACCATGTGGGTCTCAGTTGATTCACATACCTAGACATGGGTTTTCATATTTTGAACTATTAAAAACTTTATTTATTTGTCCTTTTTCTACTTTCCCTATCTTTTTTCTTTACCATTTCTACCTTCTTCTTCAAATGAGTTTTAATTAGGGTTAGGGTTTTCCCATTCTTTTTTTTTTTTTACTTTCTTTATTTCCTCCTTTTTCCTCTTCTTTTGCATGGCCTGTTGATGATGACAACGACGATAACAACAACGAAAAAAGATCTAAAGATCAAATACCAGTCACTGTTTGCAGATGGAGCATCATCAAGATTCACAAACTTTCTAGGGCTAGAGAGGAGTGGTGTAATACTATGTGATGGTTGCTATTTTGTTTTGCCACTCATCACTCCAATCGCTCTTTTTGATTTGGGAATCTTGATGATGCTGCAGCAGCAATAAATGGCTTCAAATAGTTATTATATGAAATGATAGATGATGACGATGACGACCACGATGATCAACTAGAAGGTGAAAGTCAATTATAATCTGTTTTGAAATTAAAATACCCTACTTTGTGTTTTTGAATAACTAGTTCTATTAGTGATTGATTTTTTTGTTCATTTTTTTCAATGTCAATATTAACTTCGCACATTATTAGGGTTTTTTTTGTTGCTAACAGGTTACTAACAAAGATGGAAGTCTATCTCTGTCTATGGTTACATCGGATCTATGTATATTCATATAATCTAATCAAATCATGTTCATGTTCATGTATATAAAAAATGCACATAGGTGATAGGGCGGCATGATTTTATTAGTTGGATATTTTGTTTCATATATCTATTAATTAATTAAAGTAAAGTTTGGTGAAGATCCAAGATGTAATACAATGTAATCTGTGAGTTAACAGGAGATTTGATTTTCAGTGATTGGTGATGGATTTGAGAGCTAGGTTGCTATGTGTCTCTCTTTCTCTGACTATTTACTGAGATTGTGTACTGCAACTACCAGGTCTTCTCGGTAGGTCTGTCTGTACTTGGCTGAAATATGTGTACCCCAGAGAAATCATCATCATGAGCTGCTTTTATTTCATGGATATTTTGGGTTTCTTCACATTTTTTTTTTCCTTCAGGTAGTCCTCTACATCTTGATTATTGTGTATGTATATCAAATCTCTTTGATGTGTTTGGATTACAGGAGAATATTATCATGTATAACATAATTAATTAGAGTCGTTTTGTTGTACTGTTTTGATTATTTTCATTGAGATTTGTTGTCCCTCTGCAGCTCAGCTGCCATATATATCTTTTCGTGTTTTTTTTTTTTTCTTTTCTGATGGGAAGTTTTTTCAATATTTTTACCTAATTTTTTATTTGGATTTTTTTTTTTTACTTTTTTGGTTCTTTGAAATTTCAGATATATTTTTTCTTTTCGAGGAAAAAGAAAATAAAGATATTGTGTATATATATATATATATATATATGGTTTGTTAATTTATATTTATGTGTCATCTACTTAACAAAGTTTTTTCTTTAATATCTTGAGAGCTGCTACAATATCGTGAGTAATTGAATTTAATATCATTTTATTGAGAAATGAAAATTGAAGTACTCATAACTCCAACGTTTTGGATGAGGTAGAAGATTAATATATATTTGATTAAAGTCAATGATTTTCCAATTTATTTGGCTTTATTCCTTTATGTTATTCATAATTTGGATTAAGCTTCATTTTTCTTGTTTTATGTGGAGTATTATCTAAGTTAAGCAGCCATTAGCATTTTTCTGTTTTATATGGAGTATTATAATTAGCATTAATGAACTCATTATGATATATAAAACAACATTTTTTTTATAAATAAATATACAAGGTTTGAACAATGTAGTTAGATTTAGACACCCTATTTTCCTTGCACATCTATAAATTATTAAGTGCAAGATCTTGCATGTATTTTTTTTCGGGATCATCGTTTATCGCATGGGACAATCACCGTTGTTGTAACCATATATAGCATATATAGCTACATATGCATTTTTAGTGCAACCTAGTTCATTGCCTGGAGCATGTGCCGGTAACTTGATTGGTTTTTGCTTTACACACTTTGAGAAAATTGAAAAGGGAACTGATTTTTTCTTGAAAAATTGTGTATGATGTTTGTAGGTATATATTCTTTTCTTTTCTGCAATGGAAAATATGATGCATTTTCTCTTTAATATATATAGTTCTATTTTTATTTTTATTTTGTTGGAGATTTCCTTTTTCAGCACCTTCATACAATCTCATGGAATATCAAAATACCAAACAGAACATAAAATACTAATTTCAGATGTTTATAATATGTAATGCATTGTGATTCCTTTCAATTCATGAAAAACATTAATCGAAAAGCTCAAATAATACAAGCAACGTTATATTCTAGAATTTTGTTTTTAATGGTATGATATGATATGATATGATATGTATATATATCATATGCCGTTTTTCTGGGCTCAATCAACTTCTATGACTCACAAATCAATTAAAAACCATTTTACTCGAAATATATTTATGTAGGTAAGATAGTATCAAGAAAATTCACATCGATTTTATGAATTTTATTAATATAGGGTTTTAATATTAAGCAATCAATTAATATAGGGTTTTATTAATCGTGAATTTATTACCAAAAAAAATTAATTGATCAATGGTGTTAAAATGTGATCATATTATTTGGCAATGTCCAAGGTTACGGTTGCCACTAGTAGGTGGTAATATGGTATATAAAAAGAAGTGATCATATTATTCATATCACACAACTCAACAGCCTATATATAATGAAACCAAAATGGAATTAAATTATGGGAAGATCAATTTTCTTTAATCTCAATTACCATGTATTGTATTTTGTAAACGAATCAACTGGCTGTGATCATCACTTTTAATAGCTAAATTTTACATTCTCCATTTTCTCATTATAATGGTAATGTGTATATATATATATATATAGGAATATGATTAAGATCTGTGATCAAATAAATAAATATGATAGTCGGGATAGTGGGCTATATAACTTTACAGATTCGATCCCGCACTCGAAACCTCTTATATATATATATTTTTTTTTGAAAATAGGGCATTTCTACCCCTCTACAGAGTGGTAGCAATGAACAAAATGTTTTATTTTTTTTACCCTTTTAAAACGTCGCCGTATTCTACATACAATTGAATGAATTGGGCCCATTCATGTTGTGAAAGATAGCCTGTATATTATACATATTGGGCCTGAAAAAGGACTTCGATCAATCCCAATTAAGTTGGGTTGTGACTGTAAGTGGATACGAGTCGACTCAGTCACGTGGCAACAAGCCCCCTCCTGAGACTACTTAGTGACGTACAAGTCTTCTCCCAAGTCGGCCTAGGCACGTGACGTGCCCACTCAATCACCAATCTCTCGCTTTTTATTTTTAACCCCTATAAAACGTCGCCGTATTATTTATGCCATCGAATGAATTGGGCCATATATTAATGCTGGGCCCATTCATGTTGTAAACAATAATAGCCTTTATATATATTGGGCTTATTCGATTCATTTTCATAGAAAATAATGAGTTAAATCGTATTATTTTCTTTTTAATTAATCAATTCAAAAGTTAAACCTTTATAAATTAATACCTTTGAAACCATGAAAATTTATTAATTAATTGAGATATTATTTAATCGATAAATTAATAATTTATTGATCTATATATTAATTAATAAAAAATTAATTTATCAAGGTATTATTTATAAAGAAGATGAAGTTGAAGACAATAGTTCTGCATTGCATAATTTTCTCTTGCAATACGAGAACACTACACCAGAGCTTCTTAATGCACTAAGAAACGTTAGAGATGAGGTCCAATGAGACATCAATTTCAATTTTCAAGAGGAAACGAGTAATAGTGGAGTCATATTTTACAAAGGCCTCCTAATTAAGTCATGTATATATATAATTTTGATGTATAAGGAGATTATTAATTTATATATCAAGTAAGAACTATGTGTTTTTTTTTTTTTAAAAATTTATTATCTTATAAATTTAGTGAATTATTAATTTACCACATTGGTCCCAAGTCGGGACCAACCAAAAATATTATTTAATCGAGGTTATTAATTTATTGAGGTACCAAATTTTTTATTTTTATTTTTATTTTTTTTTATTTTTTTCATGTCAACCGGACTTTGAAGTTCAACAAAATAATTTTCAACATGTGCATTTTCTACCATTAAATCCGACAATATATCCTCATTGAAAATATAAGTATATATAGAAGAAATTGTTGAATGTCAAACTTGCAGACAAATTACATGCATTAAAATGTTGTCTGGTGATGTTTGTTGCCACCATTTCAATTAATAAGTCTTATTAAAGCTTGGAACTTTATTTATTTTATTTTTTTTAAGTTAGTTTGATATTAAAAAAATTGTGTTATATATTCAATTGCTTAGAGAATTGCCCAAATGAAATAATAATTATTTACTTAGAAAAGGTATCTTAATATTTGATTTAGCAATTTTTATGATGAAAGCCAAAGGTTCCACATCATTGGAGAGTAAAAAAAATTAAGCTTATTTAATTTAAAATTATGAAAGAATGGTGTCACAAAAATGGGGAATAAAACAGGTTAATCCAAATCCAAATCTTTGTTGTTTCATAATCAGACAAAAATAATCTCCCCCAGTAATGATCATGATCGCAATCAATCATATGTAAGATCCCAAAAAAATCAATCAAAAAACCAATTTAAAGTTTAGAAATAAATTAATTAGATTTCATTTCTCCATCTTAATTAATTAATTAAACAACATGATATCGTGTTGTTCTTCACATCATTTTTTTCATGTTCATATAGATTTTAAACAGCAATAACAAATAAAAAAGATTAATTATACTATGAACAAAGATATGGGGAATGATGCTTCATGTCTCCTTAACATCTCTCTCTCTCTAAGATTTAATTGAATTTTTTTTTTTTTTAGGGTTCTAATTGGTTTGTGATTGATATATATATATATATATATATATATATATATATATAAGTTCGCAATAATGAAATTTTTTTTAGATGACAATAGCTCACATGGAGGCATATGATTTTGTCATTCCACTTGATTATATATATATATATATATATATATATATATATATATATGTAGTTCATTCTGTTTGGTTCATGAAATTTTTAATAAACAATAGATGCCTAGATAGTGGCTTGTTCTATGCAAACGTCAAAGCATAACTTTTTATTTTTGTTTTGAGTAACTAAATATTAGTTTCAGTAAAAATATTTTAGGTTTAAGTTTTTAAGATTTTAGGTAAAAATATCGAAAATATTATCAATATTTTAAAATACTAGAGATATTCGAATGACATTTTTTTATATCGGTATTCTCATACTATTTATACACCGGGCTTTTTTATTAGTTTTGTCATTATTGGAATAACAAAATGGCTAACAACAATATGCCTTTAATGGGTCTAATGACTAATCAAAAACATGCTAACTAGTAGTTGATAACTTTGTAATTTTTAAATAAAATTAAACAAACGGCCGAGGAGAGGACAACAAACACTAAATGTTTAATATTCAATCACAGAAGTTAGTTAATCAAGATAATTAATTAATTAATCAACTTTTTAAAAAAAAAAAAATTAAGACCAAAAGATTAACTGCTCCATGATCCTCCACGCCGAATATTAATTTCTTTATCTGTTTGATCTGTTTGTTTAATTTTTGATCATGTTCATGTGGTAGATAATTAAGCAGATATATATATATATATATATATATATATATATATATATATATATATAGCTGCAATATTTCTGTAATTATGTGCATAAGCATGTGTTATCTATGGATATTTGATGATCAGGAATAGTTTGACCGGTCAAAATCTGCCAATTGCATACAAAAGATACCACAGAAAATTGAATAAAAAGGGAGATAAAAAATGAAAAAAAAATAATAATAATTCTTGACCAGAAACAAACAAAAGATAACATGATAGGTTTAAATAAATTCGATCTGCTTTTTTATGGCATGTTAGGAGATCAGTTTCCAGATTATATCTTAGTAATTAAAAGAAAATTTTAAAGGATTCGGTATATATATATATATGTATGTAAAGCTATGTCTACGTGCTAATCTATAGCATAGTTAATTAACGTAACATTTGTATAGTTAAAACGCTAAGTTTATATAATTTAACATGAGTACCGTAGAATGATTCAATCTAAATGTCATAGAATCGAAACTGTAAGTCAAATTTCGTAAAAACTAAAAAAAAATAACATGTAGCTCTGAGTATCTAGCACATGAAATTTATTCCATCCATATATCAGAACAGAAGAAAGATTATGATTAAATTATTTTTGAAGTTTTGAAGAAGTTGTGATTCATAGAAAGTAGTCCATTTCCTGTTTATAGATAGCAAAAACATTATCTGAAGAAAAGAAAACAATAATTGATTTATTTAATTTTTTATCAAACTTTCCTAAAAATTTAAACCATCGAAAACGGTCTTGGATTTGGTAGCAAAGGGTTGAACATTGAAAGTGAATTATAATTATGTAATTAAAACAATCATTAGAGTACAATTAATACTACGACTATATTGGGACTTGTTATTTCAATTTTCAAGCAAGAAAATTCTTTTAATTTTCTAGTGGAAATGTAGAAATCGATAGAACTATATTGTAAGAGAAGCAAAAAACTTTCATGTTTCATTCATTGATTTGATACTTCGAGAAAAAAGTGATTAAACACAAAATTTAAAGCTTATTACACATAAGGGAGACCTCTTCCGGTGTTAGGAGCCAATTATGAAAGTAGATATACCGATCGAATTGTAGCATTTGATCTTAGTATATATATATATTATTATAAGCATTTGATTCCGGTAGACATTATATATATATAATTATATATATATATATATATATATATATATATATATATATATATATATATATATTATTATATACTTCTCAAATGTTTTAAAGTCAGACAGAAGAATACTTATCGGCGGCACAATAGATCAAGTTGGACAAAATGTTTAAATAAAGACAAAACTTGGTAAACCTAAAATTTGTTTTGTCATATAGCTACAATTAACTACCATGCAGCATGATCCAAGATACCTTCATTTTCTTAATTAATTGGCTCATTTTAATTAGCTCTTCATGATCATGTGGTAGATAAGCCGAAATGCAACAATTTTAATTTCTTCAATTTCATTTTAGTCTTTAATTAGAAGATAAGTTTACAAGTCAAATGATCAGCTAATCATATTATAAATAAGAGAAGCAAAGATGCCATAACAACCAATAAAAGATAACCTTATAACATGAGGGATATTTTTTAGGGTTTTAATTAAGTGTTTCTTGTCCGTTAAACATGGCATCCTTTATGGAAGCTAGCTGCTTCCATTTTCCAACTTCTGTTTTCATAAATTATTCACACACAAAATTGCAGAGCTAGCTGATGATTGATTATCCGAAATCGGCACTGAAAACGAGATCATATATAACTGCTGATCATCAACCTGTGTTTTGTGTTTCCAAGTTTTAATTTGGTTCATGGAAGGTAGTCTAGGTTAAATTGTAAGCAACACAACAACATTACGGCAGAAGAAGAGACATGATATATAAATACATTTTGGTTTGTTGATCAAGTACAACTGTCTAGTTCATGAATTTGAAGCAAATAAATTCTCAATTTAATAAATTCTCAATTGCAAGAAAATCATGATTCATTTGTAGCTAGGAAGCAAGAAATCTCGATCATTTAAAAGGTTGTTTGATACATTTAGTAAAAGCAAACGAACATGCATGTCTACATGTTGTTTGTTCGAAGAATTTGGACTGGAAAAAGTTTAATATCAAATCACATGCATGCAATTCATGGTGATGAAAACATAAAAATTTGTTTACGAATTGATAAGTACTTGAAGAAGCTCAAATAATTGATAGGATATATATACTTCAAGAAAAATCGTCATTAGGGATGAAAATTAGTCGTCCCCAAAAGGCAAAATTCGTCCCAAAATAGGTCGCTTTAGGTAGAGAGATCGATACGTATTATCCATTTTGTGTAGAAATATTGCAAGTGTATATATAATTAATATTGATTCAATTATAGCTAGATATATTCAATCTTGTTTTATGTGTCCTATAGTTGCCTACATTGGCATGTGAAGATGTTTATGATCATGCACGGTTTGAATCAATGCATATTAGTTATTTGCATGGAATGCGTAAAAAAAACATTGTAAAAGAGACGATAATTCGGGATATTTGATCGCCAACAAATTAAACTCAATATCATAAGCACAATTAATTAATAGGATTGATTTAAGTAACATTTTTAGTCGTAAGATTCGTATAAATGTGCATTGTTTAATATATATATATATATATATATATGTGTGTGTGCTAATTATGTGACCACAAAATAAAGCTATGAAACCAAATGGAAATTAAGTTCATGGAATCTCTTTCTAGGTTCTAATGTTGTATATGCAGCCACTAATCAGTAAAAAAAATTAATTAAACTCTTTCAATTAAAATGAAAAGAAGAGACATCCTTAAAGAAAAGGAATATTATGCTCTCTATGGTGGTCCAAAATTTTTAATTTTTTTATAAAAAAAAACCTAGCTCAACCGAATACGACAAAATGATTAGACTACAAAACTCAATTAAAGCTTAATTAAATAATTAATTAACTTCCCCATCATGATCCTAAGATTCTGATTAGATTCATGTGTTGGACGAGCCAAAATAGAAGTCATATATATGCAATATTATCGAAGTTGATTAATGATAATAATTTTGACTGGTCAAGTATTGTATATATACTCATCCTAATTAATCAAAAGTATATATCAAAAATATATATATATATATATATATATATATATATCAAAAGCAATACAAAGATATCATAATAAAGAAAAACAAAACATATAAAAATTAGAAAACACTTTTTTATTTTTTTGTGTAGAGAATTCAATCTTTTACTTTCCAATGAACATGGCATGCTTTAAGGGAGCTGCTGCTTCTCTTCTCACCATCAGTATTTTTCAGTTTTTGTTTTATAAAGTAGTCCCAGAAAGTGAAGCAAAAACATATTTTTTTTACATTTCATTTGTAAAAGCCGATGATGCCTTAGATTTGGTCTTTTAAAAGTTATATTTTATGTTTTTTTTAATTGGATTCTCAACTCTTGGTTCATCGAAACTAGCCCAGAATGTGTGGCTTGCAAATCAAAAACAAAACAGTTGCTGCTCAATAAGATACGATTAGATTGTTTCTTTTGTTTTTGTATAGTTTTTAATGTTTATGCTTTCGACTAATAATTCTCCGGTCAGGTCGATCGATCTTCAAACAGTTTTTCAGAATTGCGACTATGTAATATTAAAGTGCTAGCTGTTGTGCAACTATAGTGTATGTAATGTTGCTCAACCAGTTCTATAACGTTATATAGCCGTAATCCTGAAAAACTATTTTCGAACCAATTTAACTAGAAAAAGTATCCGTTTTTCAATTTTATAAGAAGAAACTTATTATTTTCCGACATGAGATGTTTATTTGTTCACTAATATATCTTGGATTTGAAGTAAACGAAAGATTTTGTGTCTGAGAATTTTTCTGTGGTAGAGACAAAAGTTACTGACTAGAGTGGAAGTGAAGTAACTTATTCAAGAAAATCATGCACTTATAAGAAAATTTTACAGCTGTTCATGGAAGATTATGTGAGGATTTTGCAAAGGAAACAAGAGAATCAATCAGTGAGATTTTATTGTGAATAAAAATATATCATCGTTTGTCCAAGAATTGTAAAGTCTAAATGCAATTACATCAGACCTATATATATATATATATATATTGTAATTGCCACTGAAATTTGTACAATATTAATTCAATTTGGGTCGACAGAGAGAAATTGAAACTTGAAGATCAAGTAATTAACTGGTAAAAGATAAATATATTTCTACAATTTTTATATTTTTATATACTAAAGTTGTGAAATTCGTTAGAAATCTCTTCGTACGTATTTGTTCTTATTTCAATCAAATGAGATATCAAGGAATTGAAGGTTGATCGATCAAATCAACATGAAGAACTTATTCCTCCTTGTCACTTTATAATCACTTTTCGTATCAGTCATTATATGTATATTAACTTCCCGCTCTTTCAATTAACGATTAAAAACTTTCTTTTAAAAATAATCCCGAGAGCACTGTACCTTGAATAGGTGTGCCGTTTTATAGAATTTTGGTGTATAATATGTATACATATTCATCTAATAGAATCATGTTAACGTATTAAAAAAAAAAAAAATGCAACTCTTCTCTATACATCTATGATTGGAAAATTTTACAAATTAGACTTCAAAGTTCTAATTAGAAATATTAAACAGAAATATAACATTATTGAATTTCTTAATTAATCATAATTTTTTTTGAACTTTTTTGTTATATGACTTACATACACTATCCTTATATTTGGGTTTACTCACCTAAATGAAATTAAAGTTAAATATCGAAACCGAAACCAAGTCAAATATTTGTCGAAACCAGTTGATATCAAACACAACAATCGTAACTACAATAATATTCTCATAACTTCAAGAATAGTCCTCTCTGCACTTGGCGGAGGAAGGATAAAATGTACGACCGCTCAACCAAGACCGAGAGTACTATACATATTTTACATAAAACCCTTTTTTTTAAACATGTTGGTAGAGGAAAATTTCTCAGATGGTGGGGACCAAATGAAACCAGTTTTTGCAATAGTAAAATAAATTTATTTTTATTTTGTATTTTTTAAAAATCAATGATCTAAAAAACACGTGTACGCAGGAGATTCCGTTTGGGGTGATGCATTGGTTGACGTTTGACCAAAAAAGGAAGAGCCGGTAAGGACTTATGGTCTCGTGACCCACAGACACGAAGCCCTCCGTTTTAGCCGACCGACACGTGTGCAAAACGACACAACACAACTGGAGATTAAAACAGTTTAACGGTTTAATAATCAAACAAACAAAAATACAAATACAAATAAATAGAGAGAGGTGGGGCCCATTTATGGGTACTGTGACCATGTGCACCATGTGATGCCATCACTTCTTGCAACTATTTGTTATTTTCTTCCAAAAACAGTGTTCACTTTCTTTTATTATTATTATTTTTTTAATTTTACTTTTCTCGTTTGTTCTTGTCTAATATTTAATTTGATTTTTTTTTTTATATTAATTAAATTTCTAACCGATGGCAAATTCCAAATTCACACAATAAATAATAATAATAATGCTAACACTACAATTTTGAAAAAAACATTTGGTAATAACCTCACAATAGGGGGTTCTAACCTAATTTCAAATTCTAGATATTTTTTCAACAAAAGAAAATGTGTACTATATGTAAATTTCATATATAAAAATATATAATGTATGTACATATACATGCACTATAGAATAGAGGCATTTTTTTTTCTTTTACCTTTAGCACACTCTAATGTGATGTGACGGTAGAGGGAATCCGGGGAAATTCATATAACTTGACGATATCTCAAGTTTGTCAGAATTGTCTTATTGCGTGTTCTATATTTATATAACTTCCTCTTAGAATTAGAATATTTATCAGCCACTCAAATATTTTTTAATCTTCACAATCCTGAAGGCACTAACTCATTTTTTTTTTTTTTTTAAATAGAATATAAATTAATCAAGGTGGTTTTTTAATTTATTACAACCTTTCATATTCTAATGTGTATTGAATTTTTTTTTTTTTTTTTTTGAAATTATTTAAAATTTGTTACAACTTACAATTTCCTACGAAAGAGAAAATACAAGCCAAAACATAAATCTGTATATTTATGCCTCACATTTATACTATTGAGTAGTGACCCCCTACTCAAACACCAACAATGAAGTAATTGTAATAGTTTAAAAACAATAAAAGAAATCTCATAAATTAATACTAATTATTTATTTATTTTTTAAATAAAATAATTGAATAGTTTTTGGAAAGAAGTACTTGGAGGTTGGGATGATAAACAACCACCGTTTGGTAATCACGAGTGTTTAATTAATTAAAATGCTATGAATTTGACTTCAAGTCTAATTTGTTTAATTAGGAATAAGTCAAGGATGCACCCGTGGGCACATATTTAATTAGTACTAAACAATTCACATAATTGTCACCAAAGGTCCAAAACAAATAAACAATACTTAATTAAGTGATTAATAGTGGAGCTACACCGTTTCGGATTTTAATTACAAATTTACAACATGACAAGGGCACCTTGTCATACCCAAAGTACAATTTCTTATTTATTTATTTATTCTTTTTTTAAAAAAATTAGATAAATTTTTAGAAAAATCGTTAGTTTAAATTTTATATTATCGATAAATATTTTTACTTTATCTAATAGAGGTTCAAGTTTATATTTTTAACCGATAAATCACAAAATATAGAGAGACTCCTCCCTACTAACAGAGCGCCTAATATACATTATTTAGGGATAAATTTAAGTGTCTCCGCTATTGTCCCCCTCTTATAACGAAAATTATATTCCAGATCATGCTTGTAACAACTGATCGTGATAAATCCCAGAAGACCATTCAACCAATCGATATTATACTGCTTTTTAACCAAACCGACACACAACCTAAAAGAGACATAAATACAAACTTATACAAAAAGAACACATGACGAATAGAATCACACACATAAATACATAATGCATATATATCTACGATGATACATTACATCAAACTCGTAACTGCTGCAACGAAAAATCAAATGCAACTTGAACTCATCAATCATCATCATATTCGTCATCAACCTTCCTTTTTTTTAATGAATGACCAAAGCGAAGCTCAAATTTGAGACAACATTGTCTTGCACCATTTTGTAGATGACAAAAGTCCTACCACTTAATTAATTTGATTGACCACACCACAACCTCACCTCTCACTCTCTCATGCTCTTATTGACCTGTCACTGCTATGTGGATGCACCCACACAACCCCCCACCACATATCAAACCAAACCCACCATCAATCTGAAGAAAGCATGGATTGTCGCCTCTCTCTATCTCCCACGTACGGTCACATTCAATATCACCCAAGACACCCAACTAGCAATGATTCGCACAGGCACAACCGTTCAATGTGACTCAATTCAGTAGTAAAAATGTTAACAATATCTCATATTCGAGTTACCTTTATTAAAAGGGATACATCCGTGTGTGTATATATATATATATATATATAACCAGAAATACTTCATCACGTAAAAGCGTACGGTACATCTCCAACGATCATTTGATATGAATAATCAATCATATTTTCATGTTGTACAACATAATATGAGTTGGAATGTGAATAATATATATTATCGTATCATAAAGGTCATCAAACTATATATCCCTGAAAGAAAAATAAAAATACTTTTAAAAAAAATCTTTAATAATTATAAAACTTTCACTAAAGTTTAAAACGTTTTCACTTTAGTCCCAGATGTATAAAAAAATTTAGCATAATAATACCCCCAAGATAACATTTCACTATGTCTAAGTTTAGCGGTTATTGACATGTTATCATAACCGGAAAGTTTTGAGTTCAAATAATCTCTCCTTCGACCGTCATTACCTAAATTTCTTAATTATTGCAAACATTAACACTATGATTGGTTTGATGGAAAGAAAAGGAAAGGAAAGGAAAGGAAATGATAGTGAGGAAAGGAGAGGGAAGGAAAGGAAAGGAATGGAGAGAATAGTGGTTTTAATGATTATTGTTTGGAGGGTTATGGGTGGAAAGGAAAGGAAAGGATAGTGATTTTATTTTATTTATGAAAATACCCTTCTTTTAACAATACGAATACCAACAATATATAAGGTTATTTTTTAGATTTTGAAAAAATTATTAATGGTGGATTCTTTTCCCTCTCTTTCCTCTCAGATTTGGATGGAAACCAAAGTGTGTAAAATAGGAAGAAATTATTCCCTCCATTTCCTTCCATTTCTGGTTTCCCTCCGTTTCCTTCCTTTCCTTTTCTTTCCCTCTCATTTAACCATCTAAACAAGAAATTAGAAATCCCTTCAAATCCTTCATTTCCTTTCTTTCTAATTCCTTCAAACCAAACACAGTGTAAACGATAGAGAACTTCTAACACCGGAATTATGAAAACACTGTGGACAGAGTGCCTCCAATCATTTCTCTTCAGTCTTCACTCAACTATCAAAGTGAAACGTATTAAAATATATGTACAATGGCACTGTAAAAGTTTGTGATTTAGTGAACCCAGTTAAAAAATTCAAAAGAGTAAAGCTATCAAAAAAAAAAAAAAAAAAAAACCCATTTGGGTGTTTGTTTTTTTTCAGGGTTTTTGTATTTGGATGGTGGTCGGTGCGTTTTCGTGCAGTGTATTGAAGAGAGAGCAGAGCAGGAGTAGAATAGGTGAAGTGAATTGAGTTTTTATATCTTTGTAACAGTGTGTCACTGTGCCACTTTTTGCTCCTCTTTTGCTCACACTTCGACACGTTTAATAGGTTTTGATTTTTTTGGGAATTCAAGAAGATAATTTTGGATTTTTATTTTTATTTTTGGGAGGATATTGTTCTTTTATCTTTCTTGAATTTTTTATTTTTATTTTAAATATAATTTCCTTAACATTTTTGGAAGTTACTTGGTGTTTTCCAATCGATTTTTTTTTTTAACTATTACAAAAAATTTGAAATTTGAGAAAGAAAACATGACTTAAACCGACAACTTCATTGTTGCAGTGTGAGAGTGAGAAGTATACCGGTGGATCAACCTTATAACGTAACTTATCAATACTTAATCCGGTAATCTTTTGTGATTTATATGTTGAAAGATTTTTTCTTTGAATTATGCCATCATGGGAGCAAGATGTATATTTTATTAATTATACCAAAAAATTTGATCATTTTGGTAAAATTTCTTTTTTGGATTGTATTTCTAGAAAAAATCTTGTGTGTGAGACGATCTTATCGGCAGGTAGTAAGACCGTCCAATCAAGATTCTCAATATAGTACAACTTTATTATTTTTAATTTTAATTTTACTTTTCCAATAAAAATTGAACAACTTAATTAAATGGTCTCACCTTCCTATACAAGTTTTTCTCGTATTTCTAATATTAGATTAAAAGTCTGTCTAATAAACCTAATATAGATGAATTCCTTTTTTTTTTTTTTTTTTTTTTTGTTGTTGAGAAAGAACAAGTTACAGGAACCCGAAAGAAAACCCAAACAATTGGTGCCTAAACCGGCAAATCCAATTGGACAGCTCTTCTGACACATAAAGGGAAACCCTCCATCCAGAAAAGGTCAGGATCTTTCGTCAACGCAAACTTTGCCAAACCATGGGCTACAGCCTACAGCATTCGCTACCCTAGGCACATGGCTAATAGAATTAATACTAAGACTGGAAATGAGAGACGAGATGAATTCCATTTTTTTTAAGATACCATGAATGCGAGAAAATTCGAAAAAATATAAATACCTAACTCACGGACGTTTACGTATCTAATTTATGAATGTTTTTACTATATTTGAGATCGAGTCAATAGCATTAAGTTGTGAGTTGGAATCCTAATCCGTCCAAATCCGAATTAATTTAATTGTAATCGCCGGAAAAATCTGAACTTATTACAATGTACCCAATAAAAGCGATGGAGGTTCATTAAATTCATCCCAAAAAAAGAGAACAACTTTATCAGTTAATTGGATCTTGTTAAGATGATAAAAGGAAGAGTTTTTGACATAAGATTTTATTTTATTTTATTTTTTGATCAAACTCATACGTAATCTTAAATAACTACCATTGATTAACTCAAATAAAGTGACTGTAAAAACCAAATCAAATTAAATTAAATTAAAATCAATTGATTCTCTGCCAGCTAAACGTCATAAACAATAAAACATCAGAAGATAAAAATGAAAAACAACAAAAGTGTAAACATTTTCTCAGAATTACTGTAAAAAAAAGCAGGATCTTCACTTCGATAATTGATACTCTGCAGATCTTTTACTTTAACTTTTCAATTTCTTGCTATTGTAAAATTTTAAGAAAAATAATAAAAAATAAGAAAGAAAAAAGAAATAATAATTTTTTTTCTTTACCTAGAAATTTTACAGTTGCAGCCCCCACAGAAATTAAAAGCTCCAGTGAGATTTCCTGCATTCAATTAATTAAGTAGCCCCATGACGTGTGTATTGGGAACCCACCTCATTAAAATAATATATATATTCAGAAATAAAATATAAAATAACATACAAAAAAACAAAATATCAATTCAAAAGAGACCCCTCTCATGCATGTAACAATATCGCTATTTTATTCTAGGGTAAGTTACACTGCACCCCTTGAGGTTTAGCCTATGGAAAAGTTTTATTATTCTACACTAACACCTCTGTTTGACCATTGTAAGGTCCAAAATGTCCTTGTATAATAATAAAAAATAAAAGTTTTTTTTACATTGACACCCAAGGGTATTTTGGACCTTACCATGGTCAAACAAGGGTGTTTGTATAGAATAACAAAATTTTTCCATCTAAATGTCATAAAGCCAAACCTTAAGGAGTGCAATATAATTTACTCTTTATTCTATTCGAATGCCGTCATGGGTGAATTTGATCTTTGATCATAAGATAAGATCTTATTTTGAGATTTTTAAACAGTTATACATTATATAAAATAATATATGATTGATTTGAAAGTATCATATATCGTTTTTCGGTGAATAATGCTTGAGTACTGACTGGTCAGTACCTAAAATACTGACCCAATAAATGGGAGTGTAGCACATGGCTCAATTTGTGAGATAAATATAAAAAGTAAAAGAAAAAAGGTCCGTGCTACACTTCCATTAGTGGGGTCAGTATTTTGGATACTGACTGTATTCTTTTCTGGTGGCAATCCCTTCTAAGAGTTTTAATTAACAAACCTTTTCTGGGTGTTAATTTGCGCCTTACCGTAACAACTAACAACCCTATTGTAAATACTACTATTAAAAGTATCTATCAGTATATAACCATCTCGATTTTATTAAACGCTCTTCCACATTAACCAAGTATTGTCCATTCCCGCAACTGCTTATACAACTTGTAACAATCACATTCCATATATAATTTTAGATTAACTCTATTAAAATTATTAATAACAAATGTGGTGTGCCCCGTCCCTTCCACATTAGCGACAAATGTTTATGTCTTACCATACATATTTTACAAGTAATACATGTGAGTAGTTTTCGTTCCGATATTATGGAAGTAGATATTCGAGTTTCCTAATGTCTAGTATTGATGATATTCGAGTTTCCTAATGTCTAGTCTTGACGGGTTCAGATTTCCGACAGACCTAGGTTCTGATAAATCTCTGACCTGTTTGGTGTTAGATTATCAAAATATATATATATATATATATATATATATATATATACACGGTCTTTCTATTATCAGTTCCTTGTATGTGGGCCACTTGATTTAAATATGTTGACCGACAAGTGCATACAGAAAAGACAAAGTATTTAAATCCAATGGTCCACATGTAAGGAACTGATATAACTTTTGTCAGTTTGAACTGATAATAAAATTTCTGTATATATATATATATATATATATATATATATATATATATATATATATATATATATATATATGTGTGTGTGTGTGTGTGTGGTGGGCCTCTCGAGGCAAAAGAAGGCCCAGGTGATACACACTGCCACACCCAATTTTTTATTTTTTTTTCCTCTTCATCCATTATAAATACCAACCTCTGCAACAACTCACCCAGACCAAGAAACTCTTCTCTCTCACAAACCAAATCAAAAACAGAACAAAAGAAAAATTACCCACAAAATACACAACACTGTTTCTCCACTGTTTTTCATTTTACAGAAGCACTTTCACCCCCAAAAAAAAAAAAAAAAAGTTATTTTCAATGACTACTACTACTATGTCTCACAGCGCCAGTGCTCCGCCGCAGTTCTACTTCGACGAGAAGTGGAAGCTCTCCAAAAAAGAAAGCTCTTCAAGAAGTTGCCGATCTTCCACTTCTTCTTCTTCTTCATCATCGAATTTCATGAAGAACCCACCAAACACAGCCAATCACAGTCGACGCTGCTCTTTCACCAGAAAATGCGCAAGACTCGTTAAAGAACAGAGAGCTAGGTTCTACATCATGAGACGCTGCGTCACCATGCTCATCTGTTGGCGTGATTACAGCGATTCTTGAATAAATAAGAGAGAAACCGAGGTGGGATCTGAAGATTGAGAGAGAAAACTAATCAAAATCGAAACTTTTTCTCTCTCACTCTGTTTTTTTCTCTCTTTCTTTCTTCGAGATCGTTTTTTTGTGGAGTTAAATTTTGGGTAGCGTCCAAGGAAGAAGAAGAAGAAGATGATTATATATATACATGTAAATATAGATTTTAATTTTTGCTTTTATTTTTAGAATTTTTTGGGCTCTGAATCTTCATTCGATGGTGACGAGTTCTTAATTGCACTACTGTTACTTTCATCAATAGAGAGTGAGAAAAAAGTATTAATGATAGAGGATCAAATTTTTTGTTAATTTATTTCTATTTTCATTTTCTGGGTTTTGTTCTTGAAATATGATCAAGTGATTTTTTTTATTTTTTATTTTTTTTTTATTTTTATCTGGAGATCCATTAAATTCAAGTATTCAACCATTGCAGCTGAACTCTGTGTGGATCTGGTGGTACTTGGCTGACAGAGATTAATATTAAAATCAAAATAATTAATTAATTTAGTAATTTAATAATTTACAACATTATTTTACTCAAATTTTGTCTGTTGAATTCAATTATTTTATTAGAAATTATTGAACAACGTGTGTGAGAGAGAGTCTCTTCGGAAAACCCAAGATGCTTGTTTGCTTTTTTATTTTATTTTATTTTAATTTTTTCTAATTTTTTGTGCTCCATTGTTTTTGTACATTAATTAATTAAATTTTCCATTGGGTTCTTGTAATAAAAAGACAATAATAATTAAATGTGAAGATAATATAAATATATATAGTTTTTGTTGGTGTAAACTTCTAATAGAATAGAAATAAAAATTAAAAAGCCACTTGGTTGCCGTCACTTCTACAGTCTTCTACAAATAGGTCTGTAGCTGAAGAAGTAAATTTGGGCACGACTTCCATGGCGAAATTCATTTATGAAATGACCATATTGCCCCTATACTCACCATAATTTTCTTTTGCCTTTGGGATATTTTTTGTGGTTGTGTGTATATATTTTCTTACACCCAAAAAACAATATTTTAACAAAAAGGAAAAGAAGTATTACAAAATATAAGAATGTGTGTAAATTTTATCTTGAACTGTGAGGGTAAATATTTGTGCCACGTCTATCATACTTGATCTATGTATGATTTTATATAATTGGTTAGTTGCAGTCCCTCTTTGAGGGTTTGTGGGTTAGGTTGTTATCTTCCCGGTGGGGGAACTGTAGTTTGGGCTATGTCTCAATGTGTTATCTCGATGATTCCAATTATAGTACCTGTCTGGACAGGTTATCCAGTTGTTGTAACTTGTGGTTACTTCCAATCAAAAAAAAAAAAAAAAAAAAAGGTTTTCGTTTTAATATATTAATCCCTTTAAGAATAAATTTATATGTGTTCGGTTTTTTTTTTTTTTTTTAATGATATAAAGTAAATAAATATACGTAACATTTGACACTATTGGTTCTAAAACTACAAGTTGTCAATCACTACTTTGACCATAATAAGAACCCACTTGACCACTTGAACTCTGACGAGACCGTCGAGACGGGTTTGATTTTATGACATATCTTTCACACTTATATATTTGAGTTTCTGAGATAGAGTCGTATCTATCTCCTCAAAATCCCAATTTTATTAAAATAGCTCGAAGGAAATATATTTTTTTTCTTAAAAAAAAGTCTATATCAAGGGTAGTGTGGAAAATTCAACCAAACATAGGATATTCTTAAGCATGTGATTGAAGTAAAGTTAAATTACTACTAATTAGTAAATAAGATGTACTTGATAAGGGTATTTATGTCCAAATGATAAATTTACAGCTGGGTTTTCCCTGTTGTTGATACTGTGGGGGTGTAGTGTAGTGTAATCATGGATCTGACCATTCGTTAAAAATTGGGAAAAATTGGAATTCTTTGGAAATCAAAAAACAAAAAAAGTTTTCAATACTAAAATAAGTAATTGTAACAGTACCCAAACTTTGTTTTCTATTATAATTGGGAAAATTTCATCAAAAAATATAAAATAAAATTTATAAATGAGATTATGAGAGAGTTGTGGTGTGTGTGTGAGTTTTGGAAATGGCAAAGAAGTGCCTCCAAATCCAATTGCTGACTAGGCATCCACAAGAACTACACATGGCCTCACCAATTTTTAAATATCTTCAACATTTATTATTATTATTATTGTTATTTTTTAGCATAATAATTAATTAACTTGGGTTATCCGTAAGGGACGATTCGAATCCATAATTTTAATAGTATAAACGTGATGGTTGTAACACACGGGATCGACCTCAACTTGTCGTTTTTAATGTTATTATTATTATTTAAAGTTTTGTTGTTTTTATTTGAATTATTAGTTTGTC
Organism: Acer saccharum; assembly: GCA_030490815.1. NCBI lineage: Eukaryota > Viridiplantae > Streptophyta > Magnoliopsida > Sapindales > Sapindaceae > Acer > Acer saccharum. The sequence goes on from CM059878.1 coordinate 711,778, forward strand.
TTCAAATGTATCTTAAAGGTACATTTGAGATCAATTTTTATGAAAAAGTTTCAAATGAAAACCAAATTACATATGCTTATATATATATATTTTAAATACGAATTAAAAATAATTATCTTGAAGCGTGCATGAAGTTAAATTTTGATCTTTCATTAATTTGAATTATTTTTTAAAAGAATGGTGTGACACATTGGTATCATCGATAGATAGCGACTGATATCTATATATTTTTTACAACCTTTTATCCATCACAAGTTACATCAATGTTTAATTAGATAAACGTTTGAATCAATAGAAAATTTTGACTTCTACTATTGTTGATCACATCTAAATATAATCGAGAATCTCCGATTATGATTACCTGTACTGTTTTTAAGTCACGTTTAAGCATCAAATTAAATTCAATGATCACAAGCATGAAACTTTTTTTTGGATTAGAACACCTACTTTTATATCAAGACATTTATCAAATCATTATTTCATGGTTTTATTTTGACCCCCTTTTGTTTTCTTTTTGACTCAAATGACAACTCGCAATTGGATCCCGTTAACGTAGTGTTGTGCCAAATTAATAAATTGTTTTTTTAATTTAATTTATTTTAAAATAAAAATAAAAATCACCCTCTTGCTCATGGTCCTCCGTTGTTGGATTCAAGTCAAAACAAAGAAGCTTTTGCTTTTCCACTACAAATTCTTCTTTTAATGCACTTTATATTATAAGCAATCAAAGAAACCATCAACTCCAAATAAGATTCAAGATTGGAACATTAATGATTGGAATTTAGCTTGGCATGCCAAATGAGGACCCCCAAAAAAATAATACTAATAGACAAAACAAAATTAAATTAAATTAAAAATAATAATTAAATTCCTAGACTTTAGTGTAGATATGGGCCAACCAAGACCCATTTTGGTCCAATAATAAAAAGTTAAAAGAAAAACATGCTCCTCCCAACATTTATATTCTAATCCACTTATCATATGATGATTAAAATCTTAATGGAGACTTTGATGTGTGATCTTGTATGATTATAAATCTTAATTGGATTTGCTTTTTCTTGGCTTTTGTGAGAAGTCATACAACCATACATACAAAAAGGGATTTTGATTTACTTTTAGGATTTTGTATACTCAAAAGATATTGGATATGGTATAAAATTTCCATTTAAATAATATTTGGAATTATATATATATATTTTTTTAAAGAGGTAAAAAAAAAAATTAACCAAAAGGGGAAAAAAAAATAGTTGATAATTTGTTTTTTTCAAAACAATCATGAAATGTTTTGATTGTATCCAAAAGTGTTTTGTAGAAAATCAATTTATTTGTAAACTATTAAAATTGATATTGAGAAAACCCTTTGAAACTGTTTGAAAGTGATACACAACCAAATTCCTCTATGTATAATATAAATTAAACACAATAAAATAACAAAAATTAACACTTTTAACAGTGTAAAAAACACTTACGGAACTTTAAAATTGTACTGTTCATATACTATGATTCACATAGGCGAAGCTAACCAGCTCCAGGTATCTTTGGGGGGGCAATTTGAAAAATTATTGAAATTTTAATAAAAAATATAAATAACAAAAAAAAAAAGAGGATAAAATGTAAACAAACTTTAAGAAAAAAATGTGAGGAAAGGGTTATGACACCTTCACTCATTAACTTGGCTTTGCCATTAGCTATGAATGATCTTATGACACATGTTATTACAGTGACATACTCATAATCTATTTATTTATTATATTTGTCTATTATAATGAACAATCGTATGAGTAATATTAGACGACGAGATGAGGTTGATTCGATGATAATCCCTCACACCTACACTATAATGTTATGGGTCTGAGTCTTCCTCTTCTCCAAAAAACCCTGAATTTATGTAATACTTAATATTAAAAAAAAGTATGAGTAATATTAGAAGATCCTAAGGATGAAATGAAGTTGGTCCTGTTGTATATCTCTTATACTTACACCACAAGTTTACAGATTCGAGTTCTCCCCTCTAAAAAAAAACCCGAATTTATGTAATATTAAAAAAAAAAAAAAAAAAAAGATGATGTAAATGTTTTTTTCCAAATGATTTGATGATACGTGAGGTCATGAGCTGTAACTAGCACGTGAATTATGAGTCAAGGCGATGAAAATATGTTAATTATGTATTCAATAATGCTATTTTATACAATTTTTGTATCCAAATATAGAGCTCAAATGATGTGGTACCACTATAATCCATTCATTTAAATTGTATTAGATTTACATGATTTGAATGAATGGATTATAGTGATATCACATCATTTGGGCTTCAGATTTGGACACTAAATTTGGACAAAGTAGCATTACTCTTATGAATTTGGATAATTTGACATTGGTACACAGTGATTAATATCAATGGACTCAAATGAATTCTCAAATGGAAAGAGAAAGAGAGAGAAGAATTATTGTTCTTCGAGTAACATTGTTAAAATCTCAGTCCAATTGATTGATTGTTGACTGTACAACAAAAGTACTATTAAATCTTTCAAATAATTTAATTCGATTGGGCCAAACAAGCTCTATAGAGTGGTCCAACTCCATTAGTCCATGAATTGATCATCAAATCCAAAAATTTTAAAAAAATTAATGGTCCCTCATTTTCTCACTTATTGACATTATTATAGTAAAAACCAAGAACATCTTTTTATGTGGACCCAACTCTAGCTTTCTTAAAAAGCCCTAAAACCCTCCTTTAATGGGCCCAACCCTACAAGAAACTATCCTCTCCTCCATGAAAGGACAAAAAACGGTCACATTAGCGAACAAGTAATCATGATTCATGAACTATATATATTATGTTTGAATTTTTTTTTTTTTTTTTAAAGAGTTACAAAAATATTTATTTTATTTTACTTAAAATACTTATGAATATTTTTAATAAAGTTAATTAAAGTCATTTTTTTGAAATATTTTTAATTATTTTATTTTATTAAAAATAATTGTTAATATATATATATATATATATATTAAAATTTATAAATAATTTAATCCAATGTTTTATCATTACATTCAATTAAAATCAATACAATCTAATGCAATATACCAAATGAATTCTTTACTCTCATTTAGGTTTTGATTTAGTAGGCAATAATTTGAGGCTAGGTAGTCACTAGAGACCCTCAAATTTGTTTATTTAAGGACCAAACTAAATTTTGTTGATCTGAACTTTTATCTAAATGCATTCGTGGTATGAAATATATATCTAAAAGAAGATTGTTACCTAATTACGAACTCTTATAGTTTTTTTTTTTTTTTTCTTCTCGATTTTAATCATATATGTTTAAAATTATCATTGAGAATAAAAAAAAAAAAAAAAAATCAGATAGGTAAAGGATTCTGATTGATTTTAAGGGTATTGTTATTTATTTTATTAATTTAATTTATTTTGGATAATTTTAATGGGGTCCCAACTTTTAGGATGCAATAATACTACTTTCTATGTGTTGATTTAGGGGTAATTATTGTAGGGTAGGGGACCTCTAAATCCTCTTCTCATTTAAAAGGCATGTCCTTTGTAAAAGTGTGGTCTGTATTTTAGAGGCGTTGCATGTATTTTGACCAAGGGTAGTAGATGTTGGACTTGGACCACATTTTATAAGAATGTACTCTTAAATACTCTGAATAGTGAATACACATTGCAATATTGCATGCACTTGGATATTGTCTAGGGACTCCAAATTTCAAATAGTTCCCATTTGAAAAGGACCCTTTTTGGATCTTTTTTTTTTTTTAGGGCATTTGTTGAGAGAGTTAGGTCAAACTTGTCAATTAATTACATTCAAAGATATAGAGATAGAGAGCTATTAAGTACAATTGGGTTTGGGTGACCTGAAATTTTGAACAGTCTTTTTTTCTCCATGTGATCCCTAAATAGGTGACATGTTTGTAGACTTTATGATTTGTAGATTCTATTCTATATCATAAAAAATAATTTTGGGATATTTTTTAAAATATTGTTAAAATGGTTATTTATATAGCTAATTCTCTGTATATATGTTAATAATTTTGATTGGAAAAATGGAAAATATTTTATACATAAGCATTTAACATGTGTTTATTTAGACTATAAGTAAAATATATATATATATATATACACACAAAAACTCTTTTTTCACATTTTAGTTGAATGAAATAAAAATATATTATGAATCTCTCGAAATGTTTTTTATAAAGCGAAAAAGATTCATTTAGTTGCTACCATAGAGGATTTGTATAATTTCTAACTAGTTATTAACTATATTATAAGTTCGTTAATTTAAAAAGAAATTAAAAACTCGGAAATTCCATATATTGAACGGATAAATTTAGAATAGTAAAGATACTCTTAAAGCTAATTTTGATTTTATCTTGATTATATTTTCCATCAACAAATAGTTGGACAAGAACTTCACATTCGTGATCAAGAGTAAAATCGAGTTTTATTGGATCAAATCGACATGAACCAATAACCGATTAAAGTGAGAACACTCATCAATCCGAACATCATCCCTTATCATAAATTAAGTAAATTTTTTTTTTTTTTTTGGTTTAAACCATCCGGTTTCCGAGTGGGGCGGATCCACCATACGGTGCAATCAGCCCAGACCACACCCTGACTAATCCGGACTCGCACCGGGTCGGCCCACTAAGGGTTAAAGTGCTCCCAATATGTATAGCTCCGTTCACAAGGGGAGTTGAACTCACGACCTTGTTTAAGGGATGAGAATGCCGAACCACTCACACCAACACATGATTGATAAATTAAGTAAATTTAGCGAACGAATGTGCCACCTTATTCTCATTTTTCCGTAACAAAATGACATGTTCCGACTCCAAAATTAGTTATTTTTAAATATACAGAATGGGTAAACTTAGAAAACGGTTGGGGTACATTTAACAACATAAAGAGAATAAAAGACATGCAACGTGGCCCATGTCAATAATTTTATTGGGTTAAAGTCTCACTTTTGGACCAAAGGCTTTTCAATCTATCCACGCAATTACACGCGTCGTAAACGCGCGTCTTCTCATCGCTTAATTTCTCACATATAAAAACACCAGTATAATCTTCAATTCTCGAGTAAAAGAACTCACTAGACGTCTATGGCCACCAAAACCCTCGGCGATCTTTCCCGATTAATCGTCTTCGTCCCCGGTTCAACTCGCCGATCTGATCTCCCCGTATCGCTCCACAATCTACATCCTCGCTCCGATCAGCGTAAGTCACAGCCTTTAATTTTTTAAAAAATTAATTTTTATTTATTAAAGTGAATTGTGAACTCTAGATTATTTCGTGTACTGAAACATGTTCGGTTTGGTTGGGTTTTTTGTTAGCTTATGTTACTAATTGATTCTTATTAGATAAGGGTTTTGTAAAAAAATCAAATTTTTATAGGTGTTGTTTGTTGGTTGGTGGTGTTGAAAATGAAACATTTGAGTGACGATACCTTTTGTTGTTGTCTTGTTTTATAGGTTATTAAGAGGTTTATAGAAGCTATGGGTGATGTAATTGATTTATCTGGTGATGGAGGGGTGTTGAAGACGATTGTACGGCGCCCCAAAGCCGATGCAATTGGTCCTTCTGAGGATCTTCCTCTTGTGGATGGTATGTTTTCGCTGCTCGTTTACTTTTTCGTATTGCTATTGTTAGTCGGATTCGCTTGATATTTGCAGTTTGTATGACTTTGTTTGCTGTGGTAGGAAGTAAATATCGGTTTCAATGGAATTTTGGTGATGTTTTCGATGTTTACTTACCATGTTATGTGGTCGCTGTGTATTATTTTTCATTTGATGGTTATCTCTTTTGGGAAGTCGATGATGGGCTCTGATGATGATATAGGAGAATAGGCTTTTTAGAGTTGAGTAGAGCAATCTGAGAGTAGATATAGTATGTTGATTAGTATTACTCAACCGTTTATTATTTCTTTCTATGCTTATGAATGTATCTCAGAGAAAGGTATTTCCTTTGCTAATACAATTTTTCATTGATCGGTCACGTGTTCTGGTTTTCTAGTTAAACCATTTGCAGAGCTGTCAAAATTTTCAATTTTGGTTTTGGGACAGTATGCTAATTTTCAGTGGTGTATCGTTTTCTAATTAAAGATGGAAGTATTTGAATATACAGAACTTTGCTTGTTGTCACTGCTGTGATGTTTATATCACGACACTCTGACTAATGGTTGAATGATTGTTTTGATTGTTAATTCTGCCGAATCTTCTTATTACATCATCTGGTACTCATTATCGATGCATGATTGTGACGTGTAGCTTTTGTGTTGAACAGTTCATTATGAAGGCACTCTTGCTGAAACTGGTGAGGTTTTCGATACAACCCACGAAGATAACACAGTGTTTTCCTTTGAGGTTGGGAAGGGATCAGTGATTCAGGCCTGGGATATTGCATTGAGAACCATGAAGGTAAAAATTAAGTTCTCTTGTTTTTTATTTTTAATTTCTAATTATTTCTGTGTTTGATTTTTCTAAGTAAAGTTCCAGTCACTTATTCTGTTTAGCTGATTCTACTAGGTTGGGGAGGTCGCAAAAATCACTTGCAAGCCAGAATATGCATATGGAAGTGCAGGATCTCCTCCGGACATCCCACCCAAGTACTGTCATTGCCCGTCATTGAATCTTTTCTTCTAGTCATGCATGCTTTAAACCGATAGCTCTCTGAATACGGATATAAAATATTTAAATCGACACCAAAGAAGTTTATCGTGCAAATAGTTTGGGATCGATCCCTATTTGGCTAGCCCAACCAATAAACCGACAGATTCATTAGACAATAGATGACTCTGAGCATTGTTTATCTGTTTGTGTGGCCAATTATTTATTCGTACTTGGTCACAATTGATCTTTTTCTTCTCATTTATTTCCCAAAGCATGGAGGGAGGATAATCAGGCTAAGTTTATTACATCTATTTGATGCAGTGCAACCCTTATTTTCGAGGTGGAGTTAGTGGCCTGTAAGCCGAGAAAAGGGTCTAGTCTGAGTAGCGTCTCGGAGGAGAGAGCCAGGCTAGAGTAAGTCTATACTCTATACTTATATATATCTTTAGCATAGAAGAAGAATATCATGGCTTACAGACATGACTTTGTTTAAATCAGGGAGTTGAAGAGGCAGAGAGAGCTTGCTGCAGCTGTGAAAGAGGAAGAGAAGAAAAAGAGAGAAGAAGCAAAGGCCGCTGCCGCCGCCCGTATGCAAGCCAAGTTGGATGCAAAGAAAGGCCAAGGGAAAGGAAAAGGCAAAGGAAAATAAGGCAGAGTCATCACATTTCATTTAAAAAATAGAGATTATAAATTTGATGGTTGTATTAGTTGAAAACCATATACTTTATTTACATCTCTGGTAATACTTATTAAAACTCTTGATTGGCTTGTTTTAGCTAGGGGTTACTTGCCCTTGTTTTATTATGCTTCTACTATATTTTATAAAGATTGGCATTTATTTGTTATTCAGGATCCGATGTTTATTTTATTTTATTTTTTATTATTTTAAACTATCTGAATCCAATCCAATGTTATTATAAAAAATAGTTGACATGAAAAAAAGAAAAAAAAAAAAAAAATCAATCGGAAATATTATTATTAATTTATTATTATGTATTATGATGACAAGGTGTTGAGCAATAAGCCAATGATTTGATGCCTAAATCACGACTATGATGATGATGATCAATGGGGTGGTTGTGTGATTCACAGTATACAGATTAGATAAATACAACAATCGATCTATGGTGCCTGTGCAGGTAAAATTATACCATGTATGAAGCATCCATTTCGCCTTGTCTGGTTTCGTTCCAACCAGATCCTGCTCTGAGTTTACACACCGGGCAGGTTCCCTGTTGCCGCAGCCACGGGTCTATGCAAATAGCATGGAACTGCAAAATGAGATGAATTGAACAGTGAGAGTTATGAGTCGAACAAATAATGAGTTCTTGAAATTGAAAAAAGAACATGATAAGACTGAATGGATCCTACAAAATTTGGAGCATTTATTTTCCTAGTGATTTCATTAAAGAAACAACCCGAAGATAAAAGCAGCAGTTGGAAAAGGACAAACCTGATGCAAGCATGGCAAGCTACGAACGATTTCACCAACGTTAACTTGCTCCAAGCAAACAGTACAAGTCAATTCATCGTCAGCCTTCACGCTCCCTACTGAGATCGTATCTAGCTTTTTCTGCTGAAGGCGGTAAAAGATTTGAATAAGATTGTATGCATACTTTGTCATAAGAAAACACAAGAAGAGAACCAGCTTTTCATCTACTAAGTTGCTTTGATGTTGAAATTATTATATATGATCAACAATCCAATTCCAATACTGCAACTATTCCTTATTTCAAACAGCAAAAACTTTGGCTACACCACAAAATCATCCTTTCTCTGTTTACACGTACAGTCATACACAAGTATTTCAAAATTCAAGGTTTGGAATTATAAAGCTCTAACAGTTATAAGACATCAAATAAGATGGATGAAGGCAGCACATAAAAAGAGTCACCCGTCAAAATGAAGGACCACAACAGATTGCAAAACCTATTGAGTTCAGGGCATTACAGTTCTATCTAATGATAATAAAACAGTAAAACACAACAATCAAAAGACACGAATGACATCAACGATAAAGTATACAAGAACAGAACATAATTTTCTGAATAGTTAATACCTCAGCTGTGCCTGAAGATGACGCCTGTTGCACTGAAGAGCTCCCACTGTCAATTAAACCAACTTCTAGTTAATCCTTAACAGTATAAGTTCACAAGAATTTCAAAACATAGAATGAATATTTATTACACTTAATTATGAAACAACAATAAACAAATAACATTAATAAGTTCTATACATCAAGCTTTGAAGTCAGTAATTATGATCTACAACTCATGGGAAAGTTCAGTGATTTCTACACTGCCTTCCCCTTGTTTTTTTTTTTTTTTTTTTTAATCCAACTACTTGACAATATGCATTCAACCATAAAATCAGTTGGCAAATGTTATGCATTCAATAAATTTAACACCTGTGCATGGAACTGCCAATTTATTGCTGCGCTATCATAGCACACACCTATACCAACCGCCAAGAGGACAAAGTTTTTTCAGCAGAAATTTTGTCTCTCTGAGTCATTAAGCCCCCATATTATATTAAATATGGTTTGCTTACCCACATGTTTTTTCCAGCACAGCCAAATTATTACATAGATTATAGAAAATTTCATGAAGTGGCAATCAACGACAACAAGTACAGTCAAACATTCATGTACAGCAATGATACCGATTGAGAAAAATAGTGTTTAAACATTTACAAATGTGTTGAGGATGATGTAGAATAAAAGAAAATGGACAATCATGTCAATGAATTCATCTAAGAAGTAAAAAAGGGTGGATTATTTACTTTAGCCGCTCTAGAGCTAGGAAAGTGCAATTAAAAACAAAATCCAATGCCGGAAAAGTTTTTGATGCAAGGCTTTGTCAACTTAGCTATACTTGATAAATGGAGCAGAGCAATGGAAAGTTCCATGGTTTGCAAAAAAAAAATCAGTGTGTAAGATTTGGAAATCATTCTGTTTAACACAAACAGGAACACAAAGATTCTTGAAATATATATACAAACACATAGAATGACAAACTAATCCTGATAAGTACCTTTGAGAACCAGATCCCTTATATTTATGAACTGGAAGGGCATTTATCTCTTCTTCACTCATTGAAGCAGCTGTCGGGACATTATCAGCATCAAGTGCTCTCAAAGTTTCATAATCTGTGAATGAAAAATACGTTTTGAAAACAACCTTTTTCAAACTAAACAAGTAAAATCAAATGACCAAAAAAACAACAAATAATGAACTAAACCATGCATACTATCTTAAATTGCTAAAATTCACAACTGCAATTTGCTCCTTATCTATTTGTGAAACTTATGCCCATCCCTCAGATACACAATTTTAAATATAAATACCACACCTAAGTCATCAAATTCCCGGTCAAGAAGTGCAAGCTGGAGTCTGAGGCCTTGTAGACGCCCCCTAGTTGCAAATGCTATAGGTGGTGGCATATGCAATCGCAATTCAGTATGACCAAGAAGGCCACTGGCTACAGCAGCATGAGCTTGAGCCTGAGCTTGAAGTTGCTGACAAGTTGCATACATCCTTAGGGTTGTTGCCAACAAAAAGACACCAAGGACCAGCCAGAGCTACATTTAAAAATTTACACTAACACATATTAACTTGTTAATCAAACAATGTACTTCAATACCGTGGACCAGAAAGACTAAAATGATGCATTCGTATAAAAAGTAAAAGGCAAATACCAGAAAATTAGATGACATCTGGTGTGAATTCAATATCATGAATAACAAGAGAACTGTTGCATGAAACAAACTGCACATGAATCAGAATATGCAACTACGAAAATTCACTATACAACAATAAAATCGAACAAACATAAGTACCTGTGACAAGGAAAGCTAGAGAGTTGGAATTAACAGGTCGAGCAGCATGAACACGCTGAAGACAACAGATTCAAAAACACCCAAAATCCATCGACATAAAACTTACAATAACAACAATGCATCTATAAATAAACTCTAAATATTTAAATTCACACAAGAGCAACCTACCACAGTACGCCGCTCCGGAATAAATCCCGGAAAACCACTTTCTAAATCCGCTCTACTACCCCGGAAAACAAAACTCATGGTTGTACAAGTACACAAAAGCTTCACTAAAGTATATATATACAGTTAAGTCAGTCAAAAACTTCTGCGGAGCTTCGAATAATCCCTGGATAATCTGCAAAAAGTTCGAAAACATATGCATACTTACTCAGACCACTGAATTTCAAAGTGAAATTTCAACAATGCAATGCAAAATTTTACAATCTGTAGTCAATTAGAAATTTAGAATCACAGACCACAACCACTTATAACACAACCTTAAACAACAAATATACACACGAAAATCTATATAAATTCAGTAGCACAATCGTGGAAAATACAATCGCAAAAAAATTCTTAAAAGTCGCGAATCGAACGAGTACTATTTGGAAACCAATAAATTGTGATCGGTGACCATGAGTCCATGAATTCCAATTTTCACGTTCAATTTAACATTTAATTGTGTATAAAAAGAAACTCTAACATGTAAAATCAATAATAACAAAAAATTCCAATAATTCGTATTTGATAGATAGATAAGAGAATGGAGAAGGACAAAAAGGTAAAAAAAAAATGACTTACAGATTCACAGATCAAAACAACGACGGCGAATCGATCGACGGAGTTTTGATCTGATTACATAATTGAGGCTGATTGAGTCGGAGGTAGAAGATGACTGAGGACGAGTTGGATCGGAGCGATTTGACTCGGACGCGTTGGTGGTGCTGCGTCTCTCTACCCTCTATGAGTCATCACCAACGCTTTGCTGGTAAAATGTTGTTGACTGCATTTATTATTATTATTATTATTATTATTATTACCTGTTTGTTTTATTAGTTAATGGTTGGTGTATCAGATGAAACGATGTCGCTTTGAGTTGAATTACACTGCTGGGTGCAGTCAAATGAAAAATTATTATATGTAAAACAAAACATTCAAAAATGATGAATATGTTTGAATTTGATTCGAAAATAATTTAATTATTACAATTTATGGTTCGGAAAGACGACATGATTCGAACCCACGTATCATTGGATCACGGGTCAATCAATACAGGCGACAATAGCTTAATCCTGTAAATTTCTAACTCCATTTTCGATTTTATGTAACTTCTTAGGTTTTAAATCGTTTAAATGCTCATAAGTGACATTAATCGACAATAGCTCGAACTTATAAGTTTTCTTCTTTTTCATTAGAATTAAGCCGAAACAAACTTTAAACTAAGCATATCAATTGTTTACAATATTTTCCAAACTCCATTTTCAACGTTTACAATAACTTATTAGTTTTTTGAAATTGTTTAACCAACAATAATCGACATTTGCTAAAACTTGTAGGTTTTATTATTTTTGTTAATTTTTGGATGAAACTTTCTTCTATTTAGATTATAAATCGCTCAAATCATTATTCTAACTCCATTTCCGGCCTTATGTAACTTCTTAATTTTTCGAAATCATTTGACCGTCTCTAACCGACAATAACTCAAACATGTAAGTTTTATGCTTTTTCATTAGATTTAGGCCAAAATGAACTTCAATTTAGTTTATCAATTGTTATGGTAATCTTCGAACTCCATTTCCAACACTTATATAACCTCTTAGCTTTTCGAAATCGTTTAATCGATTGCAACCGACATTTGCTAAAACCTGTAAGTTTTTTTTTTTTTGTTAATTTTTTTATGAAACTCTATTCTATTTTGATTATAAATCTCGTATAGCAATGTTCTAACCTCATTTTTAGCATTATGTAACTTCTTAGGTTTTCGAAATCGTTTAACCTCTCTTAATCGACAAATACATGTGCGGCTCCCACACATATTTATACTTCTCTCAATTGACAAATACATGTGCGGCTCCCACACATTTTTATAAAAATGAGTAACATGGGCCTCAAACTATCACCACTAACGTGATAGAGAAAGTACACAACACAATGAAAGTGTCAATTTAATTAAATTATACCTTATTTATCATTCGACTTACACGTGGCAAATGAGACAATACATCACACAACTAATATTTATTCGTTGATATGAGGTTGGGCCGATGGTAAACCCCTCATACTAGTACCATGTGGTTATGGATTCGAGTCCTCCTCATTCCCTAAGAGCATCTTCAAAAGACCCTTCAAATAAGATATTTCTAAAAATCAAACGAGCCACGTCAGCATATTTGGCTCCAACAGGCTCTTCAAATGAGATTCTTCAAATAAGAATTTTCTTCTCACTCTTCAATATTGAAGAGCAACTTCTCCTTCTTCAATTATTATTATATTATTTTTTATATCACATCATCATTAATATTTAACATCTATAACCTTTATCTTTTTAATTAATATCAATTAATATATAATAAGTTTTAATTTATAAATTTTATCATCATAAAAATTATACCACTAGAAAGATCTCATCTAGATATTTAAAATAAGACTAATATTGAATATTTAATAATAACATATTAATAATATGAAAAGTTATTATTTCTAACTTGAAAAAAATGGAGGGTAATTAGGTTGGTGGGAAGGGAGAGAACTTGAGTGCTTTCATTAAAATAATATAAACCTATTTATAATCGAAGAGTCTTTTGAAAGGGCTCTTCTTTTTTCACTCCTCAAATTGCCATATAGATAAGCAAATAAACATTTGAAGAGTGAAAATAGAAAGTCTTTCGGGATGCTCTAAAAAATCTGAATCCATGTGATAGTGTAATATTAAAAAAATAAAAAATAAAAAATAAAAAATAAAAAATAAACTAATATTTATTCAAAGTACGACACAAATGACACCTCATTTATCAAATTGCCTATCTACCGACTACCATAGTACCATTACTGATTACTCAATTACTCTTCCTCGAAATACGAAACATGCAAGAAAATAAATAAGAAATAGACAAAAGAGAAAGAGAAGAGTGGGGATTTGTAAAAGAAGTTGAAGACAGCTGGTCAAGAGAAGACATAAGAGTTATGTGAGTGGCGTACTGTTCCAAAAGGCAGCCCGCCCATAGGCCATAAGTTATTGTAAAACTAAAAATGCCTATAAATGGGGAGGTCCCTTGACCCTTGCCCGCACTATGTACGTTTAGGCAGCTGTCAATTTTCAGACATAGAGTAATAATAATGTCCACATTACTACTATGCATTCTACATGTGGGGTTCGCAATTGGACTCGAATCCTCTCTTAACCTCAGTAATTATGTTGTAACCAAATCATCTATTGTAACGAGATCATTTAGAGGTTAATAAGAGTAGAGATAATGAGATGATTCAAATCCTTCTCAAAGTACACTTTTATAAGAATTTCTTCGGATGGATGGACAGACTATATGGTGGTGAGAATTTTTATTGATTTGAAAGTGAAAGTATAAAATGTCGTTTTATAAGTGAAAGTCTCGTGGAAAATTAATTCGATTACTAAAAAAAACTTCAAGGGATGGTTTTATTGAAAGCTTGAAAACTATCCAATCAAAGGGGGACAAATGAGTAACATCGAGGTTCGTCCCATTTGAAATTTTCTGTCTCATGAAACACAATTTCTATTATTTAAATTGTATATTTTTAATTTTTTAATATTTTCCGATTTCTCTCGAGTCACATCTAATAATCGGGAATAGAAAAAAAAAAAAATCAAGTTGAACACAAAAAAAATATAAAAAATTCAGAAAATTGAATTAATTAAGTAATCGTAATTAAAGAATTAGGTTTGGTTTCTAACTTTCTCTCATTAGAATTAGGAATTAGGCTTTTATTAAAGAAATAAAATCACTTACGAAAAGTAAGTAAATAAGTAAAAGACAAATAAATATAATCATGATCATATCCAACGGTGCAGATTGACTGACAATAAGTGGGAAACCAACTACTGAACTACATAGATATTGGGCGGCTTTCCAAACTGTCAGGCTGGCAATTACAAAACACAGAAGTCAGAACCACCAAGTAGTCAGGCTCAGGACCACAAAAAAACCTACAGTGTAGTGCAAGTCCATCACACATCATCATGTACAGTGACCAGTCAGCGCTATATTGTCCGTCCATCATCATCTGATTAAAAATTTAGTGGTACCCACTTACATCAAACAATCAATCTAACTACTCACAAATCACTGATTCTCTCTCTGGCCCCAGGCAACAACTACACCTAACTTGTTTCTTCACATGAGATTCCACTGAATCCAGTAACAAAGATATTTATTTACAATATCAGGTACAGTGGGCCCAAGATCTAGATCAAGTTATGATGATCTTTGGGTTTTAAGCCTAGCTTTTGACTGGCTTGATCACACCTCACTTCAGCGAATCCAACCCTTGATCTAACTAGATCAAACTCCATCCACACGTTTTGCTGATGATGATGACCAATCACGAACGCTTCGATGCCTAACAAATCAGAGTTTCCAAATGTGAAGCAATGCACTGAATCCCTCCCTCTTACCATACCGGGTACCCGGTATAAGAGTCTCTGACCCGATACACTCATCTCGGCCCCACTAAACATTAGACTCACTGTAGGCAACACGGGCATACTCGGCCGAGTCGACTCAACCAAATAGCACAAATCCATCGCGCCTTGAAAAACGAAATTCGGGTCGTTTAAGACTCTCAATACGCCTCTTGTTTGTTGAATGAACTCGTTTTTCAAAGCGGTGTAAACCGGACCCAATAAGAAAGTGAATTGGGTGCCCGAATCGACCATGGTTTGACCTGCCCCGGTGTGGTCCGGTACGAAAGCGGATTTTGGTAAATTCAACAGCTTTCTTCCAACTCTTATGCCTTCTAGTTGGACAGTGTATGCGACCCGATCGAAATACGGTAACGGGTCGGTTCTATGGATTAAAGGAGTGTACTTTAACGGTTTGAGCCACGATATACTTGTGTCACCGAGAAGTAAAACGCCAGACGAGTCAAAACCCGATATGCAGTACGAGAATTTATGGAAACCCATCTGGGTGACGAAAGACAACGAACCTCGGTTCATCCCCATCAACCCGGTAGTTTTCGAATCCTCATCGGAGTTTGAGCTGAAACCCGAGTCCATGCAACCGAACATGAACCCGGGTCGTTTCGTGGAGGCGATAGAGATGGTTTCAGTGGAAAGGGTGCCTTCAATGGAGGTTAAGTCAGCGTAGGAGACAGCGACGTGGCAGAGCTTCCCCGGGTCACAGGAAGCGGGTATGTTGAGGTCACTGGTCCTGGTTCTGCATACGGGTGACCCGCATGGGATTTTGGAGTATGAAGAGGAAGTGAGTGGGTTGAAAACAGAGTTGAAGTTGGTGGTTTTCTTGCAGTGAAGCCAGGAGAGTTCGCTGCCGGTGTCGAGAACCATCGTCACCGTCTGCGGCGGCGAACCCACCGAGAGAGACACCGTTAGAGACACGTTGTGGTGGAAAGACAGCTTGTTGGTGGCGGCCGACGACGACGAAACAAAAGGTTTTGGCCGGTACGAAACATGAGGTAAATTTTGAGTTTTGAGTGGAAACATGAGCGTTTGTTTCGCGGGAAAACTGTAAGTTTGATGGGAAATAAAGAGGAGAAAAATCGTGACACGAAGAAGAAGAAAAATGAAGGAGGCCATGGACATGATGAGAGAGTTTTTGTGTATGAACCTTGAATCTTTGAGTGTACGTGTGTGTTGTGTTGTGTAGGGTTGTGTGTGTTTTAATGTCGTGTGTAGTGTCCTGTGAGACCGTGAGAGTCACGGTTGTGACTTGAAGTTGAAGTTGAAGTTGAAGTTGATGTATTTAAAGTGTGGCTTTGGTTTCTTTAAATACTGACTTAGCTGCTGAATAATGACATGCATTTAACTGTGTGGGGGAGTTTTCTCCGGTTTGTAGGAGCAACCCTCTCTTGTGGGAGTTATAGTTCATATGTAACCTCACCCAAATGGATGGTGCAAATAGAATTTCAGGTCATTTTTATAGAGTCTAATTAATCTCACCGGGTTCCAACAGTAGATGTATTTCCAAAAAAAAAAAAAAAAAAATACATCCATTTAATTATTTAAAGTGGCTACGTTACTTCTTTGATTACTTCTTTTGATGGGAATCATATGTCTAGACAAGTATATATTTGATTACTTGTAAAATAGCTTACAAGCATGTGTAGCATAGTATCACGGACTGCAGGTTCAACAACTTATGTGCGAGCATGCGTTCCTCTGGACACGAATGACTCGACGGTTTGAATCGCATGAATGCACCCAGATCAATTTTTGCTACCTGATTAATTTTTCTAATTCAAAATAACAATGGCATCTAATGAATGAGAATCAATTCAATTGATTCACTATTTAATTCCATACGTTTCCCTTCCATTGAATGATATATATAATTCAATTCAAAATAACAATGGCCTTTAATGAATCAGAATCAATTTTGAATTTAAGAATCACTATTTAATTCCATACGTTGTATTTTGAGAGACAAACGTAAAATACCAGTGAAACACAGGCCTCGGTTCTAAATTCTTTTGAATTAGAAATTTATATAGGCTGATCTACGATTTATAGAAATTTTTTTGAAATTGCCCATAACTTTTAGTAATCGAATAAGACAATGAAAATTAAATAGAGGAGAAAAAAATGAAAACGAAAAGGTTGACCAACACTATATACAACTGTTGTAAAAAAGAATGTGCTGTATTGTATTGTATAACAGCAGAGTTATAGTGCTTTGTGTTGTTTAATTTTGACATATGCATCTTTTAGCCATTCTAGCTGTGTTTTCTTGATTCTTCCATCAAATTTTTAAAAAATATTCTTTCTTTTTTTTGAAGTAATTAAAAAAATATATATTCTATTTAAAATAAAAAAAAAATTGACATTAGTGGAATCAGAATATGTAGATAATCAAATTGATTCGAATATATTCTATTGTTTGATTATTTTGCCTTAAATAGTAAGATTATACTTTTAATCAGGAATAAAAATTTAGACGGAATCAGGTTTTATTGGATTTTTTTTTTTTGGGTATCCGTGGATGTCCGAGCCAGCTTGCGTGTACCTCGACTAATCCCACGAGGCTCTGAAGTTAACAGTCGAGTAAACCTCCAGTGGCTCCAAGAGAAACGTGGCTGCCAGAGATCGAACCCAGAACGTCCGAGTTTACGGCTTATCCTAGTAACCTACAGCACCACCCCTTGGGGTTAAGTTTTATTGGAAATTGAATCTTTTTAGGTTAAAGAATTAAGTTTTCCTGATTCGTGTGTGAAGTTCACATAATTTTATTCTTTACTAAACAAATCATCTTTCACTCGTTAGATTCTCAGAGATTGGAAAACAAGATAGCTCGCATTTATGCAAAAATAATATTCATCCGTTTTGTCAAGTTCTATTACTTATAACTGTATATTTGTACCTTATAATTAAAGTAATAATAGTTGTCGAATATCTACCGTCAGATGATCTCGGTAAATTTATCATATCTGAAACACAGAGAACCCGTGTGGGTTTAGGTAATTATTTTAATAATTATGTTTTAATTTTATTGCATGAACCGACAAAACACTTTATAGAAAAAGTTTTGTTTGGAAGGTGCAACTGGGGACAAAAAGCCATTATATTGTGGATATGGAGAAGAAGAACCAGTAACCACCAAAAAAATCCAGGCATGGAAAATGAGAAATCCCTTAATTAAAATATTGACTTTTATTAATAAAAGGATTAATAATAATAATTATTTATTTTTTTAATATACAACAACTGCCAAGACTAGCGAGATTAGGTTCTAATCGCGCAGTCCGGACTGTAGCTCCCACAAGCAGGGAGAGAGCACCCACAATAGGTGGGACAACAACCACCCTTGGGATTAAGGGCCAAGGAGGACAAATAATAATATATATATATGCACACACCGGGCGTTGAACCGTGGTGGTGGAGGCTCCCAAAGGAGGATCCAACCACATTGGCAAGAAACCCAAGTGCAAAAAAAAGGATTAATAATTAATTGAATAGATTAGGTATTATATAGTTGATTTTGACACGTAATTAAATTAAAAGTTAGAAAAACTTTCGGCAAACTCGGGGAACAACCAACTCCAATGTTTTCAATCAACCAAACAATGCACGAATTTTATTATAATTTTAATTTTGTTTTGATTGATAAATGACTGGGTGTCAAACCATTTAACTATTTGAGTATAAATAATTAACACCTAACATAATCTTGTTAATTAAATAATAATTGTTTTTTCATAAATCAGATTATTGATTTTATAAATTCAAGGTTTGAGGGATACCCACAACCTCTCGATGGTATATATGACTATATGAGTGTTATACAGATCGGATCAACATTGAATATCATTTCAAAGTATCATTATTCTTTAATGCAAACGGCTGTATAGTTGTTGAACAATCATTACAAAGTAATTAATGTCTTTACTTTTGTACAAATATTTTGAAGATTGTATTTTCAAACTCACATTTAAGAAAACTAAAACAATAACTCGGGAGTATATATCAGTCTTTGTATTATCAGTTCGAACTGACAAAAGTTATATCAGTTCCTTGAATGTGGACTACTGGATTTAAATACTTTGACTGACAAGTGCATACAACCAAGTTAAAGTATTTAAATCCAGTGGTCCACATGCAAGGAACTGATACAACTTTTGTTTTGTCAGTTCGAACTGCTAATATAATTTTTGTATATATATATATAGTTTTTCTATTATTAGTTCGTTCTGATATAAATTATATCCGGACGAAAAATGTGGATCATTAGATTTACATACTCTGACTTAAAGTATATGCACTTATCAAAACTTCTCCATAATCTATGGTTCACATTCTTCGTCCTGATATATTTTATATAAGGACGAACTAACAGTAGAAAGACTATATATATATATATATATATATATATAATTTTATTTTATTTTTTCAAATTCATTCGAGAAGTGTACATATCCACTTAACCCAAAAAATCATATATCTAAGCTTGTTACGTGAATTGATATATAATACAGATCCACTTTGCTACGTAACGCAATAATTATATTTTAGAAAAATTCAAACTTGAGACCGACGTTATATCAAATATCATTTAATATCAAAATTATTTACGAAAAACTCCATCAAATAAAATAAAAAATCATAAACACATAATAAATTCAATATTCCAAATTTGAAAAGCTCCATTACCTCTCATTATCAATTTCCACATCCAAAATTATGAAACTAAAAGCTTTCATCTTCCACATTAATATGAACACGTTTTCTACAATAAAAGACAGAAAATTAGACAGCAACCTATAACATTGAAAATTACAGATAATTACAATTAGATTCTGATCCATTCAAGCTTGCTTTCATAATTATTGTCGTTTTTGTCTTCAAATCAAACTATTTTTCAGTCCACCCAAGTGTCTATTTATACAGTTCATGAATTGCTATTAATTTATAATGAAGACAAAGACCAGTTGTATATTCACCGCCGTGAATGAAAACTGCAGAGCCCATAGGAAATGGGTTTTCGATGGGACGGATGTATCGCGTTATCCGTGTATTTACGTGCACCCGCCTAGCAAAAATATATAATGTATATCTGTATGTATGCGTAAGTTTTAAATTTAAAATACCATTTAAATATACATAGCATGGGATGCACTTTGTGTTACAAGACAAATCATATTAAGGTACTTGTTAATCATAATAATAAAAATAAAATAAAACCTTACACAATTCTAAAATACTAATAAAATAAAAAAATTTAAATAACGTGACACACGATTTATCCTTATCGTATAAATTGTGGGATTATGTAGTGAATGATATCGTGAAACACTTTTACAGGAAAAATATATTATTTAGAATTCCCTTAGCTAGTTTATATATAATTCTTTCAAGTAAATTCAGTGTGAAATCAATTCCTTTTCAAAAGAAAACAAAAAATCTTTAGAATCACGTACCCTTTTTCGCTTTTTAATTAATTAGTGTTTGAAAATGTGCAACAAAAAAATAAAAATAAAATTAATGTAAACAAAATCTATTTCAAATTAATTTTACACTCCTTTTTTCTTCTATCTTTCACAAAGTTGTTCCATTTTCTCAGCTTTAATTCATATATGATGGATTATTTATTTAAATTACATTGACATAATTTTGATCTCCATAGTCCAATTTGGAATTTTTATTTCACTTAACAGTAACCAATCGCGAAGCAAATAATTATCGAAAAATTTACGCAATTAAATTTCGATCATATAATTTTACAAAACATCATTGATTTTTTTATTTTATTTTTGGAAGTTTCAAAAAAAAAAAAAAAAACAATTTAGAAGTTTCAAATAAGAATAATTAAACATATATGTAAGAAAACAAAAATATTAGTTGGTGTTTCACGATCAAAAGTTTAGTCGGTAGATAGAAAGTAGAAGCCAGAAGGCAGAGGGCATCAACATTCAACAATTCAACATGCAAAGCGTGATGCCATTTTGATTCATCACAATCATAACGCGTTTTCATTCATTCATGTAATCTCACATTTTCGTGTTCAACTTTACACATGTAACCTTCCTTCAATTTCATAGATCCACATCAACTATATATATATATATATATATATATAAGGTTTCTCATCTATAAATCTCCTGATATAAAATTATATACAAACTCATTTTTCATCATTTTGATCAAAATCCAAGGGTTGTTGTGTATTCTTTCTCCTGGCTCACCACTTACACAACTAGGGGCGAAACTAGAAATTCAAGATTGGGGGGCCAGTATACATAAACAAAAAAATTAAGGGACGAAATTGAATAAAAGTTAAAATTTTATAACTATTTTACAATTTTTTAAATATGAACTTTAGACTTTTAGAGATTGTTATAGTATTAATATAAATAAAATCGGTTCGTTCTAAAGAGAGAAAAACAATATATATATATATATATATATATATATATATATATATGGGTGAATTCATAAAGAACCAAAATATTTATTGGTTTATTGTTTTTAGCCATAAATTTATATTTTATTGTATTCATCACTTTTGACCACTTTTGGACAAAATTACCCCTAGATTTTACTTCACCTGACATGCCTTTTGATTCCAAATTACATGCGAGTTGATTTTTCAAATTACATGTTAATTAAATTTTAAATTACATGCCAATCGACTTTCAATTCAGTTTTAAATTATATGTCAATCGACTTTCAACTAAGTTTTAAATTACATGTCAATTGACTTTCAACTTATATGTTAATGATTTTCAAGTTACACACCAATTGATTTCCAAATTTTAAGGTGAGTGAAGTAAAGACAAAATGAATAGCAATTTTGTCTGAGTATAATAAAAGTGAAAATAAAATAAAATAAATAATTGATTACAGATGTCGTATAGAGAGTAGCCGAACAAAGAATCACATTTAATAATAATAATAATAATAAACCCTAATTATTGTTATTAATTTTTTCAAAACTCTATTATTGCACTTTAGTACAAAACACAGTTTAGTCAATCAAGTCTGCCGACGTCAACTTTATCTACGTTGACTTTTGACTTTCACAGCACACAATGACACAAAAGATGGTGATGGTCCTCCACATTTCTTTTCTTTTCTTTTTTACATATTTATAATAGTGTGATTAGTACTAAATCCAATTTAATTAATTCTATATTTCTAACAACCAAAAGAGCCTCCAATTAATTATGTTATCACAAAATTATATGTTGATAATGGACCTTGTGATTTATCCACTTAATATGTTTAAAGAATTAAATTTAGTTATAATCTCTCTCTTTTTATACTAATTTACATTATTGTATTCTTTTGATAAACTCTTTAATTAAAAATTATTATTAAGTTGGCAAGTTTGAACTACCTTCTATCATTCATTTATTTTTAAGACATTTAGAACTTGTGGCGGAAACAAGGAGATGTTAACCTAGTAGCACGCCCATCGCAATTACATCATTAAGGTTGTGAGTTTGGATCGTGTCTTTCTAACCTAAGACTCAAATTAATTGTAATGTTAAACTTGTTGATGTAGCAGACCATTCACTCTCTTGTAGTTAGAGTTGTAATTCGGATCGTGTTTGTTTTGCCAATTAAATCGTAATATGTGAAAGATATATATCTCCCTTATGGTGGGAGTTGCATTATAGACAGTACTTATAACATTTGATCTTGTTAGATTCCGGCATACTCTTTAACCCCGGTCCTAATTGGCATGAGATTAAAAAAAATTGGGTCAGATTTATTTATTAAGAAAAAAAAGAAAGAACTTGTTGATGGAAAACGAACTATAAATCCTTTTCATTACACCATTTTTTATTTTCAACAAATGAATTGACTTGACCCTAATGTCGATATTGAGCCCATTGAAGAAAAGGACAGCCCAAAATGATATTTCTTAATAGCCCAATAACTGGCCCATAACAAAATTGCTTAATAGCCCTACAACTGGCCCAACAGTACTTTTTATAGAAGTTAAGAAATAAACGAACAATTCGTAGCCACTTAATGCTGTGTAGCAAATAAAGTAAATATCGATAATATTATCGAGATATATATAACATTACGGATGTCAACTTTTAAAATGAATTGTCCAAATGTTTGAGCCTATGTGACATTTTTATTTGCTTTTTTATTTTTATTTTTAATATAGTATTGCACTATTATATAAATTTGGAGTTTTTTTTGGGGAAGGGAGAAGACTCGAACCCGCAATCTCATGGTGTAGTTGTGAGGGGTTTACCACTGGATCAACATTAGAGTATCTCCAATGCAAATATGTAATTTTAAGTTTCTAAATAGTGCCACATCAGCATTTCTATTTATTATGGGCCCACTTTTGAAATTTTTTTTAGAGAAATGTATATTTACATCTCCAATGCAATTATCTAAAGTCAAATATACATCTATTTTATGTCAAATCATAATAAAACAATTATTACACTCTCTCTTCTCTTTTATTTTACAATAAAATGATGTTTAATCTTATTGGTAGAAAGAGTTGAAAGCTTTAATCTTATTGGTGGAAAGAGTTAAAAATCCTAGTTAGCATTTCTAGGAGAGTTTCTAGAATTAGAAACCCAACTCCATATTCTCAAACTTTTTTTTTGCCACATCATCTCCATATTCAACTTAGATAATAACATTGGAGAAAGTTTTTTTAACCTTTTTAATATCTATCCTATTGGCATTCCGTTTTTTCCAAATGCATAATAGTATTGGAGATGCTCTTATATCTTTTGTTTCAAGTTTCTGAAAAAAATAAATAAATAAATAAAATTTAAAAAAAAAAAGACCAAAATAAAATTGAGAATTTGGAAAAAAAAAAAAAAAAGAAAATTGGCGTCGCCCGGGTTCGAACCGGAGACCTTCAGTGTGTTAGACTGACGTGATAACCAACTACACCACGACACCATGGTTTCACATGTTTACTAGACTATCAGTTATTGAATTTTAAGTGTTCGTGTTGAATTTCGAAACCTGCTCTTTATGTTTTGTATAATCTGATTCGTTGTCTGAATTATTAAATAAGATAAATGAAAATAATAAAATGGAAATAGAAATCAGAAAGAGTGGTGCTATTGACACACCCTACTGATCTATTTATGCCCCACTTTTTTAATTATTTAGTATTATTCTTTTTCCTTTATCAAAATTACTAAAAGAGACATAAAAAAAATTCTATAAAATAAATCTAATAAAACCCCACACTCCTTAAATATATATATATATATATATATACAGTGGTTCTCTCATAAGAGATCCCTTATTTTAATTTCGGTAAGGACCACCACCATATATATATATATTATTTTAATCCTTTTCTTTAAATATATATTTTTTTCATAACTCTTAAACCCTAAAAATACTTGTACTTTATCCTACTTAAACAATAAATCAAACACTTGGGGTGCATTAGACAGATGAGATATTGATTATTATTTAATTTCATTACTCTTTTAGAATTTGAAAGTGAAATGATGATAACCAAAATAAATACTTGCTCTTTGCTTCTTGTTTCATTTTTTTGTGGGTTGTTTCATTTTTTTTGTTTTGGTTGTTTCGTTTTTTTTTTCTCTCTCTGTGTTTTGTCTTAAGTTGCTCTGTTCTTTGCTCTTTTATTGGGGCTATTTGTTTGTTCTTTGTCTTGTGACTTATTGACCTTTTTTATAAAGCTTGATGTTAAAAAAAAAAAAAAAAAAAAAAAAAAAAAAACACTAAAAAAAAAGAAATAATAACAAAAAAAAAAATTCGTTCATGAGAGGTGAGAGAAAGACGAGACCAGAGATAAAGAGATTTGAGATAGATAGAGATATTAGAGATGGGTTTATTAAGTTTGAAAAACTGAGTAAAAGGGTAGTTTTTGAAATAAATAAAATAAATTAATAAAAACATTTAACTTTATTTAATTAAATCAAAATTTAAACAAGTGGAACATAAATAGATCAGTAGGGGGTGTGCCAATAGCACCACTCAATCAGAAATGGTGGCCACTGTATTTTTTTAATTTTCTTTTTGTTATTTTAGATTTTTAGTTTATCTTTAATTTATTGAGAGTTTTATTTTATGCGATCCTATCTTATGACACTTTTCAGTAAAAAGATCGTTGGATTCCCTAAAACGGGGTCTAACGGTTGAGAGTTAGGAAGGATGGTTCTTGTAATCTTGAAATCGGAGATGGACTCAAATCAACCGTCCAAAAATAATGTCTCAATTTATGTCAAACCAACCAAATTGGGACATGTGTCTACATTTTTTTTTTCAACTTTTTTCATAAATGTAGACACATGTCCTAATTGAACTAGTTAGACACAAATTGGAACACCATTTTTGAACAGCTAATTTGAGTCCATTGGAGATGTTTACAATAGTTTTATAACCAAAAGGACATAGCAGAAATTGTAATTATATAGCAGAAATTTAGTAACCTAAAGTTATTGCCATTAAACAAAACTGTATTCTCTCCATTGCATGTGCAGATAATAATTTCTTCATCCTCACTGACTCTACTGTAGAAAGTCAACTGGGTCAAAAGAAAATTATCCAGTAAATGCAAATAATTGAAGAGAATTTTCAAGATTCTATATTGGACCTAATGGTGTAATAATAAGAAGCTAATCAATCACTAGCTTTGTCTGCATATGAGTGTACGTAGTATCAATACAGGTCAGTTCCAACTGTAAAGTTCCAAAGTATTATCTTACATCACTCTGCATTAATCTGATCAAAATCTAAATCTAAATCAAGAATCATATCATATATAATACAATTGTTTCCATTAATTACTGTAATTAGTCACCTGATCTGATTCCATTAATTAAATCATTATTATTACATTCTATCCTTGCTAATCACACTTTTAACCATCAATTGTTATCTTCTCGTTAAGTTACACATAACCCATAAATCCTACGTAACAACTTAATGATACCTGAGTTTGAAACTCGACCCCCCAGCCCCCACCAAACCCTAAAACCTTGGGGGAAATGAAGCTATGGTTTGAACCCGCCCAACGAAACTGAGTTCGAAACCAGACCCCCCCCACCGAACACTTAAAATCTTTGGGAAAAAGAAAACTATGGTCTTTAAACAATGCAGTTACACATTAGGAGATTCAAACAGCTTAAAGAAACCGGGATCAAAACTGGACCCCCACCCAAACCTACAATCTTTAGGAAAAAGGGAAGTATCCATGAGAGGGTTCGAACTCAAACCTTGTGTACGAACGAGCAAACCAAGGACCTAACTGGTTATGAAAAACAATCCTTTGGTTTGGAACAACTTCAAAC
The DNA here is from genome assembly GCA_030490815.1 of Acer saccharum. Lineage (NCBI taxonomy): Eukaryota > Viridiplantae > Streptophyta > Magnoliopsida > Sapindales > Sapindaceae > Acer > Acer saccharum. The sequence goes on from CM059878.1 coordinate 738,196, forward strand.
CACTCAATAGCAAACCTGTTTAGGTCTAATTTGTTCAATTTTTGGTTCAAACTAAAGCTACCAAGCAAGCAACTAATGGAGGATGCAATTCATGACATTGAATTAACATATTTGTAAATTCCAATTCCAGATGATCAATGAAAGTTTAATCAAAAGAATTCAAGGAAACAACAACTACATCATTTCATACCCTGCTTAAAAACTTATAGATTTCTGGAAAAAGAATGACAAAGATGGAACAAAACTAGCAAGCTAAAACTTCTAACTACAAATTACAAATAATCATAACAATAACAATTAAAACAAAAGCTTTCTCTAATGTTCATTTCAACTTCAATCCATGATAGAAAAACTTGCAAAGTCATTCTCTAGTACCTCTTTTTTCTTTATTTTTCCATTGCAGCTCTGCTGCTTTTTGGTCAAGATATGGAAATCATCTTCCTTGATCCATTCAATCTTCAATTCTTGACAGATTGAGAAACCAGGAATAAAACCCTTTTCTTCAAATTCATGATCTCAATCTCAGTATATACAATGATTGATGATATTGAACAGCAGCATTGTTTTTCGAATTTTTGCATTCTTCACATCACCATCTTCTCCCTCCACCACTGACCTCTGCATCCCAAGCTCTTCTCCTTGAAGAAATATTGAACAACGAAATCGACCTACTATTCCTACTACTCCTCCTCGTAACCCTCGAATCTGAACTAGAGCTTGAACTCGAAGAATTCGATCCACCAAAACACCCAATCAAGCTACGAAAAGCCCTCTCAATCAACCCACCACCTCGCTCCCTCCCTCTACTCCCTCTCGAAGTCCATGAAACCCTCCTAGGCAAACCACCATTGTTGAACCCACCGTCCATCTCCGTGTAAACCACAGGAAGCTCCCTCTCGCTGCCTCTCCTCCCACCCGAAAACCTCCCCACTGCGAACCCACCTCCCGGTAATCTCCATATTGTCAACCCCACCGCCTCTTCCTCGTTCAAAACACCGCCCCCCAAAACCTGCCCATTTTCAGTCTCATTTTCGACATTTTCATTCTCTTCGGAAACATTATTACTATTACTATTACTATTGTTGTTATTAGTATTGTCGGAAGGCAATTCGTGTCTACAAACAGGACATGAATTTCGAAGCGAAAGCCACGGAAGTATACAATCGGAGTGATAGATGTGCTTACAAGGCATCTCTCTAGCTTCGGATCCTAGCTCGAAAGCTTCTTTGCACACAGCGCAGTGAGACTCCATTTCGACGAGACCCGAATCGATGAACACTACTGGCATCGACTCGATCGCTGCTTTCGACGCCGGCGGGTTCTCGAACCCGCCGATTCCGTTCATGTCGATTTGCGACAGCTGCTCTAACAGCCGCTCGAACCCGGATCCGAGTAGAAACTCCGACATACTTCGTGGCAGTGGTCTCAAACCCGACCCTTCACCGTCATCGTAGTACAGCTCGTAACCACCGCCACCGCCACCGGTGTTTTCGATTTCTCCACTCACTGGCCCACGGAGCACGATAACCGGGTTGAACGGAGACCGGTCGCCGCCGGTTCTCCGGCTCCTGCGAAGAACTGGGCCGCCAGAGTTGGCCGGATCTCGACTGGTGCGGTTGCCGGTGGTTCCGTTTCCAATCATGTACATCGCTGCAGCTGGAAATCTCCTCCGTCCGCGGTGTAAGTCGGTTGTGGTGTGGTGGACACCACGTGGTGGGTTCTCGATCTCTTCCACGAACCCTCCGTCGCAATCGGGGCAGGTCACTGAGTCTCGGGTCAAAACCCTAACAAACCGGCTGCATCTGTAACACCAGTACGACGTCGAAGAAACTATTGCAGACATAGATGCAGATCTATAAGAGAAATTTTGTATAAAAAAATGAACAAATTGTTATAAACCCTTTATTGTATACAATCCCAGAAATGATTTTCCATCAAAAAGAAAGAATTTTTGTGGGAAAATTTTGATCTTTTCCGAGAAAAATCTCAGAAGAGAGAGAGAGAGAGAGAGAGAAACGGTGGAGTTTGAAGAAGAGAAAATGAGGGGAGAACGAAAAAAGTTATAATTTTGTTTTTTTAAAGCGAGAGCGTGAAATGTAACTGAGTGAGATACCGCGTCGTCGTTTCTAACTAGCGTATCGCTAACGCTCTGATGTCGTGACACGTGGCGAGTTGCGATTAGAGGATTTCGTAACGGCGTGTTGAAGTCGTCTAAGGTCAAAAGGGACTCGCCGTTAATGTCAGCGAAGTTTGGCTCTTGACCCGCGGCGCGTGCGTTTGACGCGTAGCCTGTTGAAAGGTAAAGGTTAAAATTGGATGGGGAATGGTTAGGGTGTTCGTTGCGTTTTAAAGAATGTTTTACATTAGATGGGGTGTCGGGATTCTATTCGACAACATAAATGTCATGACATGTTGTATGAAATTTTTTATTTTGAAAAATATCGGATCATCTTCGATGCAAACATGCATTTTTAAGTTTTCAAATAATACCACGTCAACAATTATATTCATTATAGGTCCACTTTAGAATTTTTTTTTTAGAGAAATGCAGATGCATGTGTCGATACAAACATCAATATCAAATTTGACACAAAAAAGAATAAAATACTATATTTAGGATTGTGCTCCGATACATAGTTCTATTTAAAATACTATTTTTATTGTTTTATTAATTAAAATTATAAAAGTCAACACTTACCATTTATTCATTCATAGAATAGTTGCAAATGAAATAGATTTTGATTGAAATATCATTAAAGTACATTAAATTTAAATTATTTAAAACATTTAAAAATATATATAATTGTATTTTTGTAATTAAAAAAAGAGCATTTATTGTTGTAACAAATTTGACATAGCATCTGACACTGCATTAGAGTATGGTTTTTGTGCTCAGTGCTAAGTTATAGCATTGGCACAATAACTTAGCACAGAAGTAGAGATACTCTTATAATTGGAATTTTATGCAAAACATGTATAAATTAAAAATCAAATTTATGAATTAATTCCATTTAAGAAAACTATAATATAAATTTAGATTTTACCGGATTCAATTACAACCAATCAACTACGATATTAAGCTTATTTGGATGAAGGAGTAATGTTACATTAGATCGTCTCTAATACAAAAGTGGTTTACATACCAATAATTGTTGATATAGCAACAATGTCAAGAGATTTGCTTCATATGTGACATAAAAATAGACTTGATAGACAATCAACTAAAAATTTGGTCTACAATACTTCTATTTAAAACACATTTAATTTTAATGACATATACAATTTTTTTTCCTTTTATTTCCTTTTATTTTATTTTCTTACCAAAAATAGATGAAAAAATTAATGTCAATTTTAAATATTTGTTGAGTCAACCAAAAAAATAGATGTGCAACAGACCGTCTAAAATAGACAGTCATGTTGACAATGTCTAATTTTTTTTTTACCACGTCAACTTGAGGTTGAATATGCATAGCTACATTAGAGAAAGATTTATTAATAGAATGTATATTAATCCTACGTGGCATCTCTTTTTTCCACAAGTCACTCTTGCATTGGAGATTCTCTCAAGAGACTTGCTTCTTATGTGGCATAAAGATAGACATGATAATCAACTCAAAATGGTCTCCAATGTTTCTATTTAAAACACATTTAATTTTAATGACGTGTAAAATTTTTTCCTTAATTTGTTTTTTATTTCCTTACCAAAAATAGATGAAAATTTAATGTTAATTTTAAATGCTTACTGAGTGTCCGAGTCAACTGAAAAAATACCTGCAAAAATAGATGAAAAATTAATGTTAATTTTAAATACTTGTTGAGTCAACAGAAAAAATAGACGGGCATGTTGACAATGTCTAATATTTGTTTTGCCACATCAGCGTGAGATTGAATATGAACAGCTGCATTGGAGATACATTTTTAAATAGACTATCTATTTATCCCAGATGGTATCTCCTTTTTCACAAACCACTATTGCATTGAAGTTGCTCTTAATCTCATGTATTATGTGTCAAACTGGTGTGTATCAATCACATTAATTATGAGATATTGTATTAATAATATGGTAGCATTGTAACATTACCCTTGGATCAAGAAAGCAAAAGGGTAAACATATCCAATCTTCTTGTGTTCAAAATTTCATTTTTTTTTTTTTTTTTTTTTTAACTCTGACAATAATTTAGGATTTCAGAATGGGGAATATGATTTTAACCTATAACCTTATAGTATAAGTGTGAGGGACATATCACCGAGTTAACATCATCTCGTCTATTTGTGTTCAAATTTAACTATATATATTCACAATGAGAGATATACCACTGAGTTAACTTCATCTCATCTGTTTGTATTCAAATTTGACCATACATATTTAGATCCCGTACGTAATGCTTGATTTCAGCGGTGCTACGAATATTCTAACCCAATTAGGGTCAAATTTCAAATAAAGAAGAATGATTTAATATGTAATTTTATACAAAATGAGTGCTTTGATTTTGAGTGATGCAATTGCTATGAGTGTGTCCGCATATTAGTGAAACATATAAAATTTTTGCAACATATATGATATATGAGGGGAAATCACAACAACCTCGAGTTGTCAACACGCGCGCTTACATGATATTCTGCGCAAAAGTAAAACGTGGCACGCGCTACGAGGACCCAGCCACCCAGGCATGATTTGAAGAGGTGGACCATGTCGTTGTCTGACACGTCATCATCTAATATCTTTCGCACGCTTGATTGTTCCTTTCTGTTTAAGGCCGCGTTTGGCTGTGTTCCCGAAAATCTTATTATGGATTTATTTTTTTATTTTATTTTATTTGTACAAAATTTATGGATTGAAAGTTTATCCATTTGTCTGATAAATAAATAAAAAATAAATTATTTTAAAATTTACAAATTAAATTTGTTGTTTAAAAAAAAAAAAATGCTAAGAAGAATAAAAATATGATACATTTTCAACCATGCTTTCAACAATATCAAAGATGAGATTTTATTATATATTGTTTTACAAATTTGAAAAAAAAGAAAGAAAAGAGTTATACTAATATCTCATATTCGAGTAATCATAATATATATATATAGTCTTTTTACTATCAATTCAACTTGATATAAAAATTAAATTTGTTGTTTAAAAAAAAAATGCTAAGAAAAATAAAAATATGATACATTTTCAGCCGTGCCTTCAACAATATCAAAGATGAGATTTTATTTTATATTGTTTTACAAATTTGAAAAAAAAAAAGGGGGTTATACTAATATCTCATATTTGAGTGATCATAATATATATATATATATATATATATATATATATAGTTTTTCTACTATCAGTTCGTCTTGATATAAAATATATCAGGACGAAGAACGTAGACCATAGATTATGGAAAAGTTTTGACAAGGGCATACACTTTAAGTCAAAGTATGTAAATCTAATGGTTTATTTTATTCGTCCTGATATATTTTATATCGGGACGAATTATCAATAGAAAAATTATATATATATATATATATATATATATATATATATATATATAGTTAACGAGTTATGTTACTTCTAAAAAATAACATATGTAAGTGTGTCAAGTATTTACTGCTTAGTCACCTTAATTTTTGTTCAATTTTATTATAGATTCTACAAGCTTTAAAACTCTCCCTCCTTTGATATTGTAGATTATAATTCGGATTGGATATGACTTTTAATCACTTTTAAATTAGATTTTTGAGAAACTTTTATTGTTTTACTTTTTGGTCAAAATTCATAGGATTTAAACAAATATTTTATATATATTTATTTTTAGGGGTTATATATATAATATTCATTCTATTTATTTATTTAATATTTTTGTTCTCAAAGCTTTGACTACTCGTGGCACCTTTTGGTGCAAGCAAGTTGAAATTTATAGATCAAATAATTAATTAAATTAATTATTATCATTAATGGTGGAATCATTGTTAATTTTATATTTGATACTCTTCAAATGGATAGACAGTGACCTTTTTAAGAGTATTCACATACTTGAGTTGGTCACATTATTCTTAAGAGTCATCATATATATTATTGGCAACAAAAAGTGACACCCATTATATTATAAGTTTCTTGTTGCTTGTATAGATATTATATATTATTTTATTAATTTTTTACTAGATTCTCTTGTTCAAGACAAATCATAAATAGCTTTGAATTAAGTTTAAGAATATTCACATATATATTTTCTTTTTGGTAAATATATTAAATTATTTGGATTTTGGATTAAGTTTATTTGGGGGGTTATTATAAATTCATATAATATTTTATAATTTAAAATCAATTGAGAGTCAAATATATAATTTAGGATTTTGAAATAATATGTATCTTTTTTTGACTCAATACTAAACTTTTGTATGTCTTTTTATAGATATTCATCGGTCGTGATAGTTTATAATTTTTATGTATAGTATTAATAGATTCTTGATTTTATTTTTTTTTCGTCGTAGTTTAATCGTTTGATGATGTGAAAATATAGATAAATTATTTTTTAAATGCTTTCATAATCTATTCTATAATATTGAACTAAAAATAGTGTGTTTTACATTAGAAAATCAATTTCAAGTGTTTTCTAAATTTTTTTGAAGAAACTATTTACAACATACATTTATGGAAAACAATTTTACTAAAAAAAGCGCTTTCTAGAAAAGCTCTTCTCAAGTCCCAAACTCACCCTCACTTATTGACTTATTCTCTAGTCTTCCTTTATTCCCCACCTTATACAACTTGGAATATCTTTACTTCTTTACTCATTTACAAGTTACATCGACTTTCCTCGAACGTGCTTTTTTTTTTTCCCCATCTTTTTAATTTCGTTTTCATTTTTCATTTTTCCCAAATCACGTGCAACTCACGACACCATGCACATTCTGAGAAACTTCCACTGATTTGCTTTGTTGCTACATGTAAAAACTATCACCATTCACCAGTTAATTAAAGACTCTTTTTCTTCAAAGCAATTTCTTTTTAATTTTTTCTTTACAGGGTCTTTTCATGAACTATATATATATTAACTATTACAATAAATTTAGAATAAATTCGGAGATCAAATGAGAACACAAATCGTTTTGTTATGAATATATCGGTATATCTCTGTCGTAACCTTATTCTGTTGAACTTTATATATTCTAATACATATCATATATCTCTATAGCTTCCTTTTATGTCTTTGACCATAATTAATATTAAATTTGCTTGAATAAAAGTTTTTCAATCTTTAAAAAGAAAAAGTTTTTTTTTTTTCTTTTTCATTTAATAGGATTATATACTTTTGTTAAAGCTTGCTTTTATGGGATTGTTTTTTTTTTTTTCCTTTTTTTTTTCTTTATATATCTTTAGCTTCTTTATAAAAGACTAAAAGAGTAAAAGCCAGATGAAATCCTCCTCTTTTTCAGTGGATACAATATGAACTTTATAATTGATATATATATTTTTTCAATTTATGAAATTATATGATATATTACAAATAAGATTTAACTCAAATTCCTTTGAAATTTATTAGCATCTGAATTCGAGTTCTATCTATTTTGTATTAGTGTTTGATTAAAAAAAAAAAATGTATTTTGAAAATAAAAGCACTTCAAATATTTTAGTCAGGAAAAAATGTCCAGTAATGTCAATGCCTTGTAGCCACTACTTTTGTTTGAAGTCATTTTCTTGATAAAAATACTATTTAAATGCATATTGATTGTTTAGTCTACCAATCCAAAGATTAACAACCCATCTAAGTTTGATTTGACTTACATGTTTAATATATGATTTTTCTTTTTTGAAATACGAAACCGAATGAGTTGGAGGTCGGTTTAGTGAGACATGCAAAGATTAAAAATTACATGTGTCGATGTACAATTCGAATATCTATTCCCATAATAGAAAAAATAAAATAAAAAAACTCGATAGATCCCTAATCTTCCATAAAATGTGCTTGCGTTTAATATATGATTTTATTAGATATAGTTTGGAAGGAAACCTCAAAGTAAATGTGTACGTCAGTACGTGGAGAGGTCAATTTTAGGTTAGGCAAATTTTTATAATTAATTAAGTAGTCTTCAAGTATAAATATCTAATTAGTTGATATATATATATGTTGGCTTATTCTTCTATCAGAAAATGATTTTGTCAAAGCTGCTTCACCAAACAAGAAAATGAAAAGATAAAAATAAAAAATAAAAAAGAAATCGGCAGAAGAAACATCAAAAATTCCAATCTGCCCACCAAACCGATGGAAGGAAAAATGTGCACGTAAACAGAATTTTGATAGTTTAATTGCACGTAAACAGTATGGATTTGGGTTTTTGTAATTACATAAAGCAAATTATAATCTATGGTTAATTATAATATTTATTGTTTTAGTTTTTTTTTTCTTTTTTTTTTCTTTTATCATTTTTACATCACAAAAATGAATTATGGCAAATTACTAAAAACTTAAATTAAGAGAGAATTATCAAATTATATTGTTCAAATATATAAATATATATACTCCAACGAGGCAACAATAATTAATTTAAAGTAAATTTGTTGTTGAAATTAGGGATGGTCATTGGGGAAATGGGGATGGATATAGGTCCCCCATCCCCATTTCCCCGTTTTCCCCTGTTTTTTTCAGTTTCCCCATTCCCCCATCTTCCCCGTTTCTCCTGTTTAAGTAAAAATTACATACTTAGTAAAATAGAAAGAATAAAAATATTAAGAATATATATATATATATATATACAGTTTTTCTATTGCCAGTTCGTCATGATATAAAATATATCAGGACGAAGAATATGGACCATTAGATTTACATACTTTGACTCAAAGTGTATACACTTGTCAAAACTTCTTCATAATCAATAGTCCACATTTTTCGTCCAGATATATTTTACATCAGGATATATTTATACAGTCTTTCTACTGTCAGTTCGTCCTGATATAAAATATATCAGGACGAAGAATGTTGATCATAGATATATTATGGAGAAATATTTTATATCATGGCGAATTGACAATAGAAAGATTGTATATATATATATATAAATGTTCAAATCAGTGTGCATTGATATAACTTCATTAGTGCGATAGATGTGGATTATTAGATTTACATATTTTGACTCAAAGTGTACACCTGTCAAAGCTTCTCCATAACCAGTGGTCCACATGCATTGGTATTGATGTAGTTACATCAGTACTCATTGATGTGAACGAGACCGTATATATATATATATATATATAAGGTTTGGGAGAAATGGGGATGGGGGCACCTACACCGATCCCCATTTCAATTTGGGGATAAAAAGCACCCCCCCCCCCCCCCCACCCCCCCCCCCCCCCCCCCACAAGAAAAAAAAAAAAAAAAAAAAAAAATCCTCATTTTTCCCTAAAAAATTCTCTCCAAATGGGGATGGGGGAGTAGGGATTTGGGTCCCCGAGGATAAATGGCCATCCCTAGTTGGAATAATAAAAAAAATTGAACCTTTTTTTAAAATAAATAAACTGTGTATTTGGATTAAGTGATTATAATATATTATTAGAGCTAAGAGGTTCAAGTTCCTTCTTTTTTTTCGACCCTTACATAATAACTTGAATTTTTGAGTTAAGTGGCAGCTCATATATAGAAACAATAAATATTAATTGATATATTATGTATCGGTGTCTCACAATCATTGATTAACGGAATTTTAATGTATATATTTTACGAATGATTAATTATTGCATTCAAAATTAATCATGATTTTGTTTAAACTTGGGTTGAATAATTATTATAGTTAATAATAATTAATCTTAATTTTTTTTTTTTTGAAGGAATAATAAATTTTATTAGAGTTGTTAAAAAAAACTAAACAAAAATCCATGTTATTATTGTACAATGTTGATCATTGCCCCCAAAAAGAAGGCAAAATGCCTTAATAACAGCAAAACAGGCTAATGGGATTCTTCTTGTCTAACTATTTCAATCCAATAATTTAATACAAATAAATTAATGGGACCTATTTAATTCTGAGCATGCAAAAATATAATTATTGAATGACCAATAAATAAATAATTTTGTTTGAAAGGAGCCAGCTCAGCTGACTCATGGCCACGGATGGTGACCATTGATTTTTTATTTTTTTTTTAAATTATTACAAATTTAGGAATTTGAAATAGAGACATAATTCAAATTCATAATCTCATTTACATGGTGAAATTTGACACTGAATGGATCAAAACATCTACTTTCACAATCCGAAAATCTACTCTCACATGCCACAATCGAGAGACATCCACTCCTCATTAGCTAATTTGTAATTATCTACTCAATTTATCAATCTAAAAGTGGATGAATATTCTTAATTATCCGAAAATAGACTATTCAACGTTAATCTATGGAGGCCGGATAAACAACCTCACCGGTCACATTAAAACACTATGGGTGCGTTTGGTACGCGGGACAGGACAAGACAACATAGGACAATTTGTTCTTGTTCAACGTTTGGCGCGTCCTTAGCATGGGATATGACGGGATAAGGTGAGACAAAAATCACAAAAAATTGTCCCATCCAAGACCCTAGGACAACTTGTCCAAGACCCTAGGACAGCTTGTCCCATGACATGTTGTCATAGGGTGTTGAGTGGGACAATTTGTAATTATCTACTCAATTTATCAATCTAAAAGTGGACGAATATTCTTAATTATCCGAAAATAGACTATTCAACATTAACCTATGGAGGCCGGATAAACAACACACGTTATAGTATGTCAAAGTTTAAAAGGATAATTATAGAAACTTTAGTAAAAAAAAAAAAATTTAAAAAAAAAAAAAATATATTAACTAACTTAATTGATAAAATTTATGATATACTAAAAGATTTTTAAAATGAATCCCACTCATATAAAAGACTTGAAGGGGATGATTTGATTTACAATTATTGTGGTAACACATTATATATGCAGATTGTAGTGATTAATTACATATATATATATATATATATATATATATATATATAGTAATGCTAGACGTCCCAATTTTTTTTCCCAAATTCTATCTCAAATGATGTGGCACGTGAGGTGTCGTCATCATCTTATTAATTATGAGATTATGTGGTGACTTATGTGATATTGACACCTCACGTGCCACATCATTTGGGAAAAAAAAATTGGGACGTCTAGCATTTACTCATATATATATATATATATATATCAGTTTTTCTCTTTTTATTACGAATTGATTTTTTTTATATAAGTTCCACAACTATCGACCATTAGATTCACAAATTTTAGTTTAGTCAAAATCTTCTTAAACTTGATCAATAATTCATAAGTCTCATTATAATATTAAAAGTTCAGTTCGATCCTGAAGAGAGAAAAACTGTATTATTGTTAATTTAATTCCCAGATTTATTGAATAGATAAAAAAAGGTTAAACTATATAAGGAGGAGATTAAATTTGATAGGTGGCCAAATTACATTTCGATTCCATATAATATGATATGTTGTGAATATATAGAGTTTATTATTATTATTTAAAAAGAAAAAACCTTTTTCTTAAAGAAAAAACCTTTTTCTTTAAAAAAAAAAAAAAAAAAAAAAAAACTCCTCTTTAGAAATAGGATTTAGATCCCTTACTCATCTAATTTATGCTTAACTTTCAATAATCTATTAACACGTGATAGACAAGCAAAATAGGACTGAGATCCCCTACTCATCTAATTTATACTCAGCTTTCAATAATTTGCTGACACGTGGTATACAGGCAAAACAAGGGCTAAGATCGGTTTTCTTTATTTTTTTTTTCTCTCTCTTTCCACTGATTGCTTATTTTTCTTTATTTTTTTCTCCCACTTTCTACTGATTGCTCTGATCAGTTCTCTGTATTCTTCTCTCTCTTTCTCCTGACTTCTTTCCCTCTTCTCACTTTACAACCTTTACAATCCCTAACTCCGATCACAATCCCTTGCTTTGGTGACGATTGAATTAGGATACCAATCTAATAATTTTCCCCCTCTTCTCACCTTACAACGTTTACAATCCCTCTCTCTGGTGACGATTGAATTAGGACACCAATCCTATGTTTGCCTGATTGGAGGGCTCTTGTAGTTTTGACTTTTGTTGGTTTTTGTTTTGGCTGGCTTTGTTTGGCTTCTTCCCTTTGTTTATGTGTAATAAAGTAGTGCAGTTCAAAAAAAAAATAATTATTGTTCGTCGATTCTAGGTTTTGTGATATGGGTTTCACCAATAAATTGCAGGTGGCTGGGTTTTGTGGCTTGAGTTTCATCAACCAATTGGAGATTATGAGTCTTATGGAGAAAGAGATGAGTAGAGCTTGATGGTGATTGATTTTGCTTTCCACAAGTTTTCCTTTGATGAAGTGTAGATCTGGTCATTGAATAACAAATTAATTTCTTTTTTAGAGAAAAATATAGATTCATTAAATGAGTCTAAGATAAAACCAAATACTACTGAGAGAAAGAAGTTTTTTTTCAACTAACGCTAAGAGAAGAAGTTAAAAATAGTGAGAACAACAATTTAAAAAAAAAAAAAAAAATCTAAAACCAGTTTTTTAGATGTAGCCTTGATTGATTTTGGCAGGGCACATTTCAGTTTTTAGACTTAGAAATAACGTGTAATAAACACCAAAACAAGAAGCATTGGAAATGCAAGAGAGAATTTTATTATTTGAGAAAATGAAATCCTAGAACCATAGAGCTTGAACAAAGATGATAAAAGAAAGAGAGAAAGAGGGAAAATGAATAAGTTATAAATAGTTAGAGATTATAGGATCGTAGGATTGTAAACGTGTTAGTTAAGTGAGAAGAGTCAAAGAAAAAAAAAAAAGTAACCAATCAGTAGAAAATGGGAGAAAAAAAATAAAGAAAAATAAGCAATCAGTGGAAAGAGAGAGAAAAAAATAAAGAAAACCGATCTCAGCCCTTATTTTGCTGGATTAAGATCCCCTATTCATCTCATTTGTACTCATCTTTTACAGATCCATGTACATGTGGCAACCAAACAAATAAATGGACATGATTAAATTTCTATATATAATTTTCATCTCTCTCCTCCAGACGACAACGTTTACATCAGACTCCAGCACTCCACTTTCACTTACCCTCTCTCACCTCCAAATGGCTTATGAGTTTTTTTTTTTTTTTCTCTCATTTTCATTGACTCCACCCTTTCTCTCCTCCAACATGGAGCAGAACACCATCTACCATTTCTACAAATTTACCAGAAAAAACCATTGAAAACCAAATTTGCCATTTTTATCACTCTCAAGCTCTCCCATTCATTCAAATATCTACAATTTGTTTTTCATCTTTTTTATGGCTTTAACAGCTCGGTACTAGCAACCCATATCATCATTCTTCTATACAACTCCATTCTTAGCAATACAGACACAATCACACAAACTTCTATGATTCACTGATTAGCGGAGCGATCTCCTCCATGTCTCGACTGACTGATTTTTAAAAAAAAAAAAATTAAAGAATTGAGTTTTAGTTGGTCTTGGACTCTGGCTCCATCTTCAAACCTTTTGGAGTTTGACTTGGTGATATGGTTTGGGTTATATGAGAATTGGTGCAAATATTTTGCAGATATCAGAATTACTCATTTATAGTCATTTCCAGATGGGATTTTTGTTTATATTATTCATCAAAATCATCTTCGATTTGCTTGGTTTCCAGATGATGTTGAATCTGGATTTGGGTTTGCCTTGGATTTGATTTTGGCTTGATGATGATGAATCTGGATTTTGGTTTGATGATAATGAATCTGGATGATGATGGTTTGTCTTGGGTTTGATTTTGAATGATGATGATTGATTTGATTTGATGATGATGAATCTAATCTTGTGAAGAACCCAGATTTTAAAGCCTGATATTAAATAGCTTAGACCATTGTTGCTCACAATCTTTCTTTCGGATTCTTTGAAAAAATAATTAAAAGATTACTGTTTTTTTTTTTTAATTTTTTTATCTTCTTCAGATGGTTGGGATTTGGAGATAACTAAAGCAAAACGAAGACAATGATTTTGTAGAAAAATGATTTTTGAACTAGTAGTTCCTGTTTTCTGGAACGTCGTCGTTTTTATGTGGCAGAGAATAAAAAGTGGAGCAAATTAATCATAACCATTTATTTGTTTGAGTGCCATGTGTCAATAGATGTTTAAAAGGTGAGTATAAATAAGATGGGCAGGGAATCTTGATCCATTTTGTTAACCAAATCTGATAACTAACATCAACGGTAGTAACTGAATAATATCACTCATTCTTTATTCCACAATTATATAAAATAATAATTCAAAAAATACAACAACAAAAAAAAAAAAGAAAAAAAAAGAAAGATAAAATAAAACAAAGAATACACAAATTCCATCTGTTTACAAAACTAAACTGAACAACAAAATAAATTAACCACGAAATTAAATTCACAAAAGGAAAGAAAATTTTTTATTTCCCTTTATCATTTGTCAATGAAAAAAAGGCTTAATCGTGCTCACCGCCTTCTTATATTGATCAACAAATGAAGTATACGACACCGTTCCATCGTTTCCAGCCAGCACTCTGTACTTGTCCTTCCTCGTGAAGTTTGTGCACTCAAACCCTAATGTGGCGGCCAAGATTCTCTGCACGTAATTTGCCACATCGTGCGGGCTCTTACCGGACGAACATGTCGCCTCCACTGGAAGTTGGTTCAGGAATGTTACCTCGTAGACGGGTCTAGGGTTCATGAAGAAGAATATCGGGTCCAAACCCTTCCAGCCTCGAGCAGTCGTAGCATGGAAAAACCCTACCCGATAATTCATCGCCACGGGCACTATCTGGTCTGTTAACTCCGCAAAGAGAGCGCTGAACCGAAGTAGAAACGGTTCTCTGCAAGTTGTCCCTTCGGGGCATGCCACTAGGTCACCTTTGGATAGTTGTCTCTTGATCTTCTCAGCGTCCACGTGGCGGATTCTTGTTAATCGGACGGTGGGGATTGGTGATAGGATTTCTGATAATTTTGAGATGGAATATGTAACGGCTGGGATTTGACGTCTTAGTACGGTTGATAACACCACCGGGTCCATAAGGGTTCGGTGGGTGCAAACGAAGAGGACTCCGCCATGGCTGCCAGAGACTGGTGGCAATGGTGGTTTGCCTTTGACGATGATTTTACCTCCGAAAAGGCGGGACACGTGGGGAATAGCCCACATGGGTAGAATTAGGCCGATGATTATACGAATTATGGCTAGTAATATACCTAGTGGTATCCATAGGATGATTAGGAGAGCGGTGGAGGGAGTCGGGCGCTTCACGAGGCGGCCATCATGGAATATCACCGGGAGTGGGCGGAGGAGCTGGTGGTGGTCGTCGTTTTGGGCGGTGATGAATGGTGGGTGCATTTGTTCCTGTTCACAGTAATTCATTATTTATGGAATGATTAGTAGTGCTTAACGAGTTAACGTGACTCGTGAGTGTATAATTTTTACTAAAAGTGGAAATTATTAGCAACTATTTTCCTTTTTTATTAATTATCATAAAAATTAAATCTTAATTAAGAGCAAATACTTATAATTAATAATTAAAATACGAATCTAATAAAGTGATTTTTAAACACAAATTCTTTACTATATAGATAAAGTCAATGGTAATTCTCACATGTCATATATCTTCACAGTTATAGATTCATAATGAATTTTAAAATCAAACAAATTCATATACTAAAGATATAAGATACTAAACACACGAAGATCGGAAGATATCCCATTTGATATGGGTATAAAATGAAAAAATAAATTACATTTTACTATCAATTAAAATTCCAAATGAAAAAAAAAGTGTAGGATCCCAAAACTGATTGATAAGTACGGATTAAACTTTTTTTTTTTTTTTTTTTTTTTTCCCATTTCAACAAAGTTAAGAAATCACTGACCTTGCATAGTGACAAGAAAGAAGAGCCAGCTGAAGCAACTCTGCCCAACCCTAAGGTAGGCTTTTCATCAACAAAGAACTTGGAGACCCTACTAGAAATGGAAGAACTGTCTTCCTTTACGAATCCGGAGGCGAAACCGAACCGATTCACCCAAAGTTCACTTCCAATGACTTCATCAGCTCTCAAGTGCTCCTTCACAAACCTCTCCACCATAACCCTAGGCATTTTAGTCACCACAACTCTCCTATCATGGTGCAAACTGAACACCTTCCATGCCTCCATGTCAATGTCATCCATGCAAAACTTAGGCAACACGGCCCTGGCCACAGATTCAATCTCCGACAAGGGAACACCGGCGGTGGAAACGAAAACCATCAGCTTAAGCCCGACATCCCCAAACCCTAATACATCCAGCAAGCGAATCACCGGCCAGAGCAACAACAGCAACGTGAACCGGATAAGACCGGAGGCCTCAAATGCCACCAGCATGAAGTAGGAAAATGGGTCCGGGTCCTTCAAAAGAGTCCCTTCAAGCTCCGAAACAACCGATGAAGAGGAAGACGAAGACGGAAACTCCATTAGGGTTTTTATGTTTTCTTTTGTGTGTGTGTGTTTATGTAATATTTCTGTGTACGAAAATGTTTTCGAGTTCTTTGCCTGTTGTGTAAATGAGAACAGGTTTTATGGTTATAAGGGTATGCAGTTACGGTTTGGATTGACTGGTTCTCTCCTGCAAGAATGAGGCTGTTTATCAGTTTACAACTACCCTTTATACATTAATTATTAATATAATTTTTATTTTCAATTTTTTTGTCTCTCTCTCTCTCTCTCTAGATTCCATGTTTGTACGTGTTTCTGTAGGTGGATATATCTGCAAAGAAAAAAACTATTATACGCCACGTTAAGCATACAAAAAGATATATTGATTACTTAACCCCCAACAACTTTTTCTACTAGGCCTTCAAAAAAAGAAAAAAAAAAAAAAAAATTCTACTTTGTATATATACTTGTATATATCTAAATTAACTTTATAAAATGGTCCAAGTGTCTGACTCAGCTGGTTTAATTAGGTCACTGACTTGGATAATTTGAGTCGTATTTGATGTTTCAAATTTTATTTATATGTATCTAGAAAATTTGTTTGACCAGTGTGTTACCTCCACGTTGTTAATTTCAAGAGAATCAAGTTTGTGAGTTTCTTTGCCAATGGCGATTTTTGTTGTCTCTATGGTTTCTTTCAAGTTTCAACATCTTTGTTGGTCGAGAGAACTGTCTCGGCTGTTGTGGTACTGACACTTGTTTGGCTCTAATTGTACGTGTTTTCATTATCTAATTAGGACATGTACGCATCTCATGTAAAGATGTTTTTTTTCCTTTTTTAATTATCACAATTGATTCAAAGTTTTAAGAAGGTGACATAACTTTAATTATCTTATTCAATAGTGCATGTGTGAATGATATACGATACCACTATATATATATATATATATATATAAATGTTTAAGTTAGTGCGTACTTATGTAAATATATAAGGACATTGAATGTGAACCACTCATTTTCCATACTTTGACTTAGTGTGTATGTACTTGTTAAAAATTCTCCATAATGAGTGGCTCGCATCCAATGTCCTTATATATTTACATCAGTGCATGATGATCTGAACGGGACCGTATATATATACAATCTTTCTATTGTCAGTTCGTCCTGACAATAAATATATCAGGATAAAGAATGTGGATCACAGATTATGGAGAAGTTTTGACAAGTGCATATATTTTGAGTCAAAGTATGTAAATTTAGTGGTCTACATTCTTCGTCCTGATATATTTATTGTCAGAACGAACTGATAATAGAAAATCTTTATATATATACCATATTCATTATTTTAAAGTATCAACTTATAGATCGTCAATGTGGCTTGGTGGTATAGGGTGCTCATTCAATCCGATGTCCGGTTTAAGTTTTTAATTTATGAGAAAATAAATATATATGGTTTCATTAAATTTTTAGATTCTTTATTTGTGCTGTAAAATGGATAATGATTAGTAATCGATTTTTTTTTTTTTCAAAAAAGAAAGGAAAAAAAAAAATCTGACACCAAACTCCGGATTAGGGTCTACATGCATAGTTTGCATATCTACTCTCACGAGTGATATCAGGAAGAAAACTCTAATTTTTGTAAAATCCACATGGTTGGACTCAAACCCCCACCATCACCCGTTCACCACCACCCATAACGTGGAAGGGAAGTGCAAATATTACACCGGCTAAGAGGATAGATTTATAGTGATCATGAATCGGATAATATCGTCGAGTATTGTTATGTTACGATAAAAAAAAAATGTTTTTCTAGTGTAAGAATTCATTCATGTGAAAAGGTAATGTCCCTATCAGATGTTTATTAAACAAAAACTTCAACAACTAAGCTAGCTAGATGTTAATTAAATGATTAATTAATTTAATTTTTTAGTTTATTTGTCATTATCAGCTCGCAGTTTATTGATTTTAGTGCTTGCGTGGACTGCTGGAGAGGGCCGGCCAGTTTTTATGAGAGAAAAACTTTAGAATAATCAACTGTAGAATTATCAGATGTTGAAATCACCGTTTGATAGGATAAGATGATGTTGGTTCGATGGTAAAGCCCCTCACACCCACATCACGAGATTGTGGGTTCGAGTTTCTCATCTCATCTATAAAACCCTGAATTATTGTAATATTTCAAAAACAAAAATCACCATTTGATCCAATATTGGTTTGTGATTTTAAAACAATTTTCCAGATTTGGGATTTAAAACGGAATTTTCGAATTTAGATACTGTAATAATCTGGTTTTTATTTGAATAGGCTTAAAGTGTACCAGTACTATTAAATAATAACGAAAATGAAATAAATTTTAACCCTCAAAATATGAGAATACTTTTGCTCACCACCCTTCAAGGGAGGTAACCATTACCCCACTTTTAAATGGATGACACGTGTCCATAGAGGGATAAATTTTTAGACAATTTTACCCCTCCATATACACATGTCATGTGTTTGGGAGGGGGGTAATGCTTACCCCCTTGGAAGGGGGTAAGCAAAAATGGACTCTCAAAATACTGTAATAATCTGTGAAGCACAAAGTTGGTTTGTCCAATACATTAATTTGTTGATGAAAAGGTCATGAATACAACGATATTTCATTTATTTTAGGCTTTTAATTTTTTAACTCAAGATAGTCTCTACAAGTCACTTAACAAAAAAGCATATTTTGTACAATCTTTTTCCATGTTCATCTCTGCAACACAAAATGGCTTATGCAATATTTTACTACTTCATTATTGCAGCCCAAAAAATTCCAAGTACCAATTACACTACAAGAAAGCTGCAAAATTCTGTTGTCATCATTTTATTGTGTGAAACTTGCAACTTGCAAGAATCCTTCAAAGTTGGTTAGAAAAAAATTACTTGGTCTTCAATCTTGATGATCACTTCTCTGTAGATTGTTCACGGTTGCTCAACCTCTTTTTTGATCACCAGTTCACCACCTTCAAGTTAAAGTATTCCACAATATATATATATATATATATGCTTTGTCAGGTTTTTCATGGGGTTTATTTATTTATTTTTTCTCTAGGTTAGGTAAAGTTTGGTTTGAATACAGGAATACCTTTAGAAAGCATTTTTCTAGAGAATTACGTACGTGAAAATATTCAATGAGATGAGTATACCAGATGTACTAACGAAGCGAAAGAGAAGTAAGTCGAATAATGACTATTCGGATCCTTACTTAATAAAAAAAACAGTAATGCTACACATCCTACTTAAAATCCCACCATTTTCATCCCACTATATGTGAAATGTGAGGTGTCAAATTGTGAATGGATACATGGGGTAGGTGTCATTAATGTGTATCCACTCACAATTTAACACCTCACATACCACATGTAGTGGGATGAACAAGATGGGATTTTAGGTGGGATGTTTAGCATTATTGATAATATAAACAAAAAATAACATTAATTTCACTGGATTCAAGATTCTTAAATTGACTAAAATACGAAAATCTCAAAAATTACCCACAAATGTAAATTTGAGTTATTGCCAAAATTTACACTAAAAGTTTTGGGAACCGAAAACCTAAGGTGCTGTTTGGAACCATTTTAAAAAATGGTTTACCGTTTTTAAAAATAAAAAACAACTTAATGTTGTTTGTTTACACGTTTTACAAAATTATTTTTTAAAACAAAAAACAACTTTTTGAAATGAATAACTGAAAAGTTAAAAACAACTTTCTGTTGTTTTTCACCATTTTCAAAAACGTCATTTCCAAACAAATCAACTTTTCCCTTAAAACAGCTGCTTCACTCATTATAAAAACAACAACAAAAAACTTTTACATCGTTTTCCGTTTAAAAAAACTATTTTTCAAAAACACTACCAAACACATTACATTTTTTAAACAATAATGCTAAACATCCCACCTAAAATCCCACTTTTTTCATCCCACTACATGTGGCATGTGAGGTGTTAAATTATGAGTGGATACACATTAATGACACCCACCTCATGTATCCACTCACAATTTGACACCTCACATGCCACATGTAGTGGGATGAAAAAAGTGGGATATTAGATGAGATGTGTAGCATTACTGTTTTTTAAATCATGATTTTCATTTTTTAAAAAAGTTTTCAAAAGCACAATTTTAAAAACGATACCAAACATGCCCTAATGGTCCTAATTAAAAATTAATTAATTAATTAATTAAAAAAAAAAAGCTGAAAAAAAGGTACAGAGGTCAAAACTCAAAACGGCTAAATGTGGAAAAACCATTATGCATTATACAGTAAACTCCTGATAACTTTTGTAGGGCTCATCAATGCGGTTCTAACGATATTTATGGGTCCAAATGGGAGTATCCTACATATTGCACTATGTCTATTATTGGGAAAATTCTTTTTTGAAAATGATATATGTTAAATTATTATTATTATTATTATTATTTTTAAATCACAATTAAATTAATTTGTATGGATATGTATTTATTGGAGACTTATCTTTCATGGACAGTCTGGAGGCAATTAATATAAATTTAACTACATAAGGAGAAACCACATTCTGTTAACTGTTTTGCTTGCTAATATGAAGTTTGTACAGTCAAATCTCAATCTATTGATTATATACAGTATTCCACAATATGATACATGAGATGATTTCTTATAGAGTAATGCTACATTGTCCAAATTTGGTACCAAAATCTGGTGCCCAAATGATGTGGCAATATATATTGTAGACCATTCATTTAAATTGTATTAGATTTGCATGATTTAAATAAATGGTTTACATTGTTGCCACATCATTTGGGTACCAAATTTGGGCAATGTAGCATTACTCTTTCTTATATTATTACACATAATGAAATATTGTTGAATTTATAGATCATCCATCAAGTTAAGATTTAAGAACATACTAGGAAAGTAAGGATCCGTTGTCTTGGTGATTGAAGATTTGGAGTCTTCAAAATATAGATCTAGTGCACGTCACCTCTTAGCAGAATTGGTAGTGCATCTCCCTTCCACATAAATGGTGAGGTTCAAATCCCACCATGCATATTTTCAAGTATGTGTGAGGAGTTTTCTTCCCGAACCGTTATGAGAGTAGATATCCGGACCGCACATGTATTGTTTGATCTTAGCATGTCTCAGCAGTCATATTGTAATAGTTTCTTGTAATACTTCAAAAATAAAAATAAATAAATAAATAAAGATCCAGCACTAGAGTACCTAGCTTGCCCTTAAGCCCGATTAACTTTATAATTTACCGCTCGACCTGCCCATTTGATGCCTTTAACCTTTGCTTATATAATCGTAAAGCGTGAGTTAACTTCTTCCCTGTAATGAGAGTAGTAGATACCTCCTTATCACATGATTTAATATCTTGGGGAGTAGCTATCTGAGTTAGGGATAAAGTGCTTGATCACGGTAAGTTCTAGTAAAACCTTAAACCCGTTTAGTGTCAATTTTTTTGTTTAGTAAAAAAAAAAAAAAAAAAAAAAAAAAAAACCAGGAATATTCAGGATTTAGCCCAACTTTTGAGAACAAAATTTCACTACAAGGACAATGGGCCTTTAAGTGAGCCCATATAAGGGTTGTAATTGCATCAATCAATAAATGAAGCCCAACAGAAGATTTAAACCCAAAAGAAGACACAACAAAAAGGAACACGATTTTTTGTTCTAACTCACCCAAATCTACGTTTTAGTTCACTCAATAATGTATACAAGCCTTGAACGAAGAATTACGTAGACCTCTCACACCCGCATCAATAAGATCATAGATTCGAGTCATGATTCCTCGTTATGTTAGTAAGTTTGTAACATTTCAGTCATCAGTGGCTGAAAATGAAATCGTTTTATCGAAAACTTGGTTTGAATAGTTTATAGTATCGTTATTGCCTATTAGAATTCATTATAGATTTTTTGATAAGAGTCTTGGAAAAGTTGGACCATCTAATCATAGGTATCGAGCTCTGATGTGTGGAGAATTTTCTTTCCGTATTGTATGAGTAGAAGTCTCCGATTGTGGGAGTAAATGTTCGGCCCACAATTAAATTTGGCAACCCTACATTCTATGAAAAGGGAAAAAAACTCTATAAACTCTATAATTCATCTTTATATATTACTTTTAACAATTCTGACTCTACTTTTAACAATTAAATGTGAATTTATTCCAAGTCTACTGAAAGTGAGATTGAAAAAAATATTGTGCTGTGACTTTTCACAGCAAAGAAAACCTAAATCTGGATTCTGGGTGCTATAGTCTCTGAGTAACCTTTTATTTTATTTTTAAAAAAAACTTACAAAAGAAAAGCTGCATAAAAATAATGTTATTTCTGTGATAATGTCAGGGTTGCCTATTTATTTAAATACTATACAAATTATTATAGAATTTAAAATGCAAAAGATAAGGTTGATTTTGCAGACACGTGAGGGGTGTTGGGTCACATAAAATTACTAGATAATGAGCCTCACATGACCCTGTCTGTTTTAATTACTTCCACTTGGAGAATTCTTTTTAATTACCTATGATTTATGATTTTAGAATATGTTAGGGGTATTTTTGATAACTATTGGTACATATATATATATAGTTTTTCTCACCCGAGACAAACTGATTTTATTTATATAAGTTCAACAAGTGTCAACAATTAGATTCACATACTTCAGTTTTATCAAAGTCCTCTTAAACTTAATTAATGACTCACATGTCTCGTCCTAATCTTAAAAGTTCAGTTCGGTCCCGAGAAGAGTAAAACTATATATATATATATATATATATATATATATATATATATATTGCATTTCCCCTCTTTGTTCAAGCATGCGTGCACCTTCATTTTTACGTTTGCGGTCGGGTTCAAGCATAAGTGGATAGTTTTTTTATCCAATATCGTAGGAGTAATTATCTCTTAGTTATGGGAGTAGATACTCCGATTGCATTTGTAGTATTCATGCAAAACTAGAATTAAAACTCATCACACGTATTTGTAAAATATGTATGGTGAGATTTGAACTTCCTCACTAATGATGTGGAAAGTGAGATACACTACTGCGTGTTGATGCTAAAATTTCGTACTTTGTAAGCACGATATTGTTACCCACGAGATATGTTTGTTTTGACCTATTGGGACCCTTATGGACGAAAAGCGTATGTTAAAGTAGTATGTGTGTTTTCTTGACCATCTCTTAAAAAATAAAATCGTGATTCATGTTGAACATTATCTCGTAACTCGTAAGTAATATTGGCTTCGCACGTATACGATTCGATTTATCGCATCAACAAATTATTATACATAGATTTGACATATAATATCACAAAATTAACATTTATCTACACAATTTAATCTAGCTAGCAAAATCCTCCATAGATAGCCTACTAAAACAAACCAAAAAAAAAAAAAAAAAAAAAGTCATATTCATAGTGATTGACCGACAAACACAAGAAAGAAGAGACATTGTATGAACTGATTTATATTTTTAAAAGAATTCACATATGAAAGAAGAGAAAAAACCGAAGACAGTTCACAGTTGCACAAACACAAACACGTGTTGAAAGAAGACAGGTTGCAGAGATATGAAAATGCGAGAAGAACTTGGGTGCATCCCGCTGCACCCAAGATTTAGTCTGAAAATGCAGTCCCTTCCTTCCAGCTTCTATGGGATTGCATCGTATCTTTATGGAACTTTTTTTCTT
Source organism: Acer saccharum (assembly GCA_030490815.1). Taxonomy (NCBI): domain Eukaryota; kingdom Viridiplantae; phylum Streptophyta; class Magnoliopsida; order Sapindales; family Sapindaceae; genus Acer; species Acer saccharum. The sequence continues at coordinate 762,326 of CM059878.1, forward strand.
ATAAAAATATGTTCTTTTATCATCTTGGGTTTTGTGTGTTTACTTTTCGACTTTTTTTTTTTGTTTTTGTTTTCTCACTAGGGATTCTTATTGCTTGGGTTTTGTGTATGCATCATATAAAATACGTACAAATTTTTATTACATTTTTTTTTGATAAATTTAACGTGGATTGACCAGGTTAGTAATTTATCGGGACCTAACAAAATCAATCGCTACAATGGTAAATACACGACTTGAAATTTGTTTACTGCATTTATTTTATTAAAGAGCACAAAATTTTGTTATGTTCAATTCGATTTAATTACTTTATATAAATATATTTTCTGAAGTAAAACCATGAAAATTTATTAAGAGATAAAGAAATGATTGCAAGAATATAGGGGAATAAAACAACTAAACCCTTAACCACCTTATAGCATCTCCAATCAAACTCTATCTCTATTTCTATCTCTAAAATAGAGTTCTAAAAACAATATTCTTTCCATATTCTATTTCTAAATTTTTTTCACTCCAACTATATTCTCTATCGTTATCTCTATCTCTATTTCTATATTCAAATAATTTTTATTAATTTTTACTTTCTTCAATAAATTATTTTTATATAATTTTATTTTTCAACTAAATTTTAACAAATATTATTTTAATAACATTTTTAATTTTTATTTACTTTTAGTAAAAATATAACAGTTATATTCTCACACATATTTGTATCTATTTTTTTTATCAAACAATTTTGTACTAATTTTTACGGTCTAACAATTTTCAACTATTTTTCCCTACTTTAGTTATTTATTTTCTAACTTCTTCAACAATTTTCAACTAATTTTCCCTACTTAATTACCTAATTTTCTCTATTTATGAATGTTATGTTGTTATTATTTATGTTTTTTGTTATTTATTTATTTTTTTTTTTTGCTATCCTTATTTAAATATGTTTATGCTATTCATTTGGAAGTTTTAATGTATTTATTTTATTGCTAACTTACAATAATTAATATGCAAATAATATAATGTATGGTAAGAATAAGTAAATTTTGATAAATAACAAATTATTAAATAAAAATATATTATTCAATATTCAATATTAATCTCATTTTAAAGATCTAAATGATACATTTTTAATGGTATGATTTTTACGATGATAACAATTATAAATTAAAACTTATTATATAATAATTGTATTTAATTAAAAAGGTAAATATGGATGTGGGGTAAACATGGAATAAATAAAAATTAAAAAGTGGATTTAGAGTTTCAAATTTGATACTTTAAATTTAGAGTACCAAACAATGAAACTCTATTTTTTTTTTTACTTGGAGATACAAATATAGAGTACCATTGGAGTACATAGACCTATATTTTGGAATTTGTACTTTAAAATAGAGTGCTATTGGAGATGCTTTTACAATGTGGTTGCAAAATTAAGAAAAACTATAATTTCAATAAGGTACCTTAGAGTATAGTAACAAACAAAAAAATGGATATTGATAATTGGATTATAATCTAAAAAAAAAAATCTTAAGAAAAAAATGGATATGGCAAGGTAAAGCAAGTCGGTGAAATATCTCTTAGACCTATAGCATTGAGGTTAAGAGTTCGAATTATGTTTTCAACTCCGAATTATTTTTAATTGTTCAAAAGAAAAAAAAATAAAAAATCTCCCAATATGGCTTGGTGGAAAGGCTGTTCATTCAGCCTATTAATGTTTGAGATTCGAGTCGTCGATAATTTGATAATTATATAAAAATTATAATGTGATGTAATATATATAATATATGAATAAGATGTTAAGAAATCACTTAAGATTGCAATTAATAAATTTCCAATTTACCACAAAATTAATATTAAAAAAATAAAATAAAAATTACAACTTAAAAAAATATCTAAAAGAATAATCTCCAAAAATATAAGTGAAGAATCAACAAAGCAAAATATCTCTGAAGTTTATTCAGTTCAACAAAAGATACCTGCACCCACGCGCGGTCAAAAAGCGTGAATTGGGACCCGGTACAGATTCGCCACGTGTAAGTGTTTTATTCGACAACTGCAAACGGGAGCGTGGTTTGCATTCACTGCTCACTGGTCTATATATATATATATATATAGGTAATGACGTGTCGATGTAACGGAGTTTTTTGTATGTTAGTAATGTATACTCGACCGTAGTGTATCACACACGGCTTTTTCTTTGAACTTTATCTTCAACTAGAGTTGAAGATGATGTAAGAATTTCAAAATTTTCTCTTACACGGTTTGACAAATGTAGATTTTCTTAGATATTGTAAAAATTTATATTTTTGACAAATCCAATTAGTAATGAAGTGTAAATTTTTGTTTAATTTAATTTTGTTTTCTTACAAAATCATATACAAATAAAATTAGATATCAAAATCCCCATCTCAAATAACTTATGGTAAGTAAACAATAAGTAAAAATAATTACGTATAATCTAAAGATTGATTTCGAAATTTCCATTTTGTATAATATCTAGACGTGTTTCAATGTCGTAAAAATTACTTTTTATGATACATCCAAGTGTAATTTTTTTCTTTTAATAATAATTGTATACAATACAAATTTTATATCGGAATTCTCAAATAAAAAGAATCATAAATATAAATAGTTATATAATCCAAAAATTGATTATAAAATTTTAATTTAAAATTATATGATTTACCAATATGTAATAAATTGAAATAATTCTGTTCTACCTAAATTTCTACACTATATTCTCAAAATCTTTACTAACAATATTGTTGATTGGTGACCTATTTGCAACCTAAAATGGATGTATCTATCAATTCCAAAAATCAAATTAAGGTTGAAAAATTGATGCATCTATAGATAGATATATTTAAATAGAAACAGTAGTTGGTTGCATTGGTTGGATTCTTTCATGTGACATTGTAAATACCTCATCAATTGCAATATATAATAGGTGGCCCAAATTCATCAATTGAAGTAAATTCAAGCACCAAACTCTAGCTCAAAATTCCCACAATTCATTAACACATAGTAGGTTTTTATTTATTTATTTATTTTATTTTAATGAGAATTTATTGATTTTATTTTGGGTAAGATTGGAGTCATCTTTAGATAGTTTCAATTATTTATAAATTACTTAATATCAAATTAAGCGGGTCTAGCTATCTTAGTGTAGTTAAATACGATTCAATAGGGTCTAATATCTACACTTTAATAGATTTAATTGATTCGATGGAGATCAATTATCTCATAATTATACAAAACTTTTACCGTTTGACTTTTTAAAAAACTTTGGATTCTAATTAATGAACATATCTTGTAACTATGCTAAAATTTTACGGTAACATAATCGATAAATAATTAATTACAGCTATAATATGTATGGATTTACAACATGCCACACATTCATATTTTATAATTCGTTACTAACTTCAATTAGGATTTATCATCATGTGTCGGTAAATTAAAGTTGTTAATATAATTTTTGACATTATTCATTGATAATTTGAATTTTGAGAAGATTTTTGATGAATTACAAATAATAATAAAATGTTTGAGATGACAAGATCAATCCCGTCAAAAAATTGAATACACAATTAAGAGGTATAACAGTGAGATATATACTATTAGACTATCCTCGTATTATCAAGAGTTATAGTTTTGATTTCAATATAATTCTAAAATCCTAAATAATTAAAAAATAAAATAAAAAATATTCGCATTACCAACGGATTAACATTTTATTTTTATTTTTATTTTTATTTTTGTGAAAGAGGATCAACATAATTAAGTAGTATATAAAAAAATAAAAAAAATAAAAAAGTATATATATATATATATTTTTTTTTTATTTAAAAAAAATATATTTATATAAAATATTCTCAACTGTAATTTAGAATTTAATCTCCAGAATAAAAACCCTAAAGACTCTCCTGTAAGGACAAACCCCTTTGAATCAATCTCAACCGTCAGTCATATTTTCAACGGCACAGATCTCTCCACTAGTTGTGCTTATCACTGCCTCTCTCTTCTCCACTTCACTCCCACTCTTTCTCTTAAATTATGGTTCATCACACCATGAAAGCTTAGACTATTTTTTTTCTTTTTTCTTCTTTTTTGGGTTGTTTTTCTGCAAAATTTTAGCCATGGATTATTGGGTTTGATTAGCAAAATCGTATCTTTTGACGCTTGAAACTCAAACCCAGTTTGGTATTTTCAATTTCTAGCTCAAAGTTTCAATCTTTACCCATATATATATATTTTATCGAGTTACATGGGTACCTGTTCTTGATCGATTAATCGACCTTTTTGAACTCAAAACGAGAAACCCAGTTGGTATTTTATCAATCTCTAGCTCAAAGTTCCAATTTTTTATAAATGGTCACTGATTCGTGTTATTTTTTTTCTTCTTCAGAGATGATGCCAGATATCTCTCTACGATCGTCCATGTTCAAGAGTCCTGATTACGTTGACGATTTAGGCAAGCTGATTCGTGATAAAAAACAACAACATCAACATCAACATCTACAGGAGACGACACAGGCCAATACTGCTATTACTGATCTTGAAAAAGAGCTCAATATCTATCGAAGTGGCTCGGCCCCACCTACTGTGGAGGGTTCTTTGAACTCAATAGGTGGGTTGTTCAAGAAAATCAGCGACAACAACGGTGGTTTCCTGAGTGAAGAGGAGCTGAGGTCTGATCCATCGTATGTAAATTATTACTATTCTAATGTGAACTTGAATCCTAGACTGCCTCCTCCTTTGTTGTCTAAGGAGGATTGGAGGTTTACACAGCGATTGCGCGGAAGCGGAGAAGTGGGAGGTATTGGTGACAGGAGGAAGGGAAATGGGTCGCATTTCGCGGCAGCTCCGGGGTATGGAGGGAAGGAGGAGAATGGTGGCGGTGGTGGCGGCGGCAGCGGTGGTGAGTGGGGAGGAGATGGTTTGATAGGGTTACCGGGGTTGGGTTTGGGGAGTAGGCAGAAGAGCATTGCAGAGATCATTCAGGTGAAAATTTGGTGATGGTTGTTGGTTTCGGTTTTGTTTGGTTTATGGTTGTGTAAATGTTATTTTGGTTTGTTTGTTTTTCACTGATAAATATTGTTTAGGAGTTGGTTTTTGAATTATAATTGTTGGTAAGAGGTAATTTGATGTTTTGTTGATGGATAATGTTGACAACATTGGAGGTAAATTATTAATCTGTCATGCTAATCGTGATTGTATTATTTCATTGGTTCGCAATACGATGGCGTATTTTTGGTATATAAGAAATTAAATATAAACTCCGAAGATTGTATTTTGATGTTAGGTATTGTGTTTAGTTGCAATAAATGCTGCGTTTTTTCATCCTGCTAATGCAAGTTAATTCATGTGATTTTCCGTTGTGATTGTTCATTTAACAGTGTAACGCTGGGAGGCTTGCTCCCTCTCCGGTTGGCTGGGCTCAAGTGTTTTGTTTGCGAATTAAATCTTGTTTTATAATGGGTTGGATTGATGTACCTGTCGTTATTTGTTAGAATGAACAAATTAATGGTGTAAGAGTCGTCGTCGTTTCATTATGGTGTTGCGGTGCTCTTATTAAGTGGTATTGTGGTGAGCTTAGAACAGTGAGGCATCGGATAGAGAGAGGACTCTCTGGCCTCCTTGCTTGACCTTTTTGGAAATATCAGTGTAATGGAGTTCGGTATTGATATGCAAATGTGGATTACTTTTTTTTTTTGCTTTCTGATTATGGATGCTTGTGTTTGCTTACCATATTAAAGTTTTTTATTCTTTCTTTCTTATGGATGTTTTATCATACATGCGCATGCATACAATCAGACTCATGTATAAGTTTGCATAGTGTTGCACTAAGTAAATGTGATTGCAACTCCAAGGAAAATAAGTGGACTAAAAGGACAAATTCTTTGTAAACAATATACAAATTATCCACAACAATTTTTTTTTTTCCAATAATAATGTGTTTCTTTAGTTTTTTCCATCCTTTTCTTGAAAATTTTCTCACTTAGCCTACTGTTGTGTATATACTTCATTCTTATAAGATCAAAATTGATAGTGTGCAGAATATGTGCTTAATTTCTGCCAGTATTCCCCCTTGTTCTTTTACTTGCCTCTAGCTTCTAATTGGCTTTTGAAATGCAGGATGATATGAATCATGCTGCCCCAGTCTCAAGGCACCCTTCTCGTCCAGCTAGCCGCAATGCATTTGAGGATGGTGGAGAGACTTCTGAAACCCAATTTGCTCACCTGCACGGTGATTTGACAACCATTGATGCTTTGCGTTCTAGTGCAAACAAAAGTGTTGGTGCATCAGCTTCTCACTCTTATGCCTCTGCATTAGGTGCATCGCTGTCGAGAAGCACTACACCTGATCCTCAACTTGTAGCTAGGGCTCCCAGTCCTCGCATTCCGCCTGTTGGAGGAGGTAGGGCTAGTTCTATGGATAAAAGAGGCATCAGCGGTCCAAACTCATTAAATGGTGTTTCAGCAGGTTTGAATGACTCTGCGGAGCTAGTAGCTGCCTTGTCTGGCTTGAATATGTCAACTGATGGCATGATGGATCGAGATAGCCATCCACGTTTGCAGAATCAAAATGAAATTGATGATCGCCATAATTTCTTCAATATGCAAGGTGACCCAAACCAGAAACAACATTCATACTTAAATAAGTCGGAATCTGGTCATTATCATCTGCATTCTGCTTCCCAACCGAAAGGATCTTATGCTAATATGGGTAAGAGCAGTGGAGTTGGGATTGATTTGAATAACGGCTCTTTTATGGCTGATGGGCATAAGCCTGGTTTTTCCTCAGCAAACTCCTACCTGAAAGGACCCTCTACACCTACTTTTAACGGTGGAGGAGGTTCACCTTCTCACCATCAGATGATAGGCAATATGAATTCTGCATTTTCTAACTTTAGCTTAAATGGTTATGCTATGAATCCTTCTTCTCCACCCATGATGGGAAGTCCGCTTGGGAGCGGTAGTTTGCCACCTTTATTTGAAAATGCTGTTGCTGCATCTGCAATGGGAGGAAATGGCTTGGACACTAGAGCTTTGGGGGGCAATTTGGGTTTAGGACAGAACATAATGGCAGCGGCTGCGGAATTGCAGAATATTAGTAGAATGGGGAATCACACTTCTGGGAATGCTCTTCAGGTCCCCCTGATGGACCCATTGTACCTTCAGTACTTGAGATCAAATGAATATGCTGCGGCACAGGTTGCAGCACTCAGTGACCCCACGATGGACATGAGTAATTCATATATGGATTTACTCGGACTCCAGAAAGCTTACTTGGGAGCATTACTTTCACCTCAAGCTCAAAAATCTCAGTATGGTGTCCCCTACCTTGGTAAATCCAGTAGCATGAACAATAACTACTATGGGAATCCGGTGGTTGGTCTTGGCATGTCATATCCTGGAAGCCCATTGGGGGGTCCTCTTCTTCCCAACTCCCCAGTTGGATCTGGTAGTCCTGTCCGGCATGGTGATCGTAATATGCGCTTTTCTCCTGGGATGAGAAATCTATCTGGGGGTGTTATGGGACCTTGGCACTCAGAAGTTGGTGGTAGCTTGGATGAAAGTTTTGCATCCTCATTACTAGATGAGTTCAAAAGCAACAAAACTAAGTGTTTTGAACTGTCAGAGATTGCAGGCCATGTTGTCGAGTTCAGGTATAGACTATTGAACTTTTAGCCGCCTTATTTCAATTTCAGTTTGTGCATGAGTTTAACCTTTTGGTTTATTGCTATCGATGGACAGTGCGGATCAGTATGGAAGCAGGTTTATTCAACAGAAGCTTGAAACTGCCTCAATCGACGAGAAAAACATGGTTTTCCATGAAATTATGCCCCAAGCCCTTTCATTAATGACTGATGTTTTTGGTAATTATGTGATTCAAAAGGTATTTTTCTTATCTGAAGTAACTGATTCACTGCCATATTTCCTACAAAGCTTTTATTATCTGTATCTGTTCACTTTGGTTAAGGGAATTTGAATATGTTATATTTGTGCATTTGCAATTATGTTGTGGATATTTTACTAAAAGAATTATGCAGTGCTGACTCTTCATGGCCGTTATTTCCTGTTTATCTTCAGTTTTTTGAGCATGGAACACCATCCCAAATAAGAGAACTTGCTGACCAACTAACGGGGCATGTGCTGACCCTTAGCCTTCAAATGTATGGCTGTCGAGTGATCCAGAAGGTATATTTAGTCGGTTGACTTTTCACTTATGGTTAATTGGTCCTCCATATTTTAGTGTATGGATGTTTTTCCATGACTGTAATGTTGCTGCAGACTTAACCTTCGTATTTCGGATTTTATTACGAATTTTTGTGAATTAGTACTTTTCTAGGGTCATTTAAGTGCTATTTGGATATTAATAATGTGCAGCTGTTTACAGTAATATTTGCCTGGCTAATCAGCAGAAATTATTTCAAAGTCAAGTCTTTGCGACATTCAAACCTCACAAGAATTTGCCCCTATAAAATAACCTTTCATGCAATTGATCCCCTCTAGCTAAATTTATGCTTCTTTCAAAATTGCCCCATGTGGATATTTTGAGTTTTGTGTTTTACTACTACCTACATTATCAAATTTCTGATCTTTGTCATGCCTGATTTCTTTGCTTTGAAAATGGTGATATTACCGAATAGCATAACTGATCATTGTTGTAAACGAAGATGTGTCTCTCTCTAGGTTTATTTAGCATAGTAATGCATAATATTATATTTTGTTTTCAGGGATAATGCCTATTAGTATATTGGTGATGGTTGAATGTGTTTACTGCTGTGAATGCATTACGGCTGAATTTTTTGCATTAAAAAAACTTTGATTTTATTATTCAGGCTATAGAAGTTGTTGAACTGGACCAGCAGACTCAAATGGTTCAGGAGCTTGATGGTCATATCATGCGCTGTGTACGTGATCAGAATGGGAACCATGTCATCCAGAAGTGTATCGAGTGTGTACCTGAAGATGCTATCCAGTTCATTGTTACAACATTTTATGATCAAGTTGTGACACTGTCTACTCATCCTTATGGCTGTCGCGTCATACAGGTTAGAAACACTATTCTTGTCTCATATTTTTTTGTTTTGGATATTGTGATGGGGGATGATCAAACTAGCATTTCATACTAAAATGGTTAACTTTCACGTGACAGAGAGTCTTGGAGCATTGTGATGATGCAAAAACTCAGCGCATAATGATGGATGAGATTTTGCTGTCAGTTTGCATGCTAGCACAAGATCAATATGGAAATTATGTTGTACAGGTTTGTTGTGATCTCTGGAAGCTTTTTTTTTTTTTAACAATCCTGGTCCGATTTTATTTGTATGATATTTCTATGTTGCTGAAGACGTGACCTCGTTTGGCCAGATTATCTCATTATGACGTTTTTATTTCAAGAATGGGCATTTTCAAGATACACAATATATTGCTTGCATCCATACATTTTTTTTTTGGTAAGAAGGAGGGCATAAGCCCAGAACAAAGCAAACTTAAAATAAAGGAACAAGCCTAGCAGTAGCTAGACCGTTAAGATCATCAGCCAAAATGTTGAGAATCTAAGGAGGAGGATCATCGAAAGTCGTGATTCCCAAATCTAAAGAATGTCCCAGCTTAGCCAAGCCATCAGAAGCTCTATTGCCTTCTCTGTAAACATGGTGAATGCTGCGGCACCAGTTGTTTTCCATCAGGGCTTTACAAGCCAGGATGATGCTGTAAAGAGGGTGGTTAATAGGAGTATCAGTGGACAGCAGACAAACAGAGGTTTGCGAGTCTGATTCAACCATAACTTTCTTGAATCCAGCCTTCCACAAAAACTGTAGACCTTCAAAAATGCCCCAGAGCTCAGCTTCAATAATACTACCAGTTCCCTTGTCCAGAGCAAAACCACCAAGCCACTTCTTCATATGATTTTTAACCACGCCTCCTGCAGAAATAGTACCCAGCTCCAGATTTAGACTACCATCAACATTTAGCTTGACATAATCATTCTCAGGAGGAGACCAAATTATGGCACAAGTTTTCAGCACAGTTTTGCTACTGGTATCACTGTTAGCTTTTAGCCAATCTTCAACATAATCAATGATGATTCTACCAGCACACACAGGCAGCATCCATACGATTTTTTTAAAGTGCAAAGCCACTAGCCATTGCTTATCTTTTCAGATTGTCCTGTAACTCCTGTTTGTTAGTGGGTGTTATGTATTCTTACATGTCTTTTGACTTTTGGAATGGATGAAGCTTGGGTTACTAATGCATGATATGACGTATAGAAAATGAAAATGACATTCTCATTTTGACGAGAACTTCTTGAAGTTGTCATTTTTTTTTTCTCTTTAATTGAAGGTCTATTTGCACCTACTGTTTTGCCTAAATCTGTTTGTGATGATTGCTTCTCCTCCCTTTCTTTCACCTCCACTTTTTAAATTATGCTTTGCTTCTGATTGTGCTTGTGCATAATGTTACAGCATGTACTGGAGCATGGAAAACCACATGAGCGCTCATCAATAATTAAGAAATTAACTGGGCAGATAGTGCAAATGAGCCAGCAGAAATTTGCCTCCAATGTTATAGAGAAGTGTTTAACTTTTGGAACTCAAATTGAACGCCAGACTCTGGTCAATGAGATGCTTGGTTCCATTGATGAAAACGAGCCACTTCAGGTTGGGTCATTCTCCATCTGCTCATCATCACTGAATGAAAAATGAGCATCATTTTAAGGCTACTGACCTACTGTACAAGTTATCATAGATATGCAACTGCAATTTTATTTCACTTTTTGGTAAAGTTTGCATCTTTTATTTTTGCATTTTGGGATTGTCCTTTGTTTTGTTCCGTATATAACGTGTGCCTTATCTTTTTGCTTTGTCCAAGGGCTTGGCATCTTTACATCGGTCTCTGCATTTTTGTCACCATTTGGTTTACTAGTATGTTGAAAGTTAAATGAACGAGATTTCATGTTTAAGGAACTAGGCTTTCTGACTAGGTTTCTCACGGAATACTGTATTACTTCCTTAATCAATGTTGGTTATCTAAACTAATCTTGTCTTTATCTTGATATAATTTTCATCTTTGTCATGTTTAGGTGATGATGAAGGATCAGTTTGCAAATTATGTTGTACAGAAGGTGTTGGAAACTTGTGATGACCAGCAACTTGAATTGATTCTCAACCGTATTAAGATTCACTTGACTGCTCTGAAGAAGTATACTTACGGGAAGCATATAGTTGCACGTGTAGAGAAACTTGTTGCTGCTGGGGGTATATTTATATTCTCTTCCTTTCCAATATTTTGTTTCCTTTCTATCTTGTATATGTAAAAGCTCCATAATTTTATTAACTCATGGTGCATCAATATTTAAGGGATGGTTGATGACTTCTTTTGTTAAACTTGTTATTTCCTTTTTGCCATGTCGCTAATTTGACACGAGGGAAATGTGACGATGCTAACGTTGACTTGCTTAATTGTCACAAACTTTCTTTTGACAACCGTGTTTGAATCTTTTGCAGAAAGGAGGATTAGCGTGATGACTCCACACCCTGCATAGATGGAATAGGAAAGGAAGTTGTTGTACAGCTAACTGAGGATAGTATGAGTGCCTCTCTCTTCTTCTTTTTATGTCTAGTACCGGCTCTGTCTATTTATTTGGATAGATGAGAGCTAATTGGAAATAAATTTGTTGCTTGTACTTAAAAACTGTACATTTGTTAGTTTGAGGTTATACCTAGAATCAGGCTAGCTGTTGTGGCTCAGATGGTTAAGAAGACACTGATGCCCCTGAAGAGATAATTTTACTGTGTACAAGTTTTAAGGGTGTAAAAAGGGAGAGGTAGTGAATGTGAATCGTGACTGTACAAAAAATGTTATCAGGTGAGGCCCCACGAGAGAGCCTCCGTGTTTAGGAGAGTCTCGAATTTTTCTCATGTATGGATTGTTTTTTTTTTTCCGCTATTTTACAATTAAGGAACTTTCCCCCCCATATCTTGGTTCACTCTTATATTATTTTGATAGTTTCGTTTTGGTTTGGTTAATGTATGCGGTTTGTGTTGCTTGATCTTCATTAATTTTCTATCATGTTGCTTGTGATGGTTATTCTTGTTTCTAGTTTGTAGCTATAGTTGGTGGGTTGAGCCGGATCATCCATTTATGCACACCATGTATGATGTATTCGACCAGGTTATCGAATATCCAGTTCGTACTTTGGAATGTAGTCAGAAATTCTGATTTTGGTTTCACCTGGCGCTTCTCCTAGTGAAGATGTTGAGATTCTTCTGTGTCGATTCTCATCTAGCACATAATGAACGTATGCCTCTAGCGTGGTTCATAATTTCTGTTTGAAAATGGTGTGATAAATGATTTGTAATTGTCATATTGACAATATTATAGACTTCAAAACAAGATCACTTGATCAAATAAGTTAAATACATAAAGCACGAATCATTCGGCGTGCAATTTTAGAAATTCCGTGTGAGCTTTACCGTCCAGTTTACCTCCCAACGAGTGTCTAAGGAAGTCTAGGTACTTGATCTTTTTGTACATTCTAGGGTGATTTTTGTCCTCTACCATTGATTCCAGTGGACCGATATCCACTTCATCACTTGGAATCAAAAATGTTGCTATTGACATTCTTGATCTCTTCTCATTTGTCACAGCTCTGTGTTCAATGCTTTTGTACACTCCATTGCTCCATACCTGGAAAAAAAAAAAGCTCACAAAACAGTTGTTGAAACTAAAGATTCTCATCTATGTTGGCCATTCTGTAAAATTGTCATTCGAGTATCGAAAACGAAGATAATACCTCAAGGGCATCGCCGATGTTCACAACGATTGCATTTGGGATTGGTTTTATAGGAACCCATTTTTGTTTATGCCTGATTTGGAGGCCATTGATGTCATCATCTTGAATTAGTAAAGTTATGGTGCTTGCATCAGAGTGGGGACTAATACCAAGAACAAGTTCAGGTCTTGAACAAAGTGGATAGTAGTTCATTCTCATAGCTTGTTTCATCTCTCCATGCAGAGATTTTAAATCTTCTCTCTCCATTCCCATTAGCAATGATAAGTTGGCTAACAATTCTTCAGCTACTTTCTGCATTTCTGTGGAGTAGGTTTCTACTGCTTCCCTATTAAAAGATGTACAAGAAATACGTGAGAGCGAAGGACATTTGCATAAAGTTCGTGGAATAGTCTTTGATACCGTGTTAAAGGTTCAACAAGTTTTAAGCATATTGTGTTTTTTCGTTGAGAAATTCGATTTTTCGTTGTATGTATGTATGCGAAGAGAAATGAGAATTCATACTTGAAACCCAGAATTGAAACAGGCCAGTGCTTGAATTTCCTGATGTTGGGTGGGAGAGTCACTAAGAATATCAAATCACACCATTCAAGTTTTTGCTGCTCTGAGACAACGTAGCCTTGTCCATATCCTTGAAGATCATTTTCTCCCATTGCATACTTCTTTTTCTCTTCCAACGGAAGTTCGAAAAACGCAGCCTCAGCTGCCTTCATGTCATGTAGAACCTTTTCTGTCACCCTATGATTTGTTATCTGCAAAATGCATACAACATAATATCTGTGTTAAGTAAATGAAGACGTTTCAGATGCAGGATCCCGCAGCTGATAATTTCTATCGAGTAATACATTTACCTGAAAAAACCCCCATTCCTTGCAAGCAATGTCTAGTTTTCTTTGTTCTTCTTCATCTCCATTGGCCAGCAAGGAGAAGTTTATGATCGGGATTTCGCACAGATCCGGTGAGAATTCAGAGTCAAGTGGCCTGTTGTTATGTTCTTGTATGTATCTTTCAGGCACAGACTGAGAATCTTTCCTCACCATTTCCTGGACACTTGGTACAGGCAAAGATTTTCCCCAACCCAGACCCTCATCTTCTTGCACAGATCCATTGTCAACTTCTTCAGGATTCATTCGTGTTTTTTTTTTTTTTTTTCCGTATATTGTTCTTTGGATCAGGCAGATTTATACAGATTGATCAGTAGATTGGTACTCTCAATTTAAGAATCTGTTTCTTCTACTTGTCAAAAAATTCCATCACAAAACTTTTGGAGTTTTTCTTCTTGTTTGACTAGGTAACTTGAAAGTGACATTTGACACCCTGGATGGATAGCAACCGTTGAAGTCTACTTCTTGTTCAACATAGTTTTCGGCTTTTCGCCTAACACAAAATGAACACATTGAAGTCTCATCTAACACAAAATGAACATATGCCTCTAGTGCAGTTCATAATTTCTTTTGAAAACGATTAGCTTACTTTCAGGAATCGCATATTCTGAAGAGTAATATTATTCGATCCAAATATCTATTTGAAGATAGTGTGACAGATGATTTTGTAATTGTCATATTGATAATATTATAGGTTTGAATACAGGGTCTCTCAGGTCAAATAAGTTAAATACATATAGCACGAATCATCCGGATTCCAATTTCAGAAAATCCGTGTGAGCTTTACCGTCCAGTTTATAGTGTCTCAGACTCTTAGGAAGTCCAAGTACTTGATCTTTGGACTAATTGCACAAACGTCCCCTAAGTTTAGGCATAATTGTATGTATATGGAATTTTTACCCATAATTGCACAAATTCCCCTGTAATTAGTTGTCTTCGTTAAATCTAACCATTGACCACAATTTTAACCAAAAAATGACTAAAGTGCCCCTAGTTACCTATTTTATAATTAATTATATATATACTTTTTTTTTTTGAAAATTTATATATATACTTAAAAAAATAATTATATATATACTTAAAAAAATAATTATATATATACTTAAAAAAGTAATTATATATATATATATATATATTTTTTTTGGTGAGAAATTATATATATATATATTTAAAAAAATAATTATATATATACTTAAAAATAATAATTATATATAATACTTAATTTATTTATTTTAAAAAATGGATTATAAAAATGTAAAAAATGGATTATAAAAATTGTTAAATAAATAAATTAAGTATTGTATATAATTATTATTTTAAGTATATATATAAATTGTCAAAAAAATAAAGTATATATATAATTAATAATAAAATAGGTAACTAGGGGCACTTTAGTCATTTTTTGGTTAAAATCCGTGTGAGCTTTACCGTCCAGTTTATAGTGTCTCAGGAAGTCCAACTACTTGATCTTTTTGTACATTCTAGGGCGATGTTTGTCATCTACCATTGATTCCAGTGGGCCGATCTCCACTTCATCTCCTGGAATAAAAAATGTTGCTATTGACATTCTTGATCTCTTCTCATTTGTCACAGCTCTGTGTTCAATCCTTTTGTACACTCCATTGCTCCATACCTGGAAAACTCACAAAACAGAAGTTGAAACTAAAGATTATCATCTATGTTGGCCATTCTGTAAAATTTTCATTCGAATATCGAAACAAAAATACCTCAAGGGCATCCCCAATGTTCACAACAATTGCATTTGGGATTGGTTTTACAGGAACCCAATTTTGTTTATGCCTGATTTGGAGGCCAGTGAGCTCATCATCTTGAAGAAGTAAAGTTATGGTGCTTGCATCAGAATGGGGGCTGATACCAAGAACAAGTTCAGGTCTTGAACAAAGTGGATAGTAGTTCATTCTCATAGCTTGTTTCATCTCTCCATGCAGAGATTTTAAATCTTCTTTCTCCATTCCCATCAGCAATGATAAGTTGGCTAACAATTCCTCAGTAACCTTCTGCATTTCTGTGGAGTAGTTTTCTACTGATTCTCTGTTAAAAGTAGTGCAAGAAATGAATAAATCAAATGACTATGATTCTATCTATGCTCAAATGCTATATTGGCTTGTTGTGTTTCATGTAGTCTTGGATTCCCTTAAGTAGACGTGTTTTGGGTTCGTGGTTGAAGGACATTTGCATAAAGTCCGTTCAAAACAAATACGTGAGAGTGAAGGATGCTTGGTGTCCCTGGTCTTTAGGATACGGACATAAGACCTATTGGTCGAATAATCTTTGATATTCCTAGACAGAAAGATTTAGAAGTCAGAATTTTTATTCGTTGTATGTATGTGAAGAGAAATGACAATACATACTTGAAACCCGGAATTGAAACAGGCCAGTGCTTGAATTTCCTGATCTTGGGTGGGAGAGTCATTAAGAATATCAGATCACACCATTCGAGAATTTGCGAGACAACATAGCCTTGTCCATATCCTTGAAGTTCATTTTCTCCCATTGCATACTTCTTTTTCTCTTCCAACGGAAGTTCAAAAAACGCAGCCTCAGCTTCCTTCATGTCATGTAGAACCTTTTCTGTCACCTCATGATCTGTTATCTGCAAAATGCATACAACATAATATCCAAGGATGTTTCAGGTGCAGGATCCTGCACCTGATAATTTCGATAAAAATTATTGCATAGGTTGGACAAGGTAATACATTTACCTGAAAGAAACCCCATTCCTTGCAAGCAATGTCTAGTTTTCCTTGTTCTTCTTCATCTCCATTGGCCAGCAAGGAGAAGTTTATGATCGGGATTTCGCACAGATCCGGTGAGAATTCAGAGTCAAGTGGCCTGTTGTTATGTTCTTGTATGTATCTTTCAGGCACAGATTGAGAATCTTTCCTCACCATTTCCTGGACACTATGTACAGGCAAAGATTTTCCCCAACCCAGCCCCTCATCTTCTTGCACAGAAACTTCTTCAGGATCCATTCGTGCTTTTCGTATATTATTCTCCTGGATCAGGCAGATTTATACAGATAGATCAGTTGATTGGTACTGTCAATTTAAGAATCTGTTTCTTCTACATGTCAAAAAATTCCATCATTCATTAAACTTTTGGAGTTTTTCTTCTTGTTTGCCTAGGTAACTTGAAAGTGACATTTGACACCCTGGATGGATAGCAACCATTGAAGTCTACTTGTTATTCAACATAGTTTTCGGCTTTTCGCTGACCGAATAGGCGGTGGCTATTTAAGATCAAATGAATGAACAACTTTTATAATATTGTTCTTAGAATTTCATAGATATCATCTGGAAAGAATTTGTAGATTGCCCTTTGTACTATTTGTGAAAATTAAACAAGATTGCAGATGAAATAAAAAGTGTAGGAGGACAATTGAACTTCCATGAATGTCAAATTGAACAATGAACTAGAAATTACCAATACAAGTAGTACTTGGAATCATAAGAACAATAGAAAACATTATAGAAAACAGTTGTTGTTATTGCATATCAATTTGGAGGGCAAAATGTGATGACATAGCGAGGAGCGCGGCAAGTGTTCAGCCCTGTAGAGTCATCATAGGCATAGCTATAAGCTCTTGGGCAAATTGCCTTAAAGAGATGAGCAAAAATGGTAGGCCTGCAAGTTTTCGGATTCGAAAACTCTCCAGTGCAACAATACCTATCTGATTTAGCAGCCAAACAAGCACTCTTGCAACCCACCACCTTCCCTTGTTTCTTCACCACTAGATTAGCAGGGCAACAAGCATTCAAATCAGCCTCACAAGCAGCGATCCTGCAGCCTCCACCGCCACTACCATCACCATCTATCGGTACCATTGAAACCGGGACATTGAACCCATCAACCAAGCTCACATCATAGTAATGCAAGGCTGATTCTTGTGTCCCAAGAGTCATTTCCACCAATGTTGTTGGTGGTACACCACCTGTGCCTTGGCATTGCAATAGGCCAGCGCAGTCCCCCGTTTGGCACGAGCCTTTCCCGGTTATTGTTTCGAAACAACAGCCTTGTCTAGGCCATATTCTGCCCGACCATCTCTCTGGAACTTCAATGACTGTTTGCTCACCACTACAGAGATGAAAACCACCTTCACTAGGACTCTCATGACCAGCAGTGCCTAGAAGTCCAGGCCAAATGCTTTCCTTACAGTTGTTCACTAAAATTAGTTGAACCCCATCTGCAATTGTTACCGTGTAAGATATTATATGATTTGATTGAAATTTTCAGGTGCAGGATCCTCGATTGCTACGAGTACTTATTGAATTGCTACCGGTGGTAATCCAATAAGTATCGGTAGCAATTGAGGATTCTGTACAAAAATCCCGACCAGAAAATTATTCATAATTTGATATTGTATATTTCTTATCGGTTCGTGATTTGATTCCCTTATATAGACTATATACATAGGCCTTGTATTGTACAAATTAATTATTTAGAGAAATACAATTCATTCTCGATTTCTATCAACAACAAAACATCAAAAACACAACACAATGTTACAAACAAGTAATCTTTAAAGTGATCAGAAGAGAGATTACCTGTCAGAGAGAAGAAGGAGAAGACTATGCTGATTACAAAGCAGAAGACAAGAAGCATTGGAGAAGTTGGCATTTGTTCTGTTGAAGTTTTTGGTGATTGTGAGAAAATGGTGTACTTCTCTGATATGCACAAATCGAAAGACTTTTTTAACTCTTTTCAGATAACTGCATGTGTAAAAGCGGTTTTGCTAGCAAGAGTGGAATCTGTCAAAGTTTTCAGAGAAGGGAATTTTTTGTCTGACAGTTAAATGTACGGTTACTTTTTTCCTTTCCACAACCTCTTTGTTGATTTGGTAGGTACTCTTCTGACTAGATTCCATCAAAAGGGGTTGTGATTTGTCTGAAATCTGAATTTTTGTTGTACCATCTTTCATTGGGTGGTTTGTGATTATGCTTTTGTTTTACAAGTGGTTAGCACTTAACTTTTGTTGAAATAAATTAAGCAGTGACAACAAATAAAAGCACTTTTACTTGCATCAAGTCCACTAGTAACATAACATCATTGTCTCACACACTAAATGGATATTTCATATTATATATTTTAGGCTTCACACGTAAGAGTTTGAATCCTCTCATAGTCTGTCTTTTTTCCGAGAAAAGATATTTTAAAAGTACTTGAGTTTGAATGAAATACTTACCGGGAGAAAATCCAGACTGGCATACTTTGAACTCACAATTTGGTTTGTGCCAAATGTTCACTTATTAGTTAGGAGAACCCAAGATCAAAGCCTAGAATTGGATTTAAAATTTATTAAAGATCCATGTTAGAGTTGCAATGTGAACAATTAGTATTGAAAGTGTGAAAGTACATCAACATTCACTACGTGCAAGGCTCGGATATTTACTTACGTGATCAAGATATCTACTCTCACAATAACAACAGAAAGAATGACTACTCACATATGTTTGTAAGACGGGTATCGTAAAATTTGAACCTCAGAAATACACACAACCCATGTGTGCTGCCCAAAGTTGCTTCCTTTGAAATAGTTAATGAGATAATATACATATTTTATGAATTAATTTAAAGTAATTAACAATTCTTTAACTTTAACCTACCTTTTTAACATAAGATTCTGTTCTTCATGTTGAAGAATCCCATCACAATTCACACACATGTGACTCACAAAAGCCTGTTTTGAAACAATAACACGAAGTGAACATTTTCTATCAGATTTCTCTAACAAATCCTTAATTTTCAAATTTTTTAACTCTACAATGAATGAGCATTGTTAAACAATCAATCAATCAATCAAGAACTTAAAAAAAATTAAACTTGATTTCAATTCCAATCAAATTTCCCCATAAATCAATACATACCCTACCCAAAATAAAAAAAATCATTTTTTTATATCCGGAACCAAACCCTAACTATAAACCTAATCCAATCTATAAAAGAATCAACTTTTTCCTGTTTGTTTCTCGCGAAAACGAACAATTGAGAAAGAAAAAAAAACTTTTTTTTTTTTTACAAATGCTTTCTTTTCAGACAAGAAGAGAAACATTAACGGTCACGAACCAGAAAACAGGTCGGTTTAACGGCGGCAAACGGCCGGTCCAATCTAAAGCGTTTTTTTTTTTGTTCGATCGAAGTGACGAGACAACCGTATCCAAATTCCAAAACAACCGGTAGTTCCGGTTTCTAACCTACCAAAACCGGTCCAATTCCTCACGTGACTAGATGACCCGGTAATATCCGAACCATTTATGGTTAATCGAACCGGTTGACCCATCACTCTAACCGGTCCGTCCGGTTAATCTCACCTCTCGGTTTATATATTCGCTCCCAACCCAAACCGGTTCTTTCTCTCTCTCTCTCTTTCTCTGGTTCCAAAGACAGAAGACTCTACAAGACAGGTATGTTGTTCTCCAACCCTCTCTTTCATTTTTTTTTTTTTTTTTTAATATATATTGAATTATAAAAGATAGCCTTTTTTTTTTTTTTTTTTAATAATATTTGTTAAATTTTTTTGAACTTATGATTGTCTGTTGAATGATGAAATTGAATTACTTAGAGTTGGGTTTGAGAAAAAAATGTGTTCTTTATTGGGTAATTAGCATTGTCAAAGATTATGCTAAAATGGGGTTTTTGGCATTTGCAGAAATTTCTAAGGGTTGTTGTTGTAATGGCAACCGGATTGGAACCAGTACAGATAACATCACAAAAACATGATCCGGCATGGAAGCATTGTCAAATGTTCAAAAATGGTGATAGAGTACAATTGAAGTGTATTTATTGTGGTAAATTATTCAAGGGTGGTGGGATTCATAGGATTAAGGAGCATTTAGCGGGTCAGAAGGGTAACGCATCTACTTGTTTGCGTGTCACATCTGATGTTCGTGCTATGATGCAACAAAGTTTAGATGGGGTTATGGTTAAAAAGAGAAAGAAACAAAAGATTGCAGAAGAGATTACGGGTATTAATCCGGTTTCTGGTGAGATAGATGCATATGTTGATCAGGTTGGTGATGTTAGTACTGGTTTGCCAATGGTTGAAGTTTCGAATGCAGTTGAGGGTAATTCGGGTTTGTTTGTTAATAGAGAAGGGACGAGTAATGTTAGTGGAGATAGGAGAAAAAAATGGAGAGGAAAAAATTCTTCTGCAAATGCTAATGCTGTTGTTGTAAGCTGTGTTTCTTCAGGTGCTAAGAGGGTGAATGATTCTATTTTTATGGCGGTAGGGAGGTTTTTGTATGATATAGGGGCACCGTTAGATGCTGTCAATTCGGTTTATTTCCAACCGATGGTTAATGCTATTGCTTCAGGTGGATCTGAGGTTGTAATGCCTTGTTATCACGATATTCGGAGTTGGATATTGAAGAATTCAGTTGAGGAGGTGAAAAATGATATTGGAAAATACAGAGCGACATGGGGAAGGACGGGTTGTTCTGTTTTAGTTGACCAATGGAGCACGGAAATGGGTAGGACATTACTGATCTTTTCAGCATATTGTCCTGAAGGAACGGTGTTTTTGAAATCTGTTGACGCATCTGGTATTATGAATTCCTCGGATGCATTGTACGAATTGATTAAGCAAGTGGTGGAAGAAGTTGGAGTCAGACATGTTTTGCAAGTGATTACTAGTAGTGAAGAGCAGTACATTGTTGTTGGCAGAAGGTTAACGGATACTTTTCCTACGCTGTATTGGACTTCATGTGCAGCTCGTTGCTTAGATTTGATACTCGAGGAATTCGCAAAACTCGAGTGGATAAATGCAATAATTGAACAGGCTAGAGTTGTCACAAGATTCGTGTACAATCATAGCGCGGTTTTGAATATGGTGAGGAGGTATACTTATGGAAATGATCTTATAGAACCGGGAATCACTCGCTCTGCTACAAACTTTACTGCATTGAAAAGACTGGTTGATATTAAACACAATTTGCAGACTATGGTTACTTCACAGGAGTGGTTGGATTGCCCACATTCGAAGAAATCAGGAGGACTGGAAATGTTAGATATAGTTAGTAATCAGTCATTTTGGTCCTCTTGTGGTTTGATTGTTCGTTTAACGATTCCCCTCTTGCGACTTTTAAGAATTACTGGTAGTGAGAAGAGACCTGCAATGGGATATGTATATGCTGGAATGTATCGAGCGAAAGAAACAATCAAGAAAGAACTAATTAAGAGGGACGAGTATATGGTCTACTGGAACATTATCGATCACTGGTGGGAACAACAATGGCATCTGCCACTTCATGCTGCAGGTTTCTTCCTCAACCCCAAATTCTTCTACAGTATCAAAGATGAACCTAACGAGTTCCTGTCGGGGATGCTTGATTGCATAGAGAGATTGGTTCCCGATACAGTAGAGCAGGATAATATTGTTCGAGAGATAAATTCATACAAGAATGCCGCTGGAGATTTTGGGAGGAAGATGGCAATTAGAGCTAAAGACACTTTACTTCCTGGTGAGAGTCTATTCTATTAGATTGTTTATGCTGCTATATAGTGATTTTCCTTCTTCGTTTTTTAGGCGTTTTTAAAGAAACCGCCCCCCTCATGTTTGCTTACGCTTACAGCAAAAGCGTTCATGTCGCAGGGACTGAACTTTGAATTATTATATTCTGCTGCAAGAAGCCTTTTGATAAGTTTGCGTATTGTTGATACTTTTGGTATATTGTTTGTTATAGCTGAATGGTGGTCAACTTACGGAGGAAGTTGCCCGAAGTTGTCACGTTTAGCCATCCGTATTCTCAGCCAAACTTGCAGTTCAATGGGTTATAAGCGAAATCAGATTCAATTTGAACAAATATATGAGACAAGGAACTGCCTAGAGCGTCAGCGACTCAGTGACCTTGTCTTTGTTCAGTACAACTTGCGACTGAGACAAATGTAAGTCGAAACTAATGAACCTGTGTGTGTAGGTAGATGGTATTGACAATTTCCAAACTAAAATCAAACTATTTTACAGGGTTGAAAAGAGTAAGGAACAAGAGTATATGGACCCCATGTCATTTGATTGCCTTAGCAATGTTGAAGACTGGATCACAGGGAAAGATGTTTTGTTGGAGGATTACGGGAGTTCGGACTGGATGGCGCTTGATCCACCCTCTGCTAACACAATGCTTTTACAACCTTCAAATGATGATGTTGAAGAGTTAACTGCAGGTAATTAAAATTCTTTGGATGTAAAATTATTACAGAAAATGCTCTGCACACTATTAAATTTAGTATTTGTTTTGGCCAAAACGCAGGGTTTGATGATGACGAGATTTTCAACAGAGTGAAAGAGGAGGAAAATATTGACGACAATGCATAAGCCAATGATCACCATGAAAGGGACAGTTGATGATTGTCGCCTTTTGCACTCCGAACAGAGAAATATTGGTAAGTTAGTAGCTTGGAAGGTGTAGGATTATAATCGAAAATCAGACTCGTACACTAGGTCGTGAATGGTTCAACGTTGGAAATTTACTCCTTTTTTGACGTTAAAGTCATCGAAACAAGTTTGAAATATATAATATAAGCCTTTGAGATCAAGAATTTTTGATCTAGTTGTCAAGTGAATGCTGATGATTACTCTTCCATATCAGGTGTAATGCTTTCCTCAACTGCTAACATTGTTCGCCGAGACACCAAGGAAGACGAAACACATAAGCCGAAAGTATGATCATGGTTCTCTGCCTCTGGTGGCTTGTTGATCTCTCCTGCAACTTTTGAGGCTTGAAGTACAGATAGGTAGTTTTAGGTTAGTAGACACTAGACAGGGCATGTAGAAAGTGAATAGAAGGATGTTGTAGAGCTTTGAATTGTCATTATATAATTGTCTAGTCCTAGTGTATTTAAGTAATTCAATCAAGCCTCTATATTTGAGACAATTCACAATCCCAAGCTTTTCTTTTTGCCCGTAAGAAACGTTTGGAGGAACAAACAGGGTACGTCTTTTCGTTTTGAATATGGTTTGGAGGAACAAACCCTTACACATCCACTTTTAGCTCGACATTTGTGTTGGGGTGGGGTTTGAATCCCACCAAATACAATTTCAAACAAGTAGTATTTGATTTTCGACAGGTTCTGATAGAATCCCTAAACCTGACGTTTTAGTTTAGCTATATTGTCAACTTGATATTTTTTTAATGTTGTAGTCGTAGAACGTTAGCATGAGATTAAAGTATTAACATCACCTACTATAGTGGTTGGCACTTGGCAGGTTTTTTCGCCGCCATCGTTTCATGAATTGTTTAAAGTTTCTTTTTAAATGAAGTTAAAGTTCACATGTGTTTGAATATTGAGGATATGCTTAACAAGTCTACTTCATTTTCATTTTGAATATTGAGGTATCTCTTAAGTTCTTAACAAATATACTTTACACATCTCTCAGTTTCTCAACTACCCTACCTATTTGATATATTCTATTATCAACCTGTCGATATCAAACACTGCATATGCCCGGTTTGGAGGAGACATTTACTCTACAACAATCATGGATACATCTTGAAAATACTTGAAACACAAGATTGATGAGAAGCCAATTTCTACTAGTATGTTTACAAACTACAATGAACAATCCAAGATGATCAATTTACAATGAAACAAATCACATGATCATACCAATAAGACTAAAAATCTAAGGAGGACAAAATAAATAATAATAATAATAATAATAATAAATCTTTATTGCTAACTATTGCTGCTATCTACCATTGCTGCCTCTACTACCTGAAAGTGCAAGTGGTGAAGTTGAGCCTGCTTCAATATCAACATCTCCATCAACGGCGTGTGACCAATTACTCACCTTTTCGAAATATGAAGAATTCGGGTATGAATGAACATAATCCTCAAATTGAAGGCCACCGCGGCCACCACGGCCACCACCACCGGTATTACCTTTCTTACTATCATATGCATCCGGGGATGTAACCACCTCAGGCAATGCAACTTCTCCTTCCAAGTACCTCACCACTTGCCTCATCGTAGGACGTTCTTTGGGGACATTGTTAGAACACATTAGTCCTAGTTTGATCACAACAACAGCTTCAATCTCATCAAGCACACCATTCAATCTTGGATCAATTACATCAAGAATTGCACCAACTTTCCATTTGTCCCAAACCCAATCTACCAATATGAACTCCTCAGGCGATGCCTTGGGCTCAATAGGTCTTCTTCCACATATCACTTCAAGCAAGAGTGCACCAAATGCAAACACATCAGAGCTCGTCGTTGGCTTCCCGGTACGCGTGAGCTCAGGTGCTAAGTATCCCAATGTGCCCACAACCCTGGTTGTGCTTGGATTGGTTCCATGTTCATATAACTTAGCCAAACCAAAGTCACCTAATCTGCCATTCATTTCACAATCCAACAATACATTTCCTGCTTTGATGTCTCTATGAATCACAGTTTGCTCCCACTCCTCATGTAAATACAAAAGCCCTGAAGCTACACCTTTGATGATCCTAAACCTCTCTTCCCAACTGAGAATACTTTTCGGTTCATCGA
The DNA here is from genome assembly GCA_030490815.1 of Acer saccharum. Lineage (NCBI taxonomy): Eukaryota > Viridiplantae > Streptophyta > Magnoliopsida > Sapindales > Sapindaceae > Acer > Acer saccharum. The sequence continues at coordinate 787,514 of CM059878.1, forward strand.
AAATATACTTGTCTAGGCTACCATTAGGCATGAAATCATATACTAATAACAAATCACCTCTCCGGCGACACCATCCTAGTAACTGAACAAGGTTTCTATGTCTTAAACGACCAATGCTAGCAATTTCAGACACAAATTCTCTCAAACCTTGCTTTGATTCATGAGAAATTCTCTTAACAGCAACTTGAGTATTAGTACTTGCTAATTTTCCTTTGTAAACTTTACCAAATCCACCAAAACCAAGCAACTCTTTGTCTCTAAAGCCTCTTGTTGCTTTCTTGAGTTCTTGGTATGAGAATCTGTGAGGACCAACATCAAGCTCCCAAGCTTCAATAACATCAGCATTCTTGATTTTCCTGATAATGTAAAAAGCTGAGACAGCAATCAAGAACATGAATACAAAAGCAGAAACAGAAACCCCAACAATCAAAGGTGTGTGATTCTCTTTAGGACCAGGAAGTGAAGGCAGAGAAGACAGAGACAGAGATTCTGCTTCTCCACTCATGTTAAAACTCCAACCCATTACATAGTGTGAGCTTGCAAGCACACCTGTTGATGAAGAGAACCCAACATACATAGAATCTTCTAGAACTAATGACAAATCCACATCATAGGACAAAATTGGTGTTCTGGGTTTGATAGAAGAAGGTGAAAGTCTCACATCTAATTGATTGTTTCTTGAATCATAATCAATCCAAGCTTGTATAACCTTACCACTCTTCAAATTGAGAGCTGCCTTTGTTGAGTTCTCTAGAAAATAACCAGCTGGGGCTGATTTATTTGAAGACATGCTGTTTATGTTGATACCAACATGATTGTCATTGATGTCACCAAATTCAAAATCCTGAACTGTGTCAAATTCAACAGCAAATATGTGGTTGGAGAAATTACCCATGTCAGTTGCATTGAGAAGACCTAAGTATTGGCTTGGAAGAGCTCCTAAGAGCTCTTTTGTTGCAGAGATTGCGAAAGCTAGACCATGCCCACCAAGCTGTGCATATTCAGGAACTATAGCGAAAGCAAAACAAGTAGAGAAAGATAAAGACTTGTTAGTGGTTGAATTCTTGAACTTGATTGGTGATGAGTAAAAAGCATGGCCAAGAACTCTAGTGGTTGTGTTTGTTAATTTGAGTAAGCCGTTGTGTTCAATCTCTGCACCCCCATTCAAGCTCAAGTTGTCGTTGTTGTTGGATGCATCATCATTGAATCCATTGAAAATGAACTCATCAACAGAGAAAACTGGGTTAGTGAGAAAAAGAGCAAAAACCAAGAAAAGTGAGAGCTTTTCTGCCATGAAAGTGGAAAAAGGTTTGAGCTTTGTGTGAATAATCAGAAGATTGATTTCATTTGAGGAGGAGGATGGAAGAAAGAGGAAAGTGGTTCATGAGAACAAAGATAAATGCAAATTTCATTTGAGATTGCAAGTTTGCGATTGAATACATCTTATGACTAGAGGCCACTGACTTTCTAGTTTGGCCTTACCCACATCTTTGAAAACCTATCGCAATCTATCGAGATCAATATGGTCCAGCTCCAACTTCCACGTATCGAATTGTTGCCGGCCTTTTAACATAATAATGAGGTTTTTGTAAGTTGCTTAATAATATGAACGTAGACCATGTGATATTGTCACATTTTTCATAGGTAGTATAGTAACACATGACATGATGCAAGAATTTTATAAAAGCATTGATTTTTCTTAAATAAGTAGATGTATTTTTGGACTTATGAGTCGTATTTTTGTATTATTCAAAACAAGTCTATGAGGACAAAGAATGCATCCTAGAAGCAAAAAGCAAATAAAAGTTACTTTAGAGTTTTTGATATATCTACTTGGTATATCTCCTAAAATATCATAGCAAAATCCATATGATTTTTGTGAATTATTAATGTAATTAGTGTTAAATCATATATGATATGTGAAATTAGTTTTATCTTTTAAGTGAATTATCAACCCTAACCAACCATATCAACACGTTGTACCAAAAGGTGGAGAGTGCTTTGATGTTGAATTCTTTAGTCGTAATCCAATTTCCAAGTAGTGTGGGACACATATTCACTATGGTGGAGTCCGGTCAACATAACCGACACCTTTAACAGAAGTATTTATTGTCTTCTCAATATGCCATTATTGCATGGTAGGGTAGAAGTAGATGTTCAGGATATTTAGAATTCCGATAATTCGGGAGACAATCTTCGATAGAACAATTTTATTGTCATTTGGTAAAAACGTTCCAATGAGATTATACCATTTATTTCGAGAACATAAATACATATTATTAAATTATAATTTGGTATAATCCCATTAGATGGTCTCATTAAGTAGCAATGAGATGTCCCATCAAAGATTTTCTCCATTTGTACAGAGAAAAAAGTCTAAAAGTCTTTGTTACTACTCAATTTAGATAATATATTAATCAATTTGTATAACTCATGAAAGTATTTTTTTTTTTTTTTTTTTATAATACAACAACTGTCTGGACCGATGAGATTATGTACAGCTAGGATTGCAGTCCCCATAAATGGGGAGAGAGCACCCACACCTTGGTTGGACAACACCCACACTATTGGTGGGAAAATTTGTATATATGCATGCATGCAATGAGCTTTGAATTATGATAGTGAAGTCTCTTTTTGGAGAGTCACACCAGATTGACAAACGGCATCTATAACTCATAAAAGTTGAATTCTTATTTCAATATTATCAACGATTTGATTGACATAAACTGTTTTTATAGGTCTAATCAATGTTGAGCTTTTAACAACAACAAAATTATCTTTCTATTCTTTTTGTTCCTTTTTAACTATCTTATTATTTAACACAAAAATATAACTGTATCTCACAAAAATTTACCACGGCTACAATTTCCTGTTTCTCACTTTCTCAGAGATTGTAAATGATGGGTTGGTCGGTGTTACAGATGTATTTAATGTTGGTTGCGTAAGCAGTGACTTTGAATGGAGAAAAACTTCAGTGGGACGGTCCCACTGATGTGGATATGGGACCGTTCAATCAGAGTACGCCACATATACATTGAAAGATTATGTGACACACTTGTTGTACACTTATGACGTGCTCTGATTGGACGGTCCCATATCCACGTCAGTGGGACCGTCCCACTGAAGTTTTTCTCCTTAGAATGGCACTCGGCAGGTCATTCCTGATGCCACCTGCAGCCTGCCCATAGCTACCTGCAGCCTGCCCATAGCTTCTTGATTCATTCTTCATTGATTACATACAAGTTCAAATTCCAAATGTCCTTGTATAATTTCCTACTTCTTGTTGACTAAATTTTATTTTCACAAATTGCTTGATGATTAATGTGCAACCGAATGGAGAGTCATTCTTGTTATCCATAAAAACTTGGGTAGTGCTAACATGTGCCTTTGGGACCCATGATATCAATCACCTTATTTCCATAAAAGGAAATAAAAAGACATGTCAGTTAATGTATTTATTGTTTTGTTACAATAAATACTGTGCTTTTATTTCCTGTTATACAAATAAAGCAGTTGTTACTTTGTGCCTTTAGGCCACATGTTAACACTACTCATAAAACTTTTACAATTCTGGTGATTGGATTTTAAATATATATTAAATTGGTGGTGTGTTTAATTGAAGAAGAATGGTGGTGTGTTATTGTCACATCTCACATCGCTAGCGAGTGAGATCCATGACTTGTATATAAGCTTAGGTCTCTCCTAACTAAGTAGACGCGTTTTGGGCCATGGGTGAAGGATGCTTGCGTGAAGCCCATGATCCGAAGCAAAGCTATGAGGGTACATGAAAGACGCATGTGTGATATTCAAAGCGGACAATATTTACTTGGTGGGCCTGGACCATTACAGTTTAATTGATGAAAACTGGTGGTGTGTTTAATTGAATAAAATTGATATGTTTAATTAAGAAATCATTAAGAGTATTTTTGTCTAATTAGTTGAAAGTTTGATAAAAGCAATCAAAACACTAATGCTAGATAAAAATAAAAGCTTGCCCCCCACACCCAATTTCACATAAATTCTTAGTTGAGTAGTTTATATTCGTGGTTGGGGTTCAAAACTTCGAATGATCACTTTGTTCCTAAAAAAGAAAGAAAGTGTGGAGATACCTCTTGTATGTATAGTAAAATTAACTATCTAATCTATGTTAATGATGTGTTTGATCTCACAGATCCAATCTCGAATGTCAGTTTCAAATAAATAAATAAAATATTTTAATAGTTAAAAAGTTGCTAAAACAAATGGTTGGGTTTCTCTAGTATCACAATCAAAATGGATAGGGTGGCCTTTGGTCGCCCATCACTCTTGACTTTATTGGCACAAATATATGTAAAACAAATTGTTTTTGATGTTTTTTTTTGACAAATTTAGTGATGGCTGGCTGATCCTTAAATTTTTCATTAGATTAAGGTGTTTAACTGCACTTTGAATCAAATTCACGTAACACGTGATAATTAATTGGTTTAGATATAAGTAATTGATAAGTAATATAATTAATATATATAAAGACACATAACTACATAAGTTTTTTGAGTAACTGTGTGTGCCTCTCCTCGTGAGAATAACTCTTCAAATTGTGTTTGTAGTGTTTTGATCTCACCGGATTCTAATAAACTCTTGACTTGATCGATATTGACAATAATATAAATAAATAAACAAATTGGGATTGAAAGTTTATTATAAAGTCTTCTCTAATTGTTCAAAAAGATATTAACAGAGTCAGTAATTTTATTCAATGGATATTAATAGACCAAGTAACATTATTGAACTTGATATCAACTAGTTCAACAACATTATAATGTTAACATATACGTTTAATATATGTCATATTGTATAGCTAATTATGTAACATTACATAATCGCTTAACGTGTGTCAGCACATGTTAATATATAAAAACTAAAGATGAAAGATGAAAATTGCCCTACGAACTCATGTTCTACATTATAGAGACCAAAAAAGGAGTAATATAACGTGGTGGAATGCTTGAAATTGATTTGGCAAATTGACATTATTTTCTCCTTTCAAAACAAGCTTTGAATTGGATGATGAATTTCTATTTTTCACCTTCTAAGTGGGCTTTGCACTTTAGAAATACATTAGAATTCAAAGTCTAAACACTTGAATGCCGATGGAGTTCGGTAAAGTGGTAATTGGTGAACCATCCATTCTGTTTTAATGTCTTTATTGAATATTGACCACAAACATGGACTTTATAAGAAATAAATTTAAAAAACTTTTATCTTAATAATGGAAGTTTATGACTAAACATTATTGAATTAAAGTGTGCTAATTAATCTAATGAAACATTAAAAAAAAAAAAAATTAAACAACTATTTTTGAGTAATTTTTGTCTTATAGACACACGTTATAGATATATCTATAGCATACTAATATATATCACCCCACTTTTGTCATGTAAGCAACATAACTTCGATTATATGGTAAAAGTGAAGTGACATGTATTAGTATGTTATAGATATACCTATAATATATGTCTATGAGAGAAAAATTGCTATTTCCGATTACTAAACCATGATAGATATTTGTTACTATTTCTATTACTATTATTTTATTTATTTTTAATATATAAGCCGACGTTGTAAGTTGTGGCTATAGATATATAATACTTATCAGAATCCATATGTTTTTCATGTACGATCATGATCCGAATTTTGCACGATAAAACGTATAGAATCCAATAGGGCATACCAGATCAGGGATTCACATTTCTTTCATTACCAATATCAATATTATTTAGTTTATACTTTTTATGAGTTATAAAAACATGTTTATCCCCTAATTCACAACAAGAATTATAGGTCGAAACCCACCTTGGAGTTTCTTTTTATCATCCCATCCAAGCAAATCACATGAATAGATAAGATCAAATTCAAAGACAAGTAGTTGGACTAAAAACAAAATTGAAATTGGTGAAGTTGGAGTGAAGTCTAAGTTATATAGAAAATAAATAAATGGGACAAGAGGGAATCTTTTTCCACTACTTGAAGTTTAATATATGATCAAATGGGGATAAAAGAAAAAATGTCTCTTGTGATTAGTTTAATCCCATCATGACCTCCTTTTTTGAATCCCATTTCTATATGCTACAAACTTGGACTTGGTTGACAACATGGAAATTACTTTTATTGATTTAGTCTTTCACTAAATCTTTTAAGAAGATAATTTGATCACAATTCACAAAGTTAATGATATTGTTTCCATTCAAAAAGTGTATATGATCATTAAAATTCTTACGTATAGAATTCATAATATGGTATAGATTATCGAAAGAAAAATTATATGTTTAGGTATTTAAAAGTAAAGTGCTAGCAATTGACAATGTTGTTAAAAGCGAGATCAATTTTAAGAATAGTTCACACAAACTAAGTACAAAAAGATCATCGTAAGTACAAAGAATTCACACAAACATTGGAATGTCTACTACAAATTTAAGTATTTAGATCGATTGAAATTATTGATAATGGAGGGCTTCAAAATGGTTCTTGATCCAAAAAGAGAATCAAGTGATTGAATAAGTAAATAGGAATCTTCATTTGTCAAGCAAGCATTAATCAAGACACAATTGGGTGCACCATTAAAATAATTTAAGTCAATAATAGAAGCTTTTATTTTATTTTATTCTCTTGTCTATCTTGCTTTTCTTTTCAAATTGAGTTTGATCTTTTATCTTGCAGGGTATTTTGTGGGGTAAATAGTATCTACCAAGTCAACAACTACTCCAATTATACTTTTAAAAGTTAAAATAAAGGTCATCACATATTGTATTAATATTTCTTTCACTCATGCATGTACCTATATATCATCCTCAAAAAACAAAATACGTATAAAATATTTTTATACATATATATATAAATAAGATGAAATAATAAATTGGTGAGCTCTTCATATATTTTACAGGTTCAGTAGTAACAAATTTCGTGATATTTTCTTACTTTATGATCAATATGAAATGATTTCCGGGATAGGTTTTTCAAACGATTGATCAAGTCGAATTAGATAGGATTGATTTAATTTGGAGAAACCAGAATATTGTTTGAATATATCCTCTTTATTAATAGAAGGTATTAAAGTGGGATTTTTTTTTTTTCTCGTTTTAAATCCAATCACATATGGCAAACCAACCAAACCAAAAAATAATACTATTCAATTCAAAATTTTATATCAAATGATGCATTAGTTTATTCGTAATTGTCACATTGGTTGTTATATTATTCTCGATCCGCATAGCGATTTTATTTCTGTTTCTCAAAGATTGTATATGATTTGGCCGGAAGCTCCAGTTTCAAACTAGAGTTCACTAATCGGGTTTGGTCGGAGTTGGAAATATATGTAATCTTGGTTGCCTAAGCATTGACTTAGAATTGGCACTTGACAGGCCATGCCTGAATACCTGATGCCACCTGCAGGCTGCCCACAGCTTCTTGATTAATTATTCATTGATTACATACAAGTTCATAACCCAAATGTCCTTGTATCATTTACTGCTTCTTGTTGACTAAATTTTATTTTCCCAAATTGCTTGACGATTAATGTGGAATTGAATGGAGACTTGGAGAGTCATTCTTGTTATCAATAAAACTTTTCCAATTAAGGGGATTGAATTATTTATTTATTTTTTAATTTTTTAATTTTTTTTAAGAGGTGCAACTGAAGATTGGATTTTAACATCCCATTTAACTAAAGTATTTTACTCTATATTTGTGGTTGGGGTTCAAAACTTTTATGTGCTGTAAAATTAACTATCCGGTCTATCAGACCCAATCTCGATGTCTGTTTCAAATAAAAAAGGGTTATTAGCACCAATGTGTCCTGAATTATACGCGAAATCACATGTTACCTCCTGATTTTTTAAAAATTAAATTAAAAATATATGGAACCTAGATTTCTAAATTCCAATTAAACAATTAAACTACCCATATTTCCAAGTTAAAGATGATGATGATGAGATGTGGGTTTTGTTAAATTAAATTAAAATTATCTTTTATTTAATTTTAATTTTTTTCATTTTAATTTAGTTTTTTTTTTTTATACAACAGTGAATTTTTTTTAATTTAGTTTTAATTTTTAATTATTTTAATATTACTTTTTTTTTAATTGGAAATATGGGTGGTTTAACTGTTTAATTGGAATTTGGAAATCTGGGTTCCATATATTATAATATATTAACAATAATAATAAAGAAAAAATAAATTAAAAATATTTTGTTAAATTAATTTTTGTTTAATTGGAAATATGGGTAGTTTAATTGTTTAATTGGAATTTGGAAATGTGGGTTCCATATATTTTTAATTTAATTTTTCTTTATTATTATTGTTAATATATTATAATTTTTATTTTTTAAAGTTTATTATTATTATTATTATTATTATTATTATTATTAAAATAATAATTAATATTATTAACATATTTTTTAATTTTTTTGGACATTAGTCAAACAGGTCAAAGGGTGTTTGTGTGATATTATTATATTTTTCCAGTTTTAATGCAATTATTCATATAATCAGGGTGTGTAAGTGTAATTTTCCCTTGACGTCTGTTTCACTTCTGTCAGCTATTGCCAATAAATGAAAGTTTTGGGGGTTTAATGCTATGAAAAAAAAAAATCAGGGGACAACATGTGATTTCGCGTATAATTCAGGGGACATTGGTGCTATTATCCCATTAAAAAAAAAACAATTTCAATAGTTAAAAAGTTGCTGAAACAAATGGTTGGGTTTCTCCAGTATCACAATCAAAATGGAGAGGGTGGCCTTTGCCCTTTGGCCGTCCATCGCTTTTGACTTGATTGGCACAAATGTAAAACAAATTGTTATTGTTTTTGATTTTGTTTTTGATGTTTGTTGACAAATTTAGTGATGGCTGGCTGATCCATAAATTTTTCATTAGAATAAGATGTTTAATTGCACTTTGAATCAAATTCCCGTAACACGTTGGCTCGTCATGATTGGTTCACGTACTTGTTGAGGTGGTTGACTACTACTACTGGGTTCTGAACCCTCTTCTCTCTTTGACCTCCCTCCAAAGATTATTGCTACTTGGTTCTCTTTGTTATTCAGATGCTTTGGATCCATCTATTGCAAAATAATAATCATTACGTTCATCAGGAAGCATACCTTCAGGATAATGATAGATATCTTCTTCCTCTTCTATATCAAGGAAATTTCTCGTCAATTCTTGTTGAATTTATTCAATCTCCCTTGCAACTTTTTTTTGTTGTTTCTCTATTTTTTTGCAATTGAGATATTTGAAATTTAACTTCCGGTGGCACATTTGTGCATACTTTTACATTTTTATACAACTCATTATTGGTTAAATGAAATTTAAATCGAGTAATTCCTCCGCTTTACATTATGTGACCACAAAATGTGCATATAATACCATTTTTATTATTCGGTATTAGTTTGCAGTACTCCCACGTTTGATCATTTTTAGTATTAGACATCTTATGCAATATAATTCCTTATTGGTACAAAATTAAATTTTGTACCAATCAATTTATAATTATGAAAATTCTAATGAGTTTTAGAAACAATTCTAGAAAACATCTAAAATTTGCATACAATTATAATATCATTATTTTTTATAATTTTTTTTTTTTTTTTTTTTTTTTTTTTTTTTATCAAAGTAAACATTTACGTACCTGATTATTTGATGAAGATATTGAGAATTTGAGGTAAAGTTGTGATGTAAAATTTACTATGTAAAGTGTAGTTGTGTAGAATGAAAATTTGAAAGAGAAGAGTGGAGATTATTTAATATATGAAGTGAAAACGGTGAACAAATAGATGGATAATTGAAGGTGATTTTCATTGTTGCACTCATTTATATTCGCTTCAACGAATAAATAATACATGATGCATAGACATTCATTTTGTTTATATTTTTCAAAATTCTATCATTATTATACTCTGCCATACTATTTTCAAAATTATATCATTATGATTCTATGCCATTGTTGCCATACGGCCCATACCAAATAATTGACTACCTATTTATTTTTTATTTTAATTTTTTGATAAAATAATTGAGTTTCTTTAGATTCTCTTTTGAAAAGAAACAATTATGGGTTTTACATGTTTTGCACAAACAATTTTGAGATTCCTTTATTTGGAATGTCAGCACAAAATTACAAAAAAAAAAAATAAAAAAAATTCTACATATTTATAAATTGATCGGTACATATTTAATATTAGTTGGAATTAGTTTTACACATTTGAGTCACAGACTTTTTTTTTTTTTTTTTTTTTTTCCTTTCCAGATTGCTTTCACAAAATTTTTCATATTTTACACATCCACTCTTTGGTTATTTGTCCAATTTTACTTCAAGTCCTCAATAATTTTACTATAAACTATTATGTTGGAAATTTTTATAAATCTGTTAATTATTCTTCTAAAATAATTTTCAATCTAAATTATTTTAACAATAATTTAATTGTTTAGGATTAAAAAAAATATTTTAATAATATGCAAAATATCCGTGGACTTTTAGGGTGATATTCATGAAGTTTCAGGAATACCGAATTTTTTTTACGGATATTTCGAAATCGACCGGATATTCTATAGGATATTAGATATTTATCCAATATTTCGATATCGGTCTCTCTAAAATACGAATATATATATATATATATATATATATAGGTGGATAATTAATTATTTCGGTATATAAATCAACAGAAATTCTATTATCAGTTCGAACTGACAAAAGTTATATCAGTTCCTTGTATGTGGGCCACTGGATTTAAATACTTTGACTTGGCTGTATGCACTTGTCAATCAAAATATTTAAGTCCATTTTCTTGATATAACTTTTATCGGTTCGAACTGATAATAGAAAGACTGTATAAATCAATATTCAGTTTCTTGCTTATAACTCCTCAACGGAACTGTTGCCAAAATCCCCAAATCGAACACAAACCCTAACATCTAAACCTTCAAATCTTCTTCACTTTCGAATTTCCAAAACTTCAATCCTGACTGCGAGGCTTCCATTTCTGCGACTGTTTTGTATCAATATTCAATGGAAGCTTCATCTTCATCTTCTTCTTCTTCTTCTTCTTTATTATCGTCTTCTAAGAGACAGGAATCCTGTCCAGCTTTTGCTTTTGGTGGCAGTATCCGATGGAAATACGATGTGTTCTTGAGTTTTAGAGGTGAAGATATTCGGTATAACTTCACTGGCCACCTATTTGCTGCTTTAGATCGGAGAAACATTATCACATTTATGGATGATGAAAGACTTGAGAGAGGCACATAAATTTCATCCGAACTCACAAAAGCAATCGAAGAATCGAGGTACTCAATTGTCATTTTTTCCAAGAATTATGCTTCTTCTACATAGTGCTTGGAAGAACTTGCAAAGATTGTCGATTGCGTGGACACAGAGAATCATACTGTTATTCCAGTATTTTATAATGTAGAACCGTCTCATGTACGAAAACAAAAAGAAGAATTCAAGAAAGCTTTCGACCAACATCAACAAAATCCCAAGATTGACAGTGACAAGATTCAAAGGTGGAGAACAGCTTTAGAACGAGTTGCCAATATTGTTGGAGATTTTATTTCGGCCGGCAGGTATCATTAATTCTCTCAGCTCCTTGATATATATATATATATATATTCAGTAGATTTCTCAAATCTAGACACAACATGAATTCACAATAACATAATCCATTGCCAGTTCTAGTTAGGGTTAGGGTTTGGTCAAATTAGGGATTTTTTTTTTTTTTGTGAATGAGGTAATTTGGCTAATAATTTAGTTTTATTAGGTTATTTTAGGAAATTAGTGTTAATTTGTTTGTCATAACTTAATTTAAGTGAAAGCTAAAAAAAAACTTCCTTTTTCATTTAAGATGTTTTTACTTAATTTAAAATTGAAGTTTATAAAAACAAAACAAAACAAAATTCCCTTTCGAATCTTGAAAAAAATAATAATTAGAGAACCTTTTTGATTGACTCGCTACTTTGCCTGCCTGGTAAAAATGTAGAATCAAGAGTACTGTTGAGACTACTCTTGTAAAATAAATTCATTTGGTGTTTTTATTTTATTTTTTATTTTATTGTATCTTGTCCTTTATTCTTTGTGGTAACTCTGTTATTGGTATTCACTTCCATGAATGTTATTGGAAAATTATGAACTTCTAGAAAATCCAGGAGAAATTATGATGCATTTTGAAGATGTCACTGCACGTGACCATGATGCAACGTGACCATACATGAAGCCACACATCTCTGTTCTGTTTTTTTCCACTTATTTTATTGTTTTTGTTTTGCAAGTAATGGTCTCAAAATCCCCTGTTTCGAGCACCACTTTCCCTTGTTTGTAGGAATTGCTTGTGGTGGGTGTTCTTGACTATGTCATGTTTTAGTGGAACCATCCCACGTAGTTAGACGTTAAGTTCCATATTTGTTAAGTTGCTTATTTGTAGGAATTATCAAGTTGTAATGGCTATATAAGCCCCCAAATTACATTAATGAAAGACAGTTGTCTTTTGAAAACCCATATCATTTGTCTTAGAGTGATTCTGAGTCTCTTGAAAGTGATTTCCAAAACCCTTTTAGGATTACAGTGTGATATTGTTTTCTAAAAGTTTTATCTCAATTTGGTTTCAATTTGGTGCAAACCAATTTCGATGATACCAAACTCTCCAAGCAACGATACGGAGCACAACCACATCATCAACATTAAAGTTATCCATCATAAAATCCAAAAACGGACTCCCATGCTCATGAACATTAAAATATGCCGCCAATCATCCTGAATTACTTTTATATTTCGGCAGCCCCATAACGCATGTGAAGTTGTCTCCTCATTGTTACATAGAGAGCATATTAGCCGTAATGGAACTCTACGATTAGGAAAGTTCACCATCATAGGAATCCAATTATGACAACCTTTTCAGATGAAAACCTTAACCTTAAGAGGCAATTTCACCCTCTCCAAGATTTACTTTGGTGTTTTAGAGACATATTTTGTATTTCTGATACTTATTTTGTATTTTTTAAGTCTTATTTTTATATTTTCGAGACTTACTGGGTAAAAAGGAAGTTTTTCAGAATTTTTTTTATCTTCTTCATCGACCTCCATGAAGGTTAATTTCGACCTCCATGGGATGTCTGTTAGACCTCCAATAGAGGTCAAATTCATTGGAGGTCTGTTTGACCTTCAAATTGTAGGCATGTTCCACCTCACCTCCATCAATGGAGCTTCTTGAAGAAGAAAATAATAAATGAAAAATAATGGGGTATTTTTGTCCTTTACTGTCATTTAAATTCAAATTATAATTCAAATACTAATCTCAAAAGTCAATATAGATTTGGTGTCATTTAGGCTTATTTCCTCTTAATTATATGCACATGAAACTAGAAATATATGGCAATATAAGCTATAAAAATTTACCTTTAAAAAAATAAATAAAATTTAAAATGGTAATAGATCAAACAGAGTAAATGGGTAAATTCCAAATAAAAACTATGTTTTTTTTACTATTTTTTTTTTCAAATAGTTCGTTACTTTTTACCAAACTTGCCCCTCATGTTTTTTACCGATACTAAATTGGTCCTTCTTAATAATTTTCATTTTTGCACTTTAAATATTTTAGGGTTAAAATTGTATTTTAATTCAAATCCGTTACAAAATTGACACATGGTTTTGACATTCAAGCATACAAAATAACAAGTGGAGGTGGTTGGACCTTTTTTAGTTAATATTCTCAATTATTTTAATAATTTCATTAAAAAATAATTTTTTTATTTTTATTAAGTTTATATATTTATTTTAATCAATTTTATTCAACTGAAAATAAATAAATAAAGAGTATTAATGTACTTTCACAAATTATATTAAATCAAATGTTATGTTTGAGTGTACCAGAGACCAATTCGGTCACTTCTAACAAAATCAGAGGCTTATTTGATATATATATATATATTTGATTTGGCGGATATTGGATATTAATAGTCATGATGTCATGTTACAGCAATGGGGGAACCATCTTTCGAATCAGTATCATATTTCTATTCCGGGAAATGAAATTCCAGAGTGGTTCAGTTTCAGGAGTGACGAGAATTTAGTGAAAATTGGGCTGCTTCCAAATTGGTTAAATGATGATTTTATGGGAATTGCAATGTGTGGAGTATTAACACTAGACCATGAGGATTTCGATGGCAGAAAAATAGATGCAATTTATGGTATAAATATAATTGGAAACAGTTATCTATTTTCTTTTGCACCTCATAGTTTCACAACTTTTGAGTCTGATCATCTTTGGCTGGCCTATCTGCCTCGTGAGAAGTTTGAACATGAAAGATCACTAACTTTGGAAAGTTCACATGTGCGTAGTTGGGAATACGAGGAATATGATAGTACCAATTCTGTGTTGGTAAGTACTAGTACATGCATCCATGCTTGGTTTGAAGTTACAACTGGTCAAGGTGGATATTTGAATTCCAAGGCGAGTAAGTGTGGTATACGTCTAGTTTACAAACAAGACATAGAATGCTCTGAGGATTTACCAGCAACTGAAGGTGCTATATTACACCAACACAACAATTGTTCTACATTTTATCACAGAGAGGTGCGGTTATATATGCCTGACAAATTAGAATGTAGTTACTTCAGACTATACAGTGATAATCATATTAGATCTAAACATGGCCTTAGTCATCGTTATCGCCGCGATTGTACTCCAGAATACTATAGCTCAAGGCCACGGTTACGCAGGGTACCAAATGCAGTTCCGCGAGTTGGTTGAAGAATCGGTTTGAAGCAAAGGTATCAAATGACATAAACTCGATCTCTCTCAAATATTCTTCTTCTTCTTCTTCTTCTTCTTTTTCTTTATTTTAAAAATTGTGGCGGACACACGGATTGGGATGTTACAAACAAAGGTATAAATCATGCATGTTATTAATCTTGTTTTTGAATTTCAGTGGTGTTGTTTTCACTTTAGGTGATGACATTTCTTCAACTATTTTTTATTACAGTAAATATAAATCCCTTCACCCAAGTCTTTTGTGAACGAGATTCAATTATATATTTAATTTTTATGCCTCCACGCGTGGATCTACTACAGGTTATTCACTACGGGTTTAGAATATCCATGATGGAAAACCATTATTCACTACGAGTCTTTAAAAGCATGTAGTTGAGTTGGGCTTATGAAATCATTTACAATAAGCCTTTATTGCCCGTAATGGATAATGAACAATTATTATGAGTGAAAATGGGTTTGTTGTAGATGATATAGGAATAACGGACATTGTCCGTAGTCCATAGAGTTATTCATTACGGGTAAAGTCCGCAGTGAAAAAGTCCGTTGTTAAAAATAGTTAAAGGGAAAATAATTTAAAATTTTCATTTCCCTCTAAAACTAAAATGAGATTTTATTTATTTATTTCATTTATGTTGTTTCTATACCGGGCATATGAAGGCCCGTAGTAAAAGGTAAATGGAGGGAAATTTTTTTTGAAAATTTTCATCTCCCACCAATAACAAAAAATCTTTTATTTATACTTCCATTCTCTAAACACTATCACTTAAACTCTTTCACAAAACCTAAGTGGCCACACCTTTGTCTCTCATATTTCATCATTTTCTCTACATTTTCTCCAAAATTTGTTTCAAATTCATATTTCTAGTGTTTAACTTTCTAGTTGTGTTGTAATTAGTTCTTTTTATTTTTATTTTTTTTTATTTTTTATTATTTTTTATTTTTATGTTCATCTTCTCCTTTATGTTCATTCTTAGTTTGTACATTTATCATTTTGTTCATCTTCTCCTTTATGTAACTTTTATTTTTTGTTTCATTTTTAGTTTTAGTTGATTTTTTATGGTTGCAATAGTGATTATTTCTTTCCTTTTTTCTTAGATATCTATTTTTTGTTCAGGTACCAAATTATATTTCTACAAAAATAATAATAATAATAAAAAAATTCATAATATGGAATTAGAGAAAGTTTGGGTGAAGAAAATATGGACTCAAGAATTATTTAAATTTAAATTTAAAAAAAAAATCATAAAAAATTCTGGAATTTTTGGATGGACAAAATTTGAACCATTATTCACTACGAGTCTTAGAATATCCACGATGGAAAACCATTATTCACTACGAGTCTTTAAAAGCATGTAGTTGAGTTGGGCTTATGAAATCATTTACAATGAGCCTTTATTGCCCGTGATGGATAATGAACAATTATTATGAGTGAAAATGGACTTGTTGTAAATTATGAACACTTTCATAATTTATCCAAATGATATGTCTAAAATTGGTGAAAATTGGGTAGGCGGAGTCAAGGCATTAGCCTTACTCATATATACTTATATCCAAGTGTTTGAGTTTGTTTGCTTGTTTATTAGTTTCATTAATTGCATTTTAGTTGTAGTTTAACTTAATTAAATTTGAGTAGTGTAATTCAATCATCAAATCTTTGCTTGTCTAAATAGTAGTTTAATCAATCAATTATGGTAATCAATTCATCAATCCTCGTGGAACGAATCTTGTTTATCATTGTTCTACACTTACGGCCCTATACTATTGTGGGTGCTCATTTTGGAGTGGTCAAGTGACCAACAAGGAAACATGTTTTCGACAAACTTGACATGACGTGACACATAGAGTTTGGAGGTTGAGGGATCGAGACAAAGATATGCACTTTGAGTGTGAGAGTAACGGGGGAAAACACATGGCTTGGAAAGGGGTTCGAGTTGTGTTGAGAGTATGGACGAAGCTATGGGTAGCAGAGACAATCGAAGACACGAAGTTTCGAGTAATTTAGTGAGGAGCCTAGAAGCTTTTCGTAAGGGGAAAACATATGGAGAGTTGGAGTGGGCATGCGATTGATAAGATAGATTGTGGTGGCAAAGGCATGATTCCAATATGAGAGAGGGATAGACGCATGGGAGAGGAGAGACAAACCAGTTTCGACAATGTGACAATGACGACGTTCTGAGTAGCCGTTGTGTTCTGGAGTATGTAGATGTGTTGTGAGATGAGAGATACCATTTGATGCCAGGAAGGTGTCAAGGGCTTGGTATTCCCCACCATTGTCAAAGTAGAGAGTGATGTTGAAGAATTTTTCGACAAGAGCCTTAAACTAAACAAAAACCTCATACAATTGTGATTTTCGTTTGAGAGGATAGTACCAGTTGTATTTAGTGTAGTGATCTACAAAGAAAACATAGTAGCAGAAGGTAATTTATGACTTTTGTTGATTTGACAAGCTTTGCAACTTGTAGGGAAGACCATTGGACTCGATACTTCTAACTTAGAATTGGAAGAAATGTGTTTAAAAATAGAAAAATATGGGTGTCCTAGTCTATGATGCCACTAGGACAAAGTGGTCTTGACACTTGAAAAGGCAACTAAAAAAGAGGACTTTGAGAACTTTGGCCACTCGTACACACCATCCTTAGTCCTACCTTGCAAAAGAATTGCCCCCGTACGTAGATCATTCACATAAAACACATAGGGTAGGAATTCTGTTGAAACATTATTAGAGATGCAAAATTGGGATATGAAAATAAGATTCTTTTGCATAGTAGGTACACAAAGGGCATTATTTAAAGAAAAGAAACGGGAGGGAGTGGTGAGAGAGGTGGAGCCGGTGTGGGTAACGGGAAATCCCGAGCCGTCGTCAATCATAATGTTGTTGGAGCCGTCATATGGAGTGTGGATGGAGAGATTGCTCAAGTCAGAAGTGACATGGTGGGATGCTCCACTATCCATAAGCCAATGTGGAGTGTCGGGATTATTGGTGGCAACATAGTGAACACAAGGTTCCCGTTGATCCGGTGTAGGAGATGGAGTTGGTGGAGTCGTAACCATTAATTGAAAAGTAGGGCAACGCTTTGTAATGTGGCCCTGAACACCACATGCTTGGCATTGATCAAGATATGGTTTAGATGGCGGTCGATCATTCCGAGGAGTCATATATTGTGGCCCTGCATTATGGGAGGTGGGGAATGGTGGGCGCCGGTTGTTGGAGAAAGAAGAAGAGTGCCGCCAATTGCCATGACATGAAGATAAGTGCTAGTTGTTGTTGAGATGATTGTTTTGGGTGGTCATTATTTTCAATAGAGAGAGACCTCCTATGAGCTTATAGCTGTGATACCATACAGAAAAAGGTGGAGAATGGAAAAATATAGCATTGCCTTTCCATTGATCAATTATGAGTATATATACAATTACACAATTACAATTATAAATTTTCCTAATCTAGAGAATCCCTTAACATAAGGAACAAGAACAAAACAAATCAAATTAAACTTTCCTACTCTAGAGAATCCCTTAACTTAAGGAACAAGAATAAATCAAATCAAATTCAACTTTCCTAATCTAGAGAATCCCTAAACTAAAGGAACAAGAACAAATTAAATCATTTAAATCCTTCTATAGTTTAGGTTGATACACTGATATTGAGTATAGCAAAATTTAAAGTTTTTGCAAAGTGGGTTGGTCTAAAACATTGGAATGCCTACTGCTTAGATTGATTGAAATTATTGATCATGGAGGGCTTCAAAATGGTTCTTGACCTAAAAAGAGAATCAAGTGGTTGAATAAGTACTAGGAATCTTCATTTGTCAAGCAAACATTAATCAAGGCACAATTGGGTGCACCATTAAAATAATTTAAGTCAACAATGGAAGTTAGCTTTTATTTTATTTCGTTCTCTTGTCTTTCTTTTCTTTTCAAATTGAGTTTGATCTTTTATCTTGCAAGGTATTTTGTGGGGTAAATAGTATCTACCAAGTCAACAACTACTCCAATTACACTTTTAAAAGTTAAAATAAAAGTCATCACATATTGTATTAATATTTCTTTCACTCATGTATGTACCTATATATCATCCTCAAAAAACAAAAAAAACAAAAAAAAACAAAAAAAACAAAATATATATATATATATATATATATATATATATAAGATGAAAGAATAAATTGGTGAGCTCTTTATTGATATTTTACAGGTTCAGTAGTAACAAATTTCGTGATATTTTCTTACTTTAATGTGAAATGATTTCAGGGAGAGGTTTCTCAAACGAATTGATCAGTCGAATTAGATTGGATTGATTTAATTTGGAGAAACTAAAATATTGTTTGAATATATCCTCTTTATTAATAGAAGGTATTAAAGTGTGATTTTTTTTTTTTCTCGTTTTAAATCCAATCACATTTGGCAAACCAAAAACTAATACTATTCAATTCAAATTTTTATATCAAATGATGTACTATTAGTTGATTCGTAATTGTCACGTTAGTTGTTATATTATTCTCAATCAGCATAATGATTTTAAATCACTCGATAGGTCATTTGATGTGAAAGTTTGGGACAACAATTTGGCTTGAATAGTAGTATTACTCTTATCAAAAATTGTTGAGAGTGGGAGGCATTTTACTCCAAATTGATTGCTTAGCTACTTGTTGAAGTTGTTGGAAACTTATGAATACAGTACAGACTAGAAGCCAGATGGTAAAACAAGAAGAAATTAGGATTCTCTGTTGAGCTAATCTTTGTTCTATCATTAATAGATCTAGTGACATCTATAATCAATGACTGAGATTTATTTTTTAATTTTATTTTTATTTTCATTTTTGTTATTTTTTAAATATAGCTTATTATTTTAACTATTTGATATCAGTACATTAGAGGATCCGAAACCAATAAGGCGGCTGATAAACTACACTAATCAATATAGATGGTAATTAAGAACAAAAGCACTTTTTAAAATGGAATATAAAGTGTTCAATATAACACAAAATCAGAAGTAGAAAGCAATCAACCAAAAACAAATTCTAAACAAGATTATTTGCTTATCTGACATTCTTAGAAGTGCTTTTTTTTTTTACCCCCTCAAATTCCTAGAAAAGGCCTAGAATGTATACTGGCAGCTTCCATCATCACTCCTTGCAGTTGGATCATAGTTTGCTGCATTTCGATCAGTACAACCTTCAGGGACAGGAACATTCACTTGCTGGGCTGCTTTGCCTGAAAAACACGAAAAACATATCAAAAACATGAATGAGAAATGCTTGTGTTTGAATTTTGATCCTGGTTTACATCCAATTTTTATAGAAACTAGCTATAGATGCAAACCTCCCATCAAGCTAGGCCTCTAGGATCAAGGGTGCTAACCGTAGAAAGATCCACGCTTGATAGCATCGTCGTTAGCATCGCCAAGCGCAGCCTCGCTCAGGTACTTGTCAGCTAATTGGACTCTCTTGACGTTCTCTTGCTCCTGGACAAGCATGTTTCCGTACTCAAGGAGCTTGTCGATTGTCATTTTGGGTTGCTCGAAGGTTGGGGGTCCGTCCTTTGAGTTCACAAGGTTCTTCCCAATGCTATCAACGCCTATGCCGGAGATCCACTTCCTCACTTCATCATCGTACACTCTGGCCCTCAAGGCACCGAAAAAGTCTGCAAATAGTACATGGGACGTGTTAGAGTGCTTATATAGTGCTTATATACTATTGTTGGATCATTTCCTATCAGTTTAAGCTTTTGGGTTTGATGGTGACTAACAGGATGTTCATTTTATTAAAATTTGCATGGAATTTCAATCCATCTCCGCAAAATGAATTTCATCGAACACTTACCGATAGATTGGCCAGGGAAGGTGTCGACAAGCTTGATTAGTTCATCATCAGCAACATTGTCACTCCTGAAAATTCCTTTGCAGACACCAATGCGGTCTTCCCTGGTAGGAGCCCAGTAGAATTTCTCCATACGACCATCACGGATAAGAGGAGCGTACAAGGTTGAAAAGTCGTTACCAGTGACAATGATAGGGACACGGGGGTTTTCCTCCTTGTTGTACATTCCAGGGAGCTGGACACTGGTTGGGTTATCAGCAATGTTCATGAGAGTAGCATTAACCATCTGGTTGTTAACTGTGTATTGAGTGGTTCCGCCCATACGTCCAGCTCCGGCATCAAGATCATTGATGAAGAGGCAGCACATCTTTCCCTTCCTGATTATATCAGCTGCCTCACGATATCTTTGCCTGATAAGTTTCGCGGGTTCTCCTGCGTTTCCACTTTCCAGTTCTCCGGCACTCATCATAATAGGGCTGAAATTCATCAACATTACATCAATCAAACACTTTGAACAAGTTTCAAATTCAGGAATCTTGTGTACACTACTATTATGCGAAATTGATCACATGAACAAGATCATGGACTTACGTAATACCCATCTTCGCGAAAACAAGCTCACATTGGAATGATTTTCCCTGACCTTTGCCTCCCCAAATACCCAAGATCAAAGGAATCTGTACAAAGGAAATTTTCAATAAGTTGTTGCAGTCTAATGTAGGATAGCAAAATTCACTTAAGTTAAAAAAAACTCAGACGTAATTTAAGTCCGGGATGTGACAACCGGTCTGTAGTGCTACAAAACTAATTGTCACATGTGACAATAAGTGATTCTGGACGTAAATTATGTCTAGTGGTCCGCGCCTGAAAATTTATATATATATACCTTGATGTTAGGCAGAGACATGAAGTTCTTGGTGATGTGAACAACAAGCTTGTCCATGAAAGCAGGAGCAATGTAAAATCCATCCATGCTGTTTTCCATGTAACTATAACAGACATGATGATCATCACCAACACAAAATCAGAACCAGTTAGTTTCTTTACAAAAAAATTATAATAATAAAATAAAATAAAATAAAATTCATAACTAAAGCAAGAATTAAGTTTCAATCTTGTATGATCATGTACTTGGGCGCGAAGCTATGAAGAGGCCAGCAGAGGCCATGGTCTTTGTAGCCTCTTGAAAAATTCATTTTTAGTACTTATAATTAATTGAAATTGTTTTCTTTAGCTTTTAAAATGAAAAATATATAATTTGGCCCCCTCAAACTTGACTAAATTTAATATTTTGTCTTCGCCACTGCATGTACTCACGTTCGAAGACCAGTGCTGATGTAGTCGTAAGAGCTCATGATAGCGTAGTGAGTTCCGGACCCGCTAGGGGCCTGGAAGAGAGAGTCCACCATACCCTTTCCTCTGGTGATGTCTTGTTGGTCATCGGATGTGTCGTAACCAAGGCCTCTCCATTTATCCTTTTTGGTCTGCTTATCCTCGTCTGTTTCTGCTACAACTTTGAAGCTCCCGGAGTGGACCTTCTGGTTGGGGAATCTTGAGGCCACCTTCTTCAAGCTTGTGCCGAAGAAAGCTGAGGTTGGGACAGTGGATCCAGCAGCACCAGAGCCATTCAAGCTCAGCTGCATCATCAAATCATACCAATCTTTCACACATATCCCTTGAATTCAATCAATCAATCAATTAACTTTACACAAAGCCTTGTAATTTCAACACTCGTTTCTTTAATTAATTTCTAAACAAATCAAAGTTGAGTTTTATTGAGATTGCTTTTGGCAAAATTACTTTCAAGTAAAAGTGCTTATTTCTGCTAAAACACTTGGAAATTAAAAGGCAAAAATCAACACAATTCAAGCTTCATATTTCATATGAAAAATTCACCAAACTAACACAAAGACTCTCTCTAATTCTTTAATTTCTAATCATATGCTCATACATAAATACATGTGCATTGCATACTTGCTTATGTACATGCATCTACCATGCATGCATACATACATACATACCTACCTAAAGTAACTTCATGAGAACCTATATAATTACGATTCACTATGATCCATAAATAATAACGTTACAAGAGACGATCTCATGCGTAAATCCAACACCAGTAACCTCTTATATATAAGTGTATGAGCATATACATACCTAAATACACGTGCATAATTGCATACATACATGCATCTACCATGCATACTTACATAATTACAATTCACTATAATCCATAAACAATAACATTACAGAGACAATCTCATATGAAAAAACTTGTAGAAATTTTGGACTTGAAACCTCCTAGAGAGACTATATGTCAAACTAACAAAGCATATATTATAATTTAAGAGACCCCATGAAGCTAAAACAAGCTCATAAGTGGAAGAGAAGGAAAAAAAAAACATGTACAACTAACCGGTGCACTGTTGACAGCACCAACAGTAGAGACAGCAGCAGCCATTGGGAGATGATTGTCTGGGATCAGACGGCTGTGATGCAACTAGAGAATTATTAGGGACTTGAAATTGCGGATAAGACCAATGAAAAGTGAGTGAGTGGTCTGTTGAGGAGATCAAAAAGTGAAGAGTAGAGCTGTAGAGGCCAAAACTTATAGTGGTTTGTGTTGAGTGTACCAAAACCGATCAATCCTCAGGATTGGATATTAATCTCCTGGAAACCACACAATCAAGATTACACGGATGACACGTGGCATACGTAGAGGTGCTCTGTCACTTTAGCTTCTCTTTGCCACTAAAATTCTGGTCATTTTGATACCACACAAGCTTTCAAACAATTACAAGTCGTTTTAATTGTCTCTGCTCTGAATTATTTATTTATTTATTTATTTTTGTGGAAAATAAAAAATTTGCACTTGAGGTCCTAAACTATTCTTGAATTCATATAATTTTTAATTAATTATCTATTGTTTGTTTGTTTGTTATATAGTAGGATAGAAATATTTGAGGCCATTAATGTATTGTCAAAATTTTGTTCCTTTGTGATTCTTGCAGATAGTAGGCTAGTACTCCTGTTCACAAGAAGTTCAGTTTACTTGTGCCCTGTTAGGTAGTGTAATCGGCCACTAAAGATATGACATATGATAGGACAAATGTCATATTTCTTGTGACTAGATGCACCACTCTATAATGCATTGAAGATTTTCTAGTGAATATGAGTGGCAACAATTTTAATTTTCCTGAATATTATTGTTAATTTCTTGCCTTTCTTAACTTAAAACATATATATATATATTTGGATTTATAGTGGTAATCCATGATTGAATTTTGATTCAAAACTGTTCAAAAAATAATTTGATCCACTTAAAATTTATATTTTAGATAAAAAAAAATTGGTTTATTTGATCCATGTCCAATGCTCTAAAGTCTGTGGACTCCAATAATGGTCCCTGAATGTAGCCCAAATGCAAACACAGTCTCTTATTGGATTATCTTGGGCCTATAAGAGGCCAAGTCTGGTGTTAAACTAAAAAATAACCATGGGCCCTTTGTTGGGCCGCCAAGATTATGTATCATGTGGGCGGCCCAATTATAATATCACACACACACAAAACCCAAGGAATAATTGTTTGTGTAGGACACAAAAATCATTTTGTGTGAGGAATAAATTAAAGCGTCGTACTTTTATTTTGTATTGATATTTAATTTTATATTTCCAATATTGACGTTTTATGATGAAGCAATCTAGAAATTAAAAAGGAAAATGAGAAAGTCACACACACACATATAATATATTAATATATATATATATATATATATACAGGCCTGTTCACATCAGTGCACACTGGTGTAACTACATCAGTACCAATGCATATGGATTACTGATTATGGAGAAGTTTTGACAAGTGTATATACTTTGAGTCAAAGTATGTAAATCTAATGGTTTACATCCAACGCACTGATGAAGTTATATCAGTGTGTACTGACTTGAACTTATATAAATATATATACAGTCTTTTATATCAGTTTGAACTGACAAAAGTTATATCAGTTCCTTGTATGTGGGCCACTGGATTTAAATACTTTGACTGACAAGTGCATACAGCCAAGTCAAAGTATTTAAATCCAGTGGCCCACATGTAAGGAACTGATATAACTTTTATCAGTTCGAACTGATAATAGAATTTCTGTATATATATATATATATATATATATATATATGTAGTGGTTCTCTAGTAAAGACGTCTTGAAATTAAAATTAAGGACTTCCAACCATAACCACTGACGACATGTCGTTGTGGTGTCAGTCAAAAGATGAATAATTAAGTTCAACCTCGCTAGCGTGCAAGTCACAAAGACTAGCACAGCGATAAGTGAGGGTATCGTTCCGTAGGAAGGTGGAATCCGCCGACCGTCACCGATTCTAGCGTTATTATTACAACACACCAAGCGGACTCGTGTGTTGCGTATGCGGAAATGTAAATGGTAATATAAATAAATAAACTACATACTATAATATGTACATGGATAGAATGGAATTGAGAGATGGCATGAAATGTGGTTACACTAGGGTGATGAATCAACCGTAACAATCCTCTTAATTAAGCTTTAGACTCACTTAGTCCCTTAATGCGCAAGTATATAATAAACTCATGTCCCCTTAATTGATCCCTAATCTCTCTCGAGTCTTAGAAATCACATCCACACATATGTATGGATTCATTAAGTACCGTGGGACACACATACGAGCCCTGTATGTCGGTTTAGTGATCTCTCAACTTTCCGGTCAAATACATTGGTTATTTCGTTGGGCATGTAATGCGTAATCGCGTGGGCCATACTACAGCCAATAATTCATCAATTAGGCTAACCAAATACGAGATGGCAACCAAGTGAAAGCATTAAGAATACGAGATACCCATACAACACGTATGTTATATGCTCTTGTCCCTTTAATTAATCTCTACCCTCTCTCAAGTGACATAGAGATTACATCCATGCATAAATGCTTGGATTCATTAAGTATTGTGGGACACACACACGAGCTCTACACGCCAGCCTAGTGATCCCTTATCTTTCTGGTCAAATGTAAAGGATATCACGCTGAACATGTCAATACGACACCACGCGATATATAATACACAACCTAAATATCATTCACAAGGTGGCTAATCGAGTGAAAGCACTAAGCAATGAAATACTCTTATAACTACACGAGCACAAAAGGAATTCGATTTGTCTTTACTTTAGATATGGATTCGGTTTTATCAATCTCCTTAGAATGGCTAGACATGGGCAACAAGTTCACCTAACAATAATGTGCATCAATGCAATTGTTAAACATTAAGAACATTCAAATGAATTAAGGGTTCTCCTCTTGACTTGGGAATTTTCCCTAAATCAATTCATCACCCATTCCGGCTAGGGATGGGCAAATGTGTCTTAAAAAAACCCATTAAGCACAAGGATGTGAACCAAAGCCAATTTAGCAACTAAATGTATAAACTAGCATTTTATACTCTTTGGGGATAAAATCCCTAACACTCAAATCATTCAATAAATGGTATTTTGGTCATTCATTAACATACAAACAATCATGGGAAACTTAATTACTCTACTCCTACATTAAATTACTCTACTCCTAATTCCAATCATGCATACAAATCAATTTCTAACCTCCACAAACATGAATTTCACAATAAGAGATTAAACATACATAAATCAAAGAGCAAAACAAAACTCAAACGAATTTATGAACAAAATACATATATATAGCACATGTGAAGGTTTACAATATTCTTCAAATTGGGGTTACACATCAAAGAAATAAGAAATACAAGGAAATGAGTAATTAAAAGCAAACCCTTGAAGACAAGTCCTCCAAAGATGCTCCATAACTTTCCTAGCTCGGATTTAGCTCCTAATTCCTTAAAATCTAGTCTAAGATGGATGGATGGATGGATGGATGGATGGATGGATGAAGTGTATTTGGGGGTTGTGGAGGACCTGGAGGTATATGGGGAGCTCCCATGGAGGAAGAACCTCCATGGGAGCTTGGGTCTCTCCTTATTATGTGAAGAAGATAAAGAAGATGAAGGCGATGGAAGAAAATGATAGTTGGGCAAGAAAGAGAGTGAAGAGAGAGAGAGAGAGATGGAGTGTGGGATGTTAGGGATTCTAATTAGAAGAGAGAGAATGGGGGATATTTGTAGTAGAGGGAGTTAGGGTACAAAAATAAGGGTGAAAAGACGAGTTTACCCCTCTTAAAATGCCCTGAAAAACGCAACTTTGGTGAATCTCGCAGTACGTCTCGTAGTACGCTTTAACGACCTATCTGACGAAATACTTTTTGTTGTCCTCTGCTGACTTTCGTGGTACAGGTCGCGGTACTTAATTTGGTCTTCCACGGTACGCTTTAACAAAATCTGGAAAATTTCAACAAAAATTTCTTTTGTTCATTCGTGCTGCGTTTTGGCCCGAAAACACCCTGTTTCCACACAATGACTTCCCAAAACAAAATGAATCTGCACAAAGCTCACAAAACATATTATATTCACAAAAACGCTCGAAAACGAAAGCAAACGATAGGAAATGGGAACCTCAAAAGGCGTATAAATCGTTCCGATCAACCACACATTCATATTGGGTGTGTGTATTTGTTAATGTGGGGTTGTGGGCCCACTGTAAATGTGTGGCTGTGTTTGGACGTCTAGAAATTATAAAGTCAAGACGGTCATAATTAGAGAAGTATTAATATATATATATAGAAAATTTAAGAGCAAAAAATAAATTTTATGAATTATGAATTCTAACTCATCAAAAAAAAAAAAAAAAAAAAAATCATTATTATAATACAAACATTCATGAATAAATTACATAAATATTGTATAAACTAGAAATAGAGTGAGAATTGAATCAATATAGTTTCAATATAAAACTATTATTTTATCATTAAAACACAATAATAAAAAATCCCCATGTGTAGATTTTACTCTATCCAAAATTCAAATTCTTAGCATTTTATGTATCTTAGTCTAAAAATATCTAATTACCTCCGGAGGAGTTCAACAAGATCTAATGTTGCTAAATATAAAGCTATTTTGGTGCATCAATTTTTTACGTTAAATGTTTTCCATCTTTAAAATTGTAAATTCAACTCTATTTAATTGTTTTAGGGCCGCTCCTGAGATTTCGAGGGCCTAAGGCGAACTAAAAAATTGAGGCCCCCAAATCCCAACTTCCAGGTTCCTGACTTCTGGTTTCCATATACATAATACATACAAAATTCTAACAAAACTAAAATAGAAAAACAAAATTATAATATAATATAATACATACAAAATTCAAAAACAATTCTAGCAATACATACATAAAAATTCAAGAACAATTTTTTCTATTGGGTAGTTGGGTTCCCGAATCCTTACCTCTGGGTTCCATAATACATAATACATACAAAATTCAAACAACACTTAAAATAGAAAAACGAAAAGAAGTTTTTCGGATTAAAAGAAGAAGAAAAAAGAAAAGATGTGTTAAATTACCTTCTAAAACAACTACGATTGATTTCAAGAAGAGCCCCTTCCAAATTTAAATCCAAGAACAATTACTTTCCCACTAATTCCCAATTTTGTAAGAAGCCAAGAATAGAGCTGAGAGCTGCCAAGTGCCAAAAAAGTAAAGAACCCTAAAATTTTTCGAATGTCTGATACAATGAATTGCAATTTGCAATTTGGTATGTTGTGATGGGGTGATCATACTGATTTTGTCTATAAAAAAAAAGAGTAATACTGCATAGCCCAAATTTTGTGCCTAAATGATGTGGCAACACTCTATTCCATTAATTTAAATCATGCAAATTTAATACAATTTAAATGAATGGTCTACAGTGTTGCCACATCATTTGGGCATCAGATTTGGACACCAAATTTGGCCAATGTAGCATTACTCATAAATAAATAAAAAATCATAATGATTTTGTTTCTTTAATGGGCATTTTTTTTAACAACAAAAACATATGGGTTGTATATAAATATTTCTTTGGTGGGCCTTTTAAATAATAATTGACACGTGGGTTGTTTTTTTTTTTTTTTAAACAGAATTCTACTCGGGCCTAACATAGAATACACACTAAATGAATATAGGGGCCCTAAGCGACCGCCTCGTCCGCCTATGCCCAGGGCCAACCCTGAATTGTTTTATTATGTTTTGGTATTTTTTTTTTTTTTGAAGAGAAAGGAGGTTACAAACAAGCGCGGCACTCGGCCGAAATAAGAC
Organism: Acer saccharum; assembly: GCA_030490815.1. Taxonomy (NCBI): domain Eukaryota; kingdom Viridiplantae; phylum Streptophyta; class Magnoliopsida; order Sapindales; family Sapindaceae; genus Acer; species Acer saccharum. The sequence goes on from CM059878.1 coordinate 816,360, forward strand.
TACCAACACTAGGAGGAGAATCCTCCAGCCAAAACATGTCCTCAACACAGGAGAGACCGTTTTTAGCTAATACATGGGCTACTCTATTAGCCTTTCGAGGAACGAAATTAACAGATAAACAAAAATTCAACTGCAAAAGATTTTGAATGTCCATAAGCACAATCCCAATATCAGATATGTTTTGGTATCAAACATTATGAATGAACGTAGTTTACATCATGACGTATTTTTGGGATTTATAATTTTAAATTTTCAAGATTTATAATAATATGTTGTTGGGATTTAATTGTATGATTACGGACGTTAATATAAAATAAAGGTAATGGCCACTTTTGAAATGCCAACCCTTTATTTTTGGTACAGTAAAATCACATGTGAATCGATTTCAAATATATCTTGAAAGAATAAATATAAATTTTACCTTTACGTACATTGTCAAGAACATACGTTAAAGCAAATCTTATAATAATTTTTGCCTCTCACGTGCATATAAGAACGAAATGTGAAATAAAAAAAGAGAAGGGCCCAAGTGAAGTGACTTTGTTCGTTTTGGTGAGACAAAAAAGATTATCTTTATTTTATATAACTCGTGCTCTGCATTGACACCCATCATAGAGCCACCTTTGATTTATTCTTCAGACTCGACATTCATTCTATATATATATATATATATATATATATATATATATTAGAATAATATTATACACTAGTACACTTAGGACCCATTTGTGCGTTACACTGTATTGTATTAAAAATTTAAAATGTATTAGAATAATATAATACAATGTTTGGTTTGTTTTGCGCCGTTCACTATATTGTATTAGCTAATACATTTAAATTAGTCTAATACAATAGATATCGTATTAGTTAATACATAGTAGAAATTTTGTATTAGTTAATACAACATAATATGGTTTAATATAAAATATCACAAAACATAAGATTGTATACGAATAGTACAGTCCAATCCAATTTAATACACCAAGAAATTCAGCAAGTTGCTGAGAATAATTCTCCAAGAGAGAAAATAGATTGATGGTGAAGCCACATTAGCGAATGAGCCAGCCCCACAATTTTTTTTTAAAAGTTTATTTATATTTTGCCTAAATTTTTTTTTATTTTATGTTATTCACATTTTATTATTAAAATTTTAATAGTTTATCAAATTGCCCCTCAATTCTTGAAGCTGATTTCGCATCTGATCGTACTTTATGACTTTATAGATAAATTTGGAATTCGAATCTCTTGTATGGAAATGTTATTGCATGCAATGTATTAATTACTTGAAAATTGATCTAAGTAATTTTTTTTTCTGATTTGATTACTTATATATGTAACAAAATAAAAAATATAACTTCAACAAAAACTATATTATATATATATATATATATTGATGTGAATTAATATTAATCAAATGTCCAACCGATCACCATACCTGTATTGTAAATATACGGTTACGAATAATTCAACCAAAATTATAGGAATTAGACCTAAAACGATTCTAAATATAAAAACTTCACTCATTTTAATTTAATTTATTCAAAAAGGTAAAAGGGTAAATATTATAAAACGATATTTGGGCAAATGCCAGGTGTCCTCGTATAAAAGTTTATACGAGTTTTTTTTTTTATACTATCCGACGAGAATCTCAACCACGTGAAAAGCTTAAGATGCTTAAATAGTACTTAAAAGAGTGTTATTTTATTGCAATGATAATGTCATAAACCCCAATCATAACATAACAAAGCACTTCATTTGTCAAAATTATAAAAAATATTCAAGCACACCCTCCACATTTCCAACCAAAAGCGACCAAATCTTTGGAGGCCCATATTATTATAACATCTCAACTCATTCATTTTCAATCTTTCTCCTGTCAATTCGACCTGATATAAAATACATCAGTGCCTTGAATGTGGATCATTAGATTCAAATATTTTGATTTGGTCTGCATACAGTGTCAGTGCTTCTCCATAATCTATAGTTCACATGCAATGCACTGATATATTTTATATCAGGTTGAACTGATAGGAGAAAGACTGTATATATAGTAATAGATTAGATCCTATATATACATTCAAAAGAACCATATCTAAAAACTAAGATTATTTTTGTATTTTCTATCGTTTGGGTGATTTTTTCTAATTAATTTGTTGTAGTACAAAGTTTCAAATACAAATTAATCAAAGCGTATTGTTTTTTTATTATTTATTTTTAAAGTTTCGGATACAAACAAAAAAAAATGTATAGTTTTCTCGTTTTACAAGTTAATAAAACCATATGTGTTTTTTTTTTTTTTTTTTTTTTTTAACTTACTATAAATATTTGAACTTCAAACATTTAGAGTTTTCTAAAGGATATTTTGGAAATACAAGATATAATTTAACTGTATTTAAAAATATTTAAGTTATAGTATACCATTTTTTTTTTTTTTTTTCATCAGTGGCTTCGATAACAAACTCGTTCGAAAATAGTATATATCTATTTTAATGTGTTTTAGAACCCAAGTCAGTGTAATTTATTTTATTTTATTTTATTTTTCAATATCCAAAATCCATGTTAAAAAAACAATACAAAGTGCTTACCAATCTCCAATCATATGCAATAATTATTATTTCTTCCCTTCAATCAAATAAAATATTATTTTATTTGCTTAATTAAATATCCTTTTCATGAGTCTCAAAAACTTTACCTTTTCAAATACCAACAAATTACACTGTTCAAAAACAAAATACCAACTAACACTGTTCAAAAAAACAACAATACCAACTAACAAAAGTAGCTTGAACTATATTTCAATATCAAAAGAAAGAATCCCAACAGTCAGTCTCATTCATGTTCATGGCAAGAGAATTCAAAACAATAAAATAACATAAACAAGTAAAATTTATTATATTGTGTTTTTTATAATGTTTTGTTACAAATTTATTTTTCAAATATTTTATTTCATTTGATTAAATAATTTATTTAAAAATATGATATATATATATATATATATATATATATATTGGCGAACACAATAGCATGAACCCATCATAAAATTAGAATACAGCAATTTAGCATGAAAAATAAAATAGAATGATTTTTTTTTTTATTGAAATCGAAAATATTTAAATAATTTAGGCAAATATGAAATAATTATGGGTTCTTTGCCCTAGGATCAAAAAAGTTAATATGAATTTCATATTCATTCTTTTAATACGTTGTTGCTCACTTTCATACATCTTGAAATAATAAATATGAGATTTTTTTCAATCATTAACATTATCTTAAATAACAATATTGATAAAGCTAAAGATTAAATTATATACTTTTTAATATTAGAGTGTGAAAATAAAGTTTTCAAGAACTGAGGCTGTTGGGGCCAACCCTATGGGACTTTTAATAGTTTTGTCTATGTTACGGCACATGATAAATTAATTATGATTTCTTTGTGTGTTTTGGATCAAAACACTTAGTCTCCACACTTTCCTATATGTTTGAAACAATAAATTTGATATGTTTTTTTATTAATTTTTTCAAATCGTTAGCATGTAACTTGAGAAATAATAATAAAGATAGATATTAGATTGTACATTTTTTTTAGAGGGTGATTTTTTTTTAGAAAAAAGTTCAATCGAGCGCGGATGTACCAACTTTAAGGGTCTTTTAATAACTTTATTTTTGTTAAGACACATGATAGAGAAAATCTTGTGTGGGACAGTCTCATTGCCAAGGGATGAGACAATCAAATCAAGTTTCCTAATTTTATACAATTTTAAATTTTAAATTTTATTTTTATATTTCTAATAAAAATTGGACAACTTGATTGGGATACCATCCCACACAAGTTTTTCTCCATGTGACTATGTAGCACGGATATGGATACGGGTATGTGATACGGATACAGGCACGATACGAGGATACGGATACGGTAAGATACGTCAATTAAAATAATATATATTTATATATTTTTTAAAATAATAATATATGAAAACATATTTGATAATTCATTCAAAATCTAAACATGTCCAGAATCAAAACAAAACAGGTTAAATCAGAATCTGGATTTGCTATATTCACAGTTTATGTTGATAATATGAATTTAATTAGAGCTCACAAAGAGCTCTTGAAAACTGCTGAATATTTGATAAATGAGTTTAAAATGAAAGACATGGGAAATAAAATATTGTCTCGACCTGAAGATCGAACATATATCAAATAGAATGCTTGTCTATCAATCAGAATATGTTGAAAAGATTTTGAAAAGATTCCATATATGGATATTACGCATCTGTTAAGTAAACATTTGGTTGTTAGAACTCTTGATCCTAATAGAATATGGTGAAAAGATACTTGTCTTGAAGTATCATATCTTAATGCAACTGATGTTTTGTTATATCTGGATCGATATATTAGACCAGATATTGCATTCATAGTGAATGTACTTACTAGATTCAATTCAGCACCAACTCAAAAGCATTGGAATGAGTTTAAACATCTTTTTTGTTACCTTCATGGAATGAAAGATTTAGGATAATTTTATACAAAATCTATTTTTTTTTTTTTTTTTTCAGATTTACTTGGTTATGCTGATGTCGGATATCTATATGATCCACAAAAGGCTCATTCACAAGCGAGATATGTTTTTACCTATAATGGCACAACAATTTAATATCGCTTCATAAAACGAATCTTTGCTTATACTCCCTTCAATCATTTATGATGTTATTGTATTTCATGAAATAAACATCAGTATGCGTCAGTTTAGAAATCTAGAAGATTGTTTCAAAATAATTTTTATAAGGGTGAACGTTCCATCAGGGGGAGCATATCAAATGAAGTATATTAGTTATTTTATGGCATATGTACATTGTACTCTTTTTCCTTTCGATCAGGTCTTTGTTCTATTGGGTTTTCATGATAAGGTTTTTAATGAGGTAATTCTCTAAACACACCCAAAAATCATTTCATCCATAAAGATCATCTTAAATATTACATTGATCCAGTAGATCATTGTATATGTGTTGTCTAGATCAAGAAGATCATTGTAAATATTACTTTGATATTGCTAATCATTGTATATATGTTACTTTGATCCAGAAGATCATCATAAATATTACTTTGATCCGAATCCGATAGATCAATGAATATCTTTGCTCAGGTTTTTATCTCACCGGGTTTTTCCTAGCAAAGTATAAATGTGATAAATGTTTTGAAGAAAACAATAATTCTGAACATATTTGCATTGTACTATATTTTTCTCTTCGATAAGGTTTTGTCCAACTGGATTATCTTGACAAGGTTTTTAATGAAAAAGTTTTGAGAACATCTAACCCCACTAGATCCAGAAGATTATTATATATATATATATATATATATATATATATTACCTAGGTTTTGCCCCATTAGATTTTTCTTAAAAAATTAAAATACAAATGGTGAAAATCAAGGGGTGTTATAAATACTGTGGATTTCCACCGCTTGACTTTGTCCACTTGATACTACACTTTTTTTTTTTTTTTTTTAGAAATACTTGATACTACACTTGATGAGCTTTGCTTCACCTTTAATTAAGTGATCCACCGCCTGATTAGAAGTCCACTTGATGAGCTTTGCTTAGAGAACAAGTGGGATTAATTAGCATTGAAGTGTATTAGCATTGAAGTGTATATGTGTATATATATATATATATAGTTTTTTTATTATCAGTTCGAACTGACAAAAGTTATATCAATTCCTTGTATGTGGGCCACTGGATTTAAATACTTTGACTGACAAGTGCATACAGCCAAGTCAAAGTATTTAAATCCAGTGGTCCACATGCAAGGAACTGATATAACTTTTATCAGTTCGAACTGATAATATAATTTCTGCATATATATATATATAAAGAGTGGTCTCTCCTTTTGTAAACGTCCCTGCTGAAGGTTCAATACAAAAATTGCAATAGTTAATCTTCTCTCTCTTCCTCGTCTCTCTCCAACTTTATTTATTTTCATCTGTTCTTCAATTTCATTACAACAAATACATAATTATTGAGGAATTTAATTATTTTTAAACTATTATTTTATTTAAATAATTGTAGAACAGGGGGGTCATACCCCTTTCCTTTCAAAGCCTCCAACTACATTCACTGTTGTCACACAGTTTACTACCATCAATCCTAAAAATGAAGTGCATGTTAAAGCCTCCTTGATTTTCTATATTTTCCGATTTTTTATGTTTTTTTTTTGTCAAGACCCCACTACTGAGTAGGTTATAGACTTATAATATAGGTATAAGAAAGAATATTAGAATAATTATTATTATTATTATTATTAAAAATAAAATATTGTTTTCTTTTATTATAGAAGAGAATGAGACAATATATGCATCCAAATTATTACCTACTACACGACAAAAAATTGTTTTAATGTGAAACATTAAAAATTACGCAAAGACATAGAATGAATTTCTCTCTGTTATGGAAAACGAGCAACAACATATTTTAGGTATAGAGAAAACATGGTATTTGGTGTTTTCTTGTTTTCTTGTTTTCTTTCTTTAAACTTGTTTTGTTTTATTGTTTCTGTTTTAAATGTTAACTGATATGATGTATTGTGCATCTTTTGTCGGATTATGATGTTAATGTGGAGCTGGTTTAATTCAATGTATTTTCAAGCTTTTCTGAACTAAGATTCTTCAAATTCATTAAAATAAATATATTTTTCGATTTCATTTAATTACTTATTAAATTTTTCAAAACCCCACCTACTTTGAAATTTCGAGAAAACTCAATCATTTTTCAAAAGTATTGATGTATACTTAAATATAAACTAGTATTGGTAGAGTATTTATAATAAAATTGATATATAATGGAATATCTGAAATTTATAGATTATACTATTATAGCTGAGACCATCTATCATTTTTTAACATATTTCAAGTCTTACAAATTACAATAAGAATTTACCATATGGTGAAAGTAGATATTCGGGATGCACATACAATATTTAATCTTGACGTATTTTGTGAATATATATATATATATATCAATCAGTGTTTGAAAAAACATTCCTAGGCACCACTTAGGCGGCATCCGACCGTCTCGATTAGGACAAAATCGGCCTTATTAGGCGGTGGGTTAAAAAACTAGTGATTTTGCCAATTTGTGGACCGATTTTGCAGATAAATTGGTTTAGACATAATCAAAATCGTTTTTATATCCTAGTTACACTCTTTAAAATTTGAATATTAAATTTTTTTGAAGACATTGAATATTGGTTTTCTATGTAGGAAAAATAATTAAATAAATAAATAAATTCTCAGCTGTCTGGGTGCTAGCTACGCATTGGTCTGCCGTCCGATTAGCGTCTAGCGTTTTATTAGAACACTGATATATATATATATATATATATATATATATATATATATATATATATATATATATATATATATAGCCTGATTTCAGTTTACAAATCTGAAACTCGATTGGAATCGAATTAACAAAAAAAAAAAAAAAAAAAAAAAAGTTGAAGGGGTTGATGACCTTGTTGACCCTATTTAGTATTCACCAGGCACTGCTGTATTTATGGCATGGTAGTAGTAAAAGCTGTTGTTATTACTGTGAAGATTTTGAATAGGTCAAAAGCAAGAACAACGTGTTTGGGCGCCAAAAGTTGTAACTGCCTGAGCTGAGTTGGCAGTATCATTGGCTGTTAGTTTGTGAATACCAGACTCCATTGAAGAGCTGGTTATTAAGCCTCTGTGAGGACTTTTCACAAACACGTTGTTCTTGCTTTTGATCTATTCACAATCTTCACAATTACACCAAGAAACTTGTAAATTGTAATTCCCTATTTAGAAATATATTATTTTTTTTAAAGAGAATTTATAGATTTTGGAGCCAATCAAGACACCATTAATGTTTAGATATTTGCAGAGATTCGAGTGATTCATGTCCTAGAATGGCTAAATTCGTACCAGAAAATGATTTTTCATGAGAGTTATAATGAAGAAGAAGAAGAAGAAGAAGAAGATCAGAGAGTTGATGACAGCTCAAATTTGCAAAGAAAGATATATAAACTAGAATGGAAAAAAATAATAATAATACATTTTTATCTATTTCCTGTCCTGGAAAAGCTTTATTGCAACAAACCTGGTCACTCATGTCATAAATACACATAACCAATCAATTTTTTTTTTTTTTTTTTTTTTACCTTGTTGACCTTGTTGACCATCCAATTACATTGCACTTTATCACCAAATTTTAAAATTTTTTCTATAAAACAAGATAAATCCTAATACATGACACACTGTAATTGGACGGTCTCACCGCCACATTGTGAAATTGTCCCACATAAGATTTTCTCCGACTTTCAAAGCTAAATTAAAAATCTTTAAAATATTCAACATTGGTTATATATAAACTGCATATGAAAATATGAAGTTTATAATTCAATGAAAATTGTCAAAAATAACCACTCTAATTATGGGAAATTCTTTTTTAACACATACATAATTTTAATTGTTAATAACCATGTTTTGAAAAAAAATTCAGTGGGTGTCCATAAATTACCAAGATGCCCCCAAATTAATATTTCTATTTTGTTTTGTTTATTTTTCTCTTTCTCAACCTCTTCTTCACTGTTCATCGTCTTCTTCCTTCTTCCTTCTTCCTTCTTCTTTGTTCATTCTTCATCAACGATTTCCGATCGTTGTTCCTCTTCCAGCAAATCAAACACCAATATGGCCGAACCATTGTTATTCTTACAAATCGACTAACTAGAGGATGATTTGATTTCAAAATCGTGTTGAAGAATTAAAGAAGTGAAAAATTGAAACAAAAATTTCGATTTACTATAAATCGGTATTTGGTGTGTAAATATCTTTAATTTGTTCATTAATTGAGTTGCAAACAGTGACCTTAACATGAGTTTAGCGTTATTGCATCACTTTTGTATGTTTTGTGAAGAATCGAATTAAATAAAGTTTCAAGTTTTTCCCAGAAGATTTCAAGTTCATTGGTTCGAAAACTTGAAATCTTATTTAAAAACTTGAAATGTTGACAAGTTTGTGGGTAAGACTTCAATCAAGTTTTTCCCAGAAGATTTCAAGTTTCACTGGTTCGAGATTTAGAAGATTTCAAGTTTATGTTACAGATTTAAAGCATGATTTCAAGTTTTCGCAAAACATTTCAAGTTTGTCGAAGATTTCACACTTTCAAGTTTTTTTTCAAACCAAACTCCAACATCTAGTCTCGAATCATCCAAAATACTAGACCTCAACTCAGTCAACCCCAAAAATTGATATATTTCAACATTTATTATTCCCTAAACATGTTCTTAACATGAAATCGCAATAAAAATGTCAAGTGAGAAGAGAATGGTGGGTTTGTCTTCAGGCTGTGATGGCGACCTCTTCTCTTCCGGCTACTCCGACGACGACAACGCCGCCCTTTTCTCTCCCTGCAACACCACTTCTTTCTCTCTTCTCTCTCGGCAACAATGTTTCTTTCTCTCTTTTCTCTCTTTTCTCCTTTTCTCTCTTTCATTGTTAATCTCCACTGCTCATGTTTTTGGTTTTTAGTGCTTATATGTGGGTATTGAGGTAATTTCTCAAAAAAGTGGTTATTAACAATTATAATTTCAAAAGTGGTTATAAACAAAAGTTTAATGTTTTGGATGGTTACTTTTGGTTTTCTCTCTTATAATTCATGGTATAATTACATAAAGATCCATAATAATAATATTGGCATATAATCATAAGTAAATGCATAACTAAATTCCCATATTTATTTACCAAATTAATTCAACATAAAATCACTAAACTTTGGAAATTGAACACTTAAACACCTTTTATATATATTTAGACACAATTTGTAATTTACAATTTTATATATATAAATAATAATAATGCTACTTTGTCTAAATATAATGCACAAATGATGTGGTATCACTACAATCCATTCATTTAAATTGTATTAAATTTACATGATTTAAATGAATGGATTATAGTGATGCAATATCATTTAAGCATGTCCAAATTTGGGTAAAGTAGAATTACTAAAAAAAACCACAATACTTTTATTACTTCTCAACTTACAGTTTGATAGGAGGGAGAGAGAGTATGAGGGATGAATGAATTAAGAGGGAGAGAGAGTAGGAGGGATGGAGAGTAGGAGGGATGGGGAGAATAACATCTATCTTTCATGATTTTTGGTATTGAAAAGAGAGCTGAATTGATGGATTGATATATAATTTATAAAATTATTATATTGCCCTTTAAAAAATTGGAGAGTAGTATAAAATTGTTGGGCATTTTTGTCTTTGCCCTCCATTCACTCTCCCTCCTTTCTCATCCGCCCATCATTGGCAAATCCAAAATGGTGGGCTCGGAAGGAGGAGCTCTCCCTTCTCTCCTCCTTTCCCCTCTCTTCTCTCTCCAACCAAATAAGGGATTGGAGCTCTCCCTTCAACCCTCTCTCTCCCTCCATCTTTATCTCTTACCAAACAAAGCCGTAGATATCTTTGTTCTACTAATTACGACTTAAAATTAAGATAAATAGGAAAAATAACACAAATATTTTGATTTCTCAAAAATATCTTCTTCTTTTTTAATAGTAAAAAAAAATATCATTTAGCTAAAGATAAAAATCAGAAAACAATGCTTCACCAAGTTCAAATAAACTAATTAATTATTTAATATATTTTTTTAAACAATATCTATCCACCTATCTATATCATGTATTTATTTTTTATTTTTGAAGTTTTTTGCCATTTGTAGGATTCGATGAGTCATTTGCACAAGCCCTAAACTAGTCAATCTATCAACTAAGCTACGCTCTTGTGGACAATTTTTAATTTGCTTACATCTATATATTTTTTTTTTTAACAATATTTATTAATCCGGGATCAGGTATTTTTTGTGAAAGCTTCCGTCATTGGTAGGATTCGAGCCGTTGACCGATGAGTCATTTGTAGTTTTGCACAAGCCCCAAACTTGTCCATCTACCAACTAAGCTACGCTCTTGTGGACAATTTTTAATTTGTTTACATCTTTTTTTTTTTTTTTTTTGACAATATTTATTAATCCGGGATCAGGTATTTTTTGTGAAAGCTTTCGTCATTGGTAGGATTCGAGCCGTTGACCTATGAGTCAATTGCCCAAACTCCAAACTCGTCCATCTACTAGCTGAGCTACGCTCTTGTTGGCTATTTATATCTATTTATTATTATAATTCTGATTGATTAATTATTACATAACATTAATTTTCACAAAATAAAAACATTAATTTTCACTGAGTTAACTGGGGCTGGTCCAATCCCATGATGGTCCACCAGTACTAAACTGAAACAATAAATAGTTTTTCTGCATCAACAAGTACTGATCCACAAAATATTAATTCACATAGCAAGTAGCAACGAGCATCATATGTGGAACTAATAATGAGAACAGAAACAAACTTATTATTACAACTTCCGATCAAATCCAACACTTAAATTTGTTTGTACGTTTGTAGTTAATTTAATACGGATATTTTATAATTTTAATATCCGTCAAGTTGCGTGTTGATTCATAAAGTTGATCGTTAACTTATAAATCAATGTAATTTGACATGAGTTTTGTGATTTACGGATGCAATTTCATCTAATTAATGTCGGACAAATTAAGAAATTTCTTAAATACGAAAGAAAGTTAGGTAAATCTATAGGATATGTCCTGATTATATATTTTTCATTTAAATCATCGATCACACATGACATGAAAATAAATATTATCGATTGATTGACTTATCCATATTTTTGGTTATGTGCCTATGTCGTCTTCCGTTATCATTTTTATTTTATTATTATTTTGATATTTGAATTATTAATTGTCATTTGTATATTCTTCCATGCATGATTGATAACATTTCTATATTAAGTTAAAATAATATTTCTTGAAAATGATATCTTTAATCACTTTCTCACTTACCAAATTTTTTTATGAAAACAAAAAAAAAAAAACCTTTTTAATGGATAAATTAGGAAACCATGCCAAATATGAGATTGACAAGTGTAAACCACAGTGGAGATATAAAAAAGAAACTATAATACCCCTGCGCATGTGTAGTTATAATAATTTTATCAAAACCATCTAACGAAAGAAGACAATTATAGTCAAATCATTACATTACGATCCAAAGAAACTCTTACATATGGTTTAGCTAATCAAAGTAAGTGTTCTTGATGGAAAATAAAATCATGTGTTGTTGTTCTTGTTGGAAAATAAAAACCGAGAAACATGGGGGTCAGTTTTCAACTCACAAGACGGCAATTAATGTGAAATTGAGAGTGCTAGAGCTAGGAGTTCATTTTTGTTCACCCCCTTAATTGGGGTGAGCGTTACTCCCCACCCAACTGAATACCAAGTGTTCATAAGTTAACCTAAGGTTAACAAATATCCACACAGATAGAAATTTTATTAAATAAATAAGGGTAAATTGGTAAATTGGATAAAAAAAACTGAAATTATATTTTTTTTTTTAACTTATTAAGATTTAAAAAGTAACATTAAAAAAATTAAAAAAAATAAATCAGAAATCTCCTCTCTTCACATCGTCTCCAGCAGTGACTCTCCAGCGATCTTCTCCAGTGCAACTCCGACGGTCTCCTCCATTGGCGATCTTTTGTCGTTACACCACCGTCGTATTCTTCTTCGACTGTCGCAATCTGCTCTCCAGCGACTTTGATCTCTTCGCCGGACAGAGGTGGTGGTGGTCGTTGATAGTGTGGTCGTGTGGGTGTGACCATGTGGGCGTTGGAGTGGGTTTGATTTATGGTGGTGATGGTGTGAGTGATGATTTGGGTGTTGATAGTGATGAACGGATGATGGTGTGGGTGATGATTTCCGGAGAAGATAATGTTTTTCTATTTTGTTTTTAGATGATGGTGTGGGAACGGAGTGGTGGCCGCTGGATTTGTGAATTTTTTGAGTGGTGGGTGGAGGTGGGTTAGGGTTTGATTGGTGGTGATGGTGTTTTAAGATGGATGGTGAAGATGATTTTTTGGGTTGTGTTTTGTTTTGTTCCTATGTTTTGATTTTTTTTGTTAGGTTTCCGGTGAAAAAAGATTGTTGGATTTGTAACTTTTTCAAGTGGTGGGTGGAGGTGGGTTAGGGTTTGAGTGGTGGTGATGGTGTTTTGAGATGGATGGTGATGATGATTTTCTGGGTTGTGTTTTGTTTTGTTCTTGTGAGTTTCCGGTGAAAAAAGGGTGTTTGGATTGGGTTTTGGGATTTTGGATAGATGGTGTTGATTTGGAAATTTTTGTTTTGTTTCAATTTCTGGTTTTTTTTTTTTTTTTTTAATTTTTGAAGAATGCTTTTTTTTTTAATCTCAGGCTGGCATTGTTAAGAAAAAAAAAAACAGGGGTAAAATTGGTATAATAATATTTGTTAACCCTTGGTTTATTTATCCACTCTTGGTATTCAATTGTGTGGGGGTAATTCTCACCCCAGGTTAGGGAGTAAATCTTGGGTGCACCCAGTGCAGTAGCTGAGTGTTGCATCGGGCCACTAAAAAATTGACATGTGTTAACTTTTAAATTAAATATAACAATTTCTCTCTCCTTTCAATTTTTTTAAGAATGGCTTGGTGCATCAATCAGCAGTGGTGATTGGTGCACCAGGTGCAGCAGGGTCAAGTAGGGTTAGGGGTCAAGTAAAAATGAACTCTAGAGCTAGACTGCTAGAGAGAGAGATTGTCATTAATGCGATTCCATTTCTGTTTTACAAACTCTGTTGGATATGCAATAATGTAGAAAAAGACATTTTCATTGTTTTTAAAAAAAAAAAAAAAAAAAAAAAAAAAAAAAAACACAATTGTGTTTTCAACTCTCATGCATTTATGTGAAATAAGACGTTTTTGACATCTAGTGAAAACTTGTGGATGGTGTGGTTGTGACACCTCACCGGTCCATCCTTTTGATGTGGTTCAAATTAGTAACATGTTTATCTTATGTTAATTTTTTTTTTTCAATAAATGGTGATCACCACGTAATGGTTGCGCATCTTCTTCTCTACATTAATGGTGGGAATTCAAACACCACTGTGTGTTTTTTCCTTTATGGTATTGTAAGAGTAGATATTCGAATCATACATGTATAGGTACATTTTAATCTTGATAGATACCGATAAACTCCTGATTGGATTGTTCCGAACAAACCTCTAATTCGAGCGTTCCGAACAGACCTCCAACTCGATTGTTCGGTGTGTCAGAATTTATTAAAATACTTTAAAATATATATACGACAAAGATGTGAAAAAGTAGTGGGTGGTACAGTGTAACAGTGGTACTTATCAATTATATCTCTTGGAAACCAAAAAAGAGAAAACAAATAAAAAAATTGAAAAAACAAGAATGGATATCCAAAGCTTACCTAACTTTCAATGAAAGCGAGAGAAAGTCTTTTTCCAACGACAATGGAGCTTCTAAGTTCTAACTACCTTTCAGACGGTTGGGGGCGGGAACTACCAATTAAAATAATTAACAGTACCGATTGCTTTTTAACTATGTATCCATGATGATGATGGGGTTCGAGTATTAATTTATTCGTAAAGATAAAAATAAAAATAAAAAATGAATACGAATCTTGTTTATCGTGAGAGTAGATATCTGAAATGTGTATAAGAAATTATTATTTTTTAATATAACGATCTAGACTAAGACTATAATTATAGTATTTCATCTTGACAGATCCAGATAAACCGACATGGTATCATTCATAGCTTTTAAAAGATTAATAATAAAATAATATAAATAAAGGAGCCCGAAGTATATCCACAGTTCCACACAACAAAAAGGAAATCTCGAGAGCACATGATTCTGGTCACTACAATGATGACATTTTGTTCATTTGAAATCATTACAATTACCACATTAGTATGATAAAGATTAGATTGATTATTAATATCACATAATATTATTGAATACGATGTGTAAATTCAAGTGTATATGTTTTATGAATCGGAGATCGATTTTCTCAAATATTAGTATGAAAATATATTTAACTGATTATTTATATTACAAACACGATACCATCAGATAATATATATAATCTATCTATCAGGTGTACTAGAGATTTTCTCTTACAATAATTATGATTAATGAAGTGCTCAACTGATTAATAAAAGATAATAATTAAACTTGTGTCATGATATCAACCGTACAGATCTTCCATAGTTCATTTAAGAGTCATAATTCGATATCAACTGATGTATAATTAAAATATTCAAGAAATATAAAAATGAAAAAGAAATAGTTTGTAACATAAAATAAGATGGGTTAAACTTGAAACTAATCATATAAGTAGTGAAGTTTTTATTTTTTATCGAGTGTTAGTGTTTTGATTGTTTTTAATTACCAAACTTTTTACTTATAAGACAAAAATATCCTTAATGATTTCTCAATTAAACACATAGGTGTTTTTCAATTAAACACACCAGTCTTCTTTAATTAAACACAACACCAGTTTTCATCAATTAAACACATCAATACCGTTATTCTTTGATTAAACACACCGCTGTTCTTTTTCAATTAAACACACCACCAGTTTAATTCCTAGTGTATTTACTATGTTATTTGTGTATTCAATTCCCAGTGTGTTTAATCTGGTGCATCGGTAAATTTATCTCTTCAGTGGAAAGTTTGGTAAAAACAATGAAAACATTAATTCCGTGTAAAATAGAAACCCCTTAATTTTTTATTTTTTTTTTGTTAAAAAGTGTTATTTCCTCAAATAAAAAAATTAAATAAACTCTACCCACTTAAGGAAAGAATTGTAGACTTCCCGAAATGAAGGTGTATTACATTTACAACTGTACTGTTATATGGCAACTGTACTTCTATATGGTGAGTCATTTTCACAAAATATAAGTACCCTTATATGATTACAACTTTTATCAAAATATATAAACCCACTAAAGGAAAGAAGTGTAGACTTTGCTGAAAAGGAATAAATGTGTGTTACCTTTACAACTGTACAGTTATATGGTTAATCCTTTTCACAAAATATACGTACCCTTGTATACTTAAGTATGATAATGACCTATGTTCGAGTTATCGCATCGTAAATGTTATATTGAAAAGAAAAAAAATAATAATCCCAAAATATATTGTAACATACTGCCTTCCAATGTTGGCTTGATGGTAAAAGTACTTGTTCAGATTGTAAATATCCTAAATACGAGTCGTTGTCATCATATGTAGTCTATCATATATATATATATATATATATATAGTCTTTCTATTGTCAGTTCGTTCTAACAATAAATATATCAGGTCGAAGAATGTAAACTACAGATTATAGAGAAGTTTTGACAAGTGCATACACTTTGAGTCAAAGTATGTAAATTTAATGGTCCACATTCTTCGTCCTGATATAAAATATATCAGGACGATTTGACAATAGAAAAATTAATATATATATATATATATATATATATATATATTCAATAAATTTACATGACAATGGTTAATTCCACAATCATGCAAAGAAATTACTAATATAAAAAAATAGTTTCTAAATACCAATAATATTCAACATTCATCTATAAACATTTTATAAATTTAAAAATATACGAAAAATATGAACTTCATAATTCATAATATAACTACACAAAGAATCAAAACCACATTATTAAACTTCGATCCTCATTTACTAGATTCAACCAAAAAATCACCCAAAGTTTGAAAATTGAGCAACTTAAATTAAGCAATTTGTACCACACTTAAAACTTGAAAAACATCAAATATGTTAAAGAGATGAAATAAGAAAACATTATAGTAATTAATTTTCATCATTTATATTATATTATAAACTTTCACAAAACTCAAATATATATTCGAGAAATAATGAGATACGGGATTTTATATGTTTTTTCATACGAGATTCGATTTGATAAAAAAAGGGAAAATTTTGGACGGCAGGTTAAGGTCCTGAGGACACCCCCCAACTGTGGTCCCACAGTGGTCCTAAAGGAGTCCTACGATGCCACTGAGTGTTCCACCTTAGTTGTTATAAATAGAAAACTTTTCTACCAACAACAACCAGTTCAAGAAATCAAATTTCATTGAAACACCAACAACAACTCACAGAGAGAGAATTCAAAGAAACAAAAGTGTTTCAAATAACAACAAAAAAAACAATCAAAAAATGACAGGACTTGGCTCATCATGTGGAGCTTGCAAGTTCTTGAGAAGAAGATGTGCAAGTGATTGTATATTTGCTCCATATTTCAGCCATGAACAAGCCTCCACCCACTTCTCTGCCGTCCACAAAGTTTTCGGAGCCAGCAACGTTTCCAAGCTGCTGCTGCACTTGCCGGTGGAAAGGCGTGGAGATGCTGCCATTACCATCTCTTACGAGGCCTTGGCTCGAATGCGTGACCCCGTCTATGGTTGTGTTGCTCATATCTTTGCACTCCAACAACAGGTTTGTTTCAATTTTTTCTTACAAAAAGGCACTTCTAATTCAATCATTCTTTTCATTTTTAACCTACCAAAAAAAAGCTTTTTCCCTCTAGGAGAAGTACTTTTTTGTTTCATATTGCTCGGACCAGACACAAGAACCCGTTCTTACCCCAAGCTTTTAATAATATGGTGGTGATCTGTCATTACATGTGACTATCTCTACTATAGAAGGAAGAAAGAGCAAATACACTAATAAATACTAGGAAAAAAAAAAAAAAAAAAAGCTTTCTACATATGCATCGTTCAAAAAATGATTTTTATCAGCTGTAGCAAAGGAAAAGAGTCCTAATGAAATTAGGAAAAGATGACTTATTTTGTTTAAAAATAAAAAACGAAATTGAATAACTAAATAAAATAACAATTTTGGTTCTTGAAGGAATTTTGACAGATACGGTTTGACAAAACAATTTAAGCCATAACATAAAATGCATTGTGCAAAAGAAATACATCATTTTGTTTTTCCCTTTTTTCGAGTATCCAGTAAAACTAAATTAAATAAAATAAAAAAAAAGAAGAAACAAACGAATAATAAAGAATAATTATGACATAATTATATATCATATCTGATCTGGTAACAAAGTGTTGGTTTTTTGGCTGCAGGTTGCCAACTTACAAGAAGATATAGAATTCTTGGAAAATCATATAGCGAATAATATGATTGGTTTCTCTAACAATCATGGTGGAATCATCTCTCAATCAATGCCGTCCAATATTCATGATCATGATGATCATCTTCCATGTAATAATAATCAGTCATACTATTCTCCTCCTCCACCACCTGCTCCAGCAACTACGACATCGGCAGCAAATATTCAGTCATACTATTCTCCTCCTCCTCCTCCACCACCTCCTCCAGCAACGACAACAACAACTGACGATGTCATGATGGACACAATCTACTATCAACAACAACAAGAGGCTTCTTCTTCTTCTTCTTCTTCTTCTTCTTCATCAGGACTACTTGTGAATAATTGCATGAACTTATCACAAGCTTTGGATAGTCAGATTTGGCCTTCGTCATTGCAGGTGCAGGGATGGCAAGAAGATCATCGTCATCATCATCAAAACAGTACCGAAGCAGCTTTTGAGTCAAGCTTGAATCATTTAATAGGACTACTTGAAGGAGATGACCAAGAAATTTTATCATGTTATCCATGGCTGGATATTTCCAATGGCACCAATAATATTGCCACTATCTAAAAAATTAACTTCTGCAATAAAAATGGAGAGTGTAGTGACCTTTGTCTTTGGTTTTGGCTTTGCATGGGAAAAAAATTCTAATAAGCTTTCTTGTCATCAATTTCTTTGATCGGATATGAAGATGATCATGTGCAGCATAATTAAATCTTATTAACTTGATTTTCAAAAACAACACATTCCTGCATTAGTTAATTTAATTAAAATCAATGGATTTTTTTGAAGGTATTTTCTTTATATTAAAATAAGGGATCCTTATTAGAAAACCAATATATATATATATATATATATATATATATATATATATATATATATATATATAGTTGTAGTATTTAAAAAAATTTCAAATTTTGTTTACAAGAAGATTTCATTGAACTTATTATCAACAAAAAAATCAGATTAAAATTCATTCAAATCGATGGATTTCATGAAGGTTCTTACTTTATATTAAAATA
The DNA here is from genome assembly GCA_030490815.1 of Acer saccharum. NCBI lineage: Eukaryota > Viridiplantae > Streptophyta > Magnoliopsida > Sapindales > Sapindaceae > Acer > Acer saccharum. The sequence continues at coordinate 835,485 of CM059878.1, forward strand.
AAAGATCTTTTACGAGAGAAAACTATATATAGCACCGACTAATAAGTACGAGATGTCATAAGTTTTTTTCGTGTGGAATTTCAAATAGATACTGTTATTAATTGAAAAATGTTACAATAACACCAATATCTATTGGAATCCTACGCGATGCCTGCACTATACATCATCCATTAATTAATATTCATAAAAATTAATTGAACTTCATCAAGAAAATTCCAGAAATGGAGGTGTCATACTGTCATGTATGGAAAACCATGGGGCGGCAGGGCCTCGATTGTCATCAAATATTGAGAGCAAAGCATGTACAATTGTACATGCATGATCAATGAGGGCACAAACAAACCGATATAACTAGCAAATTTATGAAAATGGAATCTAAAAATTATTAAAATATTTGGAAAATAATCTATATATATGTATATATTTATACATCCACAACCTACCATACAAAAGTGTACATACGACCTGCCGGTAAGTTAGCTCCAGAGACCCCATATATATATGATGCAACATTTCTATGAAAAACATACAATATTCTCTTTTTAAGTCTGGCAACACCATGATCAACCTCATAACTTTGTGACATTATTTTGTCTGATACCCCTTTTGCTTGATAAGTTGGACTAAAATGAAACTGACAAGATTTGATCGGATCAAAAATTAACATGACTTAAATAGCTAGGGTTATCAATGAAGTCCAACCCTGCAGGGACCCTCACACCTCGTTAAACTTTAAAATTTCTCTTAACATCAAAGTTAAGTGAAAATCTTCAATGGGACGGTCTTATTGCGACCATCCCAATGAGATTACTCCATTTATTTCGAGAACATAAATATATATTATTAAACTATAATTTGGTACAATCTCATTAGACGGTCTCACCAAGTAGCAATGAGACTGTCCCATTCGAAGATTTTCTCCAAAGTTAATCTCATATATATATTGAGACAATAAATTGTTATGCCCATTTGGCATGCTAGACTAGATGAGATTCAATCCGATAAAAAAAAAAAATTGAAAAACTAGATTAGATAGCCCGGAAGGAAATTTAATCGGAATGGAAATCGTGCATAATAAATTGTATCCCATATTTGGTACACAATAAAAGTTGATTGCAAGTATCATTTACGTTGAATGGATACTTTTGTTGGGATTGGGTTTGGGGTTCGGGATTCGTAAAGCAAAACCAAAATAAATCTCAAATATATTGTGACATACTATTGAATTGTCATGCCCCAGCCTTTGGCTTTTAATGATGGTTTCTGGGGTAGGGTTGGGGCAAAGTATTGTTGGTGGGATTGGGGTTTGGGATTCATAAAGCAACACCAAGATCAATCTCATATATTGTTAGGATCCATTTGACATACTAGATTAGACAGGATTTTACTAGATATATAGAATTCAATCGGATCAGAAATTAACTAATAGACTTGATTAAATTAGATCAAAGATGATTGAATTTGATTGGGAAAAACTTGATTGTAAGTACCCCAATCTCGAGTTTGGGGTACTTACAAAGCGTTATATATTTTTTTAACTAATAGTTTAGGTTTTTGTAAAAAGCGTTAGGTTTTTTTTTTATTTTTTTATTTTTTTAAATGTAAAAAAACTATAGTCAAAAGTTCACTTTAAAAGTAATTTAAGAAAACATTTATTGGAAATGACTTGACATTAAAAAAAAAAAAAAAAAAAAAAAAACCTTTAGATGGGTATAACTTAAAAAAGCTTATATAGAAGCAATGGGACAACAGAGAAAAAAAGTTGATTTATGCCCTCAAAAGTACTTTTACACACACCTTAATCATAATACAATTTTCCAATCTTGAAAATCTTAACTCTTTAAGACTAAAAGGAAATTTTGAGCTTGTAATACTCCAATTGTTTGCTAGGATGGAGATATCAGGAACCCTACGTTAAAGTTAAATCATTTCTCAGTTCTCACAAATGATCTCCCAAGAATTTAATTTCTGAATTTTAAATTTGTCCCCATATACTAGTAAACATTCTATGGATTTGTGATCTATGAATTGACATGCATTAATAGTTGACTTGATATGATAATAATAATTTTTTATGGTTAGATAGTTGATCCGATATAAGTTTATTTCTTTTATTAGTGGTATACTCTTCTTTTTTTTTTTTTTTTTTTCTTTTAGAATTATAACATCTGCCGGGACCTGACGAGATTAGACTCTGCTAGCACAATCCGGAATACTACTTTCAGTATCGGGGAAAGGGTATAAATGGATTACAACTCTCACAACTAGAGAGAAAGTTACTCCCAATAGAGCCGGGAGAGGGCACCCACACTTGGGGTTTAATAGCCTAGGTGGGACAAATTAACATATATACATACCAAGGCAAGACTTGAACCTTGGTGGTGGAGCATCCCTTAGGAGACTCCAACCACTAAGGCAAGGGGCCATTGGTAGTGGCATACTCTCTTTATTTTGCTTTCGTGTGTGATTGTCTAGTTGCATTTGAGTTGCATATTCCGTAACATAAATATGGTTTCACATTGACACGGCCAACGTTTTGGATTTATAATGACTAGACATACCCAATTCATTAATTATAATTAAGTATTTATATATATGTAGACACAAGTACACAAACTATGTTGTATTTTTGTATGGTTCATTAATTCAGACAAATGAAAGCATTTATTACATCTCTTTTATCTTGTCAGGTCCTACAATGGCACCCCTCCAGGCTCCAGCCGTGAAACATGCCACCACTTTCAAACACAAAATTTTATCACCACACATTTAAGGCACAATAGAAAAGGAATTATATTTGGACACGGAACCATTATGATGTTTGAAATTAAATGAAGATAAATATTTTTCTGAAATTACCTTTAAAAAAATTTAATTTATACTCCCGTTGGACGGTTTTTTTCTTCTTCTTTTTGTAAAAAAGAAAAAAAAAAGAAAGAGAGAGAGAGAATGAGATAACAGATAACTTGGTACATGCGTTTTCCTTTTCCTTTTTGCGTTTCCCTTTCATTCTTTTTACTATTCACTTTTTCTAAAATCCGGGTGTTTAAAGTCTTAGAGAAAATTCTGTGAACAAACTTTGTAGCTTTTTTTTTTTTTTTTGAATGGAAGTTAATAGCTTTTCTCTTTTCAGTTTAAAGACAACAATTAACAACTAATCAAAATATCTATAAACCGTCCACGTTCCTCTAATAGCTTAAGTTGTGTACACCTTTTATTCTAGGTTTGTTGTTGAGGGTTCAAGCATCATAATTAGGGATGAGCTTGGTGACCCATTGGGGTGGGCGGGTCCCCCCACCCCACCCCACCCCCAAACCCCATTTGAAGGAAGTGGGGATGGGGGTGTTTGGGAAGAGGTTCCCCTGCCCCCACCCTTATCCCTTATTTCTCCCATTTTCAATTATAATATTTTTCAATCCGAAATCTAGAATTTAGAATTCGGGATTTGAAATTCGATCATTCCAATCATTCTATTCACTCTGTTTAGATATCCAATCCAATAAATAAGCTAAAATATATAATTAATTTAATTTAATCCAAAATTAATACAAATAACTATAGTAATATAGTACTACACATAAATATATATGGGGAAATGGATAGAGGGTAAAAGAGTAATAGAGTTAATTTTTTTTTTTTTTTTTAAATAAAAGTAAAAAATATAATAGGTGAAATGCACCACCACCCCCCCCCCCCAAGGGGGGGGTTTTGGGGGTAGGACACACACACACACAAAAAAAGGGGGGGGTTTTGGGGGTAGGACCCCGTGGGAAAAATGCCGGGGTTTTGGGGGTAGGACCCCGTGGGAAAAATGCCCATTCGACCCCGTGGGAAAAATGCCCATTCCTAGTTATTCATAATGGGTATGACCTGTTCAATGTCAGGTTTCAAACACCAAAACGAAATGATGTATAAACCATATATTCGACTATTCGAGAAACTTACCCCAGTAAATACCAAGATCTAATTCACAAACAATTTTCACCACCGAGCCTCATTGGACAGTGGTAGAAACAATTTTTTTTCACAAACCATTTTCAATTTTTACCTGATCTGGCTGTCTCTCAGCTTTTTATTCTGGTTCTGGGGATTTGGCCTCAGGAATCCCATCTGATGCATCTTATAAAAATAAAATTTTCAAATGATTCATAACTCAACAACTTGAAATAAAATCCTGAAATTTCTGTTAGCAAGAACAACTCAGTAGCTTCTGTAAATTAACAAGTAATGAAACTTAAAAGACATGAAGAAGAAAGAAAGAAAGAAAGAACGAAAGAAACGATTGCTTAGCAATCTCTCTATCCCCTGTAATTTGCAAACCTTATAATAAGCAACCAAACACATAGCAACTTTTCAAGATCAAACAAGGCAAACACCAAGATCAATCAATCTCATAAACTGTTCAATAGTGTCAAGTTTACAGCATAAATACCAAGATCGATCTCATAAACTATTCAGCATTCGATTGACTATAATATTATTGGTTTGCTATATCAGAGACTTTTTTTTATTGCTGCCCAGTTCTTCTCAAATCTTGTAAGAAAAAAAAAAAAAGCAGATAACAGTTGCTGCAATCACTTGGAAAATTGCTGCAGTCCAACATCCAAACACACACCTACCTACACATAAAAATAAAAAATGTATCATCATAATGCATTTCATGAACACCAACCCATCTCATGAAAAGGAGGAAAACAGAACACTAACCCATCTCATGAACACCATTCTCTGGCATTTTGGAACATCTTTAACCATGGACTAGGGCCTTTCTTGTCGACAGTCCAGTGCTTTGGATACCAAGGGAATTGCCACATCAAGAAGCAACGCTCTGGATGAGGCATCATGGCAAGATGTCTTCCATCAGGCGAACAGATTGCAGCCACTCCTAAGGGGGAGCCATTCACGTTGAAAGGGTAAACTTCTGTAGGATTCCCATCATCATCACAGTATCTTAATGGTGCCAGCTCTGAGTGAAGGACACGATCGAGAACGCCATCATCGGGGAAATATGCTCTTCCCTCACCATGGGCAGCCCACACTCCCAATGTACTGCCTTCCATTCCTTTGAACATTACAGCTGGTGAGTCTTTTATCGTGACATTTGTGAACCGGCATTCAAACCGACCAGACTCGTTGTGAACAAACCTTGGCTGTGATGGGTCCCCGCCACTGCCCAGCACGCCACCAACTTGGGGCCCTGGAACCCATCCTAAAAGAGCCATGAGTTGACATCCATTGCAAACACCAAGACTGAATGTGTCGGGCCGCTTGTAAAACTCCTGGAACTGATTTAGAAGAGGTTGATTGAATCGTATGGAAGCAGACCAACCTTTTGCAGAATCAAGTACATCAGCATAGCTAAAACCTCCAACAAATACAATTCCATGGAAGTCATCAAGAGAGATGGCTCCATTAAGAAGGTCTGACATTGTAATATCCCACGGTTCAAAACCAGCCGCATAACACGCCGCAGACATCTCTCTGTCACCATTGCTGCCTTCCTCTCGAATCACAGCTACTTTTGGTTTTGAAGTTGCATTCGTATATTTCTCATCTGTAAAGGAAGGAGTGAAAGACAATGACCATGAAGGTTCTCGCCTCAACTTCAGCCCTTCTTTCTCTTGATCCACACAAGAAGCCAATCTTTGGAACTTTTCGAGCTCAAAACTGGTTTCCTCCCACATGTCTCTAAGGAAAGAAGTTCTCTCATTCAGATGTGTATTTCCATCAACCTTTAATTCTATTGAGGGTGAGTCCGTCACTTGTCCAATGATCTCAGCTGAAACACCTGCACTGCGGAGTTTTTCAAATACAACATCCAAGTTTGACTTGCTTACCTCAAGAACAAGACCGAGTTCTTCTGCAAACAGTGTCTGGAATAGGCCCCTCCCTTCTGAATTCAAGTCCAAGGTAATGCCATAGTTCCCAGCAAATGCCATCTCCAAGGCACACACCAAAAGCCCACCATCACTGATATCATGACCAGCAGAGATAAGTTCATCTGTAAGAAGGTCCTGAACACCCTCAAAGACTCTTTTAAGGTAATGAACATCATCAACATCAGGACAGTCATTCCCAACTTGGTCAAAAGCCTGTGCAAGAGCAGAACCACCAAGCCGGCGCTTTCCCTTTGCCAAATCAATGTGAAGCAAAACACCATCATCTCCTAGTTTCAAATCTGGCGTCACTGTTTTTGTTATGTCAGGGCATGTGACATAGACACTGATTACAAGATTCCCAGGGGCCTTCACAACCTCTCCACCTGAATGGGCTGCCATAGACAAACTATCCTTACCCCCATCAATTGCAATTCCAAGTTCTATCATAGCTTCTGAAAGAGCTATGGCCGCATCATACATAGCTGCACCTTCCCCATCAAGCTTGGCAGCATACATCCAATTGCCACTGGCTTTAACATCAGAAAGGGAAGTAACCTTTGCCCATACCAGATTTGTAAGCGCTTCTCCAACCGCTAATCTAGCCATTGCTTTTGGGTTCAGCAAACCCTTAATCGGTTGCTCCCCGATAGCGCACGCACCCCCAGTCAAGTCAGTATAACTTTGAGCAATGACTGCAACATCAGCAAGAGTAATCTGTAAAGGGCCTACAGTTTGCTGCTGTGCTACAAGGCCTGTCACACATCTATCCACCTTCGTTGTCAAGAAGCGTTTAGAACAGACAGATGGAAGTCTCAATACCCTCTTCAAAGAATCCATCACTGTTACTCCAGGAGCAATATCTAGTGGTTCTCGAGCCTGGTCCATCCGATGGAACTCAAAGGTTTTCTGGGGCATGTCCCCAAGTACTCTCTCAAGCTCAAGATCTACCGCCGGAGGAGGAGGAGGGAGTCCGCTTGACTTATTTTTTTGAATAGCCAAGCTATCAACTAAGACAGCACGCCCCTCACCACTAATGGTTCCAATAACAGCCATCGAAACTCTTTCTCTTTCACAGATTGATTTTAGCAGATTGCGGCTTTCAGGCTTCACCAAGATTGCATCTTGCTCCTGGTATTCTGCACCCCATATCTCTAAAACAGACATAGTGTGATCACCAACTACAATTGCTCTGATATCAATCTCGGCACCCTTAGGGTAAATGATTTCTTTGACAACATTACAGTTCCCACCAGCTCCCTGATCATGGATGCTAATAATTGGGTTGTCCTCCCCCATCTCAATACAAGCACGAACAACACGATACAATTTCTGTGCCATCTCAGCATCTCCACGCTGTACAGCATTAAAATCAAGATCTGCATCATTCTGCCCACTGACCATGCTAGATGCTGCACCACCTCCCATTCCAATCCGATATGCAGGGCCCCCAATCTTCACAACCAACATTCCGATGTCAGGCTCTCCTTTTGATATATGGGTGTGATCAATCTGACCAATGCCTGCACTGAACATGATTGGCTTCAACCATTCCCGTCGTTCTCCACTAGGTAGTCTCATTCCAAAAGTTCGAGTGTAACCCTGAATCAAGGGCTCTCCAAATTTGTTTCCATAGTCCGATGCACCATTGCTAGCATCAATAAGGATCTGAAGAGGAGAAGCCAAGTTTGATGGATATGTGAATGATGGATCTTCCCAAGGAGCATAAGACCCTTCTATATTGAGATTCCCAACACAATAACCTGCTGTAGATGCAACAACATAAGACCCTCTTCCAGTGGCATGAGTATCCCTGATTCGACCCCCTGCACCAGTCTCTGCACCAGGATAAGGTGCCACAGCACATGGGAAATTATGGGTCTCAGCTGTAAATAGAACATCAAGGTCACGAGTACTTGCAGTTAATGGACATGTAGAACCAGGCTGAACTGGACGCAATTGTTTCACTGGGAAGCCTCTGATTGCACTTGAGTTATCCTTGAAGCCAATGACAGAATTGTTTGGGTTTGCCTTTAAGGTGCTCTTCACAATCTGCATAAGAGTGTTGTTCATTGGTTGTCCATCAATGACAATCTTCCCAGTAAAAAACCAATGTCTGCTGTGCTCACTATTAGACTGTGCAATATCAAACAATTCCACAGTTGTTGGATTTCGCTTGATATCATCCCTGAAAAGCTTAGTATAGTACTGCAAATCTTGCTCATCAAATGCCAAACCCATCTCCTGATTGATTTCCTCCAATGCTTTCCGGCCCCTCTCCATGACAGGCACATATCTAACTTCCTCGGGAACTACACTGGTCTCAAACGACATCAACCTCTGAGTATAAACACACTCAGTCATGCGATCATGAACCATGGCAGCAAAATCGCTGATCTGATTATCTTGCAATGCACCCTCACTGTACAACAAGTATCTCCTTGACCTCTCCAAACGAGTCACCCCTGTTAACCCACACGCCTGACATATAGACACAGCATTAGCAGACCAAGCAGTAGTAAAGGACAGTCTAGGACCAACCTCGACTATCACAGTATTCAACCCTTCTTGTTTCTTCTTCTCGAGAAAACTCTCGGTCCCCAAATTCTCCGGCTCATATGTTTCTTGAAGAAGCCACTTCAAGACCCCAAGCTTCTCACCTGAAATGGTCGAATCAACACCGATGTTGAAACACTGTTCTGTCCTCAAACCAACAATCTGGTTAGAAATCTTTGTTTGAACTGACTTAAGAAGCTCAGCAGTCGCACTATCCTGAAGCAATGGTATGCGATAAAAATGAATAACCTCCGGCGAAGGCTTTTCAACCAACAGAGATTGCTCATCTACTGAACTGCTCACGTTCCCTGAAACCACAGCACGAGGCTTTAACTGAGCACAACATCTCAACGAAACACCACTTCTATATCTTCGACCACCCAGCGTGCCCCATAGTAAATTTTGCCGCTTTATAGCAGAACTTCTATTAAGTAAAAGAGCATGCCTATGTGTACCCTGCAATTAACATGGGAAAAATATAATCAAATAAATTATCAGAATTCAAAAAAAGTTCCTACAATTTCTAGGCAACCAAACAAATATCAATCAATCAATAAATTTAAACTTACTTGCAAGAACTCAGCTGCTGTAATTTCCTTTACACCAGCCATTCAATTAACCTGCAAAACCAAAAAAAAAAAAAAAAATCAAGAAGCAATTAAAATGCTGTATATTGAGACACAAGTCAAAATATGAGTTAGAATATGTAGCTTTATTGTACAAAAACTATGCTAACTATTCAAAAGCAGACAGTGACCGAGGTGCAAAGTAACAATGGAGTACTGGTGGAAATCAAAAGTTTCTTATTCATGTAATCTAAAAAGTACTTTATGATATTACGGCTGAGCTTTTAACAGTAAAAGAAAAGGCTGCTACTTAAAATAATTCAAGAGTTCCAAGTAGGGATGGGCGTTTCCCCATGGGGCCCCATCCCCCACGGGGCCCCATGGGGTTTTGGGGGAAAATTTTGCCCCCAAAGTGGGGGTGGGGGCAAACTTTGCCCCCAAATAGATTTTGGGGGAGGTGGTGGGGGTACTTCCCCCCAAACCCAAAACCCCATTTCCCCCAAAATAAAAAATATATATATTATTTTTATTTTTATTTATATACAAAAATTTTAACAATTAAAAAAAAATTATAAATTATAATATTAACATTAACATTTAACTACTTGGGATTGTTGCCTAGATTTTGTGCCTTGTATTGTATTTTGGATTGACAAGAACAGATTGTATTTTGCGATTATTTTGTATTGTATTTTAGATTTACTATTATATTTTTATTACTTTTTGGATTGAATATTTTAACAGTGTCAAATTAAAGATTGGAATGTCCTGGTTCCGATTTTCAAATTAGAAATTGGAAATTTAGATTTGAAATTGAAAATAAATGGGGGAAATGGATTTTAGGCGTGGGGGAGGGGGGCCCTGCCCCCAAAACACCCCCACCCCCAGTCCCCCAAATGGGTTTTGGGGGAGGTGGTGGGGGGAGGTTTGAGTAATGGGGGTGGGGGTGGGGGTACCCTCCCCCGCCCCATTGGGCCCCCACGCCCATCCCAAGTTCCAAGGAGTCGAAGACATCACATATTGCAATCAGCTAAGTAATACTCCAAAGTTCAACAAAAAAGGTCAGAACTCTAATTTGTACCCATCTTTGCATTGATTCTTTCTACATTTAAACATTGGAATTATTGGTCCAGAAAATAATTTCTACTGAAAATTCAAAGGGATTCTCAATCCTACCATAGTACTATCTCCTTCATCTTCTCTTCTTTATCTCTATATGAGATAGAAGCTAAGAAAAAAAGAAAGATACTAATGGGGAGTGCCGAGTGCATCATAGTTTTGGTAAACAATTCATTTGGTTATCAAAATTCAGCTTTTCACTTCAAAACTTGGGGAAACCGAACATATAAAGTTGGAGAAAATTAATAGTCCATCAATAAGTCAATTATTTTTGAATTAAACTATAATATCTGTTTAATGTTGATAAACAAAAGAAGAAAGACTAACAAAATTCTCATTTAAACCGATAGTCGTAATCCAGCTAACATAGCTTAGTATAACACAAAACATATAAAACTTCTCAAGTGGATTATCTATCCATAGAAGCTTAACTCTAACCATCAGAAAAGAGACCCATCTTTTCCAAACCATTAGACTTAACAGTAAAATACTAAAATCACAATATATTTTTATAATTACCCAATCCCTCTTATTCAAGACTTAAAATCACAACAAATTCAACAAGATATGCCATTCTAATAAAAACAAGATTTAAACCAATTTCAACAATATTTTCCAGAAAAAAAAAAAAAAAAAAAAAAAAAAAAGCAGATAAAAAAAAAAAGGCATATCAGATATCAAACCAATCCCATGTTAAGTCAGACATGAAATTGACATCAATCTTAAATATCACATTTAAACCAATTCTGAAGCAATAGTTGATAGAATTCTCAAGCTATGAAGGTTAACTTGTTTAGTTACTTGGTGCACTGAGAAATACACAATAACAGCACCATCAATATGTACAATACAATCATACTAAATGAATTTCAGAACCACAAAAAGGGAACTTGCTAAGCTATAATCTTTAAATTGCAGCAAAAACCCATCTTCACTCATTCTTAATTTTATTCATCAATGAACAAAGGAGTAAACTTACCAGGCAGCAACGCGGAAGACAACAGTCAAGGAGAGGATAACTGCGTCTAGACGAGCGGCGCCGGCTGCCAGGAACGAAAAAGAGCAAGATGAAATCGGTCGGAAAATTAATAGTCCATCAATCAGTCAAACAAAGCTTAACTCTAACCACTGGAAAAGATACTATCTTTTTCAAAACATTCTTCTCTTCATCCAAACTTACCAGTAAAATTACAATCGATTTTATAATTACCCAGTCCCTCTTATTAAACACTTAAAAAAATCGCAACAAATTCAACGAGATATACCATACTGATAAAAAACAACATCTAAACAAAAATTTCAACATATCAGAAATCAAACCCATCCCAAGTTAAGTCAATGAACAATATCTAAAAGAGTAAAGTTACCGGGCAGAGACTTGGAAGACAACAACGGCGTCGGCGTGGAGGGGAGCGGCGCCGGCCGCCGTGAAAGGAGATGAGCGAGATGAAATCGGTGGGAAATTGACAAGTCAAAGATGATCCAGGGCTTTGAAGCTACAGTGGATTAAGTAGCTAATTAGGGTTTTTGTATGAGGAACAAAATTGAAAATTTCATAGTTCTTGTTTGAGACTGACTGTGACTGTGACTGTGACTCTGTTTTTTATTTTTATTTTTATTATTATTTTAATTGCTTTATTTCCATTGTGTTTTGTCTGGTCAGCAAATTAAGGAAAAGTTAAAGAAGATTAGATTCGATAAGTCAACGTGTACTACTGTGGACCCCTTGATTTACCAGGTCAGCATGGGTCCACGATTTTGTTGTCCCCTCATGACGTGGCGAGATCACAGTGTGTAGGAGATCATACCAAGAAATCGTAACCATTTTCGAGTGATTACTTGTTTGATTGATGGAACTAACGGCTTAGATGAGAAATGGAGTTGTAGTTACATCTTATATTGTGTGAGGGTGTGCATATATGATTGTAACTAATTATTATTTCAAGCCAAAGTTTTTGCTTAGTGACACATTGTTTATCCCACCACTTATTCTAATCAACACACCAAAGTGTGACAACATTTTGACCCACTTTGATTTCTCTGAATTAGGACTCAGGAGAGCATAAGAAAAACTTAATGGAATGGAAGGTGAACACACGTGTCATCGTTAATTTTATGTGAATTTACTTCATCATTTTAATTTGTACCATAAAATTTAAATGAAATGTAGTAGCAAATAGTTTTCACTGGTTAGTACTACAATATATTGCATTTAATCTCATCATGTACTTGTGACTTATTCAAAATATATATGATAGGGAAAGAATATATATGATAGAGAAAGAAGTCAAGAACTCCGACCTTTCATAGTTGTTCGATGTTATTAATGAGAAAAAAAAATTAAGAAGGAATTCATCTTTGTTATTATTAAAATAATAAGGACAAGGATCCTCTACTGAACTTTTTCTCTGCTGAGCTGTATTGAGTTTAAAGGATCAATTGACAAGTTTACTTTTTAAAATTGGATGGCCAAGATTAATTATTATCTTTTTATTCCTAGTTTTTAATACCCAACTAAACCGTTTTGGAGTTTTATAACAAAATTCATTTATGGCCAATTTGATATTGCTTTTGAAAAGTTAAAATCAGATTATTTTATAATTTTGACATAAAATGATGTTTGGTAAAACTTTCAAAAGTGATTAATTGATAATCTGACAAGTTTTGAAAGTAATTTTGAGAAGTAGGTGGATGATTACTTTGTTAAAGTGATTATGGAAAAATCTATTTCAGCATTTAATGAATCTTTTAAAATATCATTATTATCCTTTTAAAATAAAGTTAAAATCATTTATATACCTTATTTCATCTCAAAATTAAATATTCTATTTAAATAGTGATTTGATTTATAAAATCTTTTAAAAATATTTTGTTGTTCTTATGGATCTTTTTTTTTTTTTTTGAATTTAAATATTGATTTTATATATTTAATTAATGAAAAAGAAATGAAATATGGTCCTAAAATCATGTATATTTCAGTCATTGTAATTAATCTTAGCACTTTTGTAATAAAATTACCAAACATATAAATACTGCTTTTGAGTTATACACCAGTTTTAAAAATACAATTAACCAAATATCTGCTGATTAATTTCACAGCTGATTATTTCTCCAACACAACCAACAATGATTATTATAAAAGTTACACATTTTCCGGCTGGGTTTATGGGTTGATTCAGGTTTCTATTTTTCAATTTGGACTTCAATTCTGCTCGCTGGGTTGAAACCCTGGCTTTTCACCTCTTCAAAACTGGTCCCTACCCACTTTCACTTTCACTTTCACGTCCAAAATTGCACAAGTCAAAACTCAAACATTTTATGATTTCAAGTTTCAACAACATATTCATTGGTTTATTTAAAACAACACAGCATAATCAGATAGTCTAATTGCATCAAACCCATGACACACCAAGAATTGGATCAATCTACCGTATGATTTCTACATTATATTCATTTTATAGAAAGAAAAAAAACTTATAGAATCAGCATGTAAAATCAGAACCCAAAAGAATCCCTTAGAGAAGAAGAAATAGAGATTTATTGTGATTTAGAGAGAGAGAGATTTAGGTGAACAGATATTTTCCAACAAAAAATATTGGAATACACACAATAGGACAATTTGAACGAAGGCTTCAGAATTTTTTATATTTTATTTTTATGAAATCATAACCCAAATATATTTTAGGAGAAGAGGTAGTTTGTTTGGGTTATTCGAGATTCGATTCGAAGATTGAAGAGAAGAAATATAGATTTATTTCATCCATTGGTGGAATGGGAAGAAGATGAAGATGATATAGTTAAAAAAAAATGAAGACAGATAAATTCCAGTTTTACGAATTTAGCTATGGTTTTTTTTTTTTTTTTTTTTTTTTTAGGGTTTGGTGTATGGACTTATAAAACTGTGTAGTAATGGTTTTAGTTAAAGGGACAAATAATAAGAGTAAATCCTGATCACACGTTATCTTAAAAGACACTTGTCAATTGATCCTTTAAAACTCAGCAAAGAAGGAGTTCAGTAGGGGATCATTGTCCAAATAATAATACGTGTTTTATATGAGAAAACTCAGCTATAATTCACCCAATATCTCATGGATTAAAACCTAAAAATTAAAAGTTTTTTTTTTTTTTTTAAATGATAATAATGATAAAATCAACTACTGCTTTCCTTAGTCACGATATATATATATATATATAATAACACAATACAAAATTGTCATGATATGGTTGGTGGTGGCTCACTGGCTCTTGGTGATTTAATTTTTAAACAAATTCAAGATGAACCCAATCAATAATTAACAAACGTTAAAAGAAACTCTCATTAGTCATCAGGAAAGATAAACATTGCAGTTTGGTTGCTTTTAAAGAATCTTTTTTCGCAACTATTCTAATTATTTAGATGAAGCATTGAGGGACAACCATGTGAGGTTTGCTTATCTACAAACTGATGGGACCTCTCTTTATCACTAGTGTTTGACCTTTTAACTATAACCATTGATTCAATATTAATGCACCTAATTTAACAAAATAAAATATGAAAATAATGATTCTTTTTATTAAAAAAAATGGACAGTGGAGATCTATTAAAAAAGTGAGAAACAAAGAATGGATGGTTGAGATTCAAAGATGGACCGTGCATCCACACTAATTCATTTATGGATCTCCATCTGGACCATCTCCATGGAGATCGATCCCATATTGAATATCCACTATTTTTTTTTAATCTTTATTTTTTATTTTTAAAATATATTATTTAAATATCTTCTTCTTTTTTTTTATAAATAACATATTTAAAAAACGATGAAATGACAAAAATACCATTTCAACCGTTAAGTTTGATCGGATTTGATTAATGACGAGAAGTCATAGCTAGTTTTGAAAAAGTAGTTTACGTAAGCAAACCTCAAGTGGGTTGTATTTAATTATATCTATTTGGATTATTTAACATTCATTTAA
Organism: Acer saccharum; assembly: GCA_030490815.1. Classification (NCBI taxonomy): domain Eukaryota; kingdom Viridiplantae; phylum Streptophyta; class Magnoliopsida; order Sapindales; family Sapindaceae; genus Acer; species Acer saccharum. Next base: position 850,555 of record CM059878.1, read on the forward strand.
AATTGCTTATCAACATTATTAAAGGAGGAAAAATCGAGAGGAAATCAATCTCTGTCAACTTTTAAAATTCATTTGATTTTATTCAATCATATCAATTTCAATTTTCAAGTACGTAATTACTCATTTGGTGGAATAAACGACATAAATCAGAGAGGGAGATGTAAATAATGACATTTTATGTTGTTTGAGTAATTCGTATGTGATTCTAGCTAATTATTTCAAGACAAAGTTTGGACTTACTGACGAGAATCACCTTGTGGTCTTGCCCACATTTCTATTAATACATTTAGGGCTAGTTTAGACGTTTAGTATTACGGTAACTTTTTTAATAATCACTGTTAGCTGTATTGAAGGAATAAATGTACTGAAGGAATAATCTGATGTGAAGTTAATCAGCATATGTTTGGTTAATTGTATTTTAAAAACTACCGTATATATCAAAAACAATATACATTGTTTGATAATTTTATTGTAAAAGTGTTAGGATTAGTTACAATGACTAAAATATACATAAGTTTAAGACTCTATTTCATTTTTTTTTTTCATTAATTATATATATTAAATCAATATTTAAATTGGAAAAAAAAAATCCACAAGAACAATAAAAATATTTTAAAAAGATTTTATAAATCAAATCAATATTTAAATAGAATATTTAATTTTGAGATGAAATAAGATATATAAATGATTTCAACTTGATTTCATAAGGATAATAATGATATTTTAAAAGATGCATTAAATGTTGAAATAGATTATTCTATAATTACTTTCAAAAAGTAACCCCTAACCTACTTCTTAAAATCACTGTCAAAATTTGTCAGATTATCAATTAATCACTTTTGGAAGTTTTACCAAACATCATTTCATGTCAAAATTATAAAATAATCTGATTTTAACTTTTCAAAAACAATACCAAACTAGCCCTAATTTTGAATTTTTAAATCTGATACCAATCGGATTAGGGATCTACTACGTACCATTGAAACAATCGAGAGCAACCATTAAAGGTATGACTCAGAAATCAGAATACAACTCCCTTGAATTTCATTGTCCCTTCCACATCTGATAATGAGAGGAGAAAGAAGTATTAATTCTTATTAATTATTTCTTTCAAAAATGTCTATGCACCACACAAATCTCACTCCAAACTATATGAGTAGATAGTCAATTACATTTGAGCTTGTTTGGTTGAGCTTTTGAAAAACCTCTATTTGTAAAAGATTTATTTATAGTAGATCTATTAGAAATAGAGTTTTTGAAAAAAAGGATATAGTTTTTTGGTTAGTAGACTTGTTTAAAAAATGGTCTATTTGGAGAAGCACCTCCCCACGAGCTTTTGTGTAACAGAGGTTTAAACTCTACTAGCATCTACTCAATTTAAAATAGACAATCTTAAAAGCCCAACCAAACAACTTTAAAAAAACTCAAATAGACATTTATAGACCTTTTAAGCCATTAGAAAACTCAACCAAATAAGCACTTATTACCTTATCATTGGATGATTCTATCGAAATCATTCCATATACGAATCACATTTACTACCTTTTAAAAAAAAAAAAAAAAATTACAATAATTAGGGATTTAGGGACAGACTCGTACCCACAACCTCATAGTGTAGTGTAAGAAGCAAACCAGTGGAACAACCTTATCTTGTCTCACATTTACTACCTTTTCATTGAATGATTCCATTGAAAACACTCCGAATATTAAAATGAGTAGAGTCAATCGTATTTACGACCTTGTCATTGGATGATTTGAATTGAAGATGCACTAATGAAAATAAATAGGAAGGACCAACATTGTAGAAGCTTGCACTAAATACAACGAAACAAGCCAAAAGCCACATTCAAACCCGATAGCAAGAAAATACAAGCCTGCTTGAGGATTTGGAGGCTGCCATGAACACTAATCAAAATACGATAATCGTTGTCTAAGGATGCATTGATAGGAAAATTACATGAAATTTTGTTCGAATTATTTCACTTGGCGATTAAGGATTAAGGATTAATCTTTAAGGTATACCGACAATTAAGCAAATTGAGAACACAGAAAATTAAAAGAATTCTGATACCAAATAGTGCAGAGACATTATATGGTAGCTAGCTCATCATAGTTAAAAACAACCCACACAAATCCAGAAATTAAGCCAACTCTAATTGGCTATGAACAAAACAAAGAGACCTTATTCATGTGCTTTAAAAACTAGAAAGAGAGTGAGTTGCTTAAGAAGAGAAAACTCGAACAAAAGGGATTAATTCATGTTGATACATTCTATCAAATGCATTTTCTAACAAATTACAATTTGTATATAACTAAGAGTAGCTCTAAACAAAGTTCCTGTTAAGCTTTAAATCTGCTAAAGATGGATTCATGCATGCAAAGTCACAACCCACACCAGCAAAGTCACAACCCACACCACCAAATACATATTATAAGTCAACATACATAGAAAACCAAACACACATCACGCATGTAAATCCGCAGCATATTATAAGCTTAGTAATGATTGTCGGTAGATTAGGAATTGACTTTTAAATATAATTCATCTTTCAAAGATAAAGAAAACGACGATTACCAATACTAGACAATTGTCCATATATATTTTTTCAATAGCTAACTAGTAACTTCCATCTTAGAAACTTCTCTTTGCATCAACAACCTTTGACTGACCCAAAGGATATGTATAACAAAAACTAATACTGCCTCACAATCAATATCGACACTTTTTCCATCTAATGCAACCCAGCTGATGTTGTATGCATCCATCGAGCACACTCTATATAATATTTGAAGGATGATATTTAGGCACAATCTTGGACATTTTTCACGGTTTATATATGTTAATTTCTAGGTACAAAGCTTTCTTTTTCTCTTCTCTTCACATTCTCAGTGAATTCTAACAATTTCAGTAAAACTTAAAGGGAAAAGCAATAGATTAGCTGATTAACATTACACTATATTATGAATAATATACAAACAGTACTAAAGCTAAAGCCAATGCAACTGACTATATAAAGTGCTATAAAACCGTTAAGAGCATCCCCAACAAGGCTCCCTATTTTTTTCCTTATATTTAGGGAGCCAGTTGTACTTTTTACGAATAGGGAGCCATATAAAGAGTGAAGACTCCAACAAGCCTCCCTAAAAATGGCTCCCTATTATTATTTATTTATTTTTAAATAAAAAATTATTATTTTTAAATAAATTTAATAATACCTTGATAAATTGGCAAAGGAGAATTGGATAGATGAAAAATTGAAAGTTGAAAGTGTAAAAAAAATTGAAGTAGTTCAATAGTATTTATACAAAAAAATAATAATAATAAAATTGAATTTAACAAAAAAAAAAAAAAAAAAAATCGTTCTACACTTGCACAAAGAGCCGTTGCATCTACCAAAAAATCAATACAAAATCATGATCATACAAGAGCTGTTGCAATTTGGGTTAAAAATAAAATAAAAATGAATTTAGCAGTGGGTAGCCGTTGGAAACAATAAAATGTAGGTAAATTGATGAATTATTTGGGTTTAAATAAAAAGAATTTGGGTTAAATAAAAAATAGGGAGGGTGAATTTGGACCATTGGATATAAATGATGTGGACTCATCCTGACCACTCATTTCATTTGGGGAGTGATAAAAAAAAAAAAAAAAAAAATAGGGAGGATGTCTTCCCTCCCTATATTTGAGGAGCCTTTGACCGGAATTAATTTTAGGGAGTGGGATAGGGAGCCTATTGGAGCACATTCCGGTTCATCCTCCCTAAATATAGTCAAGGAGGTTCTAAAATCCGGCCTATTGGGGATGCTCTTATATTGTTCATGTTAAAAGAGGAGGATTTAGTGATTTAGATAACGAAATTATAACTTTCCATTTCCTATATAGAGACCACAGGATACTTTAGAAGCAATTAAGCAGGCTAACAGCAGGTTATTTCCGATAGATTGTAGATGCCAAAAACATTTACAGAAGACTTTTTCTTAAAAGAAAAATGAGAAATCTATCTATAGGATCAAGGTTTAAATGAACATCTTATGTGTTCCATATAGAGTCTTCAAAGGTCCAGACCCACTCGGAAATTTATAACATAATAGCATCAGCAATTGGCTACATATAAAGAATAAATTCATAAAGATAAAGACCTCAATCTTCAGAATTGACACAATACAATAGACGGAGTTGTGATATGAAATAGATCAAGTTACACTCCAAATTGTAAGTACTTCTAGAACATTTTTTAACCAGCTAGCAAATGGTGGTGAAATGGTATAAAAGAAATACAAACATATAAATTCATATTATTGATGTGTCACGGAACTCTTTAACATGGATACAACAACCATTCCCACTTCCAATTAATTAAGTTTCTTCTCAAATCTCAATTCTCAATCAATAATAACAAACAAGAATAAGAAACTCCTGTTTTTTACTGATTCTGCCCTTCTACTATATTACTATGTATATAAATATAGGCAGAAGCTCAACGTCTATCTCGAATAAAAATTTACAAACATAGATTATTATTCATTTGGAAGTAAGCCATAAGTATTGTAACTTCGAGAAAATTCATTTAGAGATAAGCCATAAATGTAACTTCAAACATATTCTAATAGAGAATTGAATAAAGTCAAGATTATCATCACCTATACAGTCATTTCTTATCTATCATGGAAAGGAAGTCATGACGTGGAACCATCCCCATCAGGAAGATACAGCTTTGTATATATCTACACAGTCTCAAGACTAGCTATTTATTGGGATGACATCAAAATGTCATTTCATATAAAACATAGCCACAAATTAACCCTAAAGTCCCAACAGGTGTAGAACATCCCGTGAGACTCAACTTGCAAGCTAGGGTGGCAACATCTAAAATTCAACCAATTAAGTTTTGATAAATTCAACCAACTTGCACTTTAGAGTTCCAACTTTAGTGAACCGACATATTTTGGGCGAAATTCAGATGAATCAACCCTACCGTCCATCACTCTATGCTATTCTAATAATGTAAAGTACATCAATTCAATCATTACAAACAAAGTTGCAATTCTATTCTGTCTAAGTGTCTATCACTATTTGGTTCTCAAACAAGGGTTTTGATAATGATCAATACACGATTACGATCCAAGATATGTCGAACAATTAAGGCACATAATAATAAGATAACAGAAACTTTGGTATGCTTACCATAAAAGAAGAGTTTTTTCTTTGATTCCCTTTGACAAAATTCAGTAGCACAAACTCCATTTTTCCTTCACTATATATATAGCTTCTTTTTTTTCGGCCTACATCAGGAAAACACTACATTCTTCCGCCAAAAAACAAAAGATTTGATTAGAGAGGTAGTAATAATAAAAACAAAGACAATTAACCCACTACAACAAAATGTTACAAAACATGATCAATATTCAAAACCTAGCTAGCTAACCATAGTGAGTTGATCATCTATAGATCGATTCGTCGTCAAGATTCACAGAGACAAAAGATAATAAAAATAAAAAATAAAAATAAAAAAACCTACCTTCCTTCTTGCTAATGCTTACACCAATCTAATGATCACTACATTTTTTTTCTTTTTTTTTTTGCACAAAATCAAGTTAATTATATGGAGGCGGACGCGGCGGAGGAGCCCAAAACACATCAGGAGTCATTTGTCCATTGTTAGGCAGCAAATTTGGTGGCAAATTGTATATAGGCATTGTCATTGTTGTTGAACCACCTTGTTGATCACCACCACCCAAACCTTGAGATTGACCTCCACCACCACCACCGCCACTTCCTCCACTATTACTCTCATTCCCTTGCTGTTGCATTGACCCACCACCACCGCTTCCACCGCCTTGCTCTCCTTCTTCCTGATCAATAGGCAACCTCTCATAAGTAGCATTAGTAAACGTAGCTGCTATCACCATCACTGGTCCTGAAGCCATCAAAGCACCCACCACAGTCCCGCCCACCACCTGACCTTGCCCACCGGCCAAATACACCGTCAAACCCGTAGCACCAGGCGGTGAAGGAGCCGGCAAAAACGCACCGGACAACGACAGAATCTCGAACCTTCCATGTAATGTAATAACCCCACCAGGCGCTGCCGGCTGCCTGAGAGTCACATTAGTCACAATGCCACTCCCGCTCAATATAGACACTCCACGGTGGCGCCGCTGCGCGAAATCCGCTATGCTCTCCACGATATCAGTCCCTGTAGTGATTTCAAGCACGTGGCTTCGAAGAGAGTTGGGACTCTCCTTAGTGATGACAATGGGGGGTTTTGGTTTGTTCTTTGAACCTGGTGGTCTGCCTCTTGGTCGGCGGGAGGAGGAGCCGCCGCCGCTGCCACCACCTGACCCGGGTTCGACGGTTTCAATAGCTAAGGCTTGGTCATCAGATTCATGACCGTTATTGTTGTTGTCGTCTCTGCTGTCTTCTTGGTCGTTGCTAGGGCTGTTGTCTCTGAAGTCTTGTTCTCTTCTCGGACCGAGTCGGTTCAAACCGGTCAGGTCTTCTTCCGGGTTACTCAGATGAAGAGTTGGAGAAGAAGACAATGAATCAACTCCTCTCATTGCTACATTACCAGCCCACCAGCGATTTGCCATGTTTGTTTCGCGAGAAAAATCCAAACCAAACCAAAAAAAGAAAAAGAAAAAGGAGATAATTTTTCTTCCAAGATTGAGATAGAGAGATCCCAAATCCAACAGATTGAATCCAAAATCTTATCTTTTTGTTCTTTCACTTTCTAACCTCAAAATCACTAAAAAACCACCAAACCATGTTGCATGAATCAGACATCAGAGATATGGGTTCTTCTTGTTTTTATTTTGCATGAAAAAGATAACCCTAACTTCTTTTACCTCCAAAATCTACAAAACAAAAATCAGATCAAGCACAAACCCACCTCTTAAAAACCCTCAAGATATTCAAAGATCTGAACTTTCTCACAAACCCACTTCGCACAAGCTTACGTGAGTACACAAACAAAAATACAATAAAAGTTTTTTCACTTTTTTTCCTTTTTGGTACCATAGAAGAAGAAAACTTTGTGAGTTCGTACCTCTTTTATACAAGAATCATCATCATCATCATCAGAGTGTAGAGTAAGAGTAGTAGTAGTAGTGTACGGCTGTTGAAGGATTTTCTGTGTTCTGTTTCTGGTTTGCGTGGGGCATTTTTATTTTTATTTTTGGCTCTAGTTTTCTATTTTTTTTTTTTTCCTCTTTTTTTACTTGTTTTGTGTTGTGGTGGGCGTACGTTAAAAGAATAAAAATAAATAAATAAACTTGGAAAACTGGAGTGTGAGTGGCGTATGATAAGGATTCGTGTACCAAAACTCTAAATTTGGTACAGTGGTGTTGCAGAGATAGTGGTTTTGGTCTGTCTCTCTGGTTTCCAGTTTTGTGTGCTCTTGCTGCTGGTGCTGTTCAACTGTTCAAGTTTCAAAGCCCCAACTAGTTTGTCTTTTTATCAAGCTTTGTTAGTGTACTGCATAGAATGAGATAAGCTCAATTTAATGCACCAATCATACGAATTTTTTGCGAGTACTAAAATACCCCCAATCTTGTAGTTATTTCGATGGTGATGGTGGTGGTTGTTGTTGTTGGTTTGGTTTGGTTTGGTTTGGTTTGTTTGGATATACGGTTAGTCATGAGTAAGGAGAGGGTGAGCAAATATGGAGAAATTTAAGAAGAAGAAGAAGATGGCTTGAGACATTTGACTTGATATAGAGAAATGTTTAACAATCTCTTTTACCTTGTATATACCTAATCGTTCTCTATTTAAACCTAGATCTTCATTTTAATCATGTTCAAATATAGATAATAGAGGAAGTTGTTGTTTAAATAGTTAATCCATATCAACATCCCGCAGATTTTGATCGAGAATTTCAAAATTACATTGTTTTTTTTTTGTACACCACACGTAAGGATATGTCAACTCGAACTTGTAATATTATTAACTTGAATAAACACTCTTTACCGTCAAGAGTAGGGATGGACGTGGGGGCCCAATGGGGTGAGGGAGGGTACCCCCACCACCTCCCCCAAAATCCATTTGGGGGGACCAATGGGGGGGGGGAGGTTGGGAGGTTCCCCCACCTCCACCCCCACCCCCACCCCCACCCCCAAAACCCATTTCCCCCATTTCATTTCCTTTTCAATTCTAAATTTTAAATTTTCAATCCAAAAAGTAATAAAAACATAATAAAAATACAATAGAAAATCCAAAATACAATACAAAATAGTCATGTTAATTTTAATAATTTAATATTATAATTTATAAATTTTTTTAATTGTAAATTTTTTATATAAAATTAAAAATAATATATATATATATATATATATATTATTTTTGGGGCTTAATGGGGTTTTGAGTTTGGGGGGAGATACCCCTACCATCTCCCCCAAAATCCATTTGGGGGTAAAATTTACCTTCAAAACCCATAAGGGTCTGTGGGGGATGGGGCCCTATAAGGAAACACCCATCCCTAGTCAAGGGTGGAAAGAGAGGAGGGCAGGTGGGGGCTATGGGCTATGGCTCCCTCTCCCCTCAAAAAGTTTTAAAAATCGATTTATAAAATTGTTACCAAGTTTTTAGTCTTTTTCACTTTGGCCCCTCTAAAAGTCTAAAGTTTTTTGTTTTTTGTATAATGGCTCCTCAAATTTGAATTGTTACCAAGTTTTTAGTCTTTTTCACTTTGGCCCCTCTAAAATTATAAACATCCCCTCACCTTTGAACTATTGTTGGATATATAGTTATAAATGCTTTTATTTTAGAAACCTCTCATATGGACTAACACCGTTAGCATTCCATTTGTGTTGACTGAGTTTGACCGTTAAAAAGTCTAAAAATATCTCTATTTAATCTTTAATTGTATGAATTGACCATTATACCTTCATACTTTTTACCAAATAAATTAATAAACTGATACAAAATGTGAGAATGTTAACTTACAAAAGAGAAGTTATTTTGTGGACAATTTTATCCCTAAAAATAACAAAATAACGGAATGAGGGTATTATTAATTTAAGCTTCAATTGTATTATTTTATTAATTTATTTGGTAAAAGTATGACAGTATAATGGTTAATTCATACAATTGAAACTTAAATATTAATATTTTAGACTTTTTAATAATCAAACTCAGTCAACACAAACGGAATGCTAACTGTGTTAATTTATAGGGGAGATTTCTAAAATAAAAGCATTTGTAACTATACATCCAATAATAGTTCAAAGGTGAGGGGAGGTTTTTAATATTAACCCAATAATAAAATACAATAAAATAATATATGAATAACCTACTAATACAATATAATACAGTACATCACCAAACACAGGTTTGTATTAATGATAATACAGTCTAACATAATACAATCCAATACAGTCTAATACAATATAATCCAATACAGTTTAATACAATATAATCAAATATGGTGCGCTAAACGAGCTCTTAAAAATTTATTCATAAAAAAAGAAAGAAAGAAAGACGATATTCAAACATTTATCCTTGACATTTCGGTAAGAAGTGGACTAAAGAAAGAATTGTGAAATGTCGAATGGTGTGGGGTAGCGTGCGCATGACTGTGAGTGGGCACACGTCAGTGTCTTCAAGTCCCGACAAGGTATCGAATGCCAATGTCTAGAAAAATCGAAATATAAAAAAATGTTCATGTCACCACCCTACCTCCCAAAAATCGAGCCACCCTTCTCTCTCTCTCTCTCTCTCTGCACACACATTAAAGAGAGAGTGATACACTACTGCTCTTCTAATGTGATCTGGGTGCTGGTGGATAGTGGTGGGCGGTGGTAGTGGTGGTGGCAACTGTCATGCTTTTGCGGTGGCACATGGTATCTAATCTATATATCTATCTATCTACATATCTTTATCAGTATTTCAGTAGTATTAGTACCACTTTTTTTTGAAAAAATGAATTGAAAGCTTTTGTGTTATCAAAGCCACCGAGTCAGAATCTTAATTAGTTATTACCATACCTATATAGCCATTGCTCATCTGATATCTGAATTCTGAAATCTGGAATCTGATCTGATCAGATCAGCCTGCCACTGCCACCCTCCTGGGACAGTGACACTTCTTTATTTCTTTTCTTTTCCTGATCTTGCATTCTTGCAATAGATGCCCTCTCTGTTCATATGATAATACATGTACAACATTAACTTTTTCACATTAAATTTGTAACATTTATAAATGGTCTCATTTTTCATTTTATTTACAGTACAAACCAACAATTTATTTCCTATATTGTCATTCTCCTTTAACTTTAACGTTAATATTTAATATTGGTTTATATATATATATATTAGGTGTGTGTTTTTTCAGGACTCTACAACTTCTTTTATTTCTTGAGTGTACGGTCCCAAATTGAATTGTTCGGATATTTATTTTCACCAAATTTTCATTAACAAACACTAGCTAATTTGATGATAAATAGTAAAATAAATTATAGTTAAATAGTTTTAAAATATATTATAAAGAATTTATATAAACCGAAATTCATTATTTTAATTTTTAACATCCGATGAGAAGAACGTGAACCTTAGTTACCCTTATTGGGTATGCTCTAATTGTATATGTGTTTGAGCCAAAATCTTTACCTTTCAAGATTTAGCTAATGAAAGAAATTTTTTTTTCTCTCTATGTGATTAAAAAAAAAAACAAATGAATCTAATTAGATTGACAGACAAATTAAGTCAAATTAAAGCAAATCAATTTTAAATTAAAAGATAAAAAATATGTAAGTATCTACTTAGCATCAGATTTTTTTTTTCTTTATTCTTTATTTTTTATTTTTTATTTAGATATAGACATTAAGTTTTACTGATCTTGTCTTATGAATTTTATATAATATATTTTTAAATTATTTAAATCTAATTTGTTTTACTATTTATTTATTTTATACAACAACCATCAAGTTAACCGGTGATGTAAAGAAATTTTTTAAGTAAATTTGGTGAAAAATAAATAGATATATGAGCAATACATATATTTGAAATATAAAAAATAAAAATAAAAAACTGATATTAAATGACAATATGTTAAAGTTAAATAAGAAGGGTAATCAGTAATCTAGAAAATAAGTTGTTTGTTTGTATCATAAATAAAATGAAAAAGGAGGCTATTTATTAAATGGTAAAAATTTAATGTGAAGAAATTAATAATGTCCACATGTCAGTACATGAACAGAGAGTAGGTTGGGAGAGTGGATTGAGAGAGTGTATCTAGCACTCCTCTTCTTGCAATAGAAATTTAATTGAATTCGTTGAGAAATAACTGGTCTGGTCCTTGTTACTCGTTAACTATATAATGATTGTACATTTTTCATACAGGATTGAGAACTATAAAAAGATTTAAGTCTTATATTCTACTTTGTTTTAAACAATAATTAATATATTCTACTAAGAAATTTTTTCGGTAAGCACTGTTTTAAAATTTTTTGTTCGAGCTTTTGTCGTCATTTGTGTAAAATGCATATTTTTTTTTTTCATCATACACCTGTGTTACTTGAAATTATGAATAAAAAGATTTCAAGTATTATTGTAAAATGCATATTTTTTCATCTTACATATGTGTTAATTGAAATAATTGCAATTTAGCGCATGTTTATTTGTATTATTATTTTATTTTTTTTGAAAAAAATGTGTTTATCTTTTTATAAATGTGTCAATCGCACTCACTCACATAAAATCGATGTATCATTATTTTATTACATAAAACAAAAATAAAAATGATAAGATTATTGTGCGATCTATTAATACTAATTTTATTAAAAATCTCCTTAAAAATGCTTCACGTATCAAAAGGTTTTTTTTTTTTTTTTTGAAGGAACGTATCAAAAGTTTGTTATTAATAATTTTTTTTTTTTTTAAGTTGTTTAATGTAAGGATGAATTAACGCAGATTACTCTTTCAATAAATTAACAAGTGCATGCATTTGTTCATCAATTAATTAATTACCTTTTCCTATTCTTATTATGAGAAAGAAAGAAAAAAGTTATTCCAATAATAAATTACATATATATATATATATATATATATATATATATATTTCAAAATCTGACATGAAAGTTTATAATTGGGCCGCCGTATACTCCCTTAAAAATTAAAATTAATAGGAGAATTCAAAGAAACTAAAATAAAATGAGCTTATGGAGCAATCAATAGCAGCAAAACTGTGGTGGGTATTGGTCTGGCTATTCGCAATTCTGATGGCTGTGTTATGGCCATTAGCTCACTGTAGATTCGTGCTTATTTTAGTCCCTTGGTGGCCGAGGCGGTGGCTATTCTTAAAGGTATTTAGCTTGCTTTCGACATTGGTTTGGTTCCTTTGGATATGGTGTCCAACGCGGATGTCGTGGTGGGGTTGGTTAATGATATAAGAGACCATGCTTCGGAAATTGATCCAGTAATTGATGCCATTAGGAAGCTTATGCTATATCTGTCCGGCTGTATCCTGAGGTTTGCCCCGAGAGGGGCCAATTTCGTTGCTCACACGTTGACAAAAAATCCTTCTTTCAATTCCGGAAGATTGTTTTTGGCTTGAAGATTTCCCTCCCAGTATCCGTAGGTTTCTTCTTATGGATACCACTGGATGTATCTAATTTCCTTTATGTATTGTGTGTTTAAAAAAAAAAAAAAAAAAAAAAAATCACCTTTTGATATAGAAGTTGTTTGGTGATATATTTAATTAGTCAAAATCTGATATAATAAGTTTTGTTAGAGTATGTCTTGTAATTTTTTATTTTTTTTTGGAAGAATGTCTTGTAATTGATAAGAGGGTGATAAGGACATACATCTCTTGATCTAGTTTAATTAATTAGTTCTACAGAGTGTGTTATTGTTCTCAAATGACAATTTTCAACTGCATAATAATATAATGATATAAATCTCAATCATTATATCTATCTACCAACTTTCCTATAATCCTATGTTTTAAAATTTCATAGGAACATTTATGATTACATTTTGCTTCGGTCACACACTCACACTCCAAATTAACTGCAGGTCCAACATTCTTTTTTTCTTGTAAATAAGAAAAAAAATATATATATATATTTATCAAAATAAACATATCACATTACCAAATCGGCAATACACTCGTTCCATATGCCGTGTATACATTTTAAAAAAAATTATTAATTATGGAGAGAATTCATAATTTAATTTAAATGTAAATGAAATAATGTAATAAGATTTTATTAAATAAACATATGAATAACGTGGAATATCTATCTCTTACATTTATTTCATGGAAAATTTCATCATGTAAATACACTTTTTCACTGTACAGTATGTGAGACCATGAGATTATTTTTAAAATAAATTTTTGTTTTACAATCAAGCAAGAAAAAGTAAATATTCCAATCAATAAGTTGAACTTATTGACTTGGGTCATTGGGTGTTCTCTATTGACAATCCTAGATCCCTGACATCCTTCACGTAAAGATAAATGATAAAACAAGATAATTATGGTAGGTTTTCAAGTCTAAACCAGGATGATCACAATCACTTACTCACATGTCAACACTTTACAAAATGCATTTTTGTACTTGACTCTGTTAAATGCCAACAAAATTCAAATGGAGATTTCAATATTTCCCCTTTAAGTATGACGAAAATAAAAATAAATAATAATGATATTACAATTTATTTTTTGATATTTTGCATCTATCGGGTAAGAAATCTATCGAAACCTAACGAGATCAATTGCATAGGATGGTCTCCCTCTATTTTATGATTTAACGAGATAAAGTGAAACTCAAACCCCTATCATATAATACTAACAATTAAAATCCATCCCTAGGGAGATTTATGGCACTCATAAACCAATGTGTTGTGTTTTAAATGGGTCAAATTTTAGGAAGTATTTTTGAATTCTTCCATTTCAAATCTCAAAAGTTAATACAGGAACGAAATTATAATTTATTTACAATTTAGTTTTTACTTTTTAGTGAAGTTTATTTATAAAAATATAATACAATATGATCTTTTTATTACAAATTAAAATTCCTTTAACAAAATTAAGTATATTAACCAAAAATACAGATATTTCTCTTAACCGGCCCAAATGTGTAGCTTATCAAATACGGGCCGGCCCGCATTTCTGGCTCAACCCAAAATCAAAAGGCCAAAACTCCCACAAACCGCCAAGTGTCAAACAACTGTACTTCAAGGGCCAAAAGTTTAGTCTGAGTAATCATACACAACAACACACCCCACATCCTATCAGATTCTGCTTTTTCATTTTCATTATCCAAACACTTATGTCACCGGGACAAGGATCCTCTCCTCACCTCACCTTGTACTCACCTCACCTTGTACTCACCTTATTTAATCTTATAACACATAAGCATTTAAATGAATGAATGGTTAAGATGTGATTGACACTTTATTAACAACCAATCACATGCTTTTAAAAGGTGAGTAAAAGGTGAGGATGAGATGAGGTGAGGAGAGAATCCTAGTCCATGTCACAGTGCCACCACCTGCAAAATTGTCCAAAAAAAAAAAACTATTAAATGGCTCTTCTCAGTGTCTCATTGTCTTCAAAATTCCCACAAAACCCTCCTCTCTCTTCCACCAAACCCCAATTTAACAACAACCCATTTCTCTCCTTCTCTGTAAACTCTGCAACACAGGTCAGTCACATTTCTCTCTCACAATTGCTTGTTTAGTAAAAAAAAGGCAAGTTTTTGATGTTACCCATTTCATGTTTTTAGTTTTTATTTGTTCTGTTTTTGATGGTCAGCTGTTGAAGAAGCAAATCAAGTCTCAAGAGAACTATTATGTTGTTTGAGTGAGTCTGTGGACAGAACAAGCTTGCTTGCTCTTGTTTCTGCTTCTCTGTTCTTTGTTGATCTTATTCCTGCATATAAAGTAAAATCAACAGCTCTTATTGTTGTCAATGTGTTTTGGTTCATTTAGTTTTTACAGTTTTGTTCTCTAAGAATTGAATTGTAGGAACATGAATTCTATGCAATTTATAATGAAATATGATGCAACATTCTTGTAATTTTTTATGGTTTCCAAGAATTGGATCAATTTGTGTACTTGGGGTTCTATTATTTGGTGACTACAATGTATTTATGAGATTGTCAATTCATGTTTTAATTTGTTAATGATGTTGATTGTGAAAGGGAGGCGGTCCATATGGTTCAGAAATAACAAGGGGACAAGATCTCACCGGGAAGGATTTTTTTTTTTTACACCACCACACCTAAGGGTATGTCAACTCGAACTTACTGTATTATTAAACTGAATGAACACTCTTTATCATCAGGGGCGGATACCCCCTTAAAAAGTTTTAAAAATCCATTTATAAAATTGTTACCAGAGTCTTTTTCACTTTGGCCCCTCTAAAGTTTTTTGTTTTTTATAATGGCTTTTCAAATTTGAATTTCTAACTCCATCCCTATTTGCCGTCAAGTTGAGCGATGGGGTTAAATTACTTTGTAATTAGTATTCTCTAAAATGATCCATTGCAAAATATCATTTGATTGAAAACGTACAATAAAGAATTTTTTATGCATACATGGCACTACATATCACAAGATATTAGTAGTAGTACCCCAACTTTAAGCTATGCTAAATAGTAAATAGAAATATATACAATTTTTTTTTACACTAGCACCGACTAAGTTATGGGTTTGTTGGAATAAGTGTGTAGTTCGAGAAAGTAATTAAACTTTCTATACATACGAGTAAATATACACGATAAGATAAATCCCACCACCATCATTAATGAGAAGAAGATGCACAACGTATATTTTTTTAAATTCAAATCACACTATGTAACATTTAGTTACATTATCAAGAAACATAACATAACATTATTTAAATGTAACATAACATGGTTTAAATGGAAAATACACTTAAAAGTTGGGCAGAAAAAAAGAAAGAAAGTAGATATTCAAACATATTTATCCTTGACATTTCGTAAAGAAAGAATTGTGAAATGTCGAATGGTGTGGGGTAGCTTGCGCATGACTGTGAGTGGGCACACGTCAGTGTCTTCATCAAGTCCCGACAAGGTATCGAATGCCAATGTCTAGAAAAATCAAAATATAAAAATATGTACATATCACCACCCTAGCTCCCAAAAATCGAGCCACCATTTTTTCTCTCTAATGTGATCTGGGTTGCTGGTGGATGGTGGTGGCAACTGTCATGCTTTTGCGGTGGCACATGGTATCTGATCCGATCAGATCAGCCTGCTACTGCCACTGCCACCCTCCTGGGACCGTGACACTTCTTTATTTCTTTTCTTTTCCTGATCTTGCACAGTTGCACTAGAAATTTAATGGAATTCGTTGAGAAATAACTGGTCTGGTCCTTGTTACTCGTTAACTAGATAATGATTGTACATTTTTCATACAAGATTGAGAACTATAAAATGATTTAAGTCTTATAATCTACTTGTTTTTTTTTTTAAAAAAAATTAACATATTCTACTATGAAATTTTTTCTGTAAGCACTGTTTTAAAAATTTTTGTTCAAGATCTTGTCGGCATTTGTGTAAAATGCATATATTTTTTTTCATCATACACTATACAGTGTCAATTGAAATTATGAATAAAAGGATTTCAAATATTAATGCAAAATTCATATTTTTTTACACCGGTGTCAATTGAAATTTAACGCATATTTATTTGTATTTTTCTAAAGAAAATGTGTTTATCTATTTATTAATATGCCAATCACACTTACTCATAT
Organism: Acer saccharum; assembly: GCA_030490815.1. Classification (NCBI taxonomy): domain Eukaryota; kingdom Viridiplantae; phylum Streptophyta; class Magnoliopsida; order Sapindales; family Sapindaceae; genus Acer; species Acer saccharum. Next base: position 867,271 of record CM059878.1, read on the forward strand.
AAAATCAGTGTTTTATTATTTTATTACATAAAACGGAAATAAAAATGATAAGATTATATATATTACAAATCTCCTTAAAAATGCTTCATGTATCAAAAGTTTGTTATTAATAATAATAATAATTTTTTTTTTTTTTTTTTTTTTTTGGGAAGAATGTCTTGTAATTGATAAGAGGGTGATAAGGACATACATCTCTTGATCTAGTTTAATTAATTAGTTCTACACAGTCACGGTGTGTTATTGTTCTCAAATGACAATTTTCAACTGCATAATAATATAATGATATTAATCTCAATCATTATATCTATCTACCAACTTTCCTATAATCCTATGTTTTAAAATTTCATAGGAACATTTATGATTACATTTTGCTTCGGTCACACTCCAAATTAACTACAATTTAATTTTTGATATTTGATATCCATCTTGAGGGAGATTTATGGCACTCATAAACCAATGTGTTGTGTTTTAAATGGGTCAAATTTTAGGAAGTATTTTTGAATTCTTCCATTTCAAACCTCAAAAGTTAATAGAGGAACGAAAATTATAATTTATTTACAATTTGGTTTTTAGTGAAGTTTATTTATAAAAATATAATACAATAGAATTGAAAATATGATCTATTTATTACAAATTAAAATTCCTTTAACAAAATTAAGTATATTTACCAAAAAAAATATGTACATAGAGAGGTACAAAAATTTCTCTTAACCAGCCCAAAAGTGTAGCTTATCAAATACGGGCCGGCCCGGGTTTCTGGCCCAACTCAAAATCAAAAGGCCAAAACTCCCACAAACCGCCAAGTATCAAACAACTGTACTTCAAGGACCAAATCCAAAAGTCTAGTCTGGGTAATCACACACAATCCCACATCCTCTCAGATTCTGCTTTTTCATTTTCATTATCCAAACACTTCTGTCACAGTGCCACCACCTGCAAAATTTTGTCCCAAAAAAACTAAAAAATGGCTCTTCTCAATGTCGCATTGTCTTCAAAATTCCCACAAAACCCTCCTCTCTCTTTCACCAAACCTCAATTTAACAACAACCCATCTCTCTCCTTCTCTGTAAACTCTGCAACACAGCCTACACAGGTCAGTCACATTTCTCTCTCATAAAGTTTCCTTTTTTTTTTTTGCTCTTTGGTTGCACTTGCACAATTGCTTGTTTAGTTAAAAAAGCAAGTTTAGGCAAGTTTAGGCAAACAATTGTTTTTGGCAAGTTTTTGATGTTACCCATTTCATGTTTTTAGTTTTTATTTGTTCTGTTTTTGATGGTCAGCTGTTGAAGAAGCAAATCAAGTTTCAAGAGAACATATTATGTTGTTTGAGTGAGTCTGTGGCCAGAACAAGCTTGCTTGCTCTTGTTTCTGCTTCTATGTTCTTTGTTGATCCTGTTCTTGCATATAAGGTAAAATCAACAGCTCTTATTGTTAACGTGTTTTGGTTCATTTAGTTTTCAGTTTCTTCTCTAAGAATTGAATTGTAGAAACATGAATTCTATGCAATTTATAATGAAATATGATGCAACATTCTTGTAATTTTGTCTGGTTTCCAAGAATTGGATCAATTTGTGTACTTGGGGTTCTATTATTTGGTGACTAGAAGTCTAGAATGTATTTATGAGATTGTCAATTACTGTTTTTATATGTTGGTGATGTTGATTGTGAAAGGGAGGCGGTCCATATGGTTCTGAAGTAACAAGGGGACAGGATCTTACCGGGAAGGACTTTAGTGGCAAGACTTTGATCAAGCAAGACTTCAAAACGGTCCTAAATCAATCGTTATATGTTCTTGTATGTGTATAATGTGAGAATGTGTTTGTTATGGTGTGATTGAAGAAATGGATTTTGTTTTATTGTTTCAGTCTATATTGAGGCAAGCCAATTTTAAGGGCGCGAAGCTACTAGGTGCTAGCTTCTTTGATGCTGATTTAACCGGTAAGTTTCCTCTTCTTGTCGCAAATGACAATAAATTTTTATAGCTTGTGAAATTGCCGAAACAATCTTAACAAATTGAGTTAGGAGATCTTGATGCTAGTGATCTTACTTGTGTTAGAATTTTTGTTTTATTTTATTGACGGGACTAGTAAGTACTGTCAAAAGATTCAAATTCTTTGGTAACCGATCATCTTCAAGCTGTGTTTTCCAGCCGTTTGCTTTCATGTGTTTAAGGTCTTGCACGGAAACATGTCTTTTGCTTTCTTTAGAAACAAAATATCAAAAAGCTGTGCAGCATATATCAGTTGGTGTTTCCATGGTACTGACAGATTTGGTTCATTATTACATTCTTAAAACCGGTGGAAATTGTTTGATAAATGCAGCCAATAAGCAATACCTAGTTGCTTTATTCCTTACTGTCAAGGGAATTAACCAATCTTCTATGGACAACTTATGTAGAGAATAGAGGTGATTTCTTTTTACAAAAATAAAATCAGTGTGATGCTCGAAATTAAATTCATGTGAATATGGATGAACAAGGAATCTTTAGCTTAGAACCATGGTGCTACATGATTGGGTGGTCATGGCTGTATGACCACGAGCCTTCCATATGAGAGTCATATCAAATACTACCTGATCACCTGTAGTATACCGATGGGTAGTATATTTATTATCTACTGTTTTTCGTTTTCTTTTTCAGGGGCTGATCTTTCGGAATCTGATCTCAGAGGCGCGGACTTCTCCTTGGCAAATGTAACCAAGGTGATTTTATCTATCGTTTCATTCTATTCGTTATGAGCAGATGAATATGAATAATAAATACCTCCAATGTACTCAATGCCAATTTTGTAATCAAGAAAAAAAAAATGCTCTTGATTATAGGATGATTGAGATTGCTCATATGCCTGTTTCTAAACACTGCAACATCATAATGAGATAGTCGCCAGTTAATATCATAACGCATACACTTTGTGCTTTCTGCAGGTTAATTTGAGCAATGCTAATTTGGAAGGTGCACTTACTACTGGCAACACGTCGTTCAAGGGATCAAATATAAATGGTGCCGGTATGTGGAAAACTACTTTGTAATGAAATTTTGTTCTTTTTAGTAGTTGAACTGTATAGAGTTGTTTTCCTTTATAGGTCTGAGAAACCAACTCCACAATCATAGTTCATACTTCATCCATCTGAAAGTTTTATGTGCCATTTTTTAAGTGGTCATGCTTAATGTACTTGCCATAGGAATATGCTCGGTTTACTTAGATTCTGTCATTTTAGACTGTATGCTCTCAACATAAAGAACATACTTGATTTGAGAACAAAATTTGCATATAATATAGAGAGGAGAACATCGAATAACATCTTTTTTTCCAATAGAAAACATTGAAAAGAAGTTTTCGTTTCAGCTAACCTCGAAAAATTTAGCTCTGCTTTGCATTCAAATATAGCGACAAATTTACTTCACAAAGATGCATTGGGGTTGTTAATGATTTGTAAAACATTGACATGAGTGCAGTTTTAATCGTCATGGATGTTATGTTACCATTTGGGTTACGGAATAGCTCTTAATCTTTAGTGTTGATGGAAATGAAATACGCCTAACTTAGCATCGTGATGACATTATGGCTTGTCGTGCCATTCTGCATCATAAAACGACCTTTAAAGTGCTCCAACAAAGTGATTGTATTTGTGTTCGGGTTAAACACATGACAGCTCTTGTGTTCACAGCATATTTCATTACTCAAACATGAGCTTTGTCAAATGCTGCACTGCAGTTATTAGATTTTGACTGATTGTATTGTATGATGTCAGACTTCACAGATGTACCTTTGAGAGACGATCAACGCGAATACCTCTGCAGATTTGCAGATGGGTAAGACAACGTTTCTTGCACCGGTGTTTCATTTGATATATGCAATTCATTCGTAAATCGTAATCAAAACAATCTTTTGTTGATATTAGGATAAATCCAACAACCGGAAATGCAACACGTGAGACGTTGCTTTGCAACTAGAATTTTTTCATTCTCAAGTACATCTCTGTACCAAAAAAAGGGGAGGCGGTGCTGCATCTGCAAAAGTAGCGATTGTCATTCAAAGTTGTGAGTAACGTTTTTAATCTGTTGTAACTACTGTATGATATGCAAACATAGAATGTCATGTCCCATATGTACATTTTTAAAAGAATCCTAGCAAGAAGATAAATTTTGAACTTCAATTCGATTGATGTACGGTATATAGATAACATGGTTCATTCAAAGTTGGTGCAACACTTTTAGGTTCGTTGTGTGTGAAGTTGAAGCACAATTCTTTGCGTTCTTTAAGTATGACATCTAATCACATGAATGATTGATGATTGATCAAAATTATTAGGTTTAAACTGAACACATTTGATCAATTAATAATCTCATAAACTCTCTTCACTGGATAAAGGAAGGTTTCCGATGAATTTTACGAGAATTTTTGCTACTTGATAACCAAATCAAACAAATAGAAGAAAAATTATTTCAGTTCATTAGAGCATAAATTAAACAACAATTTCATCATAGAAACAACAATTAATTTCACCCATGAATCTGTAAGAGTCACATTATAATTTCTCAATCCGTACTAAAGTATAAAACCAGCTCGATCCACTACTCCAATATTCCACGACAGCCCATACACTTGAAAAATGAAACAGCAGCGCATGTAAGCAACGAAAATCCTGAAAAAAAAAAAAAATTCTAGAATTACAAAACTGCAAACTACAAATCTGTATATAACTCCTAAAATTTCAATGCAAAAATATCTCAAAATTATTATTATTTAATTTTGCAGTACTTGATTCAAATAGCAAGTCTTGAAAATCACTTAGTTTTTGCAATATATATATTGCAATATTGGAGTGTAACAGTGAGGTCTAAAATTGTATCAAAATTAACAAAAGGTATAATTTCAAAATAACATTGTGTCTTTAAAAAAAAATAAAAAATTAAGATGAAATCTCTTTAGAAACTCAAAACGAATGGGTGGAGGCATAAAAATATAATTGAATCTCTAGTTCACCAAAGATGTTTGTTGTAAATGTCTGAGTTTGAGAGAGAGTTTATACCTTTGCTGTTGTGGCAATACCAAAGATCTCTTATTTTTCTTTACAATTATTGTTATTTAATTTTGCAATAATTGATTCAAATAGCAAGTCTTGAAAATCACTTAGTTTTTGCAAGAGATATATAAATATATTGCTATATTGGAGGTGTAGCAGTGAGGTCTAAAAATATAATTGAGGTGAAGGGATTTATATTTATTGTAATAAAAAAAGTTAAAAATAATCGAAGAAATGATTAAACATTTGTTCTGGTGAAAAAATAAATAAATTAAGAATATAACGTAATGAAGTGAAAACAACAGTATTGAAATAAACAACAATATTTTTTGATAAGAGAGTTTATGTCATTTGATACCTTTCCTTCAAACAGATTCTTCAACCAGCTGGCAGTACCTGTTGTCTAACTGTCTTACTCGTGATGCCCATAAATACTACCGGAACATCTCAGATAATCCGATTTGCTCCCATATTCTAACCGTCTCAATTCATATTCTAACCGTCTCAATTCATATTCTGTCACGATAGGCATATATTGCCGCCCTGCTATCAGCGAATTTGGGCCAGCAAATGTAGAACAATTGTGGTGTTGGTATAATATAGAAGCATCAGTTGATAGTAAAATATCATCCTCAGAGCATTCTATGTCTCGTTTGTAAACTAGACGAATACCACTACTCTTAACCCCCGCCTTGGAACTCAAACGTTTACCTGCTGCTGTAAATCCTGCTGTAACTGAAAAATGAGCATGAATGCATGTACTGGTACTTACCAACACAGAATTGGTACTATCATATTCACAAGGATGCAAATATGGATTCAAATGTGCACTTTCCAAAGTCAGTGATCTGCCACATTCAAACAGCTCGCGAGGCACATAGTTCAGCCAAAGATGATTAGACTTAAAAGTTGTAAATCTACGGGGTCCACTAGAATATTGATGATGGTTTCCAATTATATCCATACAACAATTTACATATTTTCTGCCATCCAAATCCTTATGGTCTGGTTTAAATACTGCACACATCGCAATTCCCATGAATTCATCATTTAACCAATTGGATGGCAGCCCAATTTTCACTGTATCCTCATCACTCCTGCAATTGAACCACTTTGGAATTTCATTTCCCGGAATACAAATATCAAACAGGTTCTGCCTTCGCTGTTTCTTGACAGCCATCAAGACTCCCTATTAGTATCCAGTATCCAACAAATCCAAAACAAAAAAACAAAAAAATTCATTCAACGTCACAAAAACCCAGAAAATCAACAACAAACCCAAACTCGTCACACTGACACAATATACATCAACCCAGAAAATCCTCTTCTAAACCCAAACACCCACCAAAAAACAGAGGGAAATCGCACCAGTTCACCACTCAAACCCAAACACCCAGCCACCATCCCACACGCAACAAACAGAGATAGAGAGAGTGTGTGCGCATGTGTTAGAGAGAGAGAGAGAGAGAAACAGCAGTGAGAAAGAAGAGAATTTTACATCTATAATTCTATATACATTGAAGATGTCTTATTTAATTTAATATTATTTGTTTCTAGAAATCAGAAAATTATTATTTTTTAAATTTTTTATAATTTTATTTTATTAAAACATTTTAATTTTGTATTGTTACCATTATACCTTCATATGTAATGGAAAAACTAATGAAAACCTTACGATAGGGACCAAAACAATAATTAATAATAGCATTTTGGAATAAAAGAAATATTTTTCAAGCTAAAGTAATCAAAACGGATAATATCTCAAACTAGAAGGACGTTTTTAATAATATCTCTTACATATATATAGAGAACTTTTAAAAGGTTATGAAAATGCAAAGTAATCATCAATCTTTATTCAGTGAAATAGTAAATTTATAAACAAATTTCTTACTACTGCATATGTCATCATCAATGACACTCATTTTGAAATTTGGTAATTATTAAATTATAAAAAGGGAATAATTACTTTAAGATTACTCTTAAATTTTGGCCTAATCATATGTTGTTTAGATTGTTTCTGAATTTTGTTTAAATAACAGAGTAAGACATCAAGCAATTTTCTTTTACTATTATTCTTTTGGAAATTTAAATTGACAGGATCAAAATAATCCCTATTGTGTTTCAAAAAAAAATCCCTATTAACAATTGTTTTAACAAACTATCAATTTAATCCAACGGTTTGAAGAATTAGGTGTTTTAGTCTTTTCTCTATCAAAAATGACCTTATTATCTTATGGGTTGCTTAGAGATATGCTATTAACAATCTACCAATTATATGTTTATGGTCCATTTTAATATTTCTTTTGTTAATGACAATTTAACTTGAATTAAAATTAATAAACAAGAAAAAAAAAGTTCTGAACACTCCAAATTGGTTTTGTTTTTCCATCTTTAGTTTTTTTTCCCTCTTTATTATTTTATAAACCTTAAAATATCTTCTTTTTTCTAATATTTTAAAGTTTTTCTTGATTGGGAGGTGACGAAAAAGGACATGCAACCAAAGGAAAATCCTGAAGTGATGAAGAATGATATGCAATGAGAAGCAAATTCAATATCATTAAACCTTCTTTATTATTACGAGCTCTAATGAGAGAAATAAGTGACAAACCTGAAGGTAATGTTTCAAAAACATCAATGCCAAATTGATTTCCTGATGACCTCGATTCTGAATTAGTTTGGGGCAGTTGAATAAATACAGTGCAATTTCTGGAGAAGTGCAGCCTCTTAGAGATACATCTTCCAATGAGTGACAACCATCAGCCCGTACACAAAGTATATTTGATGGAAGCTCTGGCAATGACCCAAGCCATTCGCAATTGTCTAAGCATAAAATTTCCAGATTAGAAAGTCGCTTGATGCTTTCTGGTAGGCTGATAAATTTATTTTTGCTTAAATCCAGCTCTTCTAAAGAGTATAACAAGTCAAGATCTTTGGGGAGTGTTCCTTCCAAAAGATTGCATTCACTAAGGTTCAATTTTTTTAGACTACGTAAACCTGTGAGAGAAGGCAGCGCCAAACATCTGGTATTTGTTCTCAACAAATACGATGACCACCATGGTTGTGAATTACATTTTTGAAAGGACAATTTTTGAAGGTTCGTCAACCGTGCAATGGAAGATGGTACTTGAGTTATCGCAGTCCCACCGACATCTAGCTCCTCCAAATGCTCAAGTTCCTCCAAGTTTTCAGGAAATTTGTCTAGTTTTGAGCAGCCTTGGAGATTAAGAATCTTGAGTGATTTCAGAACAAAAAATACCTGAAAACTCTGAAGGTTTTTGCAGCCTTCCAAATTCAATACACTAAGGCTTTTGAGAACTTCAACTGATTCGTGTACTTTACGCAATTTTGTACAACCTTTAACATCCAGCATCTCAAGATTTGGAACCATTGTAAAGTCTGGTGTTTCAATAAGGTTGTGCGAGTTACTAAGCTTAACGGTTTTCAACTTCGGAAAATCCTGTTCTCAAATAGCAACAAAAGTTAGATTAATACAAAAATTAATTGCTTCCAAGAACACACTTAAATTAAGATATAATATTGATGAAATAGGTGCTGCACATTCTAGAAGAAAAGCCAAACAAAAGTTCCAGATACTTCTGGTTTCATCAAGTCAGTTCTTAGTTAGAGTACTAACTAGAGTTGATTAAAATAATTTTGTAGAATTATAGATAAGATTCTAGAAACTTCAATCAACTTCCTAATGCTGTATCAAACTAAACTAACCGACATAGTGAGCCTATAAATAGGCTTCACCGTTGTAAAATTGAATGTATGAACAACAAAATACAAACTTGAAAATAGAGTAATAAAGGAGATAATAAGCTACTTGTTTCTTAATCCTTTCTCTACTATTTCTTGCATTCACTGTCTACGAATACTAACAAATATATATATATATATACCTTCATGCCCTTCCAAAGATAATTTATTTGGCTACCACAGAGGTTGAGTTCAAAAAGATTCCACGTTGGGAAATTTGATGGCAAAGTCTTTAAAGGGAATCCATGCCATTTTAAAAATCGCAAATTATTTGGGAGGTATATCTGGCCTTCTGAAACGTCAACATTGCTGAGTTTGAGCAGCATTAGATTACTCATGCTTGAAAAGGACTTGCCATTCAACCGGAAAATTCGCTCTTTAGGCTTGTTAAGCATTATACCTTTCACTTTATCCGTGCCCTAATAAATAAGAAACAACTAATGTTATGTGTGATTATATAATTATTAATCAAAATTGTCAAAACTCTGAAGAAGAAAAAACGCATTACCGTATTGTCTGTCAACACATGATGGACATCCTTGAACAACCATAATCTACTCCATTTGCCACGAACATCGGGATGTTTTTCACGAACAATTTCCCAACCCATTTCTTGTAACAAATCATGCATACCAAGTTTATTTTCGTTTGAAATGGTTATAAGGGATTTATCAACGAGCACTTTTATTCCACTAGTTGAATACAAATCGCAACTGTCTAGTATTTCCATAGCTCGATCTTTTTTCTTCCCTTTGAAGAAACAAGCAATATATAAGAATATGTCCCTCTCGCTTTGCTTTAGTCCATGATCATAACTTATTCGAAGTGCTTTCAAAATTTTTCCGTTTGGATAGTCTTTTAGACTATCTAACGTACTTTTCCAATGCTCAACAGTTGTATCATACAAATGGGATCCCAAAACTTCAAGAGCTAGTGGAATCCCACTCGCATAATTTACAATATCCGATGAGAGGTTAACATGATCATCCGTGGGGTGTTCATTCTTGAAGGCATTCATACAAAAGAGTTGGAGAGCATCATCATGCTTCAATCCACCAACCTTGTATATATATGTGATTGCATGGCTTTTCAGTACCTGTTCATCTCTTGTTGTAACTATGATCCTACTCTTAGGACCAAACCAGTCATGACGAGCCAACTTGTTTAATTGTTCTAATTGATCATCAACATCATCAAGAACAATCAAAATCTTTTTTCTACCTAGCAACCTTCTAATCAAATTGATTCCTTCATGAACACTTGATATACGTATTGTTTGCTTCATAGCCTTAGAAAGAAGTAGTTCTTGTAAAGAAATTACCCGACCACTACTACTTTCACATTCTTGTCTAACATCACCAAGAAAGCAGCTAACTTCATATTGATATGAAAGCTTATCATATACATATCTAGCAATGGTAGTTTTACCTATTCCTCCCATCCCCCAAATGCCAATGAAGCGAACATCGTCCGATTCTACTTGTAAATGTGCATTCATCTTCTTCCAATGATAATCCATTCCAACTACGTACTTTGACTGGTCCCCATCAAAAGTTAAGATATGCAATCTTCCACAAATGTCTTTAACAATATCTTCGACCAATTTTGCTTCAAATCTGTCAATAAGAATAGTAATTATAGTATAAAATTATGGTACTATAATAGTACTTATGAGAGAGAAGAATGAGAAGAGGGTAACACGACCCAATCTGTTTCTTGACAATTAAATAATCACTAAATTATTAAAATAATATAAAATCAATATTTAAGATTTAACGAATATATATATATATATATAGAGAGAGAGAGAGAAAGGAAATAGGCATTTTTAGTCAAAAATTAAGAGGCATTATTGTTTTTAGCCAACATTATCATTTTTATTGTTTCTATCCATTCTTTGGATGTGAAAACCTAAATGCCCCTAATTTTTTTTCTTTACCTCTTATCTCTCCTTTTCTCTCTCATTTTCTACAGAACATTTTTTTTTTGTTCTTTCTCTCTCTCACATCTTCTCTCCTTCTTCTTCTCTTTCTCTCCTCTCTTCTCTCTCTTTCTCATTTTTTTCCAGGTTTACAAAAAAATCAGATTTGATTTTTTTGCTAACAAAATTTCCAGATTTCATTTTATTTAAATTTTTTTTTTTTGTGGTTGTGTTTAAGTTTGGGTTGTGATTGTGGTTGTGTTTAAATTTCAGATTTTTTTTTAAACAAAAATTTCAAAATTGGTTTTTTTGCAAACAAAATTTCCATATTTCATTTTGTTTAAATATTTTTCACATTTCGTTTTGTTCAATTTCCAAATTTGAGAGTGGTGGTTGTTTTTATGAATGGTGGGAGTTGTGTTTGAGTTTGGGTTTTGTTAAAAAAAAAAAATCAGATTTTTTTAAACAACAAATTTCAGATTTGATTTTTTTCAAACAAAATTTTCATATTTCATTTTGTTACCAGGCCACCAATTAAACACACCAGGGATGACTAATTAAACACACAAGGTGTAAGCCAATTAAACACACTAGGTGTAAATCAATTAAACACACCGGGTGTAAATTAATTAAACACACTAGACTAATTAAACACACCAAGGCAACCCAATTAAACACACCACAACAACCCAATTAAATACACTAGGGCAAGATCAAATTAAACACACCAGGTCTAACACAATTAAACACATCCGGGAAGAAGAAGAAGAAGAAAATGAAAGGAGGGCAATTCTATCCCAAAAGTGGATATTTGGACAAAAACAATAAAAATGATAATCTTGGACAAAATCAATAAACCCACTAATTTTTTGGATAGTTTTAAAGTTCTCCTTATATTTTTTTATATATATATTTATATATATATATATATAGTTTTTCTATTATCAGTTCATCCTGACAATAAATATATTAGGAGGAAGAATGTGGACCACAGATTATGGAGAAGTTTTGATAAGTGCATACACTTTGAATCAAATTGTGTAAATCTAGTGGTCCACATTCTTCGTATACGAACTAATAAAGTGATAATAGAAAATCTATATATAAATATATATATATATATATTAATTAATTATATTCCATATATGAAAATTAGGTAAGTCAACGAAAAAATTCTCATCTTACAAGTATCATTATTTAGTAATTTAGAACACAATTTTCCTACAAAATTAACAATAAAAATTATAGCAAATTGTTATATCTCATATTTATTAAAAAGTTGAAAATAAATTTTTATATTAACATATTATAATGAATTAATAGTTTTTCAAGGGCGAATTCAGAAATAACCCACTATTTATGGGTTTTGATGAGTTGATCTATTAACAATCTGATGTGATAAAACAAGACTTATCAACGGTTTTTCAATTGGGTTTGGATCGTGTTAATAGGCCATGTGAAGTTTTATCATGTCTAACCTTAGCCTTAGGAGAAAATCTTCCATGGATCCGTCTCATATCTGATGTTGGTGAGACGGACCCAATTAAAAGACGACATGTGGCACACCATTAAAAGTTTAACTTTTTTTTTTTCTTTCTCCAATCATATATTGACACATGGAAAAGTAATTAAAAATTTCCAGCCTCCTCTGTTCCTCTTCTTCTTCTTCCTCACGTTATTTCTCTTCTATCTCTCTCACTCATTCAATCTCACCACCAAAAATCCTTTGTCAAAACCAGAAACCCTCAGCTCCCAAAAATCCAACAAAATCTCTCCCACCATCAAACTCAGAAACCCAGAAAAAAATCAAACCAAAACAAAAAAAATGTCTCCCACCATCAAATCCAGAAATCTCTCAAAGACCAAACTCCCATCTCTCTCACTATCTCAAACAGCCAAAATCGAAATCAAAACCCTAAATCGAAATAAACCGAAATCAAAACAAAATCAAAATAAGCGCAGTTAGTTACTGCAACTACATAAACTGAATCCAACTTTAATTTGCCGAAGCAATTTTGTTTCCACGAGGGGGACTTTCAATTTTCAAATAGTCCTAACTCCTAACATTGAATTTCATGATTGTCAAAAAAAATAAATTCAAGCTTTATGCAGTGTCAACGTAACAAATAAATTGTGGTATATATTATTTGTCAACACACTTGGAAAAAAAAAATGATATATATACTGATATACATGAAACACCGCAAAATGTAAAGAGAATAATCAAACTAAATTTATGATGAGTCCCACTAAATAGATTAATTGGAATCAGCTCGACGCTCATTTTTCAAGTCCAATTTCATTTGATGTCTGTGCATGCCTGCATGGTCCACATACTCCATTTCATTTTGAAGACATTGTTTTTTTTTTTGGTACATAGGAGGGCCACGCCCAGAACAGAAAAGAAACTACAGAACAGAGGTAGAAAACCTCTGTCTAAAACAGATAAAGCTGCTGGAATCAGCAGCACAAATGTCCCTAACTTCCAGCGGAGGCTCATCAAAGAAGACACTTCCAAACTCCAAACCATGCCCCATACGAGCAAGACCATCCGCAAGGTTGTTGCCTTCCCTATAGATATGATTGATAACACAATTCCAATCAGCATTCACAAGATTCTTGCAATTCTGAATGAGACTAAATAGAGGATGGTTAGGCATAGTATCAGAACTCATCAACTGGACAGTGTTGAGAGAATCAGTTTCAACACACACTTTCCTACAGCCAAAATTCCAGGCAAGCTTCAATCCTTCATACAAACCCCACAATTCAGGTTCAATAACACTTCCCACACCTATCTTCATCACAAATCCCTTCAGCCAATCTTTCCATTGATTACGTAAGACACCACCAGCCGTAATGATGCCTGAATCCAAGTTCCTACTGCCATCAATATTCAATTTGACCCAACTAACATCAGGTTCCACCCAGCTAATAGGGATCTTGACAGCCACTTTGCTAATGACAGGGGAATTAGCTTCCAACCAACTCTTAGCAAACAATTTAATGATCAAGTTAGGGGACTGAGGTAAGGAAAAATTCAAATCAAACACCTTGTTACACCTCCATTTCCACAAAAACCACAACACACAAGCAAATTGTAGATAATTGGGAATTTTGTCAGGAGATAACACACCACATTGCAGATTTGCTGCAATCCATCCTTCAAAATCGCCTCTGAAAGCACTGGAAGAGGTACTGCCAGCAGCAACATTTTCCCAAACAATCTTAGCATCTCTACAGCCCCTAAAAAGGTGCTCAATTGTTTCAATACCACTATTGCATCTAGGACAGGAGGGGTCAGTAGACATACCACGCACTGTTCTATGAAGATTAGTGAGGATCCTCTCATGCACCACCGTCCAAATGAAAAAAAGAACTTTAGGAGGGATTTTTAAATTCCAAATGAACCTCCAAGGCCATAAAGTCAGCCACTCAGACCCACTAGCACCCAAATACGCCGACTTAACAGAAAAGTTTCCAGTTTTATTCCATCCCCATATTTTCTTGTCAGGGCCACTATGCTCTTTTCCTGCATGAATGCTTAGAATTCTATGGACAATGTTCCAAGGAAGAACCGCAGCAAGCGCAGCAATTTTCCACTCACCATTAGCCAGATAACAATCAACATACTGCTGTAAAACATCATCTTCCAGACTAACGCAAGCAAAATCTTTAAGTACACCGCACTCCGGAACCCAATCATCAACCCAAAACCTAATAAGACTCCCATTTCCAACTCTCCACTTGAGCCCCTTAGCAATGAGCTTAGCACCACACGTCATAGCTTTCCAAGTGCTCGAACAAACCTTATTCTTATTAAGATTAGGATCAGTGAAGGAATTACCCCTCAAATACTTATGCTTCAGAATATTGCACCAAATACCATCCTCATTTTGAAGAAGCCGCCACCCTGCTTTGGCTAGGAGCGCTTGATTCATATCCTTGGTCTTCTTGATACCAAGACCACCTTTATTTTTTGGGAGACAAACTGTATCCCATTTAACAAGGTGTATAGCAGAATTAGTAGAATTATGGCCCCAAAGAAAATCCCTATTAAGCTTGTCAAGCTTATCACAAATTTCAGAAGGGAATTTGACCGTTTGCATAGCATAAATTGGGAGAGCCGAAGTGACAGACTTAATTAGCGTAGCTCTACCAGCAAACGAAAGGGAATCCATCTTCCAAGCCGCTAATCTCTTTTGAGTACTTTCAACAATGTCTCCATAAGTTCTACCCCTAACCCTACCATGAATAAGAGGGACCCCTAGGTACTTACCAAGGTCTTTGGTGATAGGGGAATCACACACCTCAGCAATCACCTTAGCTTCCCTCTCTTTGACATTATTAGAGCACAAAACTCTGGATTTAGGATAACTGACCTGCTGCCCTGAGTAATCACAAAAAATATCAAGACATTCCTTCATAGCAATGGCTTGGTTGGTAGTGGCTTGGCCAAACAGGATCAAATCATCCGCAAAAAACAGATGTGATATCTCCGGACCTCCCCTAGATAACTTAATACATCTCCAAGTACCAAACCTAACCCTTTCAGTGATTAGATGCGATAACTTTTCCATACATAAGACAAATATATAAGGCGAAAGTGGGTCACCCTGGCGAATGCCACACCCAGGAGTAAACTGATCAGACACCTCTCCATTTAGCACCACTCTGTATTTCACGCTAGTAATACACCACATGATGAGATCCCTAAGGGAACCTTCAACGCCTGCCTCAGAGATAACATTCTTGATAAAACTCCATTGAATTCTATCATAAGCCTTCGCAAGATCAATCTTCCAAGCCACATAACCCTTTTTACCCTTCATAGTTTTGAATTTGTGGAAAGCTTCTTGTGCCACCACAATGTTATCTTGTATGTGTCGCCCAGGAATGAAAGCCACTTGGTTAGGACTAATCATATTGGGCAATAAACTCCTAAGTCTTTGAACAATAATTTTGCTAATGGTTTTGTAGATGGTATTGCAAAGACTAATAGGTCTAATTTGGGACATATCAAGAGGACTAGGGACTTTAGGAACTAAGGTAATAAGAGTCTGGTTCATCTCGGCTGGGAAAGACCCAACTCTAAAGCTCTCCCTCACAAAAACAACCAAGTCCTTTCCACAAACATCCCATTGGTTGTGATAGAACGCAGCCGGCATACCATCAGGCCCAGGGGCTTTAAGCCCTCCAATACCAAAAATGCTCTCCTTAACTTCCTCATCACTGATAGGTCTACACAACTTACCAACCACATTGCCTTCCAACCTAGGAAAAAGCTGAGGCAAACTCTTATAATTGCCACTATGATCCCGAAGAGTAAAAATATTAACGAAATATGCAATAGCAATGTTTTTCATCTCTTCTTTATCACTCTTCCAATTACCATCAGCATCCTTAAACCCCTCCAACTTATTAAACCGTCTTCTAATCATAGTGGCAAGGTGAAAGAATTTTGTGTTTTTGTCACCTTCAGCCAACCAAGTACATCTAGATTTTTGTAACCAAAATGTCTCTTCTTGCTCAGAAATTCGATTAAAATCCTCTTGCAACTTAGACTCCAACTTAATCAAGCCTAGATTAAACCTTTCCCCTAAACTTCTTTGAATGCCTTGAAGCCTAGCAAGTAATCTTCTCTTTTCCTTGAAAATACACCCAAAGGAAGCATAGTTCCACTCTTTCAAACGGTTGGTCAAGGCCTTAATCTTCCCTTCTAAATGCTCAGGACAAGACTCCCAAAATTGTTTCACCACTTTATTAAAATTGGCATGCTTCAACCACATAGCCTGAAACCTAAAAGGTTTGAGATGGTTCCGAGGAATGTGCACACTATAAAGGTTGAGGAGTATAGGACAGTGATCTGAAGAGACACGGGGAAGATGACTAAGGTGCCCCTCCTCAAACAACAGTCTCCAGTCCATGGAGCAAACAGCTCTGTCTAACCTTTCCCAAATATCCTCACTTAACCCTCTCCTAGCCATCCAGGTAAACCTCTGCCCAACATAACCCAAATCAATCAATTTATTCTCATTAATCCACTCCGCAAACCCCGTTTTAGTGAACCCATTCCTTCCACCCCGTTTTTCTTCACTGCTAGTAATCTCATTAAAGTCACCTACCACCACCCACGGACCCTTAAAACAACTTTTCACAGCATTAAGATAACCCCACAACTGTCTCCTTAGCATAGGATTAGGATTAGCATACACAAAAGTGCACACCCAGAAATTAGATCCTTCAGCTATGATAGTTGTGATGGTGTACTTAGACGAGGCCACCACTCGAAGCTTAACTTTACTGTCATCCCAGAGTAACCAGATACCCCCTGAGAAACCTGAAGCTTCCACAATATACTTATTGGAGAAACCCAACCTATCTATCACCCTAGCAGCTTTAATACCGCCAATTCTAGGTTCAAGAATGGCAATAACATCAAACCGATAAACTCTTCTGAGATCAGTAACAACTTTACTAAACCCCTTCTTACCCGCACCTCTCACGTTCCACGTACAAAACATCAAACTGAGAAGATAATAACCAGACCAAACAGACATTACACTAAGGCAATGTCCATTGCCTCCTTAAGCTTGGAGGCAACTTCTTCAATATTAGAAGCTTCAGACAGAATCACTTTTTCAACAGTAGAGGAAACCTCGCCAACCTTAATCCCCTCCCTACCAACTGAGTTCTCCAAATCCATAATTTCTGAATGTAAGGATTGGAGAACCACAGAGTCCTCAATAACCTCTTCCATACCATGGCAAGAATCATTGGATAACAAACGGCTGTCTTTTATATGCCCCTTTCCATCCCTTTTAGATAGCACCTCGCTGGAATTTTCTTTCAAAGGTTTGCAAAAATAGCTATTGTTAACATTATTCTCCACCAGATAACTGCTGGACGATTTACTCACCTGGTTTCTATTGGGGGGTTTTCTATTAGAAATTTCAGAAAGGACTTTCTTAGATTGGTTTTTCCCCTGCCTATTAGTATCATTATGACTAGGCTTCACCGAAATTTCCTCCAAAAGTTCCTCATTTAGCACAGAAAACCGAGAGCCATTCTTAGGCTTATTTCCAATTTTCTTCTTATCAATACCCACTGAAACCTTGCTCACGCCTACATTATTGCCCTCATTAGAACCAGCCATATCAACTCCATGTTGTTCCTGACTCAAAGGTCCATTACCATATTTCATACCACTCCCATTTTTCCCACCTTGACTCTGAAAATTGCCTCGTTTCCCAGCAGTCCCTGACCCAAAATACCTAGCATTTCTACCATAAGTGACCTGCATCCATGGCCCATAAGGTTCATTAACACTACTGTCCAGCCCCTTCCCCTGCTCAGCATTCCTACCTTGATCACTTTGTGGTACTAAACCCTCCCTACAAGTGTCCTTATAGTGTCCAACTTTCCCACATTTAAAGCACAGCAGCCCCAAACTCTCATACTCAACCATGACAGCCCGATCTTCCACATTTAGAGAACTCTGGAGAGGTTTAGTAATGTCAATTTCTACACATATTCTTGCAAACCTACCTCTAGCTTGAGATTCTGTAATAGGGTCAACTTTGATTGTATTACCAAGCATTCCTCCAATGTTTCTCAGTAATTCCACTTCAATCCATTCCATCGGCAATTTGGACAACCTTACCCACACTGGCATTTTCTGAATAGCATCTTCTCCAGGTATAAAATTGGGCCTCCATTTTTGCACTACCAGATACTGGTTAGAGATTACCCAAGGTCCTTCAGTCAGCACATACTCTAAGTCAGCAAGCATCTGGAATCTCACCACGAAATAACCCTCTTCCAAATCCGTGAGTTGCCAGTGACCAATAAGCTGCCATTTTTGCCTGAGTTTGGCTTGCATAAAATTTAGAGTATGGTTCCTCCCCATAACTTTCAGAATCAAAGCATTAGACCATGGCTTACACAATTGATTTTTCAAGTCTTCTGAAAGCTTCATGGACGGTCCATTCAACCCCTCTGAAATTGTGATATCGCCTTCTGAAATCTTCAATTTACCTCTCCCAGAACTGAACCCCTGCCACTGATTTGGGTTAGACGCACTAAGTAGCTTCGATTTGAAGCTCTCTCCCACTGCTTTTCTCAGAATATTACTACCACCACCTTCATCCGAGCGAGGACGTTTGGAACTGAAGTTGGGGTCAGGAGGCTTCTCCTGTATCTCCTCATTATTTTGGCCATCTGATTGCGCTGAGAATCGGAAGATACCAGCCATAGCAGAGGAAGAAAAACGCAAAGAAAAGGAGGCGCGTGACCTGAAAAAGCAAAGTAAATCTAACGCGCTAGGCGCGTAGAAATATCGCCCACTTTTGTCTTTTACTGATAGCGATTACTATTAGGTGATGAAGACATTGTTTTTTCTTCTTAAAAAAAACAGAATTTTCTTCTAAAAAATCGAAATAAACAAATTTTTTGTTTTGGTTTGATTAAGGGGTTCCTGAGTTAGATTTTCGGTGGTTGAGGGTTTCTGATTTTGGCTAAGGATTTTTAGTGGTGAGATTGAATGAGTGAGAGAGAGAAGAGAAATAACGCTAGGAAGAAGAAGAAGAGGAACAGAGGAGTGCAAAATATTAATTACTTTGCCATGTGTCAAAGAAAAAAATAATGTTTACTTTTAAAGGTATGTCACATGGCGTCTTTTAATTGGGTGCTTCTCACCTCCATCATATATGAGACGGACCCATTGAAGATTTTCTCTAGCCTTAGACCTAAATTGGAGAACCAACAAGTGGAGGTGGCGGCAGCTCCCATTTGTTTAACTAGAAGGAGGCACCAACCTCGTCCAAACCAGAAAGGAAGAAAGCTTCGTTAATTTATTTTTAATTTAATAAACAAAATATTGAAGGAAGTACTGTACTCTTAACAAAATAATCTGGGTTTGGTGATCCTCCGATTCTGGGTTCGATTGTGGGCGTTTGATTTTTTTTTTTTTTTTGGAAGGGTTTTGATCGAACCCAGTTTTTCATTTTGAAGTGGTTTTGATCGAACCCAGTTCTTGATTTTGGTTTGATTTTGATTTTGGTTGTTTGGTTGATTTTGATTTTTTATAAAGAAATGGATCTGGTAGACGGTGATTAAAAAAAAAAAAAACGCCATCTAGATGTTTCTTAATCAAATAGTACCCTCTAAATCTCAACAAGCTAGTTGGAAATTATAATGTTTAATTGAGAATTAATGATACCTGCCGGCCGAAACAAAATCTCCAACAATATTGGCAGCTCGTTCTAAAGCTGCTCTCCACCTTTGAATCTTGTCACTGTCAATCTTGGGATTTTGTTGATGTTTGTCGAAAGCGTTCTTGAATTCTCCATTTTGTTTTCGTACATCAGACGGATCTACGTTATAAAAGACTGGAATAACAGTTTGATTGTTATTTCTCTCCATGAACTCGACAATCTTTGCAAGTTCTTCCAAGCACCATGTAGAAGAAGCATAATCCTTTGAAAAAATGACAATCGAGAACCTCGATTCTTCGATTGCTTTTGTGAGTTCGGATGAAATTTCTGTGCCTCTCTCAAGTCTTTCATCATCCTTAAATGTGATGATGCCGTTCCGATCTAAAGCAGCATATAGATGGTCAGTGATGTTGTTCCGAGTATCCTCACCTCTAAAACTCAAGAACACGTCATATTTCCACCGGCTATTGCCACCAGAAGCAGAAGCTGTAGAGGATAAATTCTGTCTCTTAGAAGACGATAATGAAGACTCATCATCAGTGGCTCGTCGTTTGTTACCAGAAGCAGAAGAAGAAGATGAAGCTGCCATTGAATATTGATACAAAACAGTCACTAGCTTGTTTGTGTAATCCTTACATTAGCAAAGACAAAGCTATATCGAAGGGTCAATATTATAGCTTGTAAGCTTGTTTGTGCCAGGAAAACAACACAAAATTTCCAAAGGCTGCACTTTCCAGGAAATTTCCTGTGTACGTTCTCTGTGGAGATAAAAGACTAAAGACCCTCCAATAATCCAATGACTATTGCTACCTACAAAACAGTCACTGAGCTGGCTGCCAAAAAAAATATATCTGAAGCTAATTATCACAATATTTATTAATTATAATTTATTTTCTTTAAAAGTACCGTAACAATATTTGTGCTTTTGATTGTAATGCTTTGAATTAACTGTATCAATAATGCTAAACATTCCACCTAAAATCACACCTTTTTCATCCCACTACATATGGCATATGAGGTGTCAAATTGTGAGTGGATACATATTAATGATGATTTATCTCACCTATCCCGTGTATCCACTCACCATTTGACATCTCACATGCCACATGTAGTGGGATGAAAAAGGTGGGATTTTAAGTGGGATGTGTAACATTACCGTAACTGTATATACTGTACATGAAAATGTTTCTTTATTATTATTATTATTTAAATATTTTTAAAACCGATAATGACCTTTTACTGTTTTAATTATAATTTAATTTTAGTATTTGAATGGATTGAATTATTGGTGTGGTTCAGTAGTATTTTTTTTATAAAAAAAAATTAAT
The DNA here is from genome assembly GCA_030490815.1 of Acer saccharum. Taxonomy (NCBI): domain Eukaryota; kingdom Viridiplantae; phylum Streptophyta; class Magnoliopsida; order Sapindales; family Sapindaceae; genus Acer; species Acer saccharum. The sequence continues at coordinate 888,519 of CM059878.1, forward strand.
GAATTGAATTTTAATCTATTTTTAATTAATTTACATTATCCTCTTAAAATTCGATTTTTATTTAAAGATCAAATTAAATTAAAAACAATATATCCAAAACTAAATGCAAATTAATATCAACTTAAGTTTTAACAATGTTCATGCAGGAAAAAAAAAACAAAAAACAAAGAAACTTTCTTCCTACTTGACCATCAATATAAATTAGAGTGGTGCTATTGGCACACCCCCTACTGATCTATTTATGCGCCACTTAATAAATTATTTAGTATTATTATTATTTATTTTATCAAAATTACTAAAAAACACATACAATTTTTTTTTAAAAAAAATCTATAAAGTAATTAAATCTAATAGCCATTGAAGTGAATGAACATCCATCCTTTTCTATTTTAATCTCTCCATTCGAAAGCGATTCAAGCTCCTCAGCTCCGCCTTTATCTCTTGGTCCTTTCTTCCGCCGACAAGGCCGATTGCAATTCAAGGTGGTACGAGCCAGTGCGAACTAACATCTTGAATCCCCACCTCAACTGTCTCCCTTTCCTGATAGAACTGCTACTTGTGCTTGCTTACTGGGCTGGCTTTCGCTTGAGACTGAACGCATATTGAAAGGGAAGACATGGCTGAGATGAGAGACTGTGAACTGGAGATCTTGGTTTTTTTTTTTATAACAAACTTACCTATAAGAGAAGACAGAAAGAGAGAAGAGAGAGGAAATATACCTCAGATAGTCTTACCTGTCCTCACCCTTTCTTACCAGTAGGAAATAGGCAATAGAAGAAAATAAGAGTAATCACTACACATGCTTTCCACATTCAAATCGAAGAACTTACACCCATAAGGGCTGTCCTAAGGGAAAGAAAGAGAGGGAGACAGAGGAGGGGGAAGCCAGTTGAGATGACTCCATCACTATAGATAAGACGATGAAGACGAGAAAAAGATTCTCTGCAGCTATCGTCTGCGTCTGCTAACTAGGAGAAAGAGAAGATGAAAGACTGCCTTTTATCTTATGAGAATCTCGATATCCTATCCACCGAAATGAGGCATGAAGGAACACTGCACGATAGCAAACAAGTCAATACGATGAAGCAAGGGCGGATAGAAATAAGAAAATTAAGTAATTAAGTAAACTACCTTAGCTCTCTTTTTATTTGGGGACTGAGAAATCGATTTCATGAGAGAAGGACGAGATCAGAGATAAAGAGATTTGAGATAGATAGAGAGATAGAGATGGGGTGTATTAAGTTTGAAAAATAAGTAAAAAGGGTACTTTTGGAAATAAATAAAATAAATTAATAAAACCATTTAACATTATTTAATTAAATTAAAATTTAAAAAAGAGGGGCATAAATAGAACGGTAGGGGGTGTGCCAATAGCACCACTCTATAAATTATTGTAATCTTTATAAATGAACAACATATTGATAGATTCAATCTACAGTGCAAAGTTGTGTTCTTTTTGTCTTCGGATTCCTTTATAAATTTCATATAAAGCATATTATCCTCATGGACCCATGAAAGATTTTCTCCCAAAGAGGAGAGATCATTGTGTCAGAATTTGTTTGCTTTCTTCAAAATTTTCACATGCCTTGTAGGTCTTTCTTTTTACATCTTTCAGTGTTTCACGTTCCTTCCTCTTAAATTTCATTAATTTGTTGTCAGGGAACTTTTTTTTTCTTCCTTTTTGAGATCCTCTATTGGTTGCAATAATTTTATTTTATTTTTTATGTGGGACCTAAGGAAGGAGCCAGTTAGTCAATATTTTTTGGACAAGTATAAAAGCAGTGCTACTGGGCTACTGGCATCCTCTATTGATCTAGAACTGCCATACTTTTTAAATGATTTAGTATTATATTTTTATATCAGTCAAAATTACTTAAATAGGTATACAATTAAAAAAAAATAACATCAACAAATAAAGTCTAATAAAACCCCACGTCCACTTCTAATTTGATAGCCTGAAAAAAAAAATCAAGAAGAAGATGAAGCTGCCATGGAATATTGATAAAAACAGTCACTAGCTTGTTTGTTTAATCCTTACATTACTATATAGCTTGAGACAACACAAAATTTCCAAGAAATTTTCAAAGGCTGGAGCTGGACTTTCCAGGAAATTTCCTATGTACGTTCTCTGGAGATAAAAGACCCTACCAATAAATTAATTTCTTTTCATCAAAAAGTTTACGTACAAAACAGTCACGAGGCTGGTTACCAAGAAAATATTTGAAAGCTTTATCACAATAATTTATTTTCTTTAAAAGTACCGTAACAAAATTTGTGCTTCTGATTGTAATGACTTGAAATCTTGAATTATATGTATATACATGAAAATGTTTCTTTAAAAGTGATTATTATTATTTTTAAATATCTTTAAAACTGATAATGACCGGTTGCATTTAATGTACTTTTTGGACGGTATCTATCTATCTATCCACCGATAGAGATTATGTATTTTTTGAAGTTTTTTTGCCATTGATATTATTTGAGCCGCTAATTTAGGAGTCATTTACCCAAGCTTCAAACTTGTCAATCTACCAACCGAGCTACGCCCCTGGGGCATGTACTACTTGTGATTTAATTTTAGTATTTGAATGGATTCAATTACCGATGTGGTTTTGTTGTAAGAGCATTCATTCAGTCTGACAACGTCACATGTTCGATGCCATAGTAGTATTTAAAAAAAAAAAAAAAAACTTAATGGATGGAATTTTAATTTATTTTTAATTAATTTACATTATCCTCTTAAAATTCTATTTTTATTTAAACATCAAATTAAATTAAAAACAATATATCCAAAATTAAATGCAAATTAAAATCAACTTAAGTTTTAACAATATTCATGCAGGAAATAAAAAAAAAAACAAAAAACAAAAAACAAAAAAACAAGAACCCTTCTTCCTACTTGACCATCAATATAAATTGTAATCTTTAGGATAAATTGGATAAACATACCAAGTTTAGGTGCAATTGTAGTTGTATTCAACTTTTATCTAAAATTACACAAACATACCCTACCGTTAGTAGTCAACGGTTAGTTTTAACCTTTGACTATGTGTATTTGTTGGAAAAGCCTAAAATACCCCCAGTTATAATTTTATCATTTATTTTTTTATTACTTTATTCATTTATTTAAGGAAATTAAATTAAATAATGTAATAGAAATAATTTTTAAAAACAAACACAACTGCATGCATCCAGGTGCTTCTCAGAAAAGGAAAGAAAACAAGAAATTCTCAAAAATACAAAATGAATCATGGGCTTACAACGGAGCTAGGATTTGATTTGGACCCGTTTGTGCAAACGGGTCTTATTGCGATGTACTGTTTATGCAGCATGCGGAGGGATCGAGGACATGCGTTTGATGTTTGATATAATGCCTCATAGAAATGTTGCTACGTGGAGTATTGTTAGAGTGAGCTATGTATGCTAGTTGTGGTTTGCTGGATGTGGTATTTTGGCTAAACAATTGTTTGATAAGAAAACATGATTATTTCAACTGTTATTATCTCTGAGTATTCAAGAGCTGGATGGATGGAATCCGCTTGCTGGATTTTTGACTGAAAATATTTCTGTCTCCTTGAGTTCATCGTTCCGGTGGATCTGGGTTCAAACTTTTTTTTTTCCTTTTTCTTTTTATGTGTTTGGTTTAGATTTGAGTCTTTTTATATAAATTGTTTTTTTTTTTTTTGTGGTCAAATCTTTGTAAGCTGGATATGAGGTTGCTTCTAGTAAATTAATTAGTGACTCAATGCCTTTGTTTTGTGTTTTTATTTTTGGTTGGTTAGTGAGAAAATGCATGAGAAAGAAGTGGAAGAATAAATAAAAGTGATGAGTGGTAGAATAAAAAAAAGTGATGTGTCACTTCCAGGACCTTTCACTTTTCTTAACAAAAAGAAAAATTAGTATATGTTATTTCTGGTTAGAAGTAATTGGTAAATAGACTATTATACCCTTGAAAGGTTAACTTCTAATAGGTATTCACTAACGGTAGGATATGTTTGTATAATTTTGAGCAAAAGTTGAATATAATTGCAATTACATATAAACATGAGGCATGTTTGTACAATTTACCCTAATCTTTATATATGAATAACACATTGATAGATTCGATCTAAAGTGCAAAGTTGTGTTCTTTTAGGGGCCAGTTCGATAATGTTTTTGTTTTATGTTTTTGTTTTATATATTTTCATTTGAAAACGAGAAATTGATTTTAGTATTTTCGGAGTCTGAAAATGCGTTCGGTATAAATAATTGAAAACAGTATTCTAAAAATGAAAATGTTGAAAATACGTATAGTAGAAATAATTGAAAACAGTATCCTGAAAAAAAAAAAAAAAAAAAAAAATCAGTATGTTCTACGTGTTTTTTCTACTAAAAAAAAAAACAAAAAATCAGTCTTGGAAAACAATACCCAACACCCTCTTAGTCTTTTCTTAAAGTCTTTTCTTATAACGTATTTCTTACTTTTCTTTGGGGCAGTTTTAAATGCAATGAATGATGATGACTTGAATAGGTCCAACTGACCAAGTAAAGTTGTGGTCCTTGTGGTGTTGTATCAGATTCAATGTTGGCGGCCGAATTAAATAAACAACCAAAACAGATTATGAAATTGGGGTATGATGGTTAGCATTGAAACATGATAATGACATGGCATGGCTATTTCTTTGCCTAACTTTTTTTTTAATGATTTCCGATTTTCATATATATATATTTTCAGAAGGAAGGCAGAACCTTCAAATACATATATAATAATTACAACCTTATTAGTGCATGTTAAATCAAAATCATTATAGATAAAGATTTGTGGAGAAATAATTTAATAAAAAGTGCGTTCAAAACTACTACTAAAAAAAAATATGTAAAATTCCTTTTTTAATTAAATCAATTCATATAAATACTGTTTGAAATAATAATAATAATAATAATATTTTCTATATAGTTTGATTGTTCTTAATTAAATTAATTCATATAAATATTGTTTGAAATAATAATAATAATAATAATATTTTCTATATAGTTTGATTGATATTAAAAAATAATAATGTGGACAGATTGTGACAACTCACCAAAATTCCAGGACCGAAACATATCACAGACCAAACTTTATTAATAAATGGGAGGAGTGCAAATTGTCTGGAAATTAAAGTTGTTGAAATATCAAACTTCTTTATGTTGTCTTTTTCAGCACTTGCAATCATAATGAGATTTTATTACATAAACATATGAATAATTGTTATGTTTTCCATTTCTTATATTGATTTCACAGAAAATTTGGTTATATTAATTTCACGGAAAACTTGATTATGTAAATACACTTTTCTACTACTATATATATTTTAAAGACCATGAGATTATTATTTTTTTTAATAAATTTTTGTTTTACAATCAACAATCAAGCAAGGAAAAGTAAATATTCCAATCAATAAGTTGAACTTATTGACTTGGGTGTTCTCTATTGACAACCCTAACATTCTTCATATAATGTTAAAAGATAAAACAAGAAAATTATGGTAGGGTTTTAAGTCCAAACCAGGATGATCACAATCACATATTCATATGTCAACACTTAACAAAATGCATTTTTGTACTTGACTATGTCAAATGCCAACAAATTTCAAATGGAGATTTCAAAATTTTCCCTCTAAGTATGATGAAAAAAATAAATAATAACAGCATTACAATTTATTTTTTGATTTGTGATATTGATTGGGTCAGAGATTTATCGAAATTTAACGAGATCAATTGTACAATAGGGTTTCCCAATATTTTATGTTTTAATGGGATAAATTGAAATTCTGATACCTTATCATGTAATACTAACAATTAAAAACCGTCCCGAGAGGCGATGTATGGCACTCATAATCCAATGGATTGTATTTTTAATGGGTCAAATTTTAGGAAGTATCTTTGAATTCTTTCATTTCATATCTCAAAAGATAAAAGAGGAACGAAATTATAATTTATTTGCAATTATAATTTTAGGCGATTTTAGTGAAGTTTATTTATAAAAATATAATACAATAGAATTGAACATATGATCTTTTTGGTATTAGCTGTATTACAGTTACAAATTAAAATTCCTTAAACAAAATTAATGAAATATATTTACCAAAAAAATGTACATACATAAGCAGAAGGAAAGAAGAGGTCAGCCATGAACGGAGGAAAAGAAGAGAAGAGGTTTGCAATCTGGAAACATTTTTGTCTGATGTGGCAGTTCTGTGTTGGGTTTGTAAAAATATTAGGAGATGACGAAATTTTATTGGTTAGATGTGACAACTCAGCTTTTAAGCAAGAGGTACTGAAGCACCTCTCCAAGTTTAGAGAGGTACAAAATATTTGTCTTAACCAGCCCAAATGTGTAGCTTGTCAATTACGGACCGGCCCGCATTTCTGGCCCAACACAAATTCAAAATTGTCCAAACTCCCACAAACTGCCAAGTGTCAAACAACTATACTTCAAGAACCAAACGTTTGGTCTGAGTAATCACACACTATCAGATTATGCTTATTCACTTCAGGAGAAAATTGGACGGTATCATTGAGACCGTCGAGTAAGATAGCACCATACACACGACCTGCAAAATTTTGTCCAAAAAAACTAAAAAAAAATGGTTCGGAAGTAACATAGGACAAGATCTCACCGGGAAGGACTTTAGTGGCAAGACTTTGATCAAGCAAGACTTCAAAACGGTCTTAAATCAATCTTTATATGTTCTTGTATGTGTATAATGTGAGAATGTGTTTGTTATGGTGCGATTGAAGAAATGGATTTTGTTTTATTGTTTCAGTCTATATTGAGGCAAGCTAATTTTAAGGGCGCGAAGCTACTAGGTGCTAGCTTCTTTGATGCTGATTTAACGGGTAAAATTCCTCTTCTTTTCGCAAATGACAATAAATTTTTATAGCTTGTGAAATTGCTGAAACAGTCTTAACAAATTGAGTTAGGAGATCTTGATGCTAGTGATCTTTCTTGTGTTAGAATTTTTGTTTTATTTTACAGACAGGACTAGTAAGTACTATCAAAAGATTCAAATTCTTTGGTAACCGATCCTCTCCAAGCCGTGTTTTCCAGCCTTCTTCTTTCATGTGTTTGAGGTCTTGCACGAAAACACGTCTTTTGCTTTCTTTAGAAACAAGAAAACAAAATATCAAAAAGCTGCATCTATTTTATCCGTCGGTGTTTCCATGGTACTGAAAGATTTGGTTCATTATTACGCTCTTAAAACCGGTGGAAATTTTTTAATAAATGCAGCTAATAACCAATACGTAGTTGCTTTATTCCTTATTGTCAAGGGAATTAACCAATCTTCTATGGAAAACTTGTGTAGAGAATGGAGGTGATTTCTTTTTACGAAAATAAAATCAGTGTGATGCTTGAAATTAAATTCATGTGAATATGGATGAACGAGGAATCTTTATCTTAGAACCACGGTGCTACATGATCGGGTGGTCATGGTTGTATGGCCACGAGCCTTCCATATGACAGTAATATCAAATACTACCCTGATCACCTGCAGTATACTGAGGGGTAGTATATTTATTATCTACTGTTTTTTGTTTTCTTTTTTGGGGACTGATCTTTTGGAATATGATCTCAAAGGTGCGGACTTCTCCTTGGCAAATGTAACCATGGTGATTTTATCTATTGTTTCATTCTAATCGTTAGGAGCTGATGAATATGAATAATATATACCTCCAATGTACTCAACACCAATTTTGTAATCAAGAAAGAAAAAAAACTGCTCTTGATTATAGGATGATTGAGATCGCTCATATGCCTATTTTTGAACACTGCAACATCATAATGAGACAGCCGCCGATTAATATCATAACGCGTACACTTTGTGCTTTCTGTAGGTTAATTTGAGCAATGCCAATTTGGAAGGTGCACTTACTACTGGCAACACTTCGTTCAAGGGATCAAATAGAAATGGTGCTAGTATGTGGAAAACTACTTTAATTTGTAAAGCAATTTTTGTTCTTTTTAGTAGCTGAACTGTATAGGGTTGTTTTCCTTTATAGGTCTGAGAAACCAACTCCACAATCATAGTTCATACTTCATACATTTGAAAGTTTTGCGGGCCAATTTTTAAGTGGTCATGCTTAATGTACTCTCTGTAGGAATATGCTCAGTTTACTTAGATTCTGTCATTTTAAACTATATACTCTCAACAGAAAGAACATACTTGATTTGCGAACAAGATTTGCATATAATATAGAGAGGAGAACATCGAATAAAATCTTTTTTTCCAATAGAAAACATTGAAAAGAAGTTTTTGTTTCAGCTAACCTCGAAAAATTTAGCTCTGCTTTGCATTCAAATATAGCGACTAATTTACTTCACAAAGATGCATTGGGGTTGTTAATGAAGACATTGTTGAGTTTGTAAAGCATTGACATGAGTGTAATTTTAATCGTCATGGATGTTATGTTTACCATTTGGGTTATGGAAATAACTCTTAATCTTTAGTGTCGATGGAAATGAAATAGTCTTTTAACATTGCATCCGTGATGACAGTATGGTTTCACATGCCATTCTGTACAATGAAAGTACCTTTGAAGTGCTCCAGCAAAGTCATTATATTTGTGTTCAGGTTAACACTGTGACAGCACTAGTGTTGACCACGTATTTCACTACTCAAATATGATCTTCAGTCAAATGTTGTAGCAGTTAAATTTTGGCTGATTGTCTTGTATGATGTCAGACTTCATAGATGTACCTTTGAGAGATGATCAACGTGAATACCTTTGTAAAGTTGTAGACGGGTAAGACGACTTTTCTTGCACTGTTGTTTCTTCTAATCAACGCAATCTCTTCTTGTTATTAGGATAAATCCAACAACTAGAAATGCAACACGTGAGATGTTGCTTTGCAACTAGAATTTTTTCATTCTCAAGTACATCTCTGTACGAGAAAAAGGGGAGGCGGTGCTGCATCTGCAAAAGCATCAATTTTCATTCAAAGTTGTAACATTTTTAATCTATTGTAACTACCGTATGATATGCAAACTGCAAACATATAATTTCTTGTCCCATATGTACATTTTAAAAGAATTCTAGCAAGATTGCAAGAAGAGAGATTTTGAACTTCAATTTGATCGATACGACGGATATACAATATATAGATAACATGGTTCATTCAAAGTCGGTGCAACTCTTGTGTGTGAAGTTGAAGCACAATTCTTTGCGTTCTTTAAGTATGACATCTAATCACATGAATGATTGATGATTAATCAAAATTATTAGATTTAAACTGAACACATTTGATCAATTTATAATCTCGTAAACTCTTTTCACTGTACAAAGGAAGGTTTCCATTGAATTTTACGAGAATTTTCGCTACTTGATAACCAAATCAAACAAATAGAAGAAAAATTATTTCAGTTCATTAGAGCATAAATTAAACAGCAATTAATTTCACCCATGAATCTGTAAGAGTCACATTATAATTTCTCAATCCGTACTAAAGTATAAAACCAGCTCGATCCACTACTCCAATATTCCACGACAGCCCATACACTTGAAAAATGAAACAGCAGCGCATGTAAGCAACGAAAATCCTGAAAAAAAAAAAAAAATTCATTCCAGAATTACAAAACAGCAAATTTGGAAGAAAGTGGAGCACTGTATATAACTCCTAAAATTTCAACGCAAAAATATCTCAAAATTTTCAAATCACTTAACAAAGCAATCAAAGATCAATACAGAATACTAACAAGCAAAAACAAACAAGTTGAAAATTTACTTATTAGCTTTTTTTTTTTTTTTGGTAAGAAGGGGGGCAAAGCCCAAACGAACAAAACTAAACGAGATGAACAAGCCTAGCAGAAACAAGGCTATTTAAATCGTCTTCCAGACTGCTGAGAATTTGAGAGGGGGGGGGGGGGGGGGGGGGGGGGGGGGGGGAGAGGGGGGATCTTCAAAAACCGTGATTCCCAACTCTAAGGACTGTCCCAATTTAGCCATAGCATCAGCAGCTCTATTCCCTTCTCTGTAAATATGGTGTATGCTGTTGCACCAATTGTTATCTATCAGGCCTTTACAAGCAAGAACGATGCTGTAAAAAGGGTGATTAATCGGTGTGTCAGTAGAAAGAAGGTGGACAGCAGTCCTTGAATCAGTTTCCACTAACACTTTCTTATATCCCTCCTTCCACAAGAACTGAAGCCCCTCAAAAATGCCCCATAGCTCAGCCTCCAAAATGCTGCCAATGCCCTTATTCAAGGGAAAGCCATCGAGCCACTGCTTCCTATGGTTTCTCACCACACCTCCAGCAGAAATGGTGCCCAAATCCTGATTTAGATTGCCATCCACATTAAGTTTGACAATCCCGGATTCAGGAGGATCCCAAGCTATGTAACTGGTTACCCTCTCAATCTTGTTACTGCCATGGCTGTTGGCTTTAAACCAATCTGCAATAAACTCAATAATAATTTTACCAACACCTAGGGGCATTCTGAAATTAGTGTCAAAGACACTCTTGCATCTCCACTTCCATATAAACCACAAAGTCACACAGAATAAACTATAAGCAGGAAACCTCCCCATGATCATGGTATTACATCTCATATTCTGCAAAAGCCAGTCACCCCACTCCCCCTTGAACGCGTTAGTTTGAGTGACTCCTTTGCAAACATCCTCCCAAATTTTCAGAGAGACCGAACAATTTCTAAACACATGGTTGAGGTCTTCACCTCCCACTTTACATCTAGAACAGGTAATATCCCTACTGATACCTCTATGGGCACAATGCTCATTAGTGAGCAATTTTCCATGGATCAGAATCTAGAGAAAGTTCTTCACCCTAGGCGGAATTCTAAGCTTCCATATAAAGCTCCACTGCCAATTGTACCTCTCATCTTCCATAAACATGCTCCCATAAGCACTTTTAATAGAAAACTCACCATTTTCAGATAATCCCCATATTGCTCTGTCCTGCCCACTCTGCTCTCTTCCAGCATGAATGCTAGTGATTTTATGGACAATGTGCCAAGGAAGAACCACCCTGAGTTTTTGCACATCCCAGCCATCATGACACATATAATTACACACCTTCTCATCCATTTGAGTAGAAAAGAGAGGGATGATGGAGTACACCAGAAGTCTGCCTATATTAGGGACCCACTCATCCTTCCAAAAGTCCACATGACAACCGTCCCCTACTCTCCATCTGATTCCATTCCGCACGACTTTAGCACCATATAAAATACCTCTCCAAGTGCTGGAGTAGTCACTAGTTTTCTTGCAATTAATAGTATCCAATCCATCATCCTTCACATACTTGCATTTAAGCATATTACCCCATAAGCCATTCACATTGTGGCTTAGTCTCCAGCCCACTTTAGCTAGTAAGGCACGGTTCATCATCTTTGTTTTTTTGATACCCAGACCCCCTTTACGAGTAGGAAGACAAACCGTATCCCATTTCACCAGGTGGACCTTTTTACTAACCTCTGTATAACCCCATAAATTTTTTTTGTTAAGCTTATCAAGCTTAGAGCAAATATCTATTGGAAGCTTAATAGTTTGCATAGCATAAATGGGGATTGCTGAAGACATAGCTTTGATCAAGGTGCACTTTCCAACAAGAGAAAGGGTCGAGCTTTTCTAGGCAGCCAATCTAGACTTCGTCTTCTCAAAAATTTCCTTATAAGTATCCCTCGTGATTCGACCATGGATGAGAGGGACACCAAGGTACTTACCTAGGTTCTTGGTGATAGGAGAGCCACAAACCATAGCTAGATCTTTAGCAACTCCATCACTGACATTGTTGGAGCACATGACTTTGGATTTAGGGAAACTAACTTGTTGTCCGGAGAGGTCACAAAAAATATCCAAGCACTCTTTCATAACCTGAGCTTGTTGCCTAGAGGCTTGCCCAAAGAGTATGAGGTCATCAGCAAAAAAGAGATGAGAAATCTCCGGTCCCTTTCTTGAAGTCTTGATCGGCTTCCATCTACCCTCATTGAGTTTTTGGTTAATGATATGGGATAACTTCTCCAAACACAACACAAATAGGTATGGTGATAACGGATCACCTTGTCTAATACCACTCCTAGGCCGAAAACTGTCGGAAGCTTCTCCATTCACAATCACTCTGAATTGAACACTTGTGACACAGTTCATAATCAATCTGTTAAGCTTTCCCTCAATGCCTACTTCATTCAACACTTCTTGAATAAAACTCCACTGAATCCTGTCGTAGGCTTTGGCTAAGTCAATCTTCCAAGCAATGAGACCCCTTTTCCCTTTCACCTTTTTAAACTTATGTAGCACTTCTTGAGCAACAATAATGTTATCTTGAATTTGCCTTCCAGGCACAAAGGCAACCTAATTAGGGCTTATAAGGTTAGGTAAGAGATGTCTTAGTCTAGCTACCAACACCTTACTAATCACTTTGTAGGATGTGTTACACAGGCTAATGGGTTTTAGTTGGGCCATACTTATAGCATTGGTGACCTTCGGGATGAGGGTGATAAAGGTTTGGTTGATATGCTCAGGAATGTCACCCTTCCTAAAACTTTCGGTCACTATACTGATGATCTCATTTTTACATACATCCCAATACTTTTGGAAGAAAAGAGCTGGAAATCCATCGGGCCCGGATGCCTTAAGGCCACCAATATTGAACAGGCTTTGCTTAATTTCTTCCTCACTTATGCTATCATTCAAGGCTTTCACATCGTCACTTCCTAAGGAAGGAAACATAGCAGGCAAATTGGAGTACCTCTCCCCACTTGGCTTGTTCTGGAACAGATTAGAAAAATATTGCACGACTACTTGTTTCATTTCTTCAATATTTTCAGTCCAAATTCCATCCTCTCTTTTAAGCCCCGCAAGCTTGTTTCTTCTTCTTCTAACCACTGTTGAAAGATGGAAGAACTTGGTGTTTTTGTCTCCTTCTCTCAACCAGCAGTTTCTAGACTTTTGTTGCCAAAACACTTCTTCTTGTTCAAGTATCGCATTATATTACCTAGGCACTTCTGGATCCCCTAAATTCTCGCCAAAAGTCTCCTCTTATTTCTGAAAATGTTGCCAAATTCTTCTTTATTCCACAGACTAAGAGTATCAGCGAAAACCTTGAGGCTGTCACTGTTATTAATCCTGCACATACTCCATTGTCTCCGAACCAGCTCATCAAAGTTCTGGTGTTATAGCCACATGGCTTCGAACCGGAAAGGTTTGAGGCCACATTTAGGGATATGATTACTATTAAGATGGATGAGGATTGGGCAATGATCGGACATCACTCTTGGAAGATGTTTAACAAACCCCTCCGCATAACATAACCTCCACTCCATAGAGCACAAGGCTCTATCCAATCTCTCCCAAATATCCTCACCAATTCCCCTTCTATTCATCCAGGTAAATTTCGAACCAGTGAACCCCATATCCACCAACTCATTCCTGTCTATCCAATTCCCAAACCCACTATTAGAGAATTTACTTCTGCCTCCTCTCTTCTCAGAGCTACAAGCAATCTCATTGAAGTCTCCAGCAATGAACCAGGGTAATTGGAAGCAGCTTCTTATTTTGTCAAGGTAATTCCATAAACTTCTTCTATATGTAACACAAGGACTGGCGTATACTACTGTAAACACCCATATCTTATCCTGGACAGCCAACAGTGCAGTAATGCTTTGTTTGGACTTAGCCACAACCTGAATTCTAGCACTACTTCCATTCCATAGTAGCCATAATCCCCTAGAGAACCCTTCAGCATCAACAATGAAATTGTTGGAGAAACCTAGTCTCCTAATAATGTTTCTAGCCTTAGGACCACTCACTCTTGGTTCAAGAATGGCCATAATATCAAACCGATAACCATTACTTAAATTGGCAATAAGTCTAGCAAAACCCCTCCTACCAGCACCTCTCACATTAAGAGAGGGGAGAAGTAGGAAGGACAATTATTCTGAAATTTCCGCCATAGCCTCCTCTAAATTAGAGGCTACAACATCAAACATCCTATCTTTAATAGCTGGGCAGTCATCAACCACCTTCATTCCCTTATTTTCAGCTAGCTGAACTTTTTTATGTAGTTGCTGCAACACACCTGCACTATCATGATCCTCTCCACCTTTGTCAACTAGAGAGTATTTTTGGTCCTGTGAGTTGGTTTTACTACCCAATCCTCCTTTAGAAGAGCTAGCACTTTCTTGTAATGGCATTTTCTTCACGCCTAGCTTCTCTACTTATTTAGTAACCTTCCTATTCCCCTTCCCAGGCTGGGAATTCTGTCTTCCAACAGCGTTGGTGATTTCTGATAACACAACTTTCCCTTTAAGTTTATTATTCAGGGGCATAGTACCGGTTAGCACATTTTCCTCATTCATAATCTCTTCCACCTCCTCATTCAAAATCTCAAATCTATTTCCTATAGTACTAACAGCTCCATCAAACTTCTTAGCACCTCTTCCATTCTTCAAATTGTTCTTTGTAGGCTTGTAATCTGCACTGCTTCCGTGATTGGTCACATTAGCTTCACTGCCTACTTTTCTATCATAACCACTCCTAGGACTATCATTACTAATCTTGCTGTGACCACTAGCGCCATTCTTAGTAGAGCCACCATTCCTATTTCCTATATTAGCACCATTCCTGGCACTACCACCCGCACCATTTCTAACCCCTGAGTAATTTCTATTTCCCTGTTTTCCATAAGAAACCAGCAACCATGGGCCATAAAGGGATGCCTTCTTATCTGTGTTGGGCTAAGCATCAGTCATCTTCTCTTCATGCATTGGCTCAACTACACCATCCCTGCAACCCTCCTTATTATGCCCATACCTACCACACTTGAAGCATATGGAGTCAAGGCTTTCATACTCCACTTTAATGGCTCTATCTTCAATGTTGAGATACCCTACCAGAGGCTTGGTAATATCAATTTCTACACATATCCTAACAAATCTCCCCCTGACTTGATTCTCAGTGACCGGATCAACCTTACACATCCTTCCCAACATACCACCAATACTCCATAAGAGATCAGAGACCATCCACTCCATAGGCAGTTAGAGTCTTACCCATATTGGCATACTTTGGACCACATCTTCTCCAGGGATGAAATTAGGTTTCCACCTTTGAACTACCAGATACTCATTCATGATAACCCAAGGTCCACTTGTGAGAACATACTCCAAATCTTCTATCATCTGGAATCTAGCCATAAAATATCCATCACCCAAGTCTGTCAGATGCCAATGCCCAATTAACCACCACTTCTGTGTCAATTTCGTAGTCATGAAATTCAAGGTATGATTTCGACCCATATTTTTCAAAAGTAAAGCATTGGCCCACGGCTAATGTAGTTGTTCTTTCAACTGGGAAGAAAGCTTCATCATAGGTCCACTAGGGCCATCCACAATCGTGATGTCGTCCTTCTCAATTTTCAATTTACCACTGTTGGGCTCAAACCCAGACCACGAGCTCGGGCTCGACATACTCAAGAGCTTGGATTTGAAGCTTTCTCCATCTTCTTTCCTTGGGATATCATGGTGACCAAGGACATCAGATTTAGCTCTCGCACGTTTAGTAGTGCTTCCATTACCCAAATTCAGATGAGTTTTGTCACTAACATCAGTTTGGATCGATTGTTGAGCAGAAAAATAGAAAACCTCGCTTGGATTCTCCATATCCAGAAGGGGAAAGGAGAAGACAGCAAGAGAGAACGCAAGAAACAAGCAGGTTACGGAAAAAACTGGCGGCGCGTGCACACTACTCTTGCAAAACGCTTTACTACCGGAACACACCAAGCGTGTTCAACTATCTATCCCCACGCGCCCATTTCTTCTTTTTTTCAAATGTCTCTCTTTTCAAATGAGCGCTTTTTTACTTATTAGCTTATTTCAAATCAAAGGAAAGTGGAGTTTTATTAGTTTTACTTTTTACAAGATATTTTTAATAAAAATTGTATGTTTCTTTAAATAATTTGATAAAGGAAAAAAAAATACTAAATAATTTAAATAGTTAAGTAGTGGGTGTGCCAATAGCACCACTCAGAAGAAAATTAAGAAACACAAAACAGTTGGGTGGAGGCATAAAAATATAATTGAATCAAGGGATTTATATTTATTGTAATAGAAAAATGTTAAAAATAATTGAAGAAATGATCTAACTTTTTTTGGTGCAAAAATAAATAAATTAAGAATATAACGTAATTAAGTGAAAAGAACACTATTTTTTTTTTTGGAAGTACTACAAAAACTATTACCATAGGACTGCCTGGACCTGCTGAGATCAAATAATACATGTACGGCCCGAATATTTACTCGCATAACGGGAGATAACTAATCTCATAACCCGGAAAGAAAACTACCACACATGCTTGTAAATACATGTGCTGCCCGGATATCTACTCGCATAATGGGAGATAACTACTCTCACAATCCGGGAAGAAAACTTCCCACACATGCTTGTAAAATGAGCATGGTGGTATTTGAACCCCTCACCACTTATGTTGAGGAGAGGTGCACTACCAGCTCTGCTAAGAAGTGATGTGCAATTGAAAAGAACACTATTGAAATTTAAAAAAAAGCTAGATTAATAACATGCATATATGATTTATAGTTTTATACCTTTGTTGTAACAACCCAATCACTATGTTCGCCACCATTTTTGAAATAAAGAAGAAGAAGGATATGTGGGTGTCATATAGAGCAAGCTCCCTTTGCCAGGAAATGTAGAACATTTGCGGTGTTGGTGTAATATAGAAGCATCAGTTGTTGGTAAATCATCCTCACAGCAGTCTATGTCTCGTTTGTAAACTAGACGTATCCCACTCTTATTCGCCTTGGAATTCAAATGTCCACCTCGAGTGCTTATAACTTCAAACCCAGCATGAATGCATGTACTAGTACTTACCAACACAGAATTGGTACTATCATATTCATATACCGAAGAACGCAAATGTGAACTTTCCAAAGTCAGTGATCTGTCATGTTCAAACTGCTCACGAGACACATAGGTCAGCCAAAGATAATTAGACTCAAAAGTTTTGAAACTATAGGGTGCACAATTAAATCCATAACTGTTTCCCATTATATCCATACGACAAGATACACGTATTTCGCTGCCATCTAAATCCTTATGGTCTAGTGTAAATACTCCACACATTGTAATTCCCATGAATTCATCATTTAACCAATTGGGAGGCAGCCCAATTTTCACTGAATTATCATTACTCCTGCAACTGAACCACTTTGGAATTTCGTTTCCCTGAATAGAAATATGACACTGATTAGAAATATGACTCTATATATATTACAATTATTAGTATTTAATTTTGCATTACTTGGTTCAAATAGCAAGTCTTGAAAATCAGTTAGTTTATGGAAATTAAATAAAACATTATATTGTTGCAATATTGGAGTGTAGTGAGGCCTAAAATTTTATCAAAATTAACAAAAGGTATAATTTCAAAATAACATTATATGTCTTTACAAAAGAAAAAATAATTTAAAAAATGAAATCACTTAAAAAGAGGTGAAAAGATAAAAAGGTTAATTTTATAAGAAAATGAGGTGTTTTTAAATATTTGACAAATTTAATTTTTTAAAATGGAATATCTTTCGAAATAGATTTTGAAAAGATAAAATTGATAGTAAATAGAATATCCAGACATGAAAAGAAAATGAAGAAACACAAAACAGTTTGGTGGAGGCATAAAAATATAATTGAATCTCGTTCACCAAAGATCGATGTGGGTGAAGGGATTTATATTTATTATAATAAAAAAAAAGTTAAAAATAATTGAAGAAAAGATCAAACTTTTTTTGGTGCAAAATAAAAATTAATTAAGAATATAACGTAATTAAGTGAAAACAACACTATTGAAATTTAAAAACAAGCCAGATTAAATGATCAAAGCTCCTAGGATAATTATTATATAGTCTGATGTAACTAACTTGTAATTTGTCAGGCATACAGAATTGCCTCCTGTTGCCAGGAAATGTAGAACAATTGTGGTGTTGGTATAATATAGAAGCATCAGTTGCTGGTAAAATATCATCCTCAGAGCATTCTATGTCTCCTTTGTAAACTAGACGAATACCACACTTAATCACATCGGAATTCCGTCCACCTTCCATAACTTCATACCGAGCATGAATGCATGTACTAGTACTTACCAACACAGAATTTGTACTATCATATTCACATTCCCAAGGAACCAAATGTGAAAGCAAAGGTGCTCTTTCAAACAGCTCACGAGACTCATAGGCCAGCCAAAGATGATCAGACTCAAAAGTTGTGGACCTATAGGTTGCAAAAGTAAATTCATAACTGATTCCCAGTATATCCATTATACAAATTACACCTATTTGTCTGCCATCGAAATCCTTATGGTCTAGTGATAATACTCCACACATTGCAATTCCCATGAATTCATCATTTAACCAATTGGGAGGCAACCCAATTTTCACTGAATTATCATCACTCCTGCAACTGAACCACTCTGGAATTTCATTCCCTGGAAGACCAATATGACACCGGTTCCCCAATTGCTGTAACATGACAATCATCATGACTGTCTATTAGTATCCGGTATCCACCAAATAAAAAAAAAATCATTCAACATCACAAAAACCTAGAAAATCAACAACAAACAGAGAGAGACAGTGTGTGCGCGTGTGTTAGAGGGAGAGAAACAACAGTGAGAATTGAGAAAGAGAGAAAGAAGAGAATTTATATATATTGAAGATGTCTTTTTTAATTTTAATTTTTATTTAATTTAATATTATTTGTTTCTAGAAAATCAGAAAAATTATTTTTTTATAATTTTTTAATAATTTTATTCTATTAAAACATTTTAATTTTGTATTGTTACCATTATACCCTCATATGTAATGGAAAAACTAATGGAAGCTTGACAATAGGGATAATACTAGCAGTTTGAAACAAAAGAAATATTTTTCAAACTAAATAAATCAAAACGGATAATACCTCAAATTAGAGGGACTATTTTAATAATATCCCTTAAATAATTATAGACAACTTTTAAAAGGTCATGAAAATACTTTTTCAAAAAAAAAAAAAAAAAGGTCATAAAAATACAAATTAATCATCGATCTTTATTCAGCGAAGTAGTAAATTTATAAACAAATTTCTTACTACTGCGTATGTCATCATCAATGACACTCATTTTGAAATGTGGTAATTATTAAATTATAAAAAGGGAATAATTTCTTTTGGATTACTCTTAAAATTTGGCCTAATCATATGTTGTTCAGATTGTTTCTTTATTTTGTTTAATTGACAGAGTAAGACATCAAGCAATTTTCTTTTATTATTATTCTTTTGGAAAAATATATTTAAATTGACGGGATCAAAATAATCCCTATCGTATTTCAAAAAAAATCCCTATTGACAATTGCTTAACAAAATATCAATTTAATCCAAAGGTTTGAAGAATTAGGTGGTTTAGTCCTTAGATTTTCTCTATCAAAAATGACCTTATTATCTTATAGGTTGTTTAGAGAGATGCTATTAACAATCCATAAATTATTTGTTTATGGTCCATTTTAATATTTTTTTATTAATGACAATTTTAGCTTGAATTAAAATTAATAAACAAGAAAAATAAGTTCTAAAGACACTCCAAACTAGTTTTGTTTTTCCATCTTTAGTTTTTTTCCCTCTTTTGTGTTTTGATCCCTCTTTATTATTTTATAAACCCTAAAATATCTTCTTCTTTTTTTTCAAATATTTTAAAGTTTTTCTTGATTGGGAGGTGATGAAGAATGATATGCAACCATAGGAAAATCCTGAAGTGATGGAGAATAATATGCAACGAGAAACAAATTCAATATCATAAAACCTTCTTTCTTATTACAAGCTCTAAAGAGAGAAATGAGAGACAAACCTGAAGGCACTGTTTCAATAATATAACTGCCAAATTGATTTCCTGATGACCTCGATTCTGAATTAGTTTGGGGCAGTTGATTAAACGCATTGCAATGGCTGGAGAAGTGCAGCCTATTAGAGATACATCTTCCAATGAGTGACAACCATCAGCCCATACAATATGTATATTTGATGGAAGCTCTGGCAATGACTGAAGCCGCTCACAATTCTCTAAGCATAAATTTTCCAGTTTAGAAAGTTGCTTGATACTTTCTGGTAGGCTGATAAATTTGTTTTTGCTTAAATCCAGCTGTTCTAAAGAGTATAAGGAACCAAGATCTTTAGGGAGTGTTCCTTCCAAAAGATTGCATTCACTGAGGTTCAATTTTTTTAGACAGGATAAACCAGTGAGCGAAGGCAGCACCAAACATCTGGGATTTGTTCTCAACAAATACGATGACCACCATGGTTGTGAATTACATTTTTGAAAAGACAATTTTTGAAGGTTCGTCAACCGTGCAATGGAAGATGGTACTTGAGTTATCGCAGTCCCACCAACATCTAGCTCCTCCAAATGCTCAAGTTCCTCCAAGTTTTCAGGAAATTTGTCTAATTTTGAGCAGCCTTGGAGATTAAGAATCTTGAGCGATTTCAGAACAGAAAATACCGGAAAACTCTGAAGGTTTTTGCAGCCTTCCAAATTCAATACACTAAGGCTTTTGAGAACTTCAACTGATTCGTGCACTTTACGCAATCTTGTACAACCTTTAAGATCCAGCATCTCAAGGTTTGGAACCATTGTAAAGTCTGGTGTTTCAATAAGGTTGTGCGAGTTACTAAGCTTAATGGTTTTCAACTTTGGAAAATCCTGTTAGCAAATAGCAACAAAAGTTAGATTAATACAAAAATTAATTGCTTCCAAGAACTTTGCAACGTACCCACCTAAATTAAGATATAATATTGATGAAATAGGTGCTGCACATTCTAGAAGAAAAGCCAGACAAAAGTTCCAGATACTTCTAGTTTTATCAAGTCAGTTCTTACTTAGAGTACTAACTAGAGTTGATTAAAATAATTTTGTAGAATTATAGATAAGATTCTATAAACTTCAATCAACTTCCTAATGTTGTATCAGACTAAACTAATTAACATAGTGAGCCTATAAATAGGCATCATCATTGTAAAATTGAATGTATGAAAAACAAAATACAAACTTGAAAACAGAGAACTCATAAAATAGAGTAATAAAGGAGATAATAAGCTACTTGTTTCTGAATCCTTTCTCGACTATTTCTTGCATTCACTGTGTCTACCAATACTAACAAATATATATATATACCTTCATGCCCTTCCAAAGGTAATTTATCTGGCTACCACAGAGGTTGAGTTCAAAAAGATTTTGCATTGGGAAATTTAACGGCAAAGTCTTAAAAGGGAATCCATGCCATTTTACAAATCGCAAATTATTTGAGAGGTATATCTGGTTGTCGGAAACGTCAACATTGCTGAGTTTGAGCAGCATTAGATTACTCATGCTTGAAAAGGACTTGCCATTCAACTGTAATCGATGTTTAGGCTTGTTAAGCATTATACCTATCACTTCATCCGTGCCCTAATAAATAAGAAAAAAATAATGTTATGTGTGATTATATAGTTAATCAAAACTGTCAAAACTCTGAAGAAAAAAAACACATTACCGTATTGCTTGTCAACACGTGTTGGACATCCTTGAACAACCATAATCTACTCCATTTGCCACAAACATTAGGACATTTTTCACGAACAATTTCCCAACCCATTTGTTGTAACAAATCATGCATACCAAGTTTATTATTGTCTGAAATAGTTATAAGTGATTTATCAACAAGCACTTTTATTCCACTAGTTGAATATAAATCGCAACTGTCTAGTATTTCTATAACTCGATCTTTGTTCTTTCCTTTGAAGAAACATGCAATATTTAAGAATATGTCCCTCTCGCTTTGCTTTAATCCATGATCATAACTTATTCGAAGTGCTTTCAAAATATTTTGATCTGGGTTGTCTTTTAGACTATCTAATGTACTTTTCCAATGCTCGACAGTTGTATCACACAAATGGGATCCCAAAACTTCAAGAGCTAGTGGAATTCCACTCGCATAATTTACAATATCCGATGAGAGGTTAACATGATCTTCCGTGGGGTGTTCATTCTTGAAGGCATTCATACGAAAGAGTTGGAGAGCATCATCACCATTCAATCCATTAACCTTGTATATATATGTGATTGCATGACTTTTCAGTACCTGTTCATCTCTTGTTGTAACTATGATCCTACTCTTAGGACCAAACCAATCATGACTTCCCGCCAACTTCTTTAATTGTTTTAATTGATCATCAACATCATCAAGAACAATCAAAACCTTTTTGCTACCTAGCCACCTTCTAATTAATTTGATTCCGCCAGAAAAATCTGGTATACTATTTGTTTGCTTAGAAAGAAGTAGTTCTTGTAAAGCAGTTACCCGGCCACCACTGCTTTCATATACTTGTCTAACATCGCCAAGAAAGCAGCAAACTTCATATTGATATGAAAGCTTATCACATACATATCTAGCAATGGTAGTTTTACCTATTCCTCCCATCCCACAAATGCCAATGAAGCGAACATCGTCCGATTCTACTTCTAAAAGTGCATTCATCTCCTCCCAATGATAATCCATTCCTACTACGTACGTTGACTGGTCCCCATCAAAACTTGAGATATGCAATCTTCCACAAATGTCTTTAACAATATCTTCCACCAATTTTGCTTCAGGTCTGTGAAGAAGAATAGTAATTATAATATAAAGATGATGAATAATATGAATTCTTAATCTATCGATATAATATTGTTATGGCAAACCTAGAATACAAAAGGATACTTAACATCAATATTAAAATAAAAACTCTAGAAATGACTTCTCCTGAATTTTCTAGAAGTGCATTATTTTCCAATAACATCCATGGAACAGAGTGAATACCAATAACAAAGTTACCACAAAGATAAAAGGAACACCAAATACAAAAATAAACACCAAATAACTTTATTTTAAAAGAGTAGACTCTCAACAGTGTTGGGTTTGTGAAGCCTGAAACCAGCCTTGAGAATCGGTTCTCGACAGTAGGCGGGGCGAGTACCGCCGTGCGGATAGGGAGCACCAACCGCGGCACACATAGCGGTGGAGTCTAAAGGAGACACGCTGTGCAGACCGCTTGGCGGACACAGAGCATCAGCCGCGGCATCAACATCAGTGGATTCCAGAGGTGACATGCCGTGTAGATCGCTTGGCGGACATGGTACCCGTGCCGCAGCCCAAGGGGCAAAGTTTTCTAAGAGTGTTACACGGTACATACCGTGGCGCATGCACAATGCACGCACAACGGTTTGTATCGCGATAATGATGGAACTTGTGCGTTTCGGGGAATCTTGTGCAGAAAGGAAAGTAATCCTTTAGTGTTTCGGCTTACCCTAGTGTTCCCATATAAATACTACTATTATGTAAACCCTAAAGTGTGTGAGAAAAAGGATGCTAGAGAGATAGAGCAAATTGTAGAGAGACTTGAGAGAGAGAGACAGAGAGATTGTAATCAACTTTGAAAGTAGTGGATTGAATGCGATGCACTCCGTGGACGTAGGCAAATTACTAAACCACGTAAAATCTTTGGTGTCGTTCTTTCTTCTTTATTGCTTTCATATCATATGTGTGTGTGTTTAGATTTGTGTGTGATCCCTTTTCATTCTTAACAACAATTGGTATTAGAGCCCTAGGTTAGGGCAGATTATTTTTCACACAAATCTAGGTTATCTTGAGGTCATCAATTTCGTCGCAGAGATGGGAACAAAGAAAGATTCTCACAAAATTGAGAAATTTGATGGGACGAATTTCAGTTTCTGAAAGATGCAGATGAAGGATTATCTATACCAGAAGGACTTGCATTGGCCGATAAAAGAGAAGGCAGAGAGTATGACTGATGTAGATTGGTTAAAGAAGCGGATGCCAAAGAACATGGATGAAGATGATTTCGAACTCCTGGACAGGAAAGCATTGGGAGTGATTCGTCTCAGTTTGACGAAACAGGTTACTTTCAACGTAAAGGATCAGCAAACTGCCAAGGATCTTATGAAGACTTTATCAAACCTATATGAATAACCTTTTGTGGTAAGGAAGGTCCATCTTTTCAAAAAGCTATCAAATCTAAAGATGACGGAAGGTCAAGGTTTTAGAGAGTATCTAAACTAGTTCAACAAAGTGAATGATGGGTTAACTTCTGTGTCTATGGGTTTCAATGAAGAATTCTTTGTGGTGTTTATGCTCACCCAATTGCCAGAAAGTTAGATGATGACATGTTGGTCAATTGCAACTCGTTCAGAAAAGAGAAATTGGATTTTTCACAGGTTGTGAACATGATCATGAGTGAAGAGGGATTAGGAGCGTCTACATCTTCAGCACTGAATATGGAAGGTAGAGAAAGCAGAAACAGAAATCGAAACAAGAATCAACGGGGAAGATCAAAGTCAAGAGGAAAGTCTAAATCCAGGTATCAGGTTAATTATTTGATAAATCAGCAAGGAAACAAGAAAGATGTAGAGTGCTGGAACTGTGGTAAGAAAGGCCACTTCTCATATGAGTGTAGATATAGGGAGAAAGATAAGGGCAAGGGCAGTGCGAACTATGTTCTGGATTCAGGAGCGTCATTCCATGCCACATCTCATAGGGAATTATTCAAGAACTACGTCTCTGGAAATTTGGGTAAGGTGTATCTTGGTGACGATCAAGCATGCAACATTATCGGGAAGGGAGATATGAAGATTTAGCTAAAAAGATCAGTTTGGAAACTCAACAATGTGATGCACATACCAAATTTGAGGAAGAATTTGATCTCCATTGGGCAACTAGCATCAGAGGGTTACACAAAAACTTTCACAAATGATAAGTGGAAGATTTTGAAGGGTATTATGACAATCGCTCGAGGAAATAAGAATGGGTCGCTTTATACAACCACGGATGGTTGTGGTTCAATCTCTATGACGGAAAGTAAAGATGATTCGAACTTGTGGCACCAGAGGTTTGGACACATGAGTGGTCAAGGGCTGAAGTGTCTACATTTGAAAGGTAAGTTACTAGATTTGAAGAGTGTTGAGGTTGATTTCTGTGAGAGATACGTGTTGGGAAAACAAAAGCGAGTAAGCTTTAGGAAGACCGGAAGGGTACCGGCAAAGGAGAAGCTGGAATTAGTGCACATCGATGTTTGGGGTCCAACTTCATTCTCGTCAACCAGAGGTAAACAGTATTTTGACACATTCATTGACGACCACTCCAAGAAGGTATGGGTTTATTTTCTAAAATACAAGTCTGAGATGTTTGATGCTTTCAAGAGATGGAAAGCTAGGGTTGAGAATGAGACAGGGTTAAAGATAAAAAAACTGCATTCAGATAATGGTGGATAATATGAAGACAATGAGTTCAAGAGGTTTTGCTACCTAAGCTGGATAAAGCTCAGTAGAATTGTTCCTAGAACCCCACAGCAAAATAGGATAGCAGAACGGATGAACAGGTCATTGACTGAGAGAGCCAGAAGCATGAGGTTACATTCAGGTTTGCCAAAATAGCTCTGGGCAGAAGCAATCAATACAGCAACATATTTGATCAATAGAGGACCATCAAAGCCTTTGGACCTCGCTATACCAGAAAAGATTTGGACTGGGAAAGAGGTAAAACTTTCTCATCTTAAAGTGTTTGGGTGTGTTTCTTATGTACATATAGGTGATCACGCGAGGAATAAGCTAGATGCCAAGTCCGTGAAGTGTACTTTGGTGAGTTATGGAGAAGATGAATTTGGTTACAAGTTGTGTGATGACCAAAACCACAAGATGATCAGAAGTAGAGATGTTGTCTTCAATGAAAGGGTTATGTACAAAGACAGAAACACACAGGTGTCTAAGCCGGAAGAACCAGAATACTTTGGGCCAAAATATGTGTCAGATAACAGGGTCGTGGAACTAGTAAATCAGAATGATGAAGAGCAAGGTGTGCCGTTCCAGGTTATAGATCCTATCCCACATAGGGACGTTCCAGCGACACAGGCTCAAAGTGCAGTGAGAAAATCAACTCGAACTCCTATACCAAATAGAAAGTACTTGTAATACATGTTGTTGACAAATGCAAGGGAACTTTAATGCTATGATGAAGCATATTAGGGAGAAGATGTAAGCAAATGGGAGCTTGCAATGAAGGATGAGATGAATTCGTTGATTTCAAATCAAACTTGGGAGTTTGCCAAGTTGCCTGAAGGAAAGAAAGCCCTACAGAATAAGTGGGTGTTTCGGATCAAAGAGAAACATGATGGTTCCAAAAGATACAAGGTATGACTAGTGGTCAAAGGCTTTCAACAAATAGAAGGTATTGACTACTCTGAATTTTTTTCTCCTGTTGTTAAAGTAACTACGATCCAATTAGTGTTAAGCATTGTCGCAGCAAAGGGGTTATATCTTGAGCATTTAGATGTGAAGACTGTCTTTCTTCATGGACATTTGGAGGAAGAGATATACATAAAGCAACCAAAGGGGTTTGCGGAAGAAGGTAAGGAAGAGTTGGTGTGTAGGTTGACAAAGAGCTTGTATGGTTTAAAATAAGCTTCTCAACAGTGGTACAAGAAGTTTGATGGCTTTATGCAAGACAATGGCTATTTTAGATGCAATGCTGACCACTGCTGCTACTTCAAAAATGTTAAGTCAAGTTTTATTTTCTTACTACTTTATGTTTATGACATGTCAGTAGCTGATGTAGATTTAGAAGAAATTAACAATTTGAAAAAGCAACTCTCGAGTGAGTCTGAGATGAAGGATTTATATGTAGAAAAGCATATTATTGGAATGAGAATCAGCAGAGACGAACATGAAGGTACATTGAAGCTTTCACAAGTAGAGTACGTTCGGAAGGTGTTGTAGAGATTTAGCATGGGTGATTCGAAATCGGTTAGAACACCTTTGGCTAATCACTTCAAGTTGTCCAAGGACCAGGGTTCGAAGACGGAAGAAGAGAAGAACTTCATGGCTAAAGTCCCTTATGCTTCAGCCATTGGAAACCTAATGTATGCCATAACTTGCACAAGACCAGATATTTCCCATGTAATGGGAGTTATAAGCCTATTCATGTCAAATCTAGGCAAGCCTTACTGGGAGGTCATGAAGTGGATCCTAAGATACCTGCAAGGTACGATAGAGAGATGTCTAACCTTCAGAAGAGATGAACTCAAGCTGGAAGGTTATATGGATTCAGATTTTACTGGGGAGGTGGATCATAGAAGAAGTACCACCGGATATGTGTTTACAATGGCTAGTACCACGATTAGTTGGATGTCCTAGTTGCAAAAGATAGTGACAATCTCTACAATTGAAGCTGAGTATGTGGTTGTAACAGAATCAAGCAAAGAGTTGATATGTTTACAAAGTTTGTTAGCTGAGTTGGGATTCGATCAAGTGATGAATGTGTTGCACAGTGACAGTCAGAGTGCAATACACTTGGCCAAGAATTTGACTTTCCATTCTAGGACCAAACATATAGATCTTCGCTACCATTTCATTCGTTCGTTAATCAAAGAAGGTGTATTAAAGCTTGTTAAGATAGCATGTAACAAGAATCTGACCGACATGTTAACTAAGCCAGTCACTACAGAGAAACTGGAGCTGTGCGCAACTTCAGTGGGTCTTCAAGAGTGAAGACGTGGGGAATGAGTGTACTGTTACTATCCACTAAGTCATCGAGGAATGAGGTAGAATGCATATTCAAGTTTCAGTTATTCAAGTGGGAGATTGTTGGGTTTGTGAAGCTTGAAACTAGTCTTGAGAATCGGTTCTCGGTAGTAGGCATGACGCGTACCGCTGTGCGAACAGGGAGCACCAATTGCGACACGTATAACGGTGGAGTCCAAAGGAGACACGCTATGTAGACTGCTTGTCGTACACAGAGCATCAGTCGCGACATCCACATCGGTGAATTCTAGAGTTGACACGCCATGTAGTCCACTTGGAGGACATGGTACCCGTGCCGCGGCCTAATGGGCGAAGTTTTCCAGGAGTGTTATGCGGTACATACCGCGACGCATGCACAATGCACGCACAGCGGTCCGTACCGTAGTAATGACAGAACTTGTGTGTTTCGGGGAAACTTGTGTAGAAAGGAAAGTAATCCTGTGAGAAAAATGGTGCTAGAGAGATAGAGAGCAAATTGTAGAGAGACTTGAGAGAGAGAGAGATAAAGAGATTATAATCAACTCTAAAAGTAGTGGATTGAGTAAAGTGTGCTTCATGGACGTAGGCAAATTGCTGAACCACGTAAAATCTTTAGTGTCATTCTTTCTTTTTTATTGCTTTCATATTATCTGTGTGTGTGTTTAGATTTGTATGTGATCCCCTTACATTCTCAACAACAAACAGTACTCTCAAAAGAGTATTCTCTGTTTTTGCTTGTCTCTTCTGTTTGTCTGTCTCTTGCTTGGTTGTTTATGCAGTTTGGGTCTATTTCTTTTGGAGTTCACTTTTGCTCACCCCCTTTCAAGGGGGGTGAGCATTACCCTTACCTAAAAACATGACATGTGTCCATGGAAAGGATAAATTTGTCCAAACCCTTTATCTTTTTAGACAATTTTACCCCCCAATAGACACATGTCATGTTTTTGAGAGGGGGTAATGCTCACCCCCCTTGAAAGGGGGTGAGCAAAAATGGACTCTTTCTTTTGGGTTGCCTCTTGGGCGTTTCTTCTCTTTGGTCTGTTTTGTTCTTATTGTAGCTGTTGGCTTTTGCTTGGATTATTAATAAATTTTAATTTGCTGTTAAAAAAAAAAACAGTATTATTGATTTTACCGGGCAAAGTAGCGAGTCAATCAAAGAGATTGTCTTATTGTTTTGTTTTTGAGATTCTAAAGGGCTTTTTGTTTTTGTTTTTTGTTTTTTTTTTTGTTTTGCCACTTATGTCTTAGTTGAATCAATTACTATAGTTAAGTGGTTCTCTATAAACTTTGTCATATGTGTAATTTGGGTAAAATGAGAGGCAGTAATGCCATATCATCAAAAGTCAATCGGCCCACCAAAAAAGTGTTGACCTAGGCCACGTCACCTAATATAGACAAGTCACAAATAGGATTGATATGGAAACCTAGAACGAGTGCACCGAGAAAACCCATTTAATTAAGAAGTCTTAATTGGCAAAGATTTTACTTGCTGAAGATCTCTACCCAGCGAGATCTTCTCAGCCGAAACAGGAAAGATGGACCTGTCAAGATATGATGTATCAAAAATAAAGATTCACTCAAATACGAGGACCAAGTGTCACACTACAACAAGGAAATATCATTATTCCCTTCTAAGTATCAAAGAACCCTAACCGGGAAGAAGTAACTTGAAGCTTTAAGAAGGATGAATGCCAAAACAGGAAACGAGTCCTAAACAGGCTACTTGATGCAGCAGCAGCTTGTGCATTGGATTACTTGGAACGCACGGATTGCAGCAAGTTGAAGACATAAGCTGGACAAACTGAAGTAACGTAGAAGGAGAGTTGGCAGCTGGTGCTGTGGCTGATTACTTTGAGCTGGCCGAAAGTGTCCTTGGTCTTTCAGGATTCGATTTCTTTTCGTAGTCTTGTTTATTTAGGAGTTGTTTTCTTTTCCTAGTTAGGATTTCATTTCAGCTTTATTTTCAGAAGTTGATTCCTTGTGGGAGTTAACTTATTTCTTTTTCTATTTAAGTTTTTTGAATTCTTTTTGTTAGGAGCTTTTTGATTAATAAAAATATAGAGATAGTTTTCTCAAATATCCAATTACAACATTCTTTGCGAAGTTTGAAGTATTTGAAGCTTGACAATAATCCTTCGTGCGCGAAGTTGATTATTTTCAGTAGGTTGTTTTCTAATTGTTTTGTTGGTTTTTCTCGTATAAGCTTCCGCTACACCACTACTCAACCTGAATCCTACAAGGATTCTAACTATGAATCTATTATTTACACGATAAGGATTAGGGCAACACTCTATCAACCCATATAAATACCAATGGAAATAATTGTGTTATGATATGAGCAATTATTCGAGCTTGGGAGAGTATTGAGTGTGTAATCTTTGATATCGTTGTGATATTCCTCTCGCCATCTACGGCAACCGTGGTTTTTTTCCCTACATTAGGGTTTTCCACGTAAATCTCGTGTTCTTACCTTATTATTTTCTTTTATATTGTTTTACAAACCATCGTTCTCGTTAAGCTAGCCACCCATAGCAAGCTATTCGACGACTACAGCACATCCACGTGGAGGAGAGAGGTTTTGGCTATTCAACCCTTGACTGGTCAAAATCATCGATCCGCCTACGTGTTATTACTGGCAGGTTGACTTTTCAACGATCCAAAAATCGTCATCAACAAACTTCAATTTTAAATTAAGTAAAAACATCTTAAATGAAAAAGGAGTTAATTTTTTTAGCTTCATTTAAATTGAGTTATGACTAACAAATTAACACTAATTTTTAAAAATAACCCAATACAACTAACTTATTAAAAAAAATCCTAATTTCACCAAACCCTAACCCTAACTAGACCTGG
Source organism: Acer saccharum (assembly GCA_030490815.1). Classification (NCBI taxonomy): domain Eukaryota; kingdom Viridiplantae; phylum Streptophyta; class Magnoliopsida; order Sapindales; family Sapindaceae; genus Acer; species Acer saccharum. The sequence continues at coordinate 918,970 of CM059878.1, forward strand.
CAATGGATTATGTTATTGTGAATTCGTATCATGTCTAGATTTGTCCCACCTGATCGAGGTCTTGAACACCACTTTTTAATGAATCTACGTATAAAAACTCAATACCAATTGTTAATTTAATGGGTAACCTAACCCAATCTGTTTATTGACAATCAAATAATCACTAAATTATCAAAATAATATAAAATTAATATTTAAGATTAACTGTTAACGATTATATATTATATTCCATATATGAAAATTAGGTAAGCCAAAGACAAAATTCTCATCTTACAAGTATCATTATTTGGTAATTTAGAACACAATTTTCCTACAAAATTAACAATATAAATTATTGCAAATTGTTATATTCTATATTTATTAAAAAGTTGAAAATAAAATTTTATCTTAACATATTATAACAAATTAACAGATTTTCAAAGGTGAACTCGGAAATAACCCACTATTTATGGGTTTTGATGGGTTGATTTGTTAATAACCCAATCCGCTAAACAAGACTCATTAACAGTTTTTCGAATGAGTTTAGATTGTGTTAATAGGCTGTGTGAAGTTTTGTTATGTCTAACCCTAGCCTTAGACCTAAATTGGAGGGCCAATAAGTGGAGGCGGTGGTGCCTCCCTATGATATGTCCGAAATACTGGCCTCCTTCCATTCATTTTGCTAAGAGGTGGCCGCCAACCTCGTCCAAACCAGCAAGGAAAAAGGCTTTGTTAATTTATTTTTAATTTAATAAACAAAATATTGAAAGAAGTACTGCACTCTTAACATTTAAGGGGGGAAAAAGCGCCATCTAAATCTTTCATTAATCAATTGAGTGGCGATATTGGCACTCCTCAAAAACTGTATGTATACCCCTTTCGTAAGTACACCCCTAAAATATTTTAAAAATCTCTGGTTCGTAAATAAACCCCACTTAATTAATGCCAAAAATACCCTTTCTTTAATTTTATTGTATTATATTTTTGTTAACACACCCCACTATTTTGTTATCTAATTAGATTTATTTAAAATTTTATTATTTTATATCTTTTTATTCAAATAAATAATTTCTCTTTTAAAAAATAATTTCTAACTTTTGGAAAAACATTTGATGTCACTAAAAAATCGTATGAAAAAAATTTATTTTCATTACATTAAAACTTTTTTTTTTTTTTTAATTCTTTATGTAAAAAGAGGCTCTCAGCACACAATAGTGTATCTCAATTCCTTTGTTCATAAGAAAGTTTTTTTTTTTTCAAAAAAAAAACAATTGTTCATAAGGTAGTTTATTGTTGGTATTGATTTTTGTTTCACTCAATTATAGCAGTAAATTGTTTGTTAACTCAATCAATTTGTATTCCATAAAAGAAATTGAAATTAGTATTTAAAATAGAAGTTAGAGTTTGATAAAATAGAAAAGTTTTTATTATCATATCAAACAATTAATAGGAAACCTTTTTTTTTTTTTTTTTTTTTTTTTAAAGGATTGATTTAAAACCAATTAATAATTATTGGTGTGTATTTACAAACTATTTAGTCATTTAAGTAATTTTACTCAAGGATAATATTGGATATATCGTCAATCTAATCAATTAGTATTGGGGGGCAGGGCTCGTGATGACTAGCGGCCTAAAATTTATTGGTTAAGTACTCAAGTTATTATGGGTTAAGTTTAAAATATAAAATGGCCTCATTATTTATTTTAAATAGAAAAACTCAAATATTACCTAAAATTTTTTTTAACACTAGACCCAATTCGTTTTATTCGGTACAAAACACAAATATGTAGATTTATTGTTAAGGGATATTTTGGTGAATTTTTCCTATACTATATAATGTGAAAATCAAAACCCTAAACCTAAATTTTATCTTTTCACCACCACAGCAGCTTCAATCCTTCAAAACTCTCTCTCTCTCTCTCTCTCTCTCTCTCTCTGTTTCAAAGGTAGGCCATATGCTCTTCTTCTTCTCCTCATTGTTCTTCCACTTCAAGGCCGATTTAGGGTTCGTTTTATTCATAATATTTAAAAATTAATTCATAATCTTATTTTCTTGATTCATAACATTGTTATTCATAATGTGGGTTTGCTTTGGTTGAATTATTATTCAACTTTGGTGTGTAATATTGACAAATTTTGCTTTTGTTGGTATTTATAGTCCATATATAGCCTAGGCACACCTGGCACGGTTCCGGTTTCGGTTCCGAACCGGAACGACCTAAGCAGCCTTAGGCCGTTCCGGTTCGGGTTCCAAAACCACCGGTCCTAGTTCCGGTTCCAGTGGAACCGACAGTTTTGAACCAGAATTTTTTTTATTTTTTATTTTACATTATAAAATTTTACATTACAAAATATAAAATTTTATTTATAAAAAATAAAATATTAGAAAAGGACATTATAAAGTATTGGACCATGGCCCATAACACTTGTCCAAGTAATTATATTTTTCTTTGCATTCTCCTCCTTTTTATATAGGTTAGGCCTCTCTCCACTTCTCGTATTTTTCCAATGTGGGATGTGAGATTTTTTTATCCTTTCTATTCTAATTGTTTTTTTTTTCTTTGTTGTTAATTCTATCATAGTATTTTTCCTTCTATGAAATATGGGAGGAAAATTCAAAATTAAAACTTAATGTTTCAAATTCAGTTAATTTAGTAAGCTATATACTTACTTGGGTTTATTTGTTGAATAATATGCCACGTAATATACCTCACTACTTACTTTTGTTGGATTTGGTAGAAACCTGAGTGAAATTGATTTACTAGTCTGTTGCTTTCAAATTTCATTTGTTCATGTTTTGACTAGCTAATTGGGTTTTAGGTGAACAGTCCAGATGGTTAGATATCTTGTAGTGGAGCTGTGGAGGCGTGGAGCAAGAGATCAATCCCCTTCACACAAACGTGTTAAGCATAAATTATAACACTTGAGGACTATGCTATTGTTGTTACTATTAAAGTTTTTGTTGTTATTGTTATTGTTGTTGAATAGAAAGGATAAAAAAATCTCACATCCCACATCGGATAAATAAGGGAAGTGGAGAGAGACCTAACCTATATAAAAAGGATAAGAAAATCTCACATCCCACATCGGATAAATGAGGGAAGTAGAGAGAGACCTAACTTATATAAAAAGGAAGAGAATGCAAAGGAAAATATACTTGGACAAGGGTTATGGACCATGGTTCAATACTCTTCAATATCATTTCTTTTTAAAACATTTTATTTTTATAAATAAAGTGTAATTTTTTAAATATTTTTTCTTTTTTGCAAAAAAAAAAAAAAAAACCTGGTACCACCGGTTCGAACCAGAACCGGAAAAATAGTTTCGATTCCGGTTTTTTTCGGTTTAGGTGGTTCGAACCGGAACCAAGTCTACTTATAGGTGTTTTTTTATTAAAAAAAATAGTGTTGGTTCCGATTCAATAACAGTGTGAGTTGATATCGCTTGTTTTTTTTACTAGGGTTCATTGATAATTGGAATAAACTGTTATTGGCCGTAGTAAGTTTAAGAATTGATATATTTGTTACTGGAATACTAGATTAAAGCATAAGACCAGTTTTCCAATTTTAGATCTGATTGTGAATGTCAATTTTTTTCCTTTACAATTTTGTGTTACTGGTAAATCTCTTTATTTCCTACCAAATGCAACTGGAGACATAAAAATCATGGATTTTTTAATTTTGATTTTGATTTTGGGATTAAGTGGGGATGATTTTATTGGTATGGGGCCCATTTTTTTGATTTCGCCCAGGAGCCTCAGAATAGTTAGGATGGCACCGATTAGTACCCTCTAAATCTCAACAGATAACTAGTTGGAAAACACTTGTTGTAATTTTGAAGGCAATTTTAATGTTTAATTGAGAAATCTACAGATCGAATATATCAAGGAGAGAGAGAGAGTTAATGATACCTGCCGCCCGAAATAAAATCTCCAACAATATTGGCAGCTCGTTCTAAAGCTGCTCTCCACCTTTGAATCTTGTTATTGTCAATCTTGGGATTTTGTTGATGTTGGTCGAAAGCTTTCTTGAATTCTCCTTTTTGTTTTCGTACCTCAGATGGATCTACATTATAAAAGACTGGAATAACAGTACGATGATTCTTTGTGTCCATGCACTCGACAATCTTTGCAAGTTCTTCCAAGCACCATGTAGAAGAAGCATAATTCTTGGAAAAAATGACAATTGAGAACCTCGATTCTTCGATTGCTTTTGTGAGTTCAGATGAAATTTCTGTGCCTCTCTCAAGTCTTTCATCGTCCTTAAATGTGATGATGCTGTTCCGAACTAAAGCAGCATACAGATGGCTAGTGAAGTTGTTCCGAGTATCCTCACCTCTAAAACTCAAAAACACATCGTATTTCCACTGGCTACCGCCACTGTATTTCCACTGACTACTGCTACCAGAAGCAGAAGAAGAAGAAGATGAAGCTTCCATTGAATATTGATACAAAACAGTCACTAGCTAGCCTGTTTGTTTAAGCCTTGCATTAGCAAAGACAAAAGATCCAATTAATAAACGGTGATTATTGATCATAAACGCAAATCAAAACAAAATTCATTTAGTCAAAAAGTTTTGAGAATGTAAGCATTAGTAAACTCAAGAATCCAATGAGTGTTGCTACAACAGTCATTGTATAGAATATCGTCCTCACTGCTTGAAAGTTGAAACAAAGTGCATTGTATCAGAATTCTTGATTCTGTTTGCTTTTCTTCAAAATTTTCACATTGTAGCGTCTTTCTTTTTACATTTTTAGGTGTTTCATATTTCAAATTCCATTAATTTGTTATCTGGGAACATTTTTTCTTCCTTTTTGACAAACGAGACCTCACTGCAATATATATATATATATATATATATATATATATAGTGAGTCTCTCAGAAGGGATCCATTATTTTAATTTCAGTAATAACCACCATGAAATCACATTGATTTGAATGATTTTTGATCTAAAATTTTTTGTGGATAATAAGTTTATTAAAATCTACATATGAATAAAATTTTAAAAATTTTCAAACACTAGAATTATTTATCCCGATTTTTTTAAATATGAAAGCATAGGAAAAATGGGTGAAATATAGGAAAATTCAAGAAAAATAGTTCTTGTTCTAGAAAAATTCTCAAATTTTATTCATAGATAGATTTCGCTGAACTTATCATCCACAAAAAAATTCATTCAACTCAATGTGATTTCATGTTGGTCCTCACCAAAATTAAAATAAGAGATCCCTTATGAGACTCTCTCTCTCTCTATGTCTCTCTATCTATCTATATATAATACTGATGTAGAATAGGTGGCGGAGTCCTTCATGGCTTTGATGGACCGACGGAAATTCAAGCATAAATGAATTCTGGCGAAGGAGTCAGAATGGCATGAAACTTTCAGTGTTGGAGCGAAACGACGTTTAATTATTAGATCAGTGCCTTTGGCGGTGGGGAACAACCTTTTTCGGTCAAATTCCATCGTTTAAGCCCCGTAATTGCCGTTTTTGCTATTTTAGAAAACTTTTGTTTTAGTAATAATTTGAGTTTTAAAAGTCAGAATCGTCTACCATCAATTCTACCTTGATTAAGGGCTTTAGTATTATTTGTTTCCTCTATTATCTCAATTTTGCTATTTTGGTAATTTTCTCTAAATTTGGCTTGTTTCCTAGCTTGCTCAACAAGGATTAGGGTTTCGTTTATTTTAAATAGACTTGTAAGCTGAAAGGCAAATCAACTTTTATTTAATAGAATTCATATTTTCTCTTAAGAGTTTTTCTCTTTTTTGGTGGATTCCAGTTTATCTTGGAATATAGACGTTGGTCTTATTCCTTCATTGTTTCACGTTGCGTCAAATACTTCTCTAATGTATAAATAAAACATTTAAACATTTTTTAACTTGAAAAAAAATAATCTGTTTCCATACCTTTTTTCAGGATTAAAGTATAATATTTGTGGTTTTCATGATAAAAAAAAGAGTATAATATCGGTGGTTTTCTTTATAATTCTAAAGTCGTATAGCTAGATTTATAATTTGCTAAATTTAAGCTATAACATGCTATTAAATTTATTAAGCTAATACCGATAAAAAAAAAAAAAAAAAATTATATACCATGTTTGAAAGAAAAAAGAATACATATATTATCATGATTTTGTTCTTCTAACAAAAATTAATTAAAACTTAAATTTTCTCTATAAACTTTGTTCGGTGATTTTGATTCATTACAATCGATTTGTATTCCTTAAAAGAAATTGAAAATATATTTGAAATTAGTATGTAAAAGAGAAGCTAGGGTTTAGGAAAACATATTGGGTTTTTAATAATATATGAGAATATGAAATGATTATTAGGAAATTTCTTTTTGTTTCCAACAAAAAGAAATAAGAACTTTTTTTTTGGACAAACCGAAATTGATTAATAATTATTGGTGGGTCATGGGTGTACTTACAAACTATTCAGTCATTTTAGTAATTGTACTCAAAGGTAATATTGGATTTTCAAAAAGATATTTATTTAGGGTGTACATACAATTTTTAAGCGGTGCAAATATTGTCACACGTTAATCAGACTCATGTAGACCTACCCGCTACAGCCAGACTTGATTGGCTCTACTCAAATGCGTTGAAAACCAATCCAAAACAAAAGCAAAATGTGAAACATGTTGTCAAGTGTTGTCCCACCATTTCTTTGTCAATTTTTATTAGTGCGGACTTTTTTTTTTTAAAATTCCAAATAGTTTACAACATTTATATAAGTGATCAAATTGATCCCTAACTTTTTCACAAGTACCAAATTGGTCCCTCCATTAACTTTTCGTTATTCAAACTTAACAATTAAGGGGTATTTTAGACTTTTTAACTTGTGTAAATAAAATCAAAACTATAATCATTTTATATAATACTTTTTTTATATAAAAATATGATAATTATAATAATATTATTAAACAAATAACAAAATCCACCTCTACTGCACCGAAGGTAGACTCTTATTCATGAACAGAACAGTCCGCCTCATGAATCATGATCAACAAAAAGTGAAGAACCTCTTAACAAAACTCCTCCAAAACTATGCAGACACGAAGTCCCTCACTGTCTCAAGCCTCCTCTTCGCCTGCCTACAGTCAAGCATAGCTGTTGCGGCCATGTTTCAAAGGCACGTAAATTGTTCGACGAAATGCCTGAACGAAAGTTATTCTTGTATAACACCATGATGAGAATGTATACACAAAATGGTTTGTCGTATGATGTTGTTAGACTCTCTGTTGAAATGCTTAGGTGGAAAATTAATGCTATTTTAACGAAAGTTGTTCTTGGCTTCTGTTGAGGCTTGTTAATTTCCTCTTTTAATGATTTTTTACATAATAAAATGATCAATTGATTGATAGTATTGTAAATGATCAATTTCCTCTTTGGAATTAAGAAAAAAAAAAGTTCAGTACCTATTTGGTAATCGCCCTTTTTTTATATAACCTTTTCAATTTAATTTAATATCCTTTCAAAAATAAATTTAATTTAATTTAATATCAAATGAAGTGTGAAAAAAAAAAATAACATATCCGAAAGGTCCAACACAATGTTAAATTTTAAAATAAATAAAAAATCAATTTGCAATATTTTCTTCAATTTGAATTTAATAGGATAAAAAATTAAAAAATATATATATATCAATAATAATTAAATTGAGTGTCTAGAAAAGATAAGGGTGTATCTCAAAATAATTTAGATAGATGAACAGAATAACGATAGTGAATAATTCAAAAGAAATGGAAAAAAGAAGGTTGTTACCGTAAGATATGTTTTGTTTTAATTTTTTATTTGACTTTATTATGTATTTTAATTAGTATGTCTATTATAAGATTATATTTGATTATGTATGAGATTATATCAATTTATTATGTATAAAAATATTATAGATTTCAATTTTTTTTTTTTTTTTTAATAGCTATTGGATATATTATATTTAGATTAGAATAAAAGTCAGTTCGGCAGAGTATCCAAATTCAATCAATAAACTGTGATTACTGATCATAAACGCAAATCAAAAGAAATTTATTTTCTACAAAACGTTTTGTGAATGTTTTCTTTTACATCTCTCGGTGTTTAACATGCTTTCCTTTTATATTTTAAATTTCATTAATTTGTTGTCAGTGAACTTTTTTTCTTCCTTTTTGACAAACAAGACCTCGCCGCAATTTTTTTATTTAATTTTTTTTATTGGGACCTAAGGAAGGAGCCACCGACTATTGACCTAAAACCGTCCCACTTCTAAATTATTTAGTATTATATTTTTATCATTGTCACAATTATTTAAATAGAAATAAACTTATCAACAAATAAAGTCTAAAGAAACCCCAAATCCACTTCTAATTTAATTGTTTGAAAAAATCTAGTAACTTTTAAAGTTTATTTGGAAGCAACTCCTTTTATTTGTTGTACTTTTTTCACATCTGAAATTTCCTCTTCTTTCATCATGATTCTTATGTGAATTTCTCATGAACAACATTTTTTTTTCTGTTGATGATGGCTGGTATTTTTCATTTTCCTTCCATCAAGAAATTTCCTCTCAATCCATTTTTTATATTATAAAAAAAAATTAACAAAAAAATTGAGTAGACCCGGTCCTCCTCCATCCATTTGTGGAGAAGACTATAGCTTAGCCTCCTCAAAAAGATACGATCATGTTTTCTAGAAATATGGATTTTATGACAATGTTGGTAATAATTTAGATAATTTTGGAATGCTTGAATTGGTTAATTCGAGAGAACCACTCTCCAATCGGCTGGTTCGAGAGAACCACTCTCCAAATAGAATTCTTTAAATTATTAAAGAACTTTAATTACAATAATCTTCCCCCTTTGTCTTTTGGAACTGATACAAATTATACAAACACTTCTAACTGAAACTAAATAAAATGCCTACAATTAAGGACCTACACTACTACATTACAACTGACCACTACTTTTAACAAAATTACAAAAAATATAAGAAACCTATTTGTAATCCAATAATTCACTTAATCTATAATTTCACATAAAATAGGCACGTAACATTTCTTCCCCGATGAAACCATCCTTGTCCTCAAGGATGAATTGAGTGTTGCCTTTCTTGGTTAATTTTGTCATCTTGAAGGATCTTCGAAACAGGATTGATTTGAGGTCGAAATGTGGGAGCCCTTTTAATGCTAATATCGATTGTGGTTTGATTTGCTATAACAATTGATCTACCTCCATGTTTTTGTAACTTTGTGGACTTCAATTGCACCCAAGATGCACCCAGCAATTCTTTCTTGGGAATTTAATAAAAAATGGAAGGTTTCATCCATTGCTTTGTGAGAAGACAATATCCAAGGCATACAACAATTGGTTTGACATGCCAACAATAGCATAAACAACATCCGTGTAGCCTCCTTCGACCTAGACCTCTGTTAGGTACAGACTGCCCAACTCGTTTGCCACCACTCTTTCCATAATTTCTACATCCATCTACACTTAGATGGTTTATTTTACCAGTCCATATAACACCATAATTTTTAGGTGTCCTTTTGTAAGAGTGAGGTTGAGGTTGGATTTGGGTTTTGACAATATATCATATCTACAACGCTTCCTTTCTTTGAAACATAATTCTCTTCTAGCTTACTAGCCTCATTTCCATCATGAAAATGAGTTTTAACACCAGAATATTTCTTGACAGCAAAAAGGTTAGGAAGGTTTGACACTTGTGACCCCTCAAGTTGCACTCTTATCTAATCAGTGAATTTAGTTATCTTCTGTAATATTTTTGGCTGACCCAAAATGAGAGAATGCACCCTTTGCTCGATCTTCTCCAAGCATGCCTCCATAATTCCCAAGCTTGTCTACAATTAACCTGGCTCTGATACCAAAAGATACGATCACGTTTTCTAGAAATATGGATTTTATGACAATGTTGGGAATAATTTGGATAATTTTGGAATGTTTGAATTGGTTGATTCGAGAAAACCACTCTCAAGTCGGCTGGTTCGAGAGATCCACTCTCCAAATAGAATTCTTTAAATTATTAAAGAACTTCAATTACAAAATAATCTTCCCCCTTTGTCTTCTGGAACCGATACAAATTATACAAACACTTCTAACTGAAACTAAATAAAATGCCTACAATTAAGGACCTACAACTGACAACTATTTCTATAACTGACCACTACTTTTAATATAAACGTACATAGTAACAAAATTATAGAAAATATAAGAAACCTATTTGTAATCCAATAATTCACTTAATCTATAATTTCACATAAAATAGGCACGTAACATGTTGCTGAAGGATTGGAGGAAGCGCTGCCTCCTGGTCGGAGGAGGAAGCGTTCTCTGATATTCGGGAGGAACTAGGCTTCTTCTATATGAGATGCCGCAGGTAACAGGTTCCTCCGGTGGATGGTGGCCTCCATTTGTCTTTATTAGTTTAAATCTCTAAATCCAGTGGAGGTCACCATCCATGCTAATTTTTTTTTTTTTTTTTTTTTTTTAAATATAGTTTAAATCAATGAATGAATTGTGGAGGTGACCTTCAATGGTGGCCTTCATTCGGTTAATTTTTTATTTATTTTTTTAAATCATTATTTCAAAATACAAGTTTTTTTTTATTATGTGTCAATTTAATAATGACCTTCAATTACAAGTTTTTTTTAGATTTATAAAACTAAAAGTTTTTTTTTTATATATTTTGAAATATAAAATAATAATATTAATAAAAAGTAAAAATGGTAGTTATGAAAATAAATAAATAAAAATTTAATAAAACTATTTAATTTTATATGATTAAATCAAAAAAATTTTAAAAGGGACATTATTAAATTGATAGAGGGGTGCCAATAGCACCACTCCAAGTATAATTGTTTGTTAATCCAAAAACAATAAATAAAACAGAAATCTTAACTGTTATTATTATTATTTTTTTGAAATATTGCTTAAATTCAAGGTTTTTAGAGAGGGGAATGACTTGAATACATAACATGTTGGTAGGTGTGAGGGGTATACACCGGACCGATCCCATCTTGTCAACCACTCTGACTAATAGTGCTAATAAATATATAAAAAAAAAATCTTTAAAATTTAGTTAGATGGAAAAGAAAAATCTTTTTTTAAAAAAAAAATCGTCATATAACAGCGGTGAGAATTGAGATCATAGCTGGGGTTTTTGGGTTTTGGTTCATATTTATTGTGATTTAAAAAATATAACAATTGTAAACTTGCAGTTGACTGACTTGACTCAATATACAATATACTATACTTGCAATGTACTTGAATTTTAAAAATTTCATAAGAACATTTACGATTACATTTTGCATCGGTCAGACTCCAAATTAACTGTATACCCAGAATTCTTTTTTTCTTTTAAATAAATAAATTTTAAAAAAATACATTTATATATAATATAAAAAACTTGAAATAACGTATCACATTACCTATACAGTACTCATTCAAAAAGTCACAATTGTCTATTGTGAGAAGAATTTTTAACTTTATAATTTTAAATACATACGTAATGATACACATAATAATATTTTATTAAGTAAACATATGAATAACATGGTATATTTATCTGTTCGGTTAATTTCACCAAATTTTTCAACATGTAAATACAGTTTTCCATTATGTACTAAAATTCTTATTCTTTTCGCAAATGACAATAATTTTTTATAGCTTGTAAAATTGCTGAAACACTTAATTAACATATTGAGTTGGGAGTTCTTGATGCTAGTGATCTTTCTTGTGTTAGAATTTTTGTTTCATTTTATTGACGGGACTAGTAAGTATTGTCAAAAGATTCAAATTCTTGGGTAATCGATCCTCTCCAAGCCGTGTTTTCCAGCCTTCTGCTTTCATGTTTTGGAGCTCTTGCACGAAAGCATTTCTTTTTCTTTCTGTAGAAATCAAGAAGACAAAATATCAAAAATTTTATTCACTGTTACGTTCTTAAAACCGGTGGAAATTGCTTAATAAATTCAGCTAATAAGTAATAAGTAATAGCTGCTTTATTCCTTTTCGTCAAGGGACTTGACCAATCTTTTATGGAAAACTTGTGTAGAGAATTAGGCCTTGTTTGGTGCACAGTATTGGCTGTCCAGTATTTGGTAAATATTTTGAGTCGGATTAAATAATCCTATGTATAATTTAGTACTTGTTTGGTTAAGCTTTCTATTGCCTCAAAAGATCCTACGTCTATTTGAGTTTTTTAGAGTTGTTTGGTTTGGCTTTTGAGATTGTCTATTTTAAATTGAGTAAATGCTAGTAGAGTTTAAACCTCTACTAGGCAAAAGCTCATGGGGAGGTGCTTCTCCAAAGAGACCTTTTTTTAATATAAAAAAAAGTCTACTGACCAAACAACTATAATTTTTTTTTAAAAAAACTCTATTTTTAATAGATCTACTGCAAGTAGATCTTTTACCAATAGAGGTTTTTCAAAAGCCCAACCAAACAAGCTCTTAATCAGGCCGTGCTATCTAATCCAGCCCATACATGCCTGCTATGGCCGGACTTGATTGGGCTCTATTCACATGCGTTGAAAACCAATCCAAAACAAAATCAAAACGTGAAACAAGTTGTCAAGTGTTGTCCCACCATTTCTGTGTCAATTGTTTTTAGGGCGGACTTTTTAAAAAAAAAAGTTCTAATAGTTTACGACTTTTATATAAGTGATCAAATTGATTTCTAACTTTTTTACAAGTACCAAATTGGTCCCTCCATTAACTTTTCGTTAGTCAAACTTAACAATTAAGAGGTATTTTTAGACTTTTAACTTATGTAAATAAAAGCAAAACAATAATCATTTATATAATAAAAAATATTTATAAAAATATGATAATTATAATAATATTATTAAACAAATAACAAAATCCACCTCTACTGCACCGGAGGTATACTCTTATTCATGAACAGTCCGCCTCATGATCAACAAAAAGCGAAGAAACTCTTAACAAATCTCCTCCAAAACTATGCAGACACGAAGTCCCTCACGAAAGTCACTGTCTCAGGCCTCCTCTCCGCCCGCCTACACTCAAGCATAGCTGCTGCATATGCGATTACGCGAACTGCGTGGCCATGTTTCGAACGCAAGTAAAGTGTTCGACGAAATGCCTGAACGAAAGTTATTCTTGTATAATACCATTATGAGAATGTATGCACAAAATGGTTTGTCGTATGATGTTGTTAGACTCTCTGTTGAGATGCTTAGGTTGGAAAATTAATGCTATTTTAACGAAAGTTGTTCTTGGCTTCTGTTGAGGCTTGTTAATTTCCTCTTTTAATGATATTTTACATAATAAAATGATCAATTGATTGATAGTATTGTAAATGATCAATTTCCTCTTTTAATGTTGTTCTTGGCTTCAGTTAAAGTCAGCTATCTAGCTTAACTGAGAAGAACATGAGAACCAATTTGGTCACTTATGTAAAAGGTCGTAAACTACTTGGAATTCAAAAAAAGTTTCAGTACCTATTTGGTAATCGCTCTTTTTTATATATAACCTTTTCAATTTAATTTAATATCTAATGAAGTGTGAAAAAAAAAAAAAAAAAAAAAAAAAGACATATCCGACATGTCCAACACAATGTTAAATTTTTAAAAAAAAAAAAAATCAATTTGCAATACTTTCTTCAATTTGAATTTTATAGGATAAAAAATTAAAAATATATACATTTCACCCTCTAGGTCAGTCCAATTTTAATAATATATATATATATATATATATATATATATATATATATATATATACACATTTCAATAATAATTAAATTAAGTATCTAAAAAAGATAAAGATGTATCTCAAAATAATTTAGATAGATGAACATAATATCGATAGTGAATAATTGAAAAGAAGTGGAAAAAAAAATGTTGTTACTGTAAGATATGTTTTTGTTTTAATTTTTTATATTGACTTTATTATGTATTTTAATTAGTATATCTATTATAAGATTATATTTGATAATGTATGAGATTATATCAATTTATTATGTATAAAAATATTATAGATTTCAAATTTTAATTTTTTTTTTCTTTTTAATAGCTATTGGATATATTATATTTAGATCAGGATAAAAAAGATAAAAGTTAGCTTGGCAGAGCGTCCAAATTCAATCAATAGATTGTGATTATTGATCCTAAGCGCAAATCAAAAGAAATTTCTTTTCGTCTAAACGTTTTGAGAATGTTTTCTTTTTACATCTTTCGGCGTTTAACATGCCTTCCTTTTATATTTTAAATTCCATTAATTTGTTGTCAATGAACTTTTTTTCTTCCTTTTCGATAAACGAGACCCGTCACAATTTTTTTATTTAATTTTTTATAATGAGACCTGAGGAAGGAGCCACCCACTATTGACCTAAAACCGTCCCACTTCTAAATTATTTAGTATTATATTTTTATCATTAATTACTTAAATAGATATACAAATACAATTAAAAAATAAATAAACTTTTTTTTTTTTTTGAAAAGAAAATAAATAAACTTATCAACAAATAAAGTCTAATGAAAGTATGAAACCCCACATCCACTTCTAATTTAATTGTTTGAAAAAATCTATTAACTTTTAAAGTTTATTTGAAACCCCACATGGTAGTTACGTACTCTGACCTCGACACCAGAGTAACCGTCCTCCTCCGCCAACTCTCTCGTCAACACCTCGTTCAATTCGGCGACAAACTTTCTTTTCTTGCTGATTTGAGTAGTCGCCATATATGTTTGCTGTGGTTAAGTTGCAGAGAGATGAGATCTAAATAATCAGGTGAATTGAGTGCTTGCTCTCTCTGTCATAATTTGTATTAGTTTGTATCATATATTCATATAGAGTAATGCTAGACATCCTAATTTTTTTTCCCAAATTTTGTCCCAAATGATATGGCACGTGAGGTGTCATGTGCTGACTGATGTGATGTTGACACCTTACGTGCCACATCATTTGAGACATAATTTGGGGAAAAAAATTAGGACGTCTAGCATTAGTCATTCATATAACATACAAACTGACATTATTATAGATTGAGATACAAATTGAGACACATATTTGGGTCAAATTTTAGTAAGTATTTTTAAATTCTTCCATTTCAAATCTCAAAAGTTAATTGAGGAACAAAATTATAATTTATTTACAATTTAGTTTTTAGTGAAGTTTATTTATAAAATATATAATACAATAGAATTGAACATATTGTCAAGATCTTATCATTCACACCATAATCTTATAATTTAAAAGGATCTTGAAAAATCACATACCGCATCAATTGGGCATGATTTTGGGTAAATAATTTAGGCAACCTAGCATTGTTCTTACTAAAAATGTATACTAAGGGGTCATTTATTTTTTTGTCTGAAGATTGAACGATCTTAAGTTTTTCTGAAGATTGAATAGGGACTGAAATGAACCTGAATGACGTTTTTTTTTTTTCCTCACATCTGAATGTATCTGTTTTTTAAAAATAAAATTATCTGAAAATAAGTAATTTTACATTTATACCCATACTAATTAAAGGAAAAAATTTAACATGTATGTTATTATGCAAACAAAGTTCAATTTAACAAAACAAAAAATTCATCAAATAATATAATTTTCCATGTTCTGGACATTCTGGAAATAAAATTCAAGTTCAATTTATTGTAAAAAAAAATCAAGTTATTTTACATGTTGTCCACGTTTCCAGTATATATAATTGAGGAAACCATTTTTATTTTTTTGGTTTCCAGAATCATATGCACCGGAAACCAAAAAAAAAAGGTTATTGATTTTTATTTTTATTTTAAATAAATTCTTGAATTATATGCACCAGTCTCTATGAGAAATGATTAGATTTTTTTTTTTTTTTCTTTCTTTCTTTCTTTCTAAAAGCCATTTAAAATAAGAAATATGTTATAAAAAATAAAAAATAAATAAAAGATCTCTACACCATATCAAATTAGGATAAATTTGAAAATATATCTTCTTCGAGAGGATAGACTTAGAAGATAATATTTTAATTATAATACAATGATTTGGAATTAAGTTAGAAGTCATGATTTTTTACTTTGTTTTTTTTAGTTTTTAATTTAATTTAATTTATATTTTTAAGTTGTTTAACCATTTAAAAAACAAACAAACAAAATAACATAACGAGTGCAATTCAAACTTATTAAGTTTTAAGTGAAAAAAAACAAACGACTAAAGAGGTACGCATATTCGCCTTAACCAGCCCAAAAGTGTACCTCATCAAATACGCGCCAGCCTGCATTTCAAAAGGCCCAAACTCCAACAAACCGCCATGTGTCTAACAACTATACTTCAAGAGTTCAAGGACCAAAAGTTGGGTCTGAGTAATGACACACAACACCACACTCCACATCCCATCAGATTATGCTTATTCATTTTCATTATCCAAACACTTCTGTCACAGTGCCACGACCTGCAAAATTTTGTCCAAAAAATCTATAAAAAAAAAATGGCTATTCTCAATGTCTCATTCTTCAAAATTCCCACAAAACCCTCCTCTCTCGTCCACCAAACCTCAATTTAACAACAACCCATTTCTCTCCTCCGTAAACTCTGCAACACAGGTCAGTCACATTTCTCTCACAAAGTTTCCTTTTTTTTTTGCTCTTTGGTTGCACTTGCACAATTGCTTGTTTAGTTAAAAAAAAGGCAAGTTTTTGATGTTACCCATTTCATGTTTTTAGTTTTTATTTGTTCTGTTTTTGAAGGTCAGCTGTTGAAGAAGCAATCAAGTCTCAAGAGAACATATTATGTTTTTTGAGTGAGTCTGTGGCCAGAACAAGCTTGCTTGCTCTTGTTTCTGCTTCTCTGTTCTTTGTTGATCCTGTTCTTGCATATAAGGTAAAATCAGCAGCTCTTATTGTTGTCAATGTGTTTTGGATCATTTAGTTTTTACAGTTTTGTTCTCTAAGAATTGAATTGTAGAAACATGAATTCTTTGCAATTTATAGCAACATTCTTGTAATTTTGTTGGTTT
Source organism: Acer saccharum (assembly GCA_030490815.1). Lineage (NCBI taxonomy): Eukaryota > Viridiplantae > Streptophyta > Magnoliopsida > Sapindales > Sapindaceae > Acer > Acer saccharum. Next base: position 935,902 of record CM059878.1, read on the forward strand.
CCAAGAATTGGATCAATTTGTGTACTTGGGGTTCTATTATTTGTTGACCATAAGTCTAGAATGTATTTATGACATTGTCAATTCATGTTTTAATTTGTTAATGATGTTGATTGTGGAAGGGAGGCGGTCCGTATGGTTCGGAAGTAACAAGGGGACAAGATCTCACTGGGAAGGACTTTAGTGGCAAGACTTTGATCGCTTCAAAACGGTCTTAAATTAATCGTTATATGTTCTTGTAAGTGTATAATGTGAGAATGTGTTTGTTATGGTGTGATTGAAGAAATGAATTTTGTTTTATTGTTTCAGTCTATATTGAGGCAAACCAATTTTAAGGGCGCGAAGCTACTAGGTGCTAGCTTCTTTGAAGCTGATTTAACCAGTAAAATTCCTCTTCTTTTTGCAAATGACAATACATTTTTATAGCTTGTGAAATTACTGAAACAGTCATAACATATTGAGTTAGGAGATCTTGATGCCAGTGATCTTTCTTGTGTTAAGAGTTTTTGTTTTATTTCATTGACAGGACTAGTAAGTACTGTCAAAAGATTCAAATTCTTTGGTAACCGATCCTCTCCAAGCTGTGTTTTCCAGCCTTCTGATTTCATGTGTTTGAGGTCTTGCACGAAAACATGTCTTTTGCTTTCTTTAGAAACAAGAAAACAAAATATCAAAAAGCTGCATCAATTCTATCCGTTGTTGTTTCCATGGTACTGAAAGATTTGGTTCATTATTACGTTATTAAAACCGGTGGAAATTGTTTAATAAATGCAGCTAATACGCAATACGTAGTTGCTTTATTCCTTATTGTCAAGGGAATTAACCAATCTTCTATGGACAACTTGTGTAGAGAATGGAGGTGATTTCTCTTTACGAAAATAAAATCAGTGTGATGCTTGAAATTAAATTCATGTGAATATGGATGAACGAGGAATCCTTAGCTTAGAACCACGGTGCTACATGATCAGGCGGTCATGGCTGTATGACCACAAGCCTTCCATTTGATAGTCATATCAAATACTACCTAATAACCTGTAGTATACTTAGGGGTAGTACATTTATTATCTACTGTTTTTCCTTTTCTTTTTCTGGGGCTGATCTTTCAAAATCTGATCTCAGAGGCGCGGACTTCTCCTTGGCAAATGTAACAAAGGTGATTTTATCTATCGTTTCATACTTTCATTCTATTCGTTACGAGCTGATGAATATGAATAATATGTACCTCCAATGTACTCAACACCAATTTTGTAATCAAGAAAAAAAAAATGCTCTTTGATTATAGGATGATTGAGATTGCTCATAAGCCTGTTTGTTAACACTGCAACATCATAATGAGGCAGCCGCCGGTTAATATCATAATGCGTACACTTTGTGCTTTCTGGAGGTTAATTTGAGCAATGATAATTTGGAAGGTGCACTTACTACTAGCAACTCGTCGTTCAAGGGATCAAATATAAATGGTGCCGGAATGTGGAAAACTACTTTGCAATGAAATTTTGTTCTTTTTAGTAGCTGAAATGTATAGGGTGGTTTTCCTTTATAGGTCTGAGAAACCAACTCCACAATCATAGTTCATGCTTCATCCATTTGAAAGTTTTAGTGGCAAATTTTTAAGTGGTCATGCTTAATGTACTCGCCGTAGGAATATGCTCAGTTTACTTAGATTTTGTCATTTTAAACTCTATGCTCTCAACATAAAGAACATACTTGATTTGAGAACAAGATTTGCATATAATATAGAGAGGAGAACATTGAACAAAATCTTTTTTTCCTATAGAAAACATTGAAATGAAGTTTTCTTTTCAGCTAACCTCATAAAATTTAGCTCTACTTTGCATTCAAATATAGTGACTAATTTACTTCACAAAGATGCAATATGGGTTGTTAATGAAGACATTGTTGAGTTTGTAAAACATTGACATGAGTGTAGTTTTAATCATCATGGCTGTTATGTTTACCATTTAGGCTACGGAAATAACTCTTAATCTTTAGTGTCGATGGAAACGAAATACCCCTAACACAGCATTCGTGATGACATTATGGCTTCTCATGCCATTCTGTATCATGAAAGGACTTTTAAAGTGCTCCAACAAAGTAATTGTATTTGTGTTCGGGTTAAGCAAACGACAGCTCCAGTGTTTCACAGCATATATCAATACTCAAATATGAGCTTTGTCAAATGCTACACTGCAGTAGTTAGATTTTGGCTGATTGTCTTGTATGATGTCAGACTTCACAGATGTACCTTTGAGAGATGATCAACGCGAACACCTCTGCAAATTTGCTGACGGGTAAGACAACTTTTCTTGCACCGGTGTTTCTTTTGATATATGCAATTCATTCGTAATCAACACAATCTTTTGTTGTTATTAGGATAAATCCAACAACCGGAAATGCAACACGTGAGACGTTGCTTTGCAACTAGAATTTTTTCATTCTCAAGTACATCTCTGTACAAAAAAATTGGAGGCAGTCTGCATCTGCAAAAGCAGCGATAATAGGAACGGGTATATCTTGAATGTCTGCAGCGGCATCGCCAAGTTGTTCGACGATAATAGGAACAGGTATATCTGAACGGTGTAGCCCCATGAGATGGGTAAGGACCATTTTCGTTTGGTATCGTAGCAAATACTCTGTTGTAGGATCCAGTTCGGATCGAAGACCACAATAGCATTTGTTCATCTTTCAAAAAAAAAAAAAAAAAAAGATGACATCTGTATGGATATGACGGACTTACCATGAACTATAATCAATAATATTATAAATAAATAAATGTTATCATTACACATCATACTGAGATGTCATAAAGATCTTAAAAAAACATAGCAATAGTAATGTTGTAGAAGCAGACAAATCTCAGTGTATTGAGAGGTTTGAGTTCATTAGAGCATAAATTAAACAACAATTTCATCATAGAAACAACAACTAATTTAAACCATGAATCTGTAAGTCACATTATATTTTCCCAATCAGTACTAAAGGATAAAACCAGCCCGATCCACTACTCCAATATTCCACGACAGCCCATACAATTGAAAAATGAAACAGCAGCGCATGTAAGCAACGAAAATCCTGAAGAAAAAAAAAATTCCAGAATTACAAAACTGCAGATTCAGCCAAAAGAGTAGTAAGGATTAATGAACTTGCATATCAAACATACTTATTAAGTTATTAGGATTCCAAAATGAAAGATTCTATATATCAAACATCTTAATTGAGTGATGCAATCGACAAACTACTGAATTCTATTTACAAATGACTTAGTTTTTGCAAGATATATATATATATATATATATATTGCAATATTGGAGTGTAGCAGTGAGGTCTAAAATTTTATCAAAATTAAGTTATATGTCTTTACAAAAAGAAAAAATTGATTTTAAAAATGAAATCTCTTAAAAAGAGGTGAAAAGATAAAAAGGTTAATTTTGAAAGAAAATGAGGTGTCTTTTAAATATTTGACAAATTTAATTTTTAAAAATGGAATATCTTTTGAAAAGATAATATTGATCATAAATAGAATATCTAGACATGAAAAAGAAAATTAAGAAACAAAAAAGAGTTTGGTGGAGGCAAAAAAAATATAATTGAAGTGAAGGGATTTATATTTATTGTAATAAAAAAAAAAAGTTAAAAATAATCGATAAAATCATTAAACTTTTTTTGGTGCAAAAATAAATAAATTAAGAATATAACGTAATGAAGTGAAAACAAGAGTATTGAAATAAAGAAGAAGAAGAATAATACCAACTGGCGAACAGAAGTAACTGTTGTCTAACCGTCTCACTTGCTCCCATATTCTAACCGTCTGAGTTCATATTCTCTCATGCTAGGCTTATAGCGCCGCCCATGCGTAATTCGGCCAATCAAATTTCGGTCAGCAAATGTAGAACAATTGTGGTGTTGGTATAATATAGAAGCATCAGTTGATGGTAAAATATCATCCTCAGAGCATTCTATGTCTCGTTTGTAAACAAGACGAATACCACTACTCTTAACCCCCGCCTTGGAACTCAAACCTGTACCTACTGTAACTGAAAAATGAGCATGAATGCATGTACTAGTACTTACCAACACAGAATTGGTACTATCATATTCATCATAATCACAATGACCCAATTGTACACTTTCCAAAGTCAGTGATCTGATATGTTCGAACTTCTCACGAGGCACATAGTTCAGCCAAAGATGATTAGACTCAAAAGTTGTAAATCTACAGGGTCCGCTAGAAAATCGATAATGGTTTCCAATTATATCCATACAACATTCTACATATTTTCTGCCGCTCAAATCCTTATGGTCTGGTGTAATAACTCCACACATCGCAATTCCCATGAATTCATCATTTAACCAATTGGAAGGCAGCCCAATTTTCACTGAATCCTCATCACTCCTACAACTGAACCACTCTGGAATTTCATTTCCCGGAATACAAATATCAAACAGGTTCCACCACCATTGCTGTTTCTTGACAGCCATCAAGACTCCCTATTAGTATCCAGTATCCAACAAATCCAAAACAAAAAACAAAAAAATCATTCAACATCAGAAAAACCCAGAAAATCAACAACAAACCCAAACTCGTCACACTGACACAATATACATCAACCCAGAAAATCCTCTTCTAAACCCAAACACCCACCAAAAACAGAGGGAAATAGCACTAGTTCACCACACAAACCCAAACACCCAGCCACCATCCCACACGCAACAAACAGAGAGAGAGAGAGAGTGTGCGCATCAGCGCATGTGTTACAGAGAGAGACAAACAACAGTGAGAAAGAGAGAAAGGAGAGAATTTTACATCTATAATTCTATATATATTGAAGATGATGTCTTATTTAATTTAATATTATTTGTTTCTAGAAATCAGATAATTATTATTTTTTAAATTTTTTATAATTTTATTTTATTAAAACATTTTAATTTTGTATTGTTACCATTATACCCTCATATGTAATGGAAAAACTAATGAAAACCTTACAGTAGGGACCAAAACAATAATTAATAATAGCAGTTTGAAATAAAAGAAATATTTTTTCAAGCTAAAGTAATCAAAACGGATAATATCTCAAACTAGAAGGACGTTTTTAATAATATCTCTTACATATGTATAGAGAACTTTTAAAAGGTTATGAAAATGCAAAGTAATCATCGATTTTTATTCAACGAAATAGTAAATTTATAAACAAATTTCTTACTACTGCATATGTCATCATCAATGACACTCATTTTGAAATGGGAAAATTGCACAAACATATCCTGACTTTAACACATATATGAGGCATAATCCAGTTTTGCCAAAATTACAAGAAAATACCCTTGACTAACCGTTGACTGACAGTTGACTAACAGTTGACCATACTAAATGATAAAATGACCAAAATGCCCTTCTTCAATGTTTTATTAATTTTTATTTTTTAAAAATACTGTAAATATTAAAATAATTAAAAACTAATTAATTAACAATATAAAATTTAGAAGTCAAATATTACAAAATATCCAGATTACCCCTCAATATTATAATATTTTTAATTTTTTAATTGTTTGATAACTGTTAATTATATATGAAAAGCCAACCAAAACAATTTAAATATATTTTTTTTTAAAAGAAAAGCAAATCAAATTAAATGTTAAAAGCAAAAAATAAATAGCAGTTGATCTCCATGGAGACCTACGAAATCTCCATTAGCAGTTATCGAACAATTAAAAAATTAAAAAAATTATAATATTGAGGGGTAATTTGGATATTTTGTAATATTTGACTTCTAAATTTATATTGTTAATTAATTAGTTTTTAATTATTTTAATATTTACAGTATTTTTAAAAAATAAAAATTAATAAAACATTGAAGAAGGGCATTTTGGTCATTTTATCATTTAGTATGGTCAATTGTTAGTCAACTGTCAGTCAACGGTTAGTCAAGGGTATTTTCTTGTAATTTTGGCAAAACTAGATTATGCCTCATATATGTGTTAAAGTCAGGGTATGTTTGTGCAATTTTCCCTTTTGAAATTTGGTAATTATTAAATTATAAAAAGGGAATAATTACTTTAAGATTACTCTTAAATTTTGGCCTAATCATATGTTGTTTAGATTGTTTCTGAATTTTGTTTAAATAACAGAGTAAGACATCAAGCAATTTTCTTTTACTATTATTCTTTTGAAAATTTAAATTGACGGGATCAAAATAATCCCTATTGTATTTCAAAAAAAAATCCCTATTAACAATTGTTTTAACAAACTATCAATTTAATCCAACGGTTTGAAGAATTAGGTGTTTTAGTCTTTTCTCTATCAAAAATGACCTTATTATCTTATGGGTTGCTTAGAGATATGCTATTAACAATCTACCAATTATCTGATTATGGTCCATTTTAATATTTTTTTTTTATTAATGACAATTTAACTTGAATTAAAATTAATAAACAAGAAAAAAAAAAGTTTTGAACACTCCAAACTAGTTTTGTTTTTCCATCTTTAGTTTTTTTCCCTCCTTATTACTTTATAAACCCTAAAATATCTTCTTCTTCTTTTCTAATATTTTAAAGTTTTTCTTGATTGGGAGGTGACGAAGAATGATATGCAACCAGAGGACAATCCTGAAGTGATGGAGAATGATATGCAACGAGAAGCAACTTCAATATCATAAAACCTTCTTTCTTATTACAAGCTCTAATGAGAGAAATGAGTGACAAACCTGAAGGTATTGTTTCAATAACATCACTGCCAAATTGATTTCCTGATGACCTCGATTCTGAATTAGTTTGGGGCAGTTGAATAAACACAGTGCAATTTCTGGAGAAGTGCAGCCTCTTAGAGATACATCTTCCAATGAGTGACAACCATCAGCCCATACACAAAGTATATTTGATGGAAGCCCTGGCAATGACCCAAGCCATTCACAATTGTCTAAGCATAAAATTTCTAGATTAGAAAGTCGCTTGATGCTTTCTGGTAGGCTGATAAATTTATTTTTGCTTAAATCCAGCTCTTCTAAAGAGTATAACGAGTCAAGATCTTTGGGGAGTGTTCCTTCCAAAAGATTGCATTCACTAAGGTTCAATTTTTTTAGACTGCGTAAACCTGTGAGAGAAGGCAGCGCCAAACATCTGGTATTTGTTCTCAACAAATACGATGACCACCATGGTTGTGAATTACATTTTTGAAAGGACAATTTTTGAAGGTTCGTCAACCGTGCAATGGAAGATGGTACTTGAGTTATCGCAGTCCCACCAACATCTAGCTCCTCCAAATGCTCAAGTTCCTCTAAGTTTTCAGGAAATTTGTCTAGTTTTGAGCAGCCTTGGAGATTAAGAATCTTGAGTGATTTCAGAACAAAAAATACCTGAAAACTCTGAAGGTTTTTGCAGCCTTCCAAATTCAATACACTAAGGCTTTTGAGAACTTCAATTGATTCGTGTACTTTACGCAATTTTGTACAACCTTTAACATCCAGCATCTCAAGGTTTGGAACCATTGTAAAGTCTGGTGTTTCAATAAGGTTGTGCGAGTTACTAAGCTTAACGGTTTTCAACTTCGGAAAATCCTGTTCTCAAATAGCAACAAAAGTTAGATTAATACAAAAATTAATTGCTTCCAAGAACGCACTTAAATTAAGATATAATATTGATGAAATAGGTGCCACACATTCTAGAAGAAAAGCCAAACAAAAGTTCCAGATACTTCTGGTTTCATCAAGTCAGTTCTTAGTTAGAGTACTAACTAGAGATGATTAAAATAATTTTGTAGAATTATAGATAAGATTCTAGAAACTTCAATAAACTTCCTAATGATGTATTAGACTAAACTAACTGACATAGTGAGCCTATACATAGGCTTCACCATTGTAAAATTGAATGTACGAAAAACAAAATACAAACTTGAAAACAGAGTAATAAAGGAGATAATAAGCTACTTGTTTTTGAATCCTTTCTCTACTATTTCTTGCATTCACTGTCTACCAATACTAACAAATATATATACCTTCATGCCCTTCCAAAGATAATTTATCTTGCTACCACAGAGGTTGAGTTCAAAAAGATTCCGCGTTGAGAAATTTGACGGCAAAGTCTTTAAAGGGAATCCATGCCATTTTAAAAATCGCAAATTATTTGGGAGGTATATCTGGCCTTCTGAAACGTCAACATTGCTGAGTTTGAGCAGCATTAGATTACTCATGCTTGAAAAGGACTTGCCATTCAATCGGAAAATTCGCTCTTTAGGCTTGTTAAGCATTATACCTTTCACTTTATCCGTGCCCTAATAAATAAGAAACAACTAAGGTTATGTGTGATTATATAATTATTAATCCAAATTGTCAAAACTCTGAAGAAAAAAAACGCATTACCGTATTGTCTGTCAACACGTGATGGACATCCCTGAACAACCATAATCTACTCCATTTGCCACGAACATCGGGATGTTTTTCACGAACAATTTCCCAACCCATTTCTTGTAACAAATCATGCATACCAAGTTTATTTTCGTTTGAAATGGTTATAAGGGATTTATCAACGAGCACTTTTATTCCACTAGTTGAATACAAATCGCAACTGTCTAGTATTTCCATAACTCGATCTTTTTTCTTCCCTTTGAAGAAACACGCAATATATAAGAATATGTCCCTCTCGTTTGCTTTAGTCCATGATCATAACTTATTCGAAGTGCTTTCAAAATTTTTCCGTCTGGATAGTCTTTTAGACTATCTAACGTACTTTTCCAATGCTCGACAATTGTATCACACAAATGGGATCCCAAAACTTCAAGAGCTAATGGAAGCCCATGCGCATAATTTACAATATGCAATGAGAGGTTAACATGATCATCCATGGGGTGTTTATTCTTGAAGGCATTCATACGAAAGAGTTGGAGAGCATCATCATCATTCAATTCAGCAACCTTGTATATATATGTGATTGCATGGCTTATTAGTACCTGTTCATCTCTTGTTGTAACTATGATCCTACTCTTAGGACCAAACCATTCATGACGAGCCAACTTGTTTAATTGTTCCAATTGATCATCAACATCATCAAGAACAATCAAAACCTTTTTTCTACCTAGCCACCTTCTAATCAAATTGATTCCTTCATGAACACTTGATATACGCATTGTTTGCTTCATAGCCTTAGAAAGAAGTAGTTCTTGTAAGGAAATTACCCGACCACCACTACTTTCACATTCTTGTCTAACATTGCCAAGAAAGCAGCTAACTTCATATTGATATGAAAGCTTATCATATACATATCTAGCAATGGTAGTTTTACCTATTCCTCCCATCCCACAAATGCCAATGAAGCGAACATCATCTGATTCTACTTGTAAATGTGCATTCATCTTCTTCCAATGATAATCCATTCCAACTATGTACTTTGACTGGTCCCCATCAAAACTTGAGATATGCAATCTTCCACAAATGTCTTTAACAATATCTTCCACCAATTTTGCTTCAGGTCTGTCAATAAGAATAGTAATTATAGTATAAAATTATGGTACTATAATAGTACTTATGAGAGAGAAGAATGAGAAGAGGGTAACCCGACCCAATCTGTTTCTTGACAATCAAATAATCACTAAATTATTAAAATAATATAAAATTAGTATTTAAGATTTAACGAATATATATATATATATATATATAGGAAATAGGCATTTTTAGTCAAAAATTAAGAGACATTATTGTTTTTAGCCAACATTATCATTTTTATTGTTTCTATCCATTCTTTGGCTATGAAGACCTAAATGCCCCTAATTTTTTTTCTTTACCTCTTCTCTCTCATTTTCTTCAGAACATTTTATTTTGTTCTTTCTCTCTCTCACACCTTCTCTCCTTCTCTCTTTCTCTCCTCCCTCTCTCCTCTATTCTCTCTCACGTCTTCTCTCCTTCTTCTTCTCTTTCTCTCTTCTCTTCTCTTTCTCTTTCTAGTTTTTTTCTAGGTTTTTTAAAAAAAAATTCATATTTGATTTTTTTGCTAACAAAATTTCCAGATTTCATTTTGTTTAAATTTTTTTTTTTTGTGGTTGTGTTCAAGTTTGGGTTGTGTTTAATTTTTAGTTTTTTTTTTTTTTTTTTTTTTTTTTTTTTTTAATTAAGATCTCGTTTTTTCTAGGTTTTTAAAAAAAAATTCAGATTTTTTTTTAAAACAAAATTTCCAGATTTCATTTTGTTTAAATTTTTTTCACATTTCGTTTTGTTCAATTTCCAAATTTGAGAGTTGTGGTTGTTTTTATGAATGGTGGGAGTTGTGTTTGAGTTTGGGTTTTGTTAAAAAAAAAATCAGATTTTTTTTAAACAACAAATTTCATATTTGATTTTTTTCAAACAAAATTTCCAGATTTCATTTTGTTACCAGGCCACCAATTAAACACACCAGGGATGACTAATTAAACACACAAGGTGCAAGCCAATTAAACATATTAGGTGTAAATCAATTAAACACACCATGTGTAAATTAATTAAACACACTAGACTAATTAAACACACCAGATTAATTAAACACACCAGGTGTAACCCAATTAAACACACCGGGGCAGACAAATTAAACACACCAGGTCTAACACAATTAAACACATTCGGGAAGAAGAAGAAAAAAAAAATAGAGAATTATTTTTAAATATATGAAGGAGAGCAATTATGTCCCAAAAGTTGATATTTTGACAAAAACAATAAAAATGATAATCTTGGACAAAATCAATAAACCCACTACTTTTTGGATCAAGATCACCTGCTCATCTCATTTGTACTCATCTTTTAACCATCTGCCAACACATGGCATCCAAACAAATGGATGGGTAGGATTAGTTTGTTTTATTTTTTTTTTCACCACCACATAACAAACGACGTCGTTTGATTTTTTTTTTAAGAAAACAAAATTATTTTTTTCTCACCTCTCCCTATTTCGTCTTCTACTCTTCTTCAACCTCTCTCTCTCTCTCTCTCTCTCTCTCTCTCTCTCTCTCTCTCTCTCTCTCTCTCTCAAACCAAACCTAGATTTCAAGCTTTTGAACTTCTTCCCTTGTGTAGGCTCTCCAGTTAATACTAAATCCTCTAATAAAACCAACTAACCTCCTCTCTCTCTCTCTCTCTAAGATTTTTGGATGAATAGGCTGGTTTTGGATTAGGGAACAAAGTTGTAATTCTGGATTGAAACTTGAAAACGAAGTTGAAATTATAGGTTGAAATTAGGCTTGGACAGATCTGGAACTAGATCTTGGGTTTTTTTTTTCTTAAATTTTTTTTTGGAAATCTTCCCCAAAATAAAATTATGGGAATCATATAATTTTGTTAGTTCAAAAAAAATTAATCAAAACTCTGGGTTGGATCTGTGAACTGATTCTTGTTTTGTGGGGTTTTTTTTTATTATTATTTTGTGCTTGGATCGGTGGATCTAGATCTCCACCCCATAATCATCGAAATCTTCTTCGATTTGCTTGGTTTCCAGATGATGTTGAAACTGGATTTGGTTTTGGCTTGGGTTTGATTTTGGCTTGATGATGATGAATCTTTTAATTTTGGTTTGATGATGACTCTGGATTTTGTTTGATGATGATGGTTTGGCTTGGGTTTGATTTTGTTTTGAACTTTGAATCCGATTGATGATGATGATTGATTTGGGTTTGGAGTTGAAACTTGAATAAATTTTACAAAAATAATAATAAAACAAATAACGTAAACGACGTCGTTTGTATGTGGTAGAGAGAAATAAATATAAAAAATTAATCCTACACATCCATTTGTTCGGATACCACGTGTTGGAAGATGGTTAAAAGATGAGTATAAATGAGATGAGCAGGGGATCTTGATCCCTAATTTTTTGGATTGTTTTAAAGTTCTCCCTAACCTTAGCCTTAGACCTAAATTGGAGGACCAATAAGTGGAGGTGGCGGCAGAACCGCCTCCTCCCATTTGTTTAACTAGAAGGAGGCCACCAACCTCGTCCAAACCAGAAAGGAAGAAAGCTTCATTAATTTATTTTTAATTTAATAAACAAAATATTGAAGGAAGTACTGTACTCTTAACAAAATAATCTGGGTTTGGTGATCCTCCGATTCTGGGTTCGATTGTGGGCGTTTGAATTTTTTTTTTTTTTTGGAAGGGTTTTGATCGAACCCAGTTTTTCATTTTGAAGTGGTTTTGATCGAACCCAGTTCTTGATTTGGTTTGATTTTGATTTTGGTTGTTGGGTTGATTTGTTTTTTTTATAAAGAAATGGATCTGTTCAACGGTGGTTAAAAAAAAAAAAAAAAAAACAGCCATCAAATAGCACCCTCTAAATCTCAACAGGCTAGTTGGAAATTATAATGTTTAATTGAGAATTAATGATACCTGCCGGCCGAAACAAAATCTCCAACAATATTGGCAGCTCGTTCTAAAGCTGCTCTCCACCTTTGAATCTTGTCACTGTCAATCTTGGGATTTTGTTGATGTTTGTCGAAAGCTTTCTTGAATTCTCCTTTTTGTTTTCGAACATCAGACGGATCTACGTTATAAAAGACTGGAATAACAGTACGATTGTAATTTGTGTCCGTGAACTCGACAATCTTTGAAAGTTCTTCCAAGCACCATGTAGAAGAAGCATAATCCTTTGAAAAAATGACAATCGAAAACCTCGATTCTTTGATTGCTTTTGTGAGTTCGGCTGAAATTTCTGTGCCTCTCTCAAGTCTTTCATCATCCTTAAATGTGATGATGCCGTTCCGATGTAAAGCAGCATATAGATGGTCAGTGATGTTGTTCCGAGTATCCTCACCTCTAAAACTCAAAAACACATCGTATTTCCGCCGGCTACTGCCACCAGAAGCAGAAACAGAAGAAGAAGAAGAAGATGATGATGATGATGAAACTTCCATATATTTAATATTGATACAAAAGTCACAGAAATGGAAGCCTTACATTTGCAAAGACAAAGCTATATCAAAGGGTTAATATATAGCTTGAAAGCTTGTCTGTTCCACTTCCTGGAAGTCAACACAAAATTTCCAAGAAATTTCCAAAGAAAAAAAATTAGAGGAGAATGAGAGAAGATAGAGAAGGAATGGTTGAGAGCCGTGGGAGAGAAAGTGGAATGGTTCGGCCGTTTGGGAGTCGGAAACGGTGTAGTTTTATTAGGTGGGATAGAAACAAATAAAACAAATTAATCACAACCATTTATATACTTGTCTGTCACATGTCAGCATATTATTAAAATCTGAGCAAAAATTAGATAGGTAGGGCCGCAGGGGATCTCAATCCATTATTAAATTTAAAAAATTGATTCTTTTTGCACGTCATTTTCTGGTTCTCTGCGTCTGGATCCTGATTTATTTTCTCTGTGCGAATGTGAGAATAAGCAAAACACCAACGCATTGATTATGTAATTGTATCTGAAGTTTCGGTTATATAATGCATCAGAAGAAATCAGGAAGTACAGATTGGAAAATGGTCAATCATCAAACATGTACAAAAACAAAATTGCAATTCTCATATTTTCCCAACTTCATTTAACAAACTCATTCACCAAATCCCTCAAACATCAATCATCCTAACCTCATCAATTCCACAAAAAAGAAATAAAAAATAATAATATTGTATCTCTGTCCAAAGAAAACTTGGTATTGGAGGTACGTTATGCTGTTATTCTGGCGACTGCAAGATTGGCGGCAAGGACAGGTCGATTTGGTAGAAGAAGAGATGGGAAACACGTACAATTGTGGCGGCAGGCGCGGCTTGAATCGCAGCAGATTGGTGAGATTTGACAAACGGATTGGCCGACTTGGTGGACTGCTCCATATCTGTAGATAGAGCCAACTACTCCAAATGGACTTGTTGTAACTACCGTATGATATGCAAACATAGAATGTAATGTCACTTATGTACATTTTTAAGAGAATCCTAGCAAGAAGTGAGACCGTGAACTTCAATTCCATCGGTACGTGACAAACATTTATTCAATAGATATACAGTATATAGCTAACATGGTTCATTCAAAGTTGGTGCAACACTTTTAGGTTCATTTTGTGTGAAGTGGTAAGAAGCACAATTCTTTTCATACTTTAAGTATGACTTCTATTCACATGAATGATCAATGATTAATCAAAATTAGATTAAAACCAAACACATTTGAACGATTTATAATCTCATTTACTATCTCTACCGGACAAAGGAAGGTTTCTGATGAATTTTTGAAGAACTTCAAACATGACTTTTTGCGAATTTCACATGACAAAAAGATCTACTTTTTAACCAAATCAAACAAATATAAGAAAAATTAACTTCTTCTTTTTTTCTATGACTTCAATACTTCATAGATGTACAATTGATATACTAATTATAGTAGTTGAAAATGGAGAAATATATATATATATATATATATATATATATATATATATATATATATATATATATGTGTGTGTGTGTGTGTGTGGTAGCCAAAAATGGTCCAACGGCCCAACATGCCAAGGCCCAATCTCTACAAGTCTAACCCAGGCCCATTGTGTTGGGTCGACCCAAACACAGCTGCCAGCAGAAGCTACCGTTGAAGACTCATTCAAAAGGAACAGTTACGAAACAAGATGTAACTGCCCATTGAGAGGAAATCTCTCCTAGAATCACGTCCACTATCAAATGCAGATAGTGGACGTTGGAGCCAAGATACCTAGTATAAATAGGGGAGGCCTCCTTCACTAGAACTGTCTGATTTTCTCTAAACAAAAGCTTGTTAATTGCGTACTGAAGCTCTGATTCTAGGAGTATTCCGATCATTGAAGTTCATTCACCATCAAGTCACAATTGCTCAGCCTAAGCATACCTAAGGCTAAACGATCCAAACCCACCTTCTTCATTGTTACTGTGTATTATTACTGTTTTAACTTTGTTTGCAGGTTTATTGAATTTCAGACGACTACTCATAAGAGATAATCAACGTCGACTAATTGACTCCCAATTCAGTTGCTTTGGGCTTGACACAACCCGACCCACTTGACGTACCAAGTCGATCGACCACCTACAGTTTGGCGCCCACCGTGGGGCCCATTGCAACTACCTTCAAGTTTAGATCAATCTACTCCAACCATAATTGAACATGGCAGGAAGTGGATCCGCTCCGACCGTCGAGGAACAAATTGCTGTGCTGACCGCCCAAATGACCGCGAGCGCTGAGAGGTTGCAAGCACTTGAAGCAGAGAATGCAACAATCCGAGCAGCAAATGAAGAATTGAGAGCGCTGGTCGACGGAGTGGTGCATCCAGCATCGGAACCAAACGGTGAACCGTTTGTCGACCGACCTGCTCCAAGAGCGCAAGGCAACCCCGTCGAACCCGAAATCAATCAGGTTGACCGTCGAAATCAGCCAGCATTTCAAACCGCAAGGGTTGATATCGACTTCAACGATATACCAGCCAGGAACGACATGGTGAACGAACAGGATCCACCGATGGATCAACGACCAAATAACGTCCTTAAGACGGCCATGTCTCTCCAGTCGACACCGGGATTGGTAAAACCCATGCCCGATTTACATTTATCTGCTAATGTAGAATTTTCTCGCAGGTTTGCAGAAATGGAAGCTCTAATCCAGAGAATCCCAAGAGTCCCAGCTCCCATAAAGAAAAGTACGGCCAATAGCTTCGCCGACTCGCCCTTCGTCGATGCAATTGCTCTCATCGAGATGCCCAAGAAGTTCAACTTCACAAACATGAAGCAGTACGAAGGGACGACCGATCCAGATGACCATATTGCACAATACAAGCAAAGGATGTTCACTGCTGCAATCCCATGCGACCTCCGGGAGGCATGCATGTGCAAAGCTTTCGGATCTAGCCTAAGCAGCCCTGCATTACAGTGGTACACTAACTTGCCTAATAATTCTATTGACTCTTTTGCGCAGCTGACAGACACATTCGTGGAGCAATTTGCGAGTAGCCGCAAGCTGAAAAAACTGTCGGACGACCTCTATACCATAAAGCAAAGAACAGGCGAAAACCTGCGAGCCTATGTTGGACGTTTCAATAGAGAAAAAGTGCAAATCCCTCATTGCAACCAGGCAACTGCCATCTACGCCTTCAGGAAAGGTCTCAGGTTCGATTCTGATTTATACAAAGAACTTACCAAATACCCTTGCAGGACAATGGAAGATGTATTAGCGAAGGCATGGGCCCAAATCAAATGGGAAGAAGATGAAGCGAACTTTGTCGGAAAAGCTAACAGCAGCTATTATGGAGGCCGACGAAACAATTGCATTGACAGGAGGTCTAACGACAGACGATCAGAACCATACCCAACAAGCGATAGAAAGAATGTCCAGTCGCGACATGAAAGCTCTGGTGAGAGAAGCAACTATGGTCGTGGGATTCCAAGGATGAGTTGACCAAAAGTGGAAGTGCCGGAATACAATCTTAGCATCGAACCAGTCGACCTCGTTGCAGTAATGAGAGAAATGGGCAAAGCAGTCAAATGGCCAAGAAAAATGAACGCACTCCCAGAACATCGCGACCCCAAACTTCGATGCGAGTTCCATGGTGACCACGGCCATCGCACGGAAGATTGCATCTCCCTAAAGTTTGAAGTAGCAGAACTGCTGAAACAGGGGCATCTACGAGAATTCCTAACAGATAAGGGTAAACAAACATATGCGAGACGCGACGACCAAAGGCAAACCGGTCCAGTTGACAGCCCTCCAAAACCTCCTAGGCAAGATAGAGTAATCAATTGTATTTCTGGTGGGTCTGAAGTCAGTGGCGTGAGCTACTCAGTAGCCAAGAGACACACTCGACAAGTGTCAAACGCAGAGATTCAGCCAAATCGAGAACACCCATCCAAAGTCGACGAAACCGTCACCTTTCGATCGACAGATAAATCAGATTTGTTCTCTCCCCACCATGATGCTTTAGTTATTTCTTTACATATTGCTAACTGTTTAACTAGACGCATTTTGATCGACAATGGCAGTTCTTGTAATATTCTTTTTAACAGTGCTTTGAGAGAAATGCAGGTCGACGAATCAAAACTCAGTCGTCGAACAACAATGTTAACTGGATTCAGTGGAGAACAGAAAAGTATGCTTGGTGAGATTGTGTTACCAGTCTACGCAGAAGGAATCAACCTATACGTCAATTTCCTCGTGCTCGACTGCCAATCCCCCTACAACGCCATACTTGGCAGACCTTGGATACATGAGCTGAAGGCAATCCCGTCGACTTATCATCAGTTGATCAAATTTCCAACCAAATGGGGAGTTAAGGAAATTAAAGGAGAGCAAAGAGCTGTTAGGGAATGCTACCAAAACGCCATGAAAAAGAAGAAACAAGACTTATAGCAATTACAGAAAACCGAAGTCGAGTCCACGCAGAACAGGCCAGACATGGAGGAGCTCGACGAGTTTTCTATCGACCCAGACCATCCAGAACGTAAAGTTTACGTTGGGTCCAGATTATCGGACGACATCCGAAACCAATTAATCGCATTTCTCAAGGAACGTCGCAGCAGCTTCGCTTGGTCACACGAAGATATGATAGGCATCGACCCCAACGTTATAGTACATCAACTACAGGTCGATCCAAATCATCAACCAGTAAAGCAAAAACGAAGGAAGTTCGCTCCGGAGAGGAATAAGGTGATCAACGACGAGATCCAGAAATTGATCGACATCGGTTCGGTAAGGGAAGTAAAATACCCCGACTGGCTAGCAAACGACGTGGTCGTTAAAAAGAAAAATGGAAAGTGGCGAGTCTGCATCGACTTTACAGACCTCAACAAAGCTTGCCCCAAGGATTCTTTCCCACTACCTCACATCGACATGTTAGTCGACGCGACTGCAGGGCACGATCTACTAAGTTTCATGGATGCATACTCCGGCTACAACCAAATATTAATACACCCCGACGACCAAGAGAAGACGGCCTTCGTCACAGAACGAGGTACATTCTGTTATAAAGTAATGTCTTTTGGTTTAAAAAATGCAGGTGCGACCTACCAAAGGTTGGTCAACAAGATGTTCGCAAAGATGCTTGGAACAACGATGGAAGTCTACATCGACGATATGCTGGTCAAGTCTTTAGTCGCACAATAACATATCGACCACTTGAGACAGTCGTTCGACGTTCTTGACAAATATGGTATGAAACTAAACCCCACTAAATGTTCTTTTGGTGTATCTTCAGGAAAATTTCTAGGCTACCTGGTCACCCATAGGGGCGTCGAAGCAAATCCTGACCAAATACGGTCGATCGAGAACATCGAGTCACCAAGATGCATCAAAGATGTGCAGAAGCTCACTGGTCGTGTGGCAGCATTGAACCGTTTTATCTCTAAGTCGTCTGAAAGATGCCTACCGTTCTTCAACACCCTCAGAAAAAATAAAGCATTCGAATGGAACGACGACTGTGAGAAGGCACTACAGGACTTAAAGACATACCTAAAGTCGCCACCATTACTGTCGAAGCCAAAGGACAACGAAACATTGTTCGTCTATCTAGCAGTATCCGACACAGCTGTCAGTGCGGTCCTCGTTAAAGAAGAAGAGAACAACCAACATCCAATCTATTACGTAAGTAAGACCTTACTCGACGGTGGAAACCAGGTATAGTCGACTGGAGAAACTCGCATTGGCCCTCGTCGTCGCAGCACGCAAGCTTAGGCCCTACTTTCAATGTCATTCCATAAAGGTACTAACTACTTACCCCTTAAAAATATCTTACATAAACCCGAGCTTTCAGGTCAACTGACGAAATGGGCGGTAGAACTCAGTGAGCACGACATCAGCTTCCACCCAAGATCGATAATGAAATCACAGGTATTGGCTGATTTTGTAGCAGACTTTACTCCATCTGAAAATGTGCAAGCCGAACAAGAACTAGTGGCACTTGCCGACGAAACCACCGTTGGGAAATGGACTCTGTTGGTCGACGGATCCAGTAACATCAAAGGAAGTGGGCTAGGAATAGTACTTACCTCCCCCACAGGAGACATAATGGAACAATCAATCCACTGTAGCTTTCGTGCGACAAATAATGAAGCAGAATACGAGGCCTTAATAGCCGGGCTCGACCTCGTAAAAAGCCTTAACGTGAGAAGCATCAAAGTACTAAGTGACTCCCAATTAGTCATTCGACAAATTAATGGTACATACGAGGCAAGAGATCGAAGAATGTTGGCTTATTTGAACAAAGTCAAACAGCTGCAGTCGACCTTCGACGAGTTTTCAATTGAACAAATACCCAGAACCGAAAATACACGAGCGGATGCATTGGCAAATCTTGGATCGACGACGACAAACAATTCAAAGTCGGTTCCCATAGTCCACCTCATGTCTCCATGTATTCAAGAATCAGAAATATTGGCACCAGTCGACAACGGCAGAAGTTGGATAGAGCCAATCTTCAATTACCTATAAGCAGACATTTTACCAGACGACAGGGTAGAAGCAAGGAAAGTCAAAGAAAAATCAGCCAAATTCTGCATCCTGTATGGTAAACTCTACAAGAAGTCATTCACCGGCCCCATTTGAGATGTGTGACCCCACGAGAAGCGTACGACGTCCTAAAGAGTCTACACTACGAGGAATACGGGAATCATTCCGGCGCCCGTAGCTTGTCGAACAGAGCAATCGCAGCCGGGTACTACTGGCCGACAATGCGGATTGATTCACAAAATCACGTGAAGTCGTGCGACAAATGCCAGTGGTTCGCATCAGTGTCGCACCTCCCCCCAGGTATGTTGAATTCCATTTCGGCCCCGTGGCCTTTTATGAAATGGGGAATGGATATTGTAGGTAAGCTCCCCGCTGCACCCGGAGGTGTCGTCTACATGCTGGTTTTAACAGACTATTTCACCAAATGGGTCGAAGTCGGCGCATATCAACAGATACGCGATATTGAGGTACGTAACTTTATCTGGAAACATATTATTTACAGGTTCGGAGTCCCAAGGGAGATAGTGACCGACAACGGATCCCAATTCATTTCATATGACTTCAAGAATTTATGCGACAAATACGCAATCAAGCTAAGTTTCTCAACTCCACGGTATCCTCAAGCAAATGGACAAGCGGAGTCGACCAACAAAATAATTATCAACACATTGAAGAAACGGCTGGAAGCTGAGAAAAGCGAGTGGGCAGAAAAACTCCCAGAAATCTTATGGTCATATAGAACCACCCCACGATGGTCGACAGGAGAAACCCCGTTCTCACTCGTCTATGGATCAGAAGCGGTTATCCCAATAGAAACCAGACTGTCGACCGCCCGCAGCGAAAATCCAGACGACGAACAGAACAACTTAGAGCTGAGTTTCGAACTCGACCACCTTGACGAAAAACAAGACCGTGCTGCTTTGAGAATTCAGTCGTATCAACAACAAGTCGCTCGACACTACAACAAAAAAGTCAGGACCCGAGTCTTCAAACTCCACGACTGGGTACTCCGAAGAGTTTTCCAAAACACGAAGGAGAAAGGCGCCGGAAAGCTGGGGCCAACATAGGAAGGACCATATCAAATAACGGATGTTGTCGGGCGAGGTGCATACAAGCTAAGAGGACTCGACGGTCGAGAACTGCATAATAGTTGGAACGCCCTACATCTAAAACAGTACCATTTCTGAACTTCCATTTTATTCTGTTTTCTTTATTATTGTTGTTTATTTCATCGGCTTCTCATTACTAACAAGTCGACCAAAGGAGCAATGATGACAACTTAGTGCAACTAAGTGCAAAACTGAGCTCAAAACATTTTTAATCCGCTCACCAAGCTGTCGACGTCGACAAGCACAATTTTTATTTCAGACAAATTTCTAGTGACCGCACTCCCAATATACTCAAATCGACAAGTGCATATTAAGAGTGGGGGAGTAGCACTGGGGACAAGTAGCGAGACAAATGGCGACAAATCAAACGCATGTAAGCGAAATTCTATGTAAAAGGTCGTGTCGACCATCAAACGCATGTAAGCGAAATTCTATGTAAAAGGTCGTGTCGACCATCAAACGCATGTAAGCGAAATTCTATGTAAAAGGTCTCGACGACCAAACGCATGTAAGCGAAGTCCTATATTAAACAGATTTTGTCGACTGAAGGATACGACATCGACAATAAAAATCATTATTATGTCAACTGAATCATCTTTAGAAATTACGTCGACCGACCTACGTATGGGCATAAGTTTACAGGCTTATCATATACAAATTCTATATAACAAATTCAAGTTTCGTATATAAATGTCGTTCGACTTACGTTTGAGCATGAGTTTACAGGCTCATATCTCATTTCATGCAAATTCAAAGTTGTCACCACACGAAAATCAAAACAAACCAAAATATAACTAAAATGAAAACAAGTCTACCACAAAAGCAAAATCAAGAAATAAGGTAAATGGTCAAGATCGACCAAGAAATTCCATTACGTCTATTAAAAAAAATAAATAGGTCGAAGCTGACCAAATCATCCAAGATATTATAGAATCCGTAAAAGAAAAATTTATAAGCCATCTTGAGGAGGAGGACCGTCGGCAGCAGCAGCGTCATCCTTGTCGAGCGACGCATCATCTCCAAGGGTCCCGTCGACATTCTCAATATCTCCGTCGTCGCCCGCCCCTTGGGATTCCTCAAGTTTAAGACGCTGCATCTCTTCATACATATCAATTTCTTCTTGCATCGTCTGAGGATTCCACTTCAAGTGGTCGCCCGACAAGTACTCCTTGAAAAGTTCTGCTCTAGTTTTACAGACGGCTTCTACCGCTATCGACAGAGCCCTCTCCCTCAGAGCCTCGATGGTCTTGTCCTGTTGGCCAGCTGCTTCGTTGAGCTTCGCCACCTCGGCCTAGTGTCGAGCCCTCTCGTTTCTCAGCTCCTCTTCCAATGCTACCTTTTACTGCTCAATCAAGCTTTTCTCGGTGGAGAGTTTAGCATTTTCCGCCTTGAGAGCATCGCCCGCCTTACGAAGCGCTACACTCTTGTCGTTGATGGCCTTATATCGACCATGCAGATGCAACGTCGCTTGGTAGGCATACAACATAAGAGAGATCCAGTCAATCAATAAAGAATGTCACCAACAAAGTAAAGATAAAAAAAATCTTCTACCTGGAAGTTTGAGAGGAGCAACATGTCGAACACCTCCTCCGTCTTGACTCTCTTCAGATGCATGTCGTCATCGACAAGAGTAAAGTCGTCCGACCTCTTCAAAAATCCTACGGGATCTTTGAATGATGACAACCCAGAAGCAAGAAGCTTCATCGGAGAGTCAGGCTCAAAGTCTGATCCAGCCGACCTGTCTTTCGAACTGGATGCAGCCTTTTTCTGTCGTTCGACAGCAGGAGCCCTCCTTTGCTTCTTTTTTAACAGACTCCTCTCTGGCGATGACTCCAAAATTGGCTCTACCACCGGTGGAGAACCTCCGACCGACTTCTCAGCAGCTTGCCTCTTCTTTTGCGCAGCTACCCGTTTCTTGGCAAATTCCTCTTTATAGCACCTTAAAGTCTCAGCGTTATCAGGTATGTTAATTTCTGCGCTCGCCATCGTCGTCACTGCGAAACGACGTTCAACATCAGTTAGGGGCTTTAAAAAATGCAAGTTGTACTGAAGGATCTCAAAACTCCTCCTAATCCGTATGTACGATAAAAAATCCTTCACGTGAGGATAGGGGGCGTGCGATCTATTTAACGTCGACCACCTCCACAGTCAACTAGGCCTGAAATTACCTTCCGTTAGCAAATTGCTAACACTTCTTTGCGCTGCTGGGATTTCTAACAAAATCCTAGTACGCTCGGCAGCAACGTCGCACGGTGGTGCTTTGCCTGCCCCTCTAACCTCTGCAAAGTTTAAAAAAAAACAAAATATTCAGACGGTTACCAAAACATGTGTAACGACAATCTACTCGACAGTTTTAAAAAAAAACTTACCATAACGATTCCAAACTCGTCGGTATCGATATTCCTCTCCCCCATCCTCCACGGGCCGTCGACTGGGGGACCCCTCGCAAAAAAGAACGTGTCCTTCCAGTTCCTATCATTTGTCTTGGTGTTGATAATAAGATCCCTCTTTTTATTTCGTGACACTAACGAATAACGACCAATGTCGGTCAGATGCTCTTTTAGGTAATAATTATGAAGGAGACACCCTAGCCCGAACTGTACACCATTCCTCTCACATAATATTCCTAAGCCCAACAATATTCTCCAAGTGTTGGGCATCAGCTGACCAGGGGCGAGCTCGTAGTATACCAACATTCGTCGGACCAGCTGAGGGATGGGAAATCTAAAGCCTAAGCGGAATGTGTACTCATAGAGACACGTCCATCCTGGTATATCCCAATCAGCACGTTCGTATTCCCTCGGCGCACGTAGTTCGACGTCGCTAGGAATACCATAAATCGTACGAATGCCAGGTAACATGTCATCAGTGATCAAGCTAGCTGGACTCTCTTTCAATATACCTAATGGACGACTGGATGTCGACGGCTCAGGGATGTCGACATACTCAAGCTGTTCGACAGCCGACGCAATGGCGTACACGGCACCCTGCTCTAACATACCCCTAGCATTGATAGAGATAGGCGTAGACGGATCTTCAATTGTGACCCGTCTATCAACGTCTCGCGTCCTACTATCGACTCCTCCATCATCATCATTAGGAGACCAGCTAATATCCAAGTCAGAGATTGTGTGGTCGCTCGACATCGTATTCCCAAAATCTGACAGATGCAGAAAATGCACAAGTCAGACAAAAGCTACACGCTACAATCACAACCTAAGGAGTTTTGATCAAAAACCTAGGGTTTTCTAACTTCCTATTGGAAAGCCAACCTAAATCCTGAAATAGGAGTCTACCCTAAAAAGCTACTCTCATCGAGACGACATATACGCAGAAACAGAAACAACATTTTGCAAGAAAAACCAACTTGATATGGATCGAAATATCAATCATGCAAACGTCAGAATCTAGCAAGACTAGTGAAGAACATACATCCTCAGGTAAAATTTCAGAAAAATTCAGGAAAATGAAAAAACTTCAGACAAGCATCAGAAACATTCAGAAGTAAAAATTTCAAAAGTATCTATCTTTAAACGAGTTTATACACAAAAAGAATGAAAAAATAAAATGCAGATGGAAGATTTTACCAACCTGGAAAAGATCCAAGAACAAAGAAATCCTCAAGATCGTGGAGAAACGAAGAAGTTGGAGTTTTTCGGTGGAAGTTCTCTCAAGAACGCAATCAAGAGTGC
The DNA here is from genome assembly GCA_030490815.1 of Acer saccharum. Lineage (NCBI taxonomy): Eukaryota > Viridiplantae > Streptophyta > Magnoliopsida > Sapindales > Sapindaceae > Acer > Acer saccharum. The sequence continues at coordinate 960,089 of CM059878.1, forward strand.
AAAGTGATCAAAGAGTGGGACGGTTTGGGTTTTATAAAACCCACTAACCCTAGTTGCCACGTGTCGACGCCCTTCCAACTGCCGATTCAACTGCCCCGGTTAACCAAACCATACCAACTGACCCAGGTTAATTATCCCGCTTAAATTTCAACTTTAAAGTCTTGAACATTGCGCAAGAAATTAATGCAGCTGACGCCAGCATTGAAAACTCAAACGCCTGTCACTCCTGCTTTTAATATCCATCACATCAATCTGATACCCAACCAACGATCGAAAAGAGGATCGTCTAAACGACGAGCCTTTATTAAGCAATACAACGTCACTTGCCTAGGGAAGGTTGTCGATCGAAACAGTATTTAAAAAGATGTCATTAAGATTCGATGTAGTGTTCATTCGACAATGGTCGACTCCATCGAGGATCATTGTTGATTCCATTCGATATGAAGATCGTTTGACAATAGCTGACACCAATGAAGATCTTTATTGCATTCGAGACAGAAAGTTGTTCGACCTCGGTCGACTCAACGAAAATCACTCTCTAAATTCCATGGATTCTTCTTTAGAGAGTGGGGGACAAACTGTGGTAGCCAAAAATGGTCCAACGGCCCAACATGCCAAGGCCCAATCTCTACAAGTCTAACCTAGGCCCATTGTGTTGGGTCGACCCAAACACAGCTGCCAGCAGAAGCTACAGTTGAAGACTCATTCAAAAGGAACAGTTACGAAATAAGATGTAACTGCCCATTGAGAGGAAATCTCTCCTAGAATCACGTCCACTATCAAATGCAGATAGTGGACGTTGGAGCCAAGATACCTAGTATAAATAGAGGAGGCCTCCTTCACTAGAACTGTCTGATTTTCTCTAAACAAAAGCTTGTTAATTACGTACTGAAGCTCTGATTCTAGGAGTATTCCGATCATTAAAGTTCATTCACCATCAAGTCACGATTGCTCAGCCCAAGCATACCTAAGGCTAAACGATCCAAACCCACCTTCTTCATTGTTACTGTGTATTATTACTGTTTTAACTTTGTTTGCAGGTTCATTGAATTTCAGACGACTACTCATAAGCGATAATCAACGTCGACTAATCGACTCCCAATTTAGTTGCTTTGGGCCTGACACAACCCGATCCACTTGACGTACCAAGTCGATCTACCACCTACAATATATATATATATATATATATATATATATATATATATTTATTTATATGTGGGAAGTCTAAGCTAAAAACTAAGTAATCTATTTCTTCTAAACCGCCATAATATCTGTGGCTCTGCATTTTCTTACCCTAATTTTCATGGTTCCATCCTTTATGCTTCCACCATCCATGATCTCACAGCATTGTCTTTGTGTTGCCTGTAAATCACACAATCAAATTACAACACCGTTAGTCCTGAAAGCCCCCGATTCGATTGTGTGTCAAATTCAATCAGGTGCTAGACTTTGTATGTTTTTTCATTTGGGGTTATGGATTTGTATGGTGCAAAATGGACTCAAAATTCATTTTACATTCCTGCAAATCGGATTCCCGAATGAAAAAACACGGAGGATCCTACACGTTTAAATATAAAACTCACCTTATGCCAATACTCTAGGTCCATCTTCAATGAAGACACAACAATCTTCTTCACTGCCATTGCCTTTATATATTCTGGTCTATAACAGACCTTTCCAAATTTGGGCCCAAATTGACTATAAATAGTCCGGGTTCCGATCCGACCCACCTTCTTGGCCTGATCCAGAAAATAAACAATCGGGTGTTGACACAGGTTGTTACTCACATGTCGGGTGTTAAACACGAAAGGCCTGTCGCTCCAACTCCACCATGTCTTGAACGTCTGCAGCAGCATTGTCAAGTTGTTCGCAGATAACAGTAATGGATATATCTGAATAGTGTAGCCCCATGAGATGGATAGGGACCATTTTCGCTTCGTATCGTAGCAAATACTCTGTTGTAGGATCCGATTCGGATCGACCTGGTAGGCATTCATTAGGATCTTCAATGAGTCTATCTGGTTCCGGCTTGGGTACAAGGAGTCCAAGTATTCCACGTGGTGGAGTGATACAAGTGGCACCATCGGATGGGCTGCTAGAAGGCCGTATGGTTCTCCTCTAATATCCATCTGGAAAAACAACAATAAAAATAAAATAAACTTCAGTAATATCCAATTTAATAAATTATGCTTTTGTAAAATGAAATTTATCGACAATCAATGTCACGTGTCAAAATCTGATTAGATCCTATAAAAAAATTAATAATAAATAATAAATAAAAAAGGATATAGGCATCTGAAATTGGCATCCGTAATATTTTCCTAAAGACCTTTCTCTATAAAGAGAATATGATGTAGGACGGTTTTGGGTGTTGTCTTATTTTATTAATTTGGGTCTTTGTTTCTTGTTTAGCAAACTTATTTATTTTAGTTTGATTAGGAATTAAATTTAGGTTTTGGAAATAAATCAAATCTTACCTAAAAATACTATGTGGGATGGGAAAAGCTAGTAGCGAGGATTCAATGCCGTCCAAACCTCCGCAGGTGTCCAGTGGCCCAAGCCGCAACCGATAGGAATTGCCAATGGCAAATAGCTTGGGCATCTTCAACATTTCGTTGGAGGATTACTGTGGTGCCATTGTGGATCTGGGATGGACTACGGAGAGATTTTCGATTGGGGTCTACCACTCCCATAAGACGAATAGGGGTTTTCTTTGTTTACTTGTCAATCCTCGTACTTTAACCTAACTCGAGGTCGAGTTCTTTTTTAAGAAGAGGTGACTGATGTAGGACGGTTTTGGGTGTTGTCTTATTTTATTAATTTGGGTCTTTGTTTCTTGTTTAGCAAACTTATTTATTTTAGTTTGATTAGGAATTAAATTTAGGTTTTGGAAATAAATCAAACTTACCTTTTAGGTAAGATTTGATCTTTGTTTTTCAGTTAAGTTAGGAATCATGAATCTTAGAAGATTATGATTAGTTTTTATCTTTTCCTGTTTTAGTCTTTTTAAGAATGTCGTATTCGAGTCGTATTAGGGTTAGTTTATTATAAATAGTCTTATTATTTCCAATTATTGTAACTTTTTTGATAATCAATAATATCGTTCTTTGGAACACTTATATGTCGTGGATTCGACATGCTCTTTGAGGATTCGAGAGTGCCATTTTCTAACGTAGATTAGGGAATGATGGCCCCTGCATGGTGATCCATACTTGGGTAACTACCGGTCGCTGCGTCAAGGTTCGTCTGAGTGTGTCTCAGGGTTCGATAAAGTGATCATTCTTATTTTCGCCATACCCCGCTGCGTCAGAATACTAAAAGATAATTGTGATTGTCTCATTCGTTTCACTCCATTTACGCAAATAGTAATTTAAAACATCTCTCATATCTTAATTTGTATCCCAACTTTAAATATTACAATTTAATTTATATAATATGTCGACCGACAATATTATGGATCGAGTTAGGATCCCTTACACTATTATTTACGCAAATGTAAAGAACAAAAAACGACCCTCCATAGGAAACTTAAGAGTACAACTAAGGGACACAATATTGACATGTGGCATGTGATGTGTTATTTTATTTTTGGTTTCTAAATTTTGGAGCACCAAACCAAACAGTCCAAAAACACCAATTAATCTTTATATTCCCTACCAACCAAACATGAGAACCCAGAAGACCCTCTCTGCACGTATTTTAAAAGAGTGGTGCTATTGGCACACCACCTACTGATCTATTTATGCCCTATTTTTTTTAATTATTTAGTATTTTTTTTTCCTTCATCAAAATTACTAAAAGAGACATACAATTTAAAAATATATATATTCTATAAAATAAATCTAATAAAACCCCACAAAAAAAAACCGTTTTTTAAATCATTTTCTTGAAATATTTTTTTTTTCATAACTCTTAAACCCTAAAAATACTTGTATTGGATCTTATTTAAACAATAAATCAAACACTTGGGGTGCATTAGACATATGGGATATTGATTATTATTTAATCTCATTACTCTTTTAGAATCTGAAAGTGAAATGATGATAACCAAAACAAATACTTGCTCTTTGCTTCTTGTTTTGTTTTGTTTGTGGGTTGCTTCGTTTTTTTTTTTTTCTCTTTGTGTGTTTTCGCTTCAGTTGCTTCGTTCTTTGCTCTTCTCTTGGGGCTGTTTGCTTGTTCTTTGTCTTGTGACTTTTTGGCCTTTTCTATAAAGCTTGTGTTTTAAAAAAAAACACCCAAAAAAAGATAAGAAAAAAAAAAAATCATGAAAGGTGAGAGAAAGACGAGACCAGAGATAAAGAGATCTGAGATAGATAGAGATATTAGAGATGGGTTTAAATAAGTAAAAGGGTAGTTTTGGAAATAAATAAAATAAATTAGTAAAAACATTTAACTTTATTTAATTAAATCAAAATTTAAACAAGTTGGGTATAAATAAATCAGTAGGGGTGTGCCAATAGCACCACTCATTTTAAAAACACGTATCATATTTTGATTGGATATTTTATACAACAGGACAAAATAGACTTTAAATTTTATGGGCCTAGACAAAGGGACGTGTAGGAATTATGTCAATTCTATACTACTCTGTTATTATTATTTGAAAAAAAAAAATACACCGCTTTTTCTATTCGTATGAAACTTCACTTTTTAATTGTTAAGTTTATTTTTGGATTGTGTTTGGGGGTTGAGAAAATGAAAGAGAAAAAAATGATTGATTTTTTGTTTTCTTTGTCTTTTCTGTTTCATTTTTTAATTATTAATTTAAATAATAAAATAGGTAACTATGGGCACTTTAGTTATTGTGGGTTAAAATTGTGGTCAATAGTTAGAGTTAACAGAAGTCAACTAACGGCAGGGGACGTTTGTGTAATTATGGGTAAAAGTTCCATATACATGCAATTATGCCTAAACTTAGGGGACGTTTGTACAATTAGTCCTTTTTAATTTGAGATGTGGAATCTACGAACTTGTAAAGACCAAAAAATAATAAAATAATAATAATATATATATATATATATATATATTTAAATTTATTTTAAATAATAAGGAAATTCTTCCAAAAGATACTGTATCAAAAAGTGTGTGCAAGTAACATGACAAAAGTTTAGGACTATAATTAATTGATTAATTATTTAATTTAATTAACCAATTACCTTAATCTAACCAAATATTGATTATAAACTTAATTATAACGAAGATCATGAATATACAGATAAAAATATAGATTTAAGAAGGTGACAACTATAGAGAGATAGATCCTACCAAGAACCTATAAAGTAATGATATTCCATCCAAAATTTCAACCTAAATGTGTGGTGTCATCACCATACAAAATCTTAGAAATCATAACGTGGGCCCATGTTGTGTGTGGTGATAACACCTCACATTTGGGTTGAAATTTTGGATAGAGTAGCATTACTCTAAAAATGTATCCATACATATTCTTATTTAGGATATAGAGAAGCATGATTAGGAAAAAAGAAAAAAAAAATCTTCAATGCAATAGGTGCACAGGGTTTGAGTGGTGCAGCCAATCATTAAAAATGTAACATCTCATATTATTACGTATCACATTTTCAGAGTGATCGGGTGCATCACTCCGAAGATTCTACTAGCTCCTTTTCCTACGGGGTTTGCAACATTGCAACCACACAGACACTAGAGTACCACACCACACCACCAGGTTCTATCTTGCTTTGTTTTTGTTGGGGAGCTGAGTGTGACTTTTTGTTCGATTTTTATTTAACAGAGACATGACATACGTTATTTTTTTTTGTCGTCTTTTCTTTGTGGAGAGACAGAAAATGCTTCGTGGTTTCTAAGCGGTGTGTCTTCCAAATTACATCAGCCTTAGTTGACATTTCACACAGCGCTATCTACACCTAAAGGAATGAATTTAGGGATAATTACCTCGGTGGCTATCAATTTAGGTCACATTAGATGGAGAATTAATTTCAAAATAGCCATTTTTGACGAAACTAATGGCAATTCCATCCAATGAGTGGCATTTTGGTAAATAAGGGGATAACTTTAATTTATTTTAGATGTTTTTTGTAAATCAATTTTTTCTTTTGTTTTTTGAAACAAATAATTATATTTAGTGTGTAAATATGTATAGAATATCTCAAACATATATATATATATATATATATATATATATATATATATATATAAATATATGTTTGACGGGTATCCTACACCCAAAAGATAGTAGATTGCTTTAACGTGTATCCTAAATTCCTAAGTTAAAAGTTTTAGAGTTTATGTATTTTTGTGTAGATTTTCCATTTATAGTTACTAAAGTTTACAGTGTACAGTGTGTACGGTGTACCGAATACCGATATTCCATTTTAATTGAAAACAAATATTTACTTTATGGTCATTAAATAAATCTAATGACGAGATATCTTCTCATATATATAGTATACCAATTCAACAAGACAACTTTTTTCGGTTTTCAATTGAAAACAAACCTTCACTTTAATATCTTCTTATGTTAAACATTCAACGGTCTAAATTTTGAAAAATCAAAATCCTATTAAGAAAGAAAATTCTAAAATTTATTATTAGATAATGCTCATCCGTTAAGTACTCATATGATTGTTAAAATTCTTTATCCTAAAAGAGATCCATTCCGACCACTTAAAGATGGTGAAAAGATGCTGAAGTACCATGTCTTAATGTAATTGGTGTTTTGTTATATTTGACTCAATGTACTAGACCATATACTGATTTTCAGTGAACTTGCTTACTAGATTTAGTTCAGCACCAACTCGAAGACATTGAAATTGAATTAAACATCTTTTTCGTTACCTTCGTGGAACGAAAGATTTAGAATTATTTTATAAAAAATCTAATAACTTTTCAAGTTTACTTGGTTATGATGATGCCGAGTATCTATCTGATCCCCATAAAGCTTGTTCACAAATGGAATATTTTTTTACATATAATGGCACAGCAATCTCCTGACGCTCCACAAAGCAAACTTTAGTTGCTACATTCTCTAATCATTTGGAGATCCTTGCACTCCATGAAACAAGTCGAGAATGTGTCTGGCTAAAGTCAGTTATTCATCATATTCAAAATACCTGTGGATTCTCATTATCTACAGAAATACCGACATCGATATTTAAAGATAATGGGGCTTGTATTGCTCAAATTAGAGGGGGATATATCAAATGAGATAGAACCAAACATATTTCTCCTAAATTCTTCTATACTCATGAACTTCAACAGAGCTAACAAATTGTGTTAAACAAATACGGTCTACAGATAATCTTACAAATTTGTTTACCAAAACATTGTCTACATCAACATTTGAGAAACAGGTATATGGAATTGGCATGTATCGGTTCTGTAAATTACAAGATTGATGTTGAAATTTTGTATAGGGGGAGCGTTCAATCAGGGGGAGCAAAATTTTGATTGGACATATATGTACTATACTCTTTTTCCTTTTACCAGATTTTGTCCCACTGGGTTTTACCGGAAAAGTTATAATGAGGCAGTTCTGAACATGTCCAACACCACTTGATCTAGAAGATAATTGTATATGTTTTTGCTAAAGTTTTTGTCCCACTAAGTTTTTCCTAGCAAATTAAGATACAAATTGCGGAAATCCAAGTGGGTATTGTAGAATCCGGTGGATTTTCATCATGCCCTGTCATTTAGAAGTGTTTGCTTATGGTGACACTTGTCACATATGCTGCCTTTGTTTGATTGGTTTGTTTCTCCTATAAATCGACTCTAGTTTGTTTGTTTTTTGTTAATGTGGTCCGAGACTTTGAATCTCAAAATCGAATAACATACAATTCTCCTTTTCAGTTATTATTTTTATCTGTTATTTTTATCTGTTGTTTCAATTTTATTATAACATAGTATTATATTTTTATCATTATCATAATTACTTAAATAGATATACAAATACAATTAAAAAATAAATAAACTCGAATGAAAAACCCGAGTTTTTCTCTGGTAAACATATAATTGTGAGCATACTTATAGCATACTTATAACATACTTATCCACATCATCACTTTTTGCAGAAAAAGCAATGCATTTGGATCAAATAATATTTACATGGCAAAAAGTGATCGTGTGTTATAAGTATGCCCACAGTTATATGTCTACCAGAGAAAAACTCAATGAAACCCCACATCCACTTCTAATTAAATTTGTTGTACTCTTTTCGCATCAGAAATTTCCTCATCTTTCCTCGTGATTCTTATGTGCATTTCTCATGAACAACTTTTTATTTTTATTTTATTTTTTTAATTTTTTTTTTCTGTTGATGATGGCTGGTTCATATTTATTGTGATTTAAAAAATATAACAATCGTAAACTTGCAGTTGACTGACTTGACTCAATATACAGTATACTATACGATTACATTTTGCATCGGTCAGACTCCAAATTAATTGCATGCCCAGAATTCTTTTTTTCTTTTAAATAAATAAATTTTAAAAAATGCATTTATATATAATATAAAAAACTTGAAATAACGTATCTACTCATTCAAAAAGTCACAATTGTCTATTGTGGGAAGAATGTGAATTTTTAACTTTATAATTTTAAATACATACGTAATAATACACATAATAATATTTTATTAAGTAAATATACGAATAACATGGTATATTTATCTCTTTGATTAATTTCACCAAAATTTTCAACATGTAAATACAGTTTTCCATTATGTACTAAAATTCTTATTCTTTTCGCAAATAACAACAAATTTTTATAGCTTGTGAAATTGCTGAAACACTTAATTAACATATTGAGTTAGGAGATCTTGATGCTAGTGAATAGTGATCTTTCTTGTGTTAGAATTTTTGTTTGATTTTATTGATGGGACTAGTAAGAATTGTCAAAAGATTTAAATTCTTGGATAATCGATCCTCTCCAAGCCGTGTTTTCCAGCCTTCTGCTTTCATGTTTTGTAGAAATCAAGAAGACAAAATATCAAAAATTTTGTTCACGTTCTTAAAACCGGTGGAAATTGCTTAATAAATTCAGCTAATAAGTAATAAGTAATAAGTAATAGCTGCTTTATTCCTTTTCGTCCAATCTTTTATGGATAACTTGTGTACAGAATTAGGCCTTGTTTGGGGCTGTCCAGTATTTGGTAAAAAATTTGAGTTGGATTAAAATAATACAAAATTAGTATTGTCCAGCGTTTCATAAAAATTTTGAGTCGAATTAAATAATCCGGTGTATAATTTAATTAGGCCCGTGTAGTGCTATTTAATCCAACCCATACCTACCAGCTATTCACATGCCTTGAAAACCAATCCAAAACAGAAGCAAAAAGTGAGACGAGTTGTCAGGTGTTGTCCCACCATTTCTTTGTCAAAAATTTTCATGGCGATTACTAAATTAGTCTTGGATTTTATTTTTTTTCTTAAATTCCAATTTCCAAATAGTTTGTGAACTTTACATAAGTGACCAAATTGACCCATAACTTTTTAAAAAGTACCAAGTTGGCATTCTAATAACATTTCGTTAAAGTTAATCAAACTTAACAGTCAAGGGGTATTTTAGACTTTTTAACTTATTTAAATAAAATCAAAACTAAATCATTTTATATAATAAAAAATATTTATAAAAATATGATAATTATAATAATATTATTAAACAAATAACAAAATCCACCTGTACTGCACCGGAAGTGGTCTCTTATTCATGAATACTCCGCCTCATGTTCAACAAAAAGCGAAGAAACTCTTAACAAAACTCCTCCAAAACTATGCAGACATGAAGTCCCTCACGAAAGTCGCTGTCTTCAGCCCTCAGGCCTCCTCTCCGCCCGCCTACTCCCAAGCATAGCTGCTGCGCCCATGTTTTGAACGCACGTAAAGTGTTCGACGAAATGCCTGAACGAAAGTTATTCTTATATAACACCATGATGAGAATGTATACACAAAATGGTTTGTCATACGATGTTGTTAGACTCTCTGTTGAGATGCTTAGGTTGGAAAATTAATGATGTTCTTGGCTTCTGTTGAGGCTTGTTAATTTCCTCATTTAATGATATTTTACATAATAAAATTATCTATCAAATTCTATCTTCCTTAACTGACACCCCACTACTAAATCATTATCCTACACCCTCTCCTGTGAAGAAGACAACAAATACAGACTTGTCCGATTGATGACAACAGAACACCAAAGGAAAAGAAGACGATGAAGGAGGAGGCTGCTGGTGGCGGTAGATAATAAAGGAGGTCTTGGTGGGGGCTATCGCCTACAGCATGGAGATGGAGGTCTCATCCACAGCTGTGACGGCGTATGTTAGAGACCGGACCGTTGGCGCAGAGTCGTCGTCCCAACGACAGTGCATCCGCCATCAGGTTTTTCAAGAGGCAACACCTACTTTTTAAAAAATAATAATAATAATAACCGTGCTCTGATGATCACTGTGCACATGGTAGTTACGTACTCTGACCTCGACACCAGAGTAACCGTCCTCCGCCAACTCTCTCGTCAACACCTCGTTCAATTCGGCGACAAACTTTCTTTTCTTGCTGATTTGAGTAGTCGCCATATATGTTTGCTGTGGTTAAGTTGCAGAGAGATGAGATCTAAATGATCAGGTGAATTGAGTGCTGGCTCTCTTTGTCATAAATTGTATTAGTTCATATCATATATTCATATAACATACAAACTGACATTATTATAGATTGAGATACAAATTGAGACACATATTTGGGTCAAATTCTTCCATTTCAAATCTCAAAAGTTAATAGAGGAACAAAATTATAATTTATTTACCATTTAGTTTTTAGTGAAGTTTATTTATAAAAATATAATACAATAAAATTAAACGTATGATCTTTTTGGTATTAATTGTATTACAATTACAAATTAACACTCCTTTAACAAAATTAATGAAGTATATTTACGAGAAGAGTACTAGGATGCCCAAATTATTTACCTAAAATCATGTCAAGATCCTAGCATTCACACCATAATCTTATAATTTAAAAGATCTTGAAAAATCATATACCACATCAATTGGGCATGATTTTGGGTAAATAATTTAGGCAACCTAGCATTGTTCTTACTAAAAATGTATACTGAGTGGTCATTTATTTTTTTATCTAAAGATTGAACAATCTTAAGTTTTTCTGAAGATTGAATAAGAACTGAGATGAACCTGAATGACTTGTTTTTTTTTTTCTCATATCTAAATGTACCGTCAACATGTTTATTTTTTAAAAATAAAATTATCTGAAAATAAGCATTTTTACATTTATACCCATACTAATTAAAAGAAATAATTTAACATGTATGTCCTTCTTCAAACAAAGTTCAATTTGACAAAACAAAAAATTCATCAAATAATATAATTTTCCTTGTTCTGGACATTCTAGAAATAAAGTTCAAGTTCAATTTATTGTAAAAAAAATGTCAAGTTATTTTGTATGTTGTCCATGTTTCCATAGTATATAATTGAGGAAACCATTTTTGTTTTTTTGGTTTCCATGATCATATGCATCGGAAACTAGAAAAAAAGGTTATTGATTTTTTTTTTATAAATAAGTTCATGAATTATATGCACCGGTCTATATGAGAAATGATTAGTTTTTTTTTTTTTTTATTTCTTTCTAAAAGCCGTTTAAAATAAGAAATATGTTTTTAAAAAGAAGATCTCAACACCATATCAAATTAGGATAAATTTGGAAATATATCTTCTTTGAGATGATAGACTTGGAAGATAATATTTTAATTATAATCCAATGATTTGGAATTAAGTTAAAAGTCGTAATTTCTTACTTTATTTTTTAAGTTTTTAATTTAATTTAATTTATATTTTTAAGTTGTTTAACCATTTAAAAAAAAAAAAAAAAAACAAAACAAAACAACTTAATGAGTTGAATTCAGACCTATTAAGTTTTAAATGAAAAAAAACAAACGACTAAGAGGTACACATATTCGTATTAACCAACCAAAAAGTGTACCTCATCAAATACGGGCCAGCCTGCATTTCTGGCCCAACCCAAATTCAAAAGGCCCAAACTCGAACAAACCGCCATGTGTCTAACAACTATACTTCAAGGACCAAAAGTTGAGTTGGGTCTGAGTCACAACACCACACTCCACATCCCATCAGATTATGCTTATTCATTTTCATTATCCAAACCCTTCTGTCACAGTACCAAGACCTGCAAAATTTTGTCCCTCTAACAAAAAAAAAAAAAAAATGGCTCTTCTCAATGTCTCATTGTCTTCAAAATTCCCATAAAACCCTCCTCTCTCGTCCACCAAACCTCAATTTAACAACAAACCATTTCTCTCCTTCTCTGTAAACTCTGCAACACAGGTCAGTCACATTTCTCTCTCACAAAGTTTCCTTTTTTTTTTTGCTCTTTGGTTGCACTTGCACAATTGCTTGTTTAGTTAAAAAAAGGCTAGTTTTTGATGTTACCCATTTCATATTTTTAGTTTTTATTTGTTCTGTTTTTGAAGGTCATCTGTTGAAGAAGCAAATCAAGTCTCAAGAGAACATATTATGTTGTTTGAGTGAGTCTGTGGCCAGAACAAGCTTGCTTGCTCTTGTTTCTGCCTCTCTGTTCTTTGTTGATCCTGTTCTTGCATGTAAGGTAAAATCAGCAGCTCTTATTGTTGTCAATGTGTTTTGGATCATTTAGTTTTTATAGTTTTTTCCTCTAAGAATTGAATTGTAGAAACATGAATTCTTTGCAATTTATAGCAACATTCTTGTAATTTTGTTTGGTTTCCAAGAATTGGATCAATTTGTGTACTTGGGGTTCTATTATTTGTTGACCAGAAGTCTAGAATGTATTTATGAGATTGTCAATTCATGTTTTAGTTTGTTAATGATGTTGATTGTGAAAGGGAGGCGGTCCATATGGTTCGGATGTAACAAGGAGACAAGATCTCACCGGGAAGGACTTTAGTGGCAAGACTTTGATCGCTTCAAAACGGTCTTAAATTAATCGTTATATGTTCTTGTATGTGTATAATGTGAGAATGTGTTTGTTATGGTGTGATTGAAGAAATGGATTTTGTTTTATTGTTTCAGTCTATATTGAGGCAAGCTAATGTTATGGTGCTAGCTTCTTTGATGCTGATTTAACCGGTAAAATTCCTCTTCTTTTTGCAAATGACAATACATTTTTATAGCTTGTGAAATTACTGAAACAGTCATAACATATTGAGTTAGGAGATCTTGATGCCAGTGATCTTTCTTGTGTTAGAGTTTAGTTTTAATCATCATGGATGTTACGTTTACCATTTGCGTTATGGAAATAACTCTTAATCTTTAGTGTCGATGGAAACGAAATACGCCTAACTAAGCATCCGTGATGACATTATGGCTTGTCATGCCATTCTGTATCATGAAAGGACCTTAAAAGTGCTCCAACAAAGTAATTGTATTTGTGTTCGGGTTAAACACACAACAGCTCTAGTGTTCACAGCATATTTCATTACTCAAACATGAGCTTTGTCAAATGCTGCACTGCAGTAGTTAGATTTTGACTGATTGTATTGTATGATGTCAGACTTCACAGATGTACCTTTGAGAGACGATCAACGCGAATACCTCTGCAGATTTGCAGATGGGTAAGACAACTTTTCTTGCACCGGTGTTTCATTTGATATATGCAATTCATTCATAAATTGTAATCAAAACAATCTTTTGTTGATATTAGGATAAATCCAACAACTGGAAATGCAACACGTGAGATGTTGCTTTGCAACTAGAATTTTTTCATTCTCAAGTACATCTCTGTACCAAATCTGTTGTAACTACTGTATGATATGCAAACATAGAATGTCATGTCCCATATGTACATTTTTAAAAGAATCCTAGCAAGAAGAGAAATTTTGAACTTCAATTCGATTGATGTACGGTATACAGATAACATGGTTCATTCAAAGTTGGTGCAACACTTTTAGGTTCGTTGTGTGTGAAGTTGAAGAATGACATCTAATAACATGCATGTTTGATGTTTGATCAAAATTAGGTTTAAACCGAACACATTTGATCAATTAATAATCTCATAAACTCTCTTCACTGGATAAAGGAAGGTTTCCGATGAATTTTACGAGAATTTTTGCTACTTGATAACCAAATCAAACAAATACAATATTTTTTTTTTCTATGACTTAAATACTTCATAGATGTACAATTGATATACTAATTACAGAAGTTGAAAAAGGAGAAAAAATATATATATTTATATGTGGGAAGTCTACAGCAATCTATTTCTTCTAAACAACCATAATACCATTTGTATGGATACGATGGACTTACTACTCATGACGCACCAATATCAATAATATTATAAAAAAAAAATTAATAAATAAATCTTACGAAACAAAAATAGTAATGTTATAGATGCAGACAAATCTCAGTGTATTGAGAGGTTTCAGTTGATTAGAGCATAAATTAAACAACAATTTCATAATAGAAACAACAATTAATTTCACCCATGAATCTGTAAGAGACATTATAATTTCTCAATCCGTACTAAAGTATAAAACGATCCACTACTCCAATATTCCATGACAGCCCATACACTTGAAAAATGAAACAGCAGCGCATGTAAGCAACGAAAATCCTGAAGAAAAAAAAAAAAAAATCTAGAATTACAAAACTGCAAACTACAAAACTGTATATAACTCCTAAAATTTTGCAGTACTTGATTCAAATAGCAAGTCTTGAAAATCACTTAGTTTTTGCAATATATATATTGCAATATTGGAGTGTAACAGTGAGGTCTAAAATTTTATCAAAATTAACAAAAGGTATAATTTCAAAATAACATTGTGTCTTCAAAAAAAAAAAAAAAAAAATTAAGATGAAATCTCTTTAGAAATGAGTGTGAAAAGATAAAAAAAAAAAAATAATTTTGTAAGAAATTAAAGTGTCTTTAAATATTTGGCAAATTTAATTTTTAAAACTGGAATATCTTTAGAAATATATTTTGAAAAGATAAAATCGATCATAAATAGAATATCCGGACATGAAAAAGAAAATTAAGAAACTCAAAACAGATGGGTGGAGTCATAAAAATATAATTGAATCTCTAGTTCACCAAAGATGTTTGTTGTAACTGTTGTGGCAATACCAAAGATCTCTTATTTTTCTTTACAATTATTGTTATTTAATTTTGCAATAATTGATTCAAATAGCAAGTCTTGAAAATCACTTAGTTTTTGCAAGAGATATATAAATATATTGCTATATTGGAGTGTAGCAGTGAGGTCTAAAATTTTATCAAAATTAACAAAAGGTATAATTTCAAAATAACATTATATGTCTTTACAAAAAGAAAAAATTGATTTTAAAAATGAAATCTCTTAAAAAAGAGGTGAAAAGATAAAAAGGTTAATTTTGAAAGAAAATGAGGTGTCTTTTAAATATTTGACAAATTTAATTTTTAAAAATGGAATATATTTTGAAAAGATAATATGGATCATAAATAGAATATCCTGACATGAAAAAGAAAATTAAGAAACACAAAAGAGTTGGGTGGAGGCAAAAAAAAATATAATTGAAGTGAAGGGATTTATATTTATTGTAATAAAAAAAAAGTTAAAAATAATCGAAGAAATGATTAAACATTTGTTTTGGTGCAAAAATAAATAAATTAAGAATATAACGTAATGAAGTGAAAACAACAGTATTGAAATAAAGAAGAAGAAAAAGAAGAATATTTTTTGATAAGAGAGTTTATGCCAAACAGTATTGATACCTTTCCTTCAAACAGATTCTTCAACCAACTGGCAGTTACTGTTGTCTAACCGTCTGACTTGTGATCCCACACGCGTTAATGCCAACCACCGGAACATCTGATATATTCGTATCTGGATTTGCTCCCATATTCTAACCGTCTCAATTCATATCCTGTCACGATAGGCATATATGGCCGCCCTGCTATCAGCGGATATCGGCCATCAAATGTAGAACAATTGTGGTGTTGGTATAATATAGAAGCATCAGTTGATAGTAAAATATCATCCTCAGAGCATTCTATGTCTCGTTTGTAAACTAGACGAATACCACTACTCTTAACCCCCGCCTTGGAACTCAAACGTGTACGTCCTATAACTGAAAAATGAGCATGAATGCATGTACTAGTACT
Source organism: Acer saccharum (assembly GCA_030490815.1). Lineage (NCBI taxonomy): Eukaryota > Viridiplantae > Streptophyta > Magnoliopsida > Sapindales > Sapindaceae > Acer > Acer saccharum. The sequence goes on from CM059878.1 coordinate 976,210, forward strand.
TACTGACACATAATTGGTACTATCATATTCCCAAGGATCCAAATGTGCACTTTCCAAAGTCAGTGATCTGTCATGTTCAAACGCCTCACGAGGCACATAGTTCAGCCAAAGATGATTAGACTCAAAAGTTGTAAATCTACGGGGTCCACTAGAATATTGATAATGTTTTCCAATTATATTCATACGAATGTCTACATATTTTATGCCGTCCAAATCCTTATGGTCTGGTGTAAATACTTCACACATCGCAATTCCCATGAATTCATCATTTAACCAATTGGAAGGCAGCCCAATTTTCACTAAATCCTCATCACTCCTGCAACTGAACCACTCTGGAATTTCATTTCCCGGAATACAAATATCAAACAGGTTCCCACACCATTGCTGTTTCTTGACAGCCATCATGAATCCCTATTAGTATCCGGTATCCAGCAAATACAAAAACAAAAAAAAACAAAAAAATCATTCAACGTCACAAAAACCAAGAAAATCAACAACAAACCCAAACTCGTCACACTGACACAATATACATCAACCCAGAAAATCCTCTTCTAAACCCAAACGCCCACCAAAAACAGAGGGAAATCGCACCAGTTCACCACACAAACCCAAACACCCAGCCACCATCCCACACGCAACAAACACAGAGAGAGAGAGTGTGTGTGCGCATGTGTTAGAGAGAGAGAGAGAAACAACAGTCAGAAAGAGAGAAAGGAGAGAATTTTACATCTATAATTCTATATATATTGAAGATGTCTTATTTAATTTAATATTATTTGTTTCTAGACATCAGAAATTTTTTTTTTTTTTTTTTTTTTAATTTTTTATAATTTTATTTTATTAAAACATTTTCATTTTGTATTATTACCATTATACCCTCATATGTAATGGAAAAACTAATGAAAACCTTAACAATTGACGGGATCAAAAAAATCCCTATTAACAATTGTATTTCAAAAAAATCCCTATTAACAATTGTTTAACAAACTATCAATTTAATCCAACGGTTTGAAGAATTAGGTGTTTTAGTCTTTTCTCTATCAAAAATGACCTTATTATCTTATGGGTTGCTTAGAGATATGCTATTAACAATCTACCAATTATATGTTTATGGTCCATTTTAATATTTTTTTGTTAATGACAATTTAACTTGAATTAAAATTAATAAACAAGAAAAAAAAAGTTCTGAACACTCCAAACTAGTTTTGTTTTTCCATCTTTATTGTTTTTCCCTCTTTATTATTTTATAAACCTTAAAATATCTTCTTTTTTCTAATATTTTAAAGTTTTTCTTGATTGGGAGGTGACGAAAAAGGACATGCAACCAGAGGAAAATCCTGAAGTGATGGAGAATGATATGCAACAAGAAGCAAATTCAATATCATAAAACCTTCTTTATTATTACGAGCTCTAATGAGAGAAATGAGTGACAAACCTGAAGGTAATGTTTCAACAACATCACTGCCAAATTGATTTCCCGATGACCTCGATTCTGAATTAGTTTGGGGCAGTTGAATAAATACAATGCAATTTCTGGAGAAGTGCAGCCTCTTAGAGATACATCTTCCAATGAGTGACAACCATTAGCCAATACACAACATATATTTGATGGAAGCTCTGGCAATGACCCAAGCCATTCACAATTGTCTAAGCATAAAATTCCCAGATTAGAAAGTCGCTTGATGCTTTCTGGTAGGCTGATAAATTTATTTTTGCTTAAATCCAGCTCTTTTAAAGAGCATAACGAGTCAAGATCTTTGGGGAGTGTTCCTTCCAAAAGATTGCATTCACTAAGGTTCAATCTTTTTAGATTGCTTAAACCTGTGAGAGAAGGCAGCGCCAAACATCTGGTATTTGTTCTTAACAAATATGATGACCACCATGGTTGTGAATTACATTTTTGAAAAGACAATGTTTGAAGGTTCGTCAACCGTGCAATGGAAGATGGTACTTGAGTTATCGCAGTCCCACCAACATGTAGCTCCTCCAAATGCTCAAGTTCCTCCAAGTTTTCAGGAAATTTGTCTAGTTTTGAGCAGCCTTGGAGATTAAGAATCTTGAGCGATTTCAGAACAGAAAATACTGGAAAACTCCGAAGGTTTTTGCAGCCTTCCAAATTCAATACACTAAGGCTTTTGAGAACTTCAACTGATTCGTGCACTTTACGCAATCTTGTACAACCTTTAAGATCCAGCATCTCGAGGTTTGGAACCATAGTAAAGTCTGGTGTTTCAATAAGGTTGTGCGAGTTACTAAGCTTAACGGTTTTCAACTTCGGAAAATCCTGTTCTCAAATAGCGACAAAAGTTAGATTAATACAAAACTTAATTGCTTCCAAGAACGCACTTAAATTAAGATATAATATTGATGAAATAGGTTCAGCACATTCTAGAAGAAAAGACAAACAAAAGTTCTAGATACTTCTGGTTTCATCAAGTCAGTTCTTAGTTAGAGTACTAACTAGAGTTGATTAATATAATTTTGTAGAATTATAGATAAGATTCTAGAAACTTCAATCAACTTCCTAATGATGTATCAGACTAAACTAACCGACATAGTGAGCCTATAAATAGGCTTCACCATTGTAAAATTGAATGTACGAAAAACAAAATACAAACTTGAAAACAGAGTAATAAAGGAGATAATAAGCTACTTGTTTCTGAATCCTTTCTCTACTATTTCTTGCATTCACTATCTACGAATACTAACAAATATATATCTACCTTCATGCCCTTCCAAAGATAATTTATCTGGCTACCACAGAGGTTGAGTTCAAAAAGATTCCGCGTCGGGAAATTTGACGGCAAAGTCTTTAAAGGGAATCCATGCCATTTTAAAAATCGCAAATTATTTGGGAGGTATATCTGGCCTTCTAAAACGTCAACATTGCTGAGTTTGAGCATTATTAGATTACTCATGCTTGAAAAGGACTTGCCATTCAACCGGAAAATTCGCTCTTTAGGCTTGTTAAGCATTATACCTTTCACTTTATCAGTGCCCTAATAAATAAGAAACAACTAAGGTTATGTGTGATTATATAATTATTAATCAAAATTGTCAAAACTCTGAAGAAAAAAAACTCATTACCGTATTGTCTGTCAACACGTGATGGACATCCTTGAACAACCATAATCTACTCCATTTGCCACGAACATCGGGATGTTTTTCACGAACAATTTCCCAACCCATTTCTTGTAACAAATCATGCATACCAAGTTTATTTTTGTTTGAAATGGTTATAAGGGATTTATCAACGAGCACTTTTATTCCACTAGTTGAATACAAATCGCAACCGTCTAGTATTTCCATAACTCGATCTTTTTTCTTCCCTTTGAAGAAACAAGCAATATATAAGAATATGTCCCTCTCGCTTTGCTTTAGTCCATGATCATAACTTATTCGAAGTGCTTTCAAAATTTTTCCGTCTGGATAGTCTTTTAGACTATCTAACGTACTTTTCCAATGCTCGACAGTTGTATCACACAAATGGGATCCCAAAACTTCAAGAGCTAATGGAAGCCCATGCGCATAATTTACGATATCCGATGAGAGGTTAACATGATCATCCGTGGGGTGTTCATTCTTGAAGGCATTCATACGAAAGAGTTGGAGAGCATCATCATGCTTCAATCCACCAACCTTGTATATATATTTGATTGCATGGCTTTTCAGTACCTGTTCATCTCTTGTTGTAACTATGATCCTACTCTTAGGACCAAACCATTCATGACGAGCCAACTTGTTTAATTGTTCTAATTGATCATCAACATCATCAAGAACAATCAAAATTTTTTTTCTACCTAGCAACCTTCTAATCAAATTGATTCCTTCATGAACACTTGGTATACGTATTGTTTGCTTCATAGCCTTAGAAAGAAGTAGTTCTTGTAAAGAAATTACCCGACCACTACTGCTTTCACATTCTTGTCTAACATCGCCAAGAAAGCAGCTAACTTCATATTGATATGAAAGCTTATCATATACATATCTAGCAATGGTAGTTTTACCTATTCCTCCCATCCCCCAAATGCCAATGAAACGAACATCATCCGATTCTACTTGTAAATGTGCATTCATCTTCTTCCAATGATAATCCATTCCAACTACGTACTTTGACTGGTCCCCATCAAAAGTTGAGATATGCAATCTTCCACAAATGTCTTTAACAATATCTTCCACCAATTTTGCTTCAGATCTGTCAATAAGAATAGTAATTATAGTATAAAATTATGGTACTATAATAGTACTGATGAGAGAGAAGAATGAGAAGAGGGTAACCCAACCCAATCTGTTTCTTGACAATCAAATAATCACTAAATTATTAAAATAATATAAAATTAATATTTAAGATTTAACGAATATATATATATATATATATATATATATATATAGAGAGAGAGAGAGAGAGAGAGAAAGGAAATAGGCATTTTTAGTCAAAAATTAAGAGGCATTATTGTTTTTAGCCAACATTATCATTTTTATTGTTTCTATCCATTCTTTGGCTGTGAAGACCTAAATGCCCCTAATTTTTTTTCTTTACCTCTTATCTCTCCTTTTCTCTCTCATTTTCTACCGAACATTTTTTTTTTTTTTGTTCTTTCTCTCTCTCACATCTTCTCTCCTTCTTCTTCTCTTTCTCTCCTCTCTTCTCTCTCTTTCTCATTTTTTTCCAGGTTTAAAAAAAAATTAGATTTGATTTTTTTGCTAATAAAATTTCCAGATTTCATTTTATTTAAATTTTTTTTTTGTGGTTGTGTTTAAGTTTGGGTTGTGATTGTGGTTGTGTTTAAATTTCATATTTTTTTTTAAACAAAAATTTCAAAATTGGTTTTTTTGCAAACAAAATTTCCAGATTTCATTTTGTTTAAATATTTTTCACATTTCGTTTTGTTCAATTTCCAAATTTGAGAGTGGTGGTTGTTTTTATGAAGGGTGGGAGTTGTGTTTGGGTTTGGGTTTTGTTAAAAAAAAAAAAAAATCAGATTTTTTTTTAAACAACAAATTTCAGATTTGATTTTTTTCAAACAAAATTTCCATATTTCATTTTGTTACCGGGCCACCAATTAAACACACTAGGGATGACTAATTAAACACACAAGGTGTAAGCCAATTAAACACACTAGGTGTAAATCAATTAAACACACCGGATGTAAATTAATTAAACACACTAGACTAATTAAACACACCACAACAACCCAATTAAACACACCAGGGCAAGACCAAATTAAACACACCAGGTCTAACACAATTAAACACATCCGGGAAGAAGAAGAAGAAAATGAAAGGAGGGCAATTCTATCCCAAAAGTGGATATTTTGACAAAAACAATAAAAATGATAATCTTGGACAAAATCAATAAACCCACTAATTTTTTGGATAGTTTTAAAGTTCTCCCTATATTTTTTTATATATATATTTATATATATATATAGTTTTTCTATTGTCAGTTCGTCCTGACAATAAATATATTAGGAGGAAGAATGTGGACCACAGATTATGGAGAAGTTTTGATAAATGCATACACTTTGAGTCAAATTATGTAAATCTAATGGTCCACATTCTTCGTATACGAACTGATAATAGAAAAATATATATATATATATATATATATATATATATATATATATATTAGTTATATTCCATATATGAAAATTAGGTAAGTCAACGAAAAAATCCTCATCTTACAAGTATCATTATTTAGTAATTTAGAACACAATTTTCCTACAAAATTAACAATAAAAATTATAGCAAATTGTTATATCTCATATTTATTAAAAAATTGAAAATAAATTTTTATATTAACATATTATAATGAATTAATAGTTTTTCAAGGGCGAATTCAGAAATAACCCACTATTTATGGGTTTTGATGAGTTGATCTATTAACAATCTGATCCGATAAAACAAGACTTATCAACGGTTTTTCGATTGGGTTTGGATCGTGTTAATAGGCCATGTGAAGTTTTATAATGTCTAACCTTAGCCTTAGACCTAAATTGGAGAACCAAAAAGTGGAGGTGGCGGCAACTCCCATTTGTTTAACTAGAAGGAGGCCACCAACCTCGTCCAAACCAGAAAGGAAGAAAGCTTTGTTAATTTATTTTTAATTTAATAAACAAAATATTGAAGGAAGTACTGTACTCTTAACAACATAATCTGGGTTTGGTGATCCTCCGATTCTGGGTTCGATTGTGGGCGTTTGATTTTTTTTATTTTTTTTGGAAGGGTTTTGATCGACCCCAGTTTTTCATTTTGAAGTGGTTTTGATCGAACCCAGTTCTTGATTTTTGTTTGATTTTGATTTTGGTAGTTGGGTTGATTTTGTTTTTTTTATAAAGAAAGGGATCTGGTTGACGGTGATTAAAAAAAAAACAGCCATCTAGATGTTTCATAAATCAAATAGTACGCTCTAAATCTCAACAGGCTAGTTGGAAATTATAATGTTTAATTGAGAATTAATGATACCTGCCGGCCGAAACAAAATCTCCAACAATATTGGCAGCTCGTTCTAAAGCTGCTCTCCACCTTTGAATCTTGTCACCTTCAATCTTGGGATTTTGTTGATGTTTGTCGAAAGCTTTCTTGAATTCTCCTTTTTGTTTTCGTACATCAGACGGATCTACGTTATAAAAGACTGGAATAACAGTATGATTGTAATTTGTGTCCGTGAACTCGACAATCTTTGAAAGTTCTTCCAAGCACCATGTAGAAGAAGCATAATCCTTTGAAAAAATGACAATCGAAAACCTCGATTCTTCGATTGCTTTTGTGAGTTCGGATGAAATTTCTGTGCCTCTCTCAAGTCTTTCATCATCCTTAAATGTGATGATGCCGTTCCGATCTAAAGCAGCATATAGATGGTCAGTGATGTTGTTCCGAGTATCCTCACCTCTAAAACTCAAGAACACATCGTATTTCCACCGGCTACTGCCACCAGAAGCAGAAGCTGGAGAGGATAATTTCTGTCTCTTAGAAGCCGATAATGAAGACTCATCATCAGTAGCTCGTCGTTTGTTACCAGAAGCAGAAGAAGAAGATGAAGCTGCCATTGAATATTGATAAAAACAGTCACTAGCTTGTTTGTTTAATCCTTACATTACTATATCAAAGGATTGATATATATATAGCTTGAGACAACACAAAATTTCCAAGAAATTTTCAAAGGCTGGACTTTCCAGGTAATTTCCTATGTACGTTCTCTGGAGATAAAAGACCCCACCAATAAGTTAATTTCTTTTCATCAAAAAGTTTACGTACAAAACAGTCACAAGGCTGGTTACCAAGAAAATATTTGAAAGCTTTATCACAATAATTTATTTTCTTTAGAAGTACCGTAACAAAATTTGTGCTTCTGATTGTAATGACTTGAAATCTTGAATTATATTTTTTTTTGAAAATCAACTTTATTCAAAGGCCAAGGGGCCACACCCGCCAAACAACAAAGAGCAAAAGCACCTGCACAGCACCCTCAAAAAGCGACGACAGAGGCTTCACAAAACGAGCCACTGTCGCTGCATTTTGAAGGCAAGACAAAGAAAAGATACAGAGCAAAAACAGAAAAAAAAAACACGCCCAGAACAACTCACATCAGCCCACACTCCAATCCACCAGCTCAACACCCCCATCAGCTCCTCTTTTAGCAAGAGCATCAGCAAAAACATTAGTTTCCCTTGACTCGAATTCCACAAGAGCCTGACCCAAACTGCACAACATACTTCTGATTTCCAAAATCAGCTGCAAAAACCTCCACTCCCCCACCCCACTGCTGTTAACCCACGCCACAACTTGCTTACAATCACTCACCACAACAATCTTCTTCCCATTTAGATCCGGCCTAGACAAACACAAAGAGCAAGCTTTGGCAATGGCATGAAGCTCAGCCGAAACACTGTCGTGAATCCCTAAATAAACAGAAAAAACACACAGAATTCTACCTCTGCTATCCCGCAGTACCCCTCCCATACCAGCTTGACCCGGCGAGCCCCTAGCAGCACCATCAACATTGAACTTCAGTGAATCCATCTTAGGCGGAGCCCACCCCTTAGGGTTAGGTAGCTTAACCTTTTTAGCATCAACACATCTCTCTGCAATGTTCAACAAAATCAGATTTATAGGATCCTTGGATCCCTTACCGATATATTTAAACCACCATCCTACACGAAATTTCACCATATCTACAATCTTCTCAACCGGAATCATTACATTCTTGAACACTTTCTCATTCCTACTCTCCCATATAGACCAGGTCATCGCAAAAAACAACGCACTCCACGCTCTACCAGCCGATCTTCTTGGGTTAAAGCTGGGCCAAATAGACCACCAATCTAAAAGAGTTTGAGAAGAACAGCTACTGATTTTCCACCATTTCATACAGCTGCCCCATAGCTTCCACGCCCATTTGCAATGAAGAAAGAGGTGATCGATCGTCTCATCCGCTTCACCACACATGGGGCACTCACACATATCATCCGAGACAAGACCAAACCGCTTTAACACCTCCCTAACAAGAACCCTACCATGTAAAAGCTGCCAAACGAAAATTTCAACCTTTTGAGGGCAAATACTCTTCCAAATTCTGCAGAAAACAGCCCCTTCACCCAAAAAATTCTGCTCCAGGCTCTTCCAGACAGACTTAACAGAAAACTGTCCTGACGCACACAAAGACCACCCAACGGTATCCGGAATTGCTTCACGGATAACAATACTGTCCAAAGACCTCCTAAAAGACACCCATTGATCTTGCTCCCAATTAAAACAAGGTCTCCTCATATTAATTACCCACCGCCACCTATTGTCACTCCAACATCCATACTCCTTAATACAACCGGATTTATTGGACGCAAGAGAGAAGATCCTAGGATAAGCTTCCTTAAGCCGCACACCTTCAATCCTAATATCATTCCAAAGCCTAGCTCTATCCCCCCTTCCCACTACCACTTGAAACCCTTCCTCCATCACCTTAGCCACCTTAGAACCATGCTCAAAAAGTCCACCTACAGCTTTGATGAAGGGAGAACTAGAAGGGCCTCCACACCAATTCCAACTAATAGCATTCACCGGAACACTATACTTCGCACAAATAATTCTTTTCCAAAGCGACGTGTCTTCCTTACCAAACCTCCACACCCATTTAGCCAAAAGCCCCTTATTTTTATCTAACACGGAACCAATACCCAGCCCACCATTTTCCTTACTTCTACACAACGTCTCCCACTTCAAGGCATGCAATTTCCTCCTAACGATACCATCACCCCAAAAAAAACTCCTCTGCAATCTTTCAATGCTGCGAGCTACACCAATCGGAACTTTAAAAACGGACATAAAATATATGGGGATACTAGACATAATAGACTTGATAAGCACCGTTCTTCCACCTTTATTGAGAAACAACTTCTTCCAAGGGGCCATCCGCACCTCTATACGATGCACAAGGTCTTTCCAAAACTCTTTGCTCCCCGGCCGACCCCCAAGCGGACACCCAAGATATTTGATCGGCAAAGTGCCTTTAGCACATTTAAACATCGCAGCCCAGTTCACCTCCCTTTCCCCTCTCTTACCAATCTGCACCACACAAGACTTCCTGAAATTAATTCTCAACCCCGAAGCCACTTCAAAGCATCTTAAGATTCTCCTAGCATTAACAAGATACTCCACTCTAGGTTGGAGAAATAGAATTGTGTCGTCGGCAAATTGTAAATGAGACACCATAACCTCACCTCCCCCAAAAGAAACACCTTTCAACATATTCATACTCTCAGCTTTCCTGAGAAGAGCACTCAAACCTTCCACTGCCACATTAAATAAGAAGGGGGATAGCGAATCGCCCTGCCTAAGCCCCTTTTCCACTCCGAATTCCCTAGTAGGACTACCATTTACCAACACCGACATCCAAGGAGAGGCAATACAACACCTCATCCAATGCCTCCACTTCCTACCAAAACCCATGTCACCTAACAAATCATCCAAAAAGGAGTGGTCAACACTATCATACGCCTTCTCAAAATCTAACTTCACCAATAACCCCCCCTCTTTACTTTTTTTCCATTGGTGAATAATTTCTTCGGCTATAACAAAACCATCTAGAATGTGACGATTCCTAATAAAAGCCATTTGAGTTTCACTCACAACGGACTCAATAACCCTCCTCAACCGATTGGCTAAGACCTTAGCCAGAATTTTATAAAGCGAACTAACCAGACTAATGGGTCTAAAGTCTTTCATTGTCTTAGGTTTAACACATTTCGGGATAAGCGCAATGAAAGACCTATTTAACTCCTTCACCACCCTCCCATCGCGATGAAACTCCTCCAAAAAGTTCATGAAATCTCCACTAATGACAGCCCAATTTTCCTTGATAAAATTTAAATTAAAGCCATCAGGGCCTGGCGCTTTATTGCCATCACAACTATCTAAAGCAACCTTAACCTCTTCCGCACTAAAACTCTCCTCCAAAGAATCACACTCCAGTTTTGATAGCTTCTTGAGAGGGAGACCCCCCACTTTAGGACGACACCACGGCACATTCTTAAAATGATCCTCAAAAAAATCAGCCACCCCCTTCGTCACCTCAGCAGGCTTAGAAAGAGTCACCCCATTAAACTCTATATTCTCAATATAATTCATTCTACGCCGACCACTCGCCACACTATGGAAGAACCTAGTGTTACGATCCCCCTCTAAGAGCCACTTCACCCTTGAATTTTGCTTCCACTGCTGCTCCTCTCTCCTAAGGATCTTCCAAAAATCAGAAATAACCTCCAATCTATCCTTTCTCAAGCATTCCGACCATCCCACCCTCTCCGCCTCCATATCTATCTTCAACAATCTCATTTCAAGATCCTTAGTAGATTCTTTGTCTTTTTCTTTAGACAACGCCCACCTCTTTACTCTACCTTTCGCACCTCTCAATTTAAACTGCAGAATGCTACTGCTGGAACCACCTACTTTTTTCTCCACCCACTCCTTTTTTATCTCATTCATCAGAGATTTCTCCTCCAACCAGCTATTACTAAACTTGAAAGGATTAGGCCCCCAATAAACACGCGACACACCTAAACAAATGGCTGCATGATCAGAAATCAGTCTATGCAATCTGGTTTGTTCTAGGTTGGGAAACCAAGATAGGATAATTGGAGACACCAAAAATCTATCCAATCTCGCCCAAGATCCCCCTACTCTATTGTTAGACCAAGTAAAATCACTTTTGAATTATATGTATATACATGAAAATGTTTCTTTAAAAGTGATTATTATTATTTTTAAATATCTTTAAAACTGATAATGACTGGTTATATTTGGACGGTATCTATCTATCCACCGATAGAGATTAGGTATTTTTTGAAGTTTTTTTGCCATTGATATAATTTGAGCCGCTGATTTAGAAGTCATTTACCCAAGCTCCAAACTTGTCAATCTACTAACTGAGCTACGCCCCTGAGGCATGTACTACTTGTGATTTAATTTTAGTATTTGAATGGATTAAATTACCGATGTGGTTTTGTTGTAAGAGCATTCATTCAGTCTGACAACGTCACATTTCGATATCATAGTAGTATTTAAAAAAAAAAAAAAAAAAAAAAAACTTAACGGATTGAATTTTAATTTATTTTTAATTAATTTACATTATCCTCTTAAAATTTTATTTTTATTTAAAGATCAAATTAAATTAGAAACAGTATATCCAAAATTAAATGCAAATTAAAATCAACTTAAGTTTTAACAATATTCATGCAGGAAAAAAAAACAAAAACAAAAACAAAAAAACAAGAACCCTTCTTCCTACTTGACCATCAATATAAATTGTAATCTTTAGGATAAATTGGAAAAACATACCAAGTTTAGGTGTAATTGTAGTTGTATTCAACTTTTATCTAAAATTACACAAACATACCCTACCGTTAGTGGTCAACGGTTAGTTTTAACCTTTGACTACGTGTATTTGTTAGAAAAGCCTAAAATACCCCCAGTTATTATTTTATCATTTATTTTGTTATTACTTTATTCATTTATTTAAGGAAATTAAATTAAATAATGTAATAGAAATAATTTTTAAAAACAAACACAACTGCATGCATCCAGGTGCTTCTCAGAAAAGGAAAGAAAACAAGAAATTCTCAAAAATACAAAATGAAAACTGAAAAGTTAGATCTTAACCGGTGGTGAGGCGATCTCACGTTTCTTTTCAACTTATCATGGGCTTACAACGTAGCTAGGATTTGATTTGGACCTGTTTGTGCAAACGGATCTTATTGCGATGTACCGTTTATGCAGCATGCGGAGGGATCGAGGACATGCGTTTGATGTTTGATATAATGCCTCATAGAAATGTTGTTACGTGGAGTATTATGTTTGATGAGTATGGTCATTGTGTTGATACAGCTTTGTGCTTGTGATTTTTTTTTAATAATATTGGATGCCTTTTTATTGAATATAACAGGTATTGTTAGAGTGGGGCTATGATTGCTAGTTGTGGTTTGCTCGACGTGGCATTTTGGCTAAACAATTGTTTGATAAGAAAACATGATTATTTCAACTGTTATGATCTCTGAGTATTCAAGAGCTGGATGGATGGAATCCGCTTGCTTGATTTTTGACCACAAGGTTTGAAAATAGTGCTGTCTCCTTGAGTTCATCGTTCCGGTGGATCTGGGTTCAAACTTTTTTTTTTCTTTTTCTTTTTATGTGTTTGGTTTAGATTTGAGTCTTTTTATATAAATTGTTTTTTTTTTTTTTGTCAAATCTTTGTAAGCTGGATATGAGGTTGCTTCTAGTAAATTAATTAGTGATTCAATGCCTTTGTTTTGTGTTTTTATTTTTGGTTGGTTAGTGAGAAAATGCATGAGAAAGAAGTGGAAGAATAAATAAAAGTGATGAGTGGTAGAATAAAAAAAAGTGATGTGTCACTTCCAGGACCTTTCACTTTTCTTAACAAAAAGAAAAATTAGTATATGTGATTTCTGGTTAGAAGTAATTGGTAAATAGACTATTATACCCTTGTAAGGTTAACTTCTAATAGGTATTCACCAACGGTAGGATATGTTTGTATAATTTTGAGCAAAAGTTGAATATAACTGCAATTACATATAAACATGAGGCATGTTTGTACAATTTACCCTAATCTTTATATATGAATAACACATTGATAGATTCGATCTAAAGTGCAAAGTTGTGTTCTTTTAGGGGCCAGTTCGATAATGTTTTTGTTTTCTGTTTTTGTTTTATATATTTTCATTTGAAAACGAGAAATTGATTTTAGTATTTTTAGAGTCTGAAAATGCGTTTGGTATAAATAATTGAAAACAGTATTCTAAAAATGAAAATGTTGAAAATACGTATAGTAGAAATAATTGAAAACAGTATCCTGAAAAAAATAAAAATAAAAAAAAATCAGTATGTTCTACGTGTTTTTTCTACTAAAAAAAAAAAACAAAAAATCAGTCTTGGAAAACAATACCCAACACCCTCTTAGTCTTTTCTTAAAGTCTTTTCTTATAACGTATTTCTTACTTTTCTTTGGGGCAGTTTTAAATGCAATGAATGATGATGACTTGAATAGGTCCAACTGACCAAGTAAAGTTGTGGTCCTTGTGGTGTTGGCGGCCGAATTAAATAAACAACCAAAACAGATTATGAAATTGGTTAACATTGAAACATGATAATGACATGGCATGACTATTTCTTTGCCTAACTTTTTTTTAATGATTTCCGATTTTCATATATATATTTTTTCAGAAGGAAGGCAGAACCTTCAAATACATATATAATAATTACAACCTTATTAGTGCATGTTAAATCAAAATCATTATAGATAAAGATTTGTGGAGAAATAATTTAATAAAAAGTGCGTTCAAAACTACTACTAAAAAAAAATATGTAAAATTCCTTTTTTAATTAAATCAATTCATATAAATACTGTTTGAAATAATAATAATAATAATATTTTCTATATAGTTTGATTGTTCTTAATTAAATTAATTCATATAAATATTGTTTGAAATAATAATAATAATAATAATATTTTCTATATAGTTTGATTGATATTAAAAAATAATAATGTGGACAGATTGTGACAACTCACCAAAATTCCAGGACCGAAACATATCACAGACCAAACTTTATTAATAAATGGGAGGAGTGCAAACTGTCTGGAAATTAAAGTTGTTGAAATATCAAACTTCTTTATGTTGTCTTTTTCAGGACTTGCAATCATAATGAGATTTTATTACATAAACATATGAATAATTGTTATGTTTTCCATTTCTTATATTGATTTCACATAAAATTTGGTTATATTAATTTCACGGAAAACTTGATTATGTAAATACACTTTTCTACTACTATATATATTTTAAAGACCATGAGATTATTATTATTTTTAATAAATTTTTGTTTTACAATCAACAATCAAGCAAGGAAAAGTAAATATTCCAATCAATAAGTTGAACTTATTGACTTGGGTGTTCTCTATTGACAACCCTAACATTCTTCATATAATGTTAAAAGATAAAACAAGAAAATTATGGTAGGGTTTTAAGTCCAAACCAGGATGATCACAATCACATATTCACATGTCAACACTTAACAAAATGCATTTTTGTACTTGACTATGTCAAATGCCAACAAATTTCAAATGGAGATTTCAAAATTTTCCCTCTAAGTATGATGAAAAAAATAAATAATAACAGCATTACAATTTATTTTTTGATTTGTGATATTGATTGGGTCAGAGATTTATCGAAATTTAACGAGATCAATTGTACAATAGGGTTTCCCAATATTTTATGTTTTAATGGGATAAATTGAAACTCTGATACCTTATCATGTAATACTAACAATTAAAACCCGTCCCGAGAGGCGATGTATGGCACTCATAATCCAATGGATTGTATTTTTAATGGGTCAAATTTTAGGAAGTGTCTTTGAATTCTTTCATTTCATATCTCAAAAGATAAAAGAGGAACGAAATTATAATTTTAGGCGATTTTAGTGAAGTTTATTTATAAAAATATAATACAATAGAATTGAACATATGATCTTTTTGGTATTAGCTGTATTACAGTTACAAATTAAAATTCCTTAAACAAAATTAATGAAATATATTTACCAAAAAAATGTACTACCCTGATCACCTGCAGTATACTGAGGGGTAGTATATTTATTATCTACTGTTTTTTGTTTTCTTTTTTGGGGACTGATCTTTTGGAATATGATCTCAAAGATGCGGACTTCTCCTTGGCAAATGTAACCAAGCTGATTTTATCTATCGTTTCATTCTAATTGTTAGGAGCTGATGAATATGAATAATATATACCTCCAATGTACTCAACACCAATTTTGTAATCAAGAAAGAAAAAAAACTGCTCTTGATTATAGGATGATTGAGATCGCTCATATGCCTATTTCTGAACACTGCAACATCATAATGAGACAGCCGCCGATTAATATCATAACGCGTACACTTTGTGCTTTCTGTAGGTTAATTTGAGCAATGCCAATTTGGAAGGTGCACTTACTACTGGCAACACTTCGTTCAAGGGATCAAATAGAAATGGTGCTAGTATGTGGAAAACTACTTTAATTTGTAAAGCAATTTTTGTTCTTTTTAGTAGCTGAACTGTATAGGGTTGTTTTCCTTTATAGGTCTGAGAAACCAACTCCACAATCATAGTTCATACTTCATACATTTGAAAGTTTTGCGGGCCAATTTTTAAGTGGTCATGCTTAATGTACTCTCTGTAGGAATATGCTCAGTTTACTTAGATTCTGTCATTTTAAACTATATACTCTCAACAGAAAGAACATACTTGATTTGCGAACAAGATTTGCATATAATATAGAGAGGAGAACATCGAATAAAATCTTTTTTTCCAATAGAAAACATTGAAAAGAAGTTTTTGTTTCAGCTAACCTCGAAAAATTTAGCTCTGCTTTGCATTCAAATATAGCGACTAATTTACTTCACAAAGATGCATTGGGGTTGTTAATGAAGACATTGTTGAGTTTGTAAAGCATTGACATGAGTGTAATTTTAATCGTCATGGATGTTATGTTTACCATTTGGGTTATGGAAATAACTCTTAATCTTTAGTGTCGATGGAAATGAAATAGTCTTTTAACATTGCATCCGTGATGACAGTATGGTTTCACATGCCATTCTGTACAATGAAAGTACCTTTGAAGTGCTCCAGCAAAGTCATTATATTTGTGTTCAGGTTAACACTGTGACAGCACTAGTGTTGACCACGTATTTCACTACTCAAATATGATCTTCAGTCAAATGTTGTAGCAGTTAAATTTTGGCTGATTGTCTTGTATGATGTCAGACTTCATAGATGTACCTTTGAGAGATGATCAACGTGAATACCTTTGTAAAGTTGTAGACGGGTAAGACGACTTTTCTTGCACTGTTGTTTCTTCTAATCAACGCAATCTCTTCTTGTTATTAGGATAAATCCAACAACTAGAAATGCAACACGTGAGATGTTGCTTTGCAACTAGAATTTTTTCATTCTCAAGTACATCTCTGTACGAGAAAAAGGGGAGGCGGTGCTGCATCTGCAAAAGCATCAATTTTCATTCAAAGTTGTAACATTTTTAATCTATTGTAACTACCGTATGATATGCAAACTGCAAACATATAATTTCTTGTCCCATATGTACATTTTAAAAGAATTCTAGCAAGAAGAGAGATTTTGAACTTCAATTTGATCGATACGACGGATATACAATATATAGATAACATGGTTCATTCAAAGTCGGTGCAACTCTTGTGTGTGAAGTTGAAGCACAATTCTTTGCGTTCTTTAAGTATGACATCTAATCACATGAATGATTGATGATTAATCAAAATTATTAGATTTAAACTGAACACATTTGATCAATTTATAATCTCGTAAACTCTTTTCACTGTACAAAGGAAGGTTTCCATTGAATTTTACGAGAATTTTCGCTACTTGATAATCAAATCAAACAAATAGAAGAAAAATTATTTCAGTTCATTAGAGCATAAATTAAACAGCAATTAATTTCACCCATGAATCTGTAAGAGTCACATTATAATTTCTCAATCCGTACTAAAGTATAAAACCAGCTCGATCCACTACTCCAATATTCCACGACAGCCCATACACTTGAAAAATGAAACAGCAGCGCATGTAAGCAACGAAAATCCTGAAAAAAAAAAAAAAATTCATTCCAGAATTACAAAACAGCAAATTTGGAAGAAAGTGGAGCACTGTATATAACTCCTAAAATTTCAACGCAAAAATATCTCAAAATTTTCAAATCACTTAACAAAGCAATCAAAGATCAATACAGAATACTCACAAGCAAAAACAAACAAGTTGAAAATTTACTTATTAGCTTCTTTTTTTTTTGGTAAGAAGGGGGGCAAAGCCCAAACGAACAAAACTAAACGAGATGAACAAGCCTAGCAGAAGCAAGGCTATTTAAATCGTCTTCCAGACTGCTGAGAATTTTAGGGGGGGGGGGGGGGGGGGGGGGGGGGGGGGGATCTTCAAAAACCGTGATTCCCAACTCTAAGGACTGTCCCAATTTAGCCATAGCATCAGCAGCTCTATTCCCTTCTCTGTAAATATGGTGTATGCTGTTGCACCAATTGTTATCTATCAGGCCTTTACAAGCAAGAACGATGCTGTAAAAAGGGTGATTAATCGGTGTGTCAGTAGAAAGAAGGTGGACAGCAGTCCTTGAATCAGTTTCCACTAACACTTTCTTATATCCCTCCTTCCACAAGAACTGAAGCCCCTCAAAAATGCCCCATAGCTCAGCCTCCAAAATGCTGCCAATGCCCTTATTCAAGGCAAAGCCATCGAGCCACTGCTTCCTATGGTTTCTCACCACACCTCCAGCAGAAATGGTGCCCAAATCCTGATTTAGATTGCCATCCACATTAAGTTTGACAATCCCGGATTCAGGAGGATCCCAAGCTATGTAACTGGTTACCCTCTCAATCTTGTTACTGCCATGGCTGTTGGCTTTAAACCAATCTGCAATAAACTCAATAATAATTTTACCAACACCTAGGGGCATTCTGAAATTAGTGTCAAAGACACTCTTGCATCTCCACTTCCATATAAACCACAAAGTCACACAGAATAAACTATAAGCAGGAAACCTCCCCATGATCATGGTATTACATCTCATATTCTGCAAAAGCCAGTCACCCCACTCCCCCTTGAACGCGTTAGTTTGAGTGACTCCTTTGCAAACATCCTCCCAAATTTTCAGAGAGACCGAACAATTTCTAAACACATGGTTGAGGTCTTCACCTCCCACTTTACATCTAGAACAGGTAATATCCCTACTGATACCTCTATGGGCACAATGCTCATTAGTGAGCAATTTTCCATGGATCAGAATCTAGAGAAAGTTCTTCACCCTAGGCGGAATTCTAAGCTTCCATATAAAGCTCCACTGCCAATTGTACCTCTCATCTTCCATAAACATGCTCCCATAAGCACTTTTAACAGAAAACTCACCATTTTCAGTTAATCCCCATATTGCTCTGTCCTGCCCACTCTGCTCTCTTCCAGCATGAATGCTAGTGATTTTATGGACAATGTGCCAAGGAAGAACCACCCTGAGTTTTTGCACATCCCAGCCATCATGACACATATAATTACACACCTTCTCATCCATTTGAGTAGAAGAGAGAGGGATGATGGAGTACACCAGAAGTCTGCCTATATTAGGGACCCACTCATCCTTCCAAAAGTCCACATGACAACCGTCCCCTACTCTCCATCTGATTCCATTCTGCACGACTTTAGCACCATATAAAATACCTCTCCAAGTGCTGGAGTAGTCACTAGTTTTCTTGCAATTAATAGTATCCAATCCATCATCCTTCACATACTTGCATTTAAGCATATTACCCCATAAGCCATTCACATTGTGGCTTAGTCTCTAGCCCACTTTAGCTAGTAAGGCACGGTTCATCATCTTTGTTTTTTTGATACCCAGACCCCCTTTACGAGTAGGAAGACAAACCGTATCCCATTTCACCAGGTGGACCTTTTTACTAACCTCTGTATAACCCCATAAATTTTTTTTGTTAAGCTTATCAAGCTTAGAGCAAATATCTATTGGAAGCTTAATAGTTTGCATAGCATAAATGGGGATTGCTGAAGACATAGCTTTGATCAAGGTGCACTTTCCAACAAGAGAAAGGGTGGAGCTTTTCCAAGCAGCCAATCTAGACTTCGTCTTCTCAAAAATTTCCTTATAAGTATCCCTCGTGATTCGACCATGGATGAGAGGGACACCAAGGTACTTACCTAGGTTCTTGGTGATAGGAGAGCCACAAACCATAGCTAGATCTTTAGCAACTCCATCACTAACATTGTTGGAGCACATGACTTTGGATTTAGGGAAACTAACTTGTTGTCCGGAGAGGTCACAAAAAATATCCAAGCACTCTTTCATAACTTGAGCTTGTTGCCTAGAGGCTTGCCCAAAGAGTATGAGGTCATCAGCAAAAAAGAGATGAGAAATCTCCGGTCCCTTTCTTGAAGTCTTGATCGGCTTCCATCTACCCTCATTGAGTTTTTGGTTAATGATATGGGATAACTTCTCCAAACACAACACAAATAGGTATGGTGATAACGGATCACCTTGTCTAATACCACTCCTAGGCCGAAAACTGTCGGAAGCTTCTCCATTCACAATCACTCTGAATTGAACACTTGTGACACAGTTCATAATCAATCTGTTAAGCTTTCCCTCAATGCCTACTTCATTCAACACTTCTTGAATAAAACTCCACTGAATCCTGTCGTAGGCTTTGGCTAAGTCAATCTTCCAAGCAATGAGACCCCTTTTCCCTTTCACCTTTTTAAACTTATGTAGCACTTCTTGAGCAACAATAATGTTATCTTGAATTTGCCTTCCAGGCACAAAGGCAACCTAATTAGGGCTTATAAGGTTAGGTAAGAGATGTCTTAGTCTAGCTACCAACACCTTACTAATCACTTTGTAGGATGTGTTACACAGGCTAATGGGTTTTAGTTGGGCCATACTTATAGCATTGGTGACCTTCGGGATGAGGGTGATAAAGGCTTGGTTGATATGCTCAGGAATGTCACCCTTCCTAAAACTTTCGGTCACTATACTGATGATCTCATTTTTACATACATCCCAATACTTTTGGAAGAAAAGAGCTGGAAATCCATCGGGCCCAGATGCCTTAAGGCCACCAATATTGAACAGGCTTTGCTTAATTTCTTCCTCACTTATGCTATCATTCAAGGCTTTCACATCGTCACTTCCTAAGGAAGGAAACATAGCAGGCAAATTGGAGTACCTCTCCCCACTTGGCTTGTTCTGGAACAGATTAGAAAAATATTGCACGACTACTTGTTTCATTTCTTCAATATTTTCAGTCCAAATTCCATCCTCTCTTTTAAGCCCCGCAAGCTTGTTTCTTCTTCTTCTAACCACTGTTGAAAGATGGAAGAACTTGGTGTTTTTGTCTCCTTCTCTCAACCAGCAGTTTCTAGACTTTTGTTGCCAAAACACTTCTTCTTGCTCAAGTATCGCATTATATTACCTAGGCACTTCTGGATCCCCTAAATTCTTGCCAAAAGTCTCCTCTTATTTCTGAAAATGTTGCCAAATTCTTCTTTATTCCACAGACTAAGAGTATCAGCGAAAACCTTGAGGCTGTCACTGTTATTAATCCTGCACATACTCCATTGTCTCCGAACCAGCTCATCAAAGTTCTGGTGTTATAGCCACATGGCTTCGAACCGGAAAGGTTTGAGGCCACATTTAGGGATATGATTACTATTAAGATGGATGAGGATTGGGCAATGATCGGACATCACTCTTGGAAGATGTTTAACAAACCCCTCCGCATAACATAACCTCCACTCCATAGAGCACAAGGCTCTATCCAATCTCTCCCAAATATCCTCACCAATTCCCCTTCTATTCATCCAGGTAAATTTCGAACCAGTGAACCCCATATCCACCAACTCATTCCTGTCTATCCAATTCCCAAACCCACTATTAGAGAATTTACTTCTGCCTCCTCTCTTCTCAGAGCTACAAGTAATCTCATTGAAGTCTCCAGCAATGAACCAGGGTAATTGGAAGTAGCTTCTTATTTTGTCAAGGTAATTCCATAAACTTCTTCTATATGTAACACAAGGACTGGCGTATACTACTGTAAACACCCATATCTTATCCTGGACAGCCAACAGTGCAGTAATGCTTTGTTTGGACTTAGCCACAACCTGAATTCTAGCACTACTTCCATTCCATAGTAGCCATAATCCCCTAGAGAACCCTTCAGCATCAACAATGAAACTGTTGGAGAAACCTAGTCTCCTAATAATGTTTCTAGCCTTAGGACCACTCACTCTTGGTTCAAGAATGGCCATAATATCAAACCGATAACCATTACTTAAATTGGCAATAAGTCTAGCAAAACCCCTCCTACCAGCACCTCTCACATTAAGAGAGGGGAGAAGTAGGAAGGACAATTATTCTGAAATTTCCGCCATAGCCTCCTCTAAATTAGAGGCTACAACATCAAACATCCTATCTTTAATAGCTGGGCAGTCATCAACCACCTTCATTCCCTTATTTTCAGCTAGCTGAACTTCTTTATGTAGTTGCTGCAACACACCTGCACTATCATGATCCTCTCCACCTTTGTCAACTAGAGAGTATTTTTGGTCCTGTGAGTTGGTTTTACTACCCAATCCTCCTTTAGAAGAGCTAGCACTTTCTTGTAATGGCATTTTCTTCACGCCTAGCTTCTCTACTTTTTTAGTAACCTTCCTATTCCCCTTCCCAGGCTAGGAATTCTGTCTTCCAACAGCATTGGTGATTTCTGATAACACAACTTTCCCTTTAAGTTTATTATTCAAGGGCATAGTACCGGTTAGCACATTTTCCTCATTCATAATCTCTTCCACCTCCTCATTCAAAATCTCAAATCTATTTCCTACAGTACTAACAGCTCCATCAAACTTCTTAGCACCTCTTCCATTCTTCAAATTGTTCTTTGTAGGCTTGTAATCTGCACTGCTTCCGTGATTGGTCACATTAGCTTCACTGCCTACTTTTCTATCATAACCACTCCTAGGACTATCATTACTAATCTTGCTGTGACCACTAGCGCCATTCTTAGTAGAGCCACCATTCCTATTTCCTATATTAGCACCATTCCTGGCACTACCACCCGCACCATTTCTAACCCCTGAGTAATTTCTATTTCCCTGTTTTCCATAAGAAACCAGCAACCATGGGCCATAAGGGGATGCCTTCTTATCTGTGTTGGGCTAAGCATCAGTCATCTTCTCTTCATGCATTGGCTCAACTACACCATCCCTGCAACCCTCCTTATTATGCCCATACCTACCACACTTGAAGCATATGGAGTCAAGGCTTTCATACTCCACTTTAATGGCTCTATCTTCAATGTTGAGATACCCTACCAGAGGCTTGGTAATATCAATTTCTACACATATCCTAACAAATCTCCCCCTGACTTGATTCTCAGTGACCGGATCAACCTTACACATCCTTCCCAACATACCACCAATACTCCATAAGAGATCAGAGACCATCCACTCCATAGGCAGTTAGAGTCTTACCCATATTGGCATACTTTGGACCACATCTTCTCCAGGGACGAAATTAGGTTTCCACCTTTGAACTACCAGATACTCATTCATGATAACCCAAGGTCCACTTGTGAGAACATACTCCAAATCTTCTATCATCTGGAATCTAGCCATAAAATATCCATCACCCAAGTCTGTCAGATGCCAATGCCCAATTAACCACCACTTCTGTGTCAATTTCGTAGTCATGAAATTCAAGGTATGATTTCGACCCATATTTTTCAAAAGTAAAGCATTGGCCCACGGCTAATGTAGTTGTTCTTTCAACTGGGAAGAAAGCTTCATCATAGGTCCACTAGGGCCATCCACAATCGTGATGTCGTCCTTCTCAATTTTCAATTTACCACTGTTGGGCTCAAACCCAGACCACGAGCTCGGGCTCGACATACTCAAGAGCTTGGATTTGAAGCTTTCTCCATCTTCTTTCCTTGGGATATCATGGCGACCAAGGACATCAGATTTAGCTCTCGCACGTTTAGTAGTGCTTCCATTACCCAAATTCAGATGAGTTTTGTCACTAACATCAGTTTGGATCGATTGTTGAGCAGAAAAATAGAAAACCTCGCTTGGATTCTCCATATCCAGAAGGGGAAAGGAGAAGACAGCAAGATAGAACGCAAGAAACAAGCAGGTTACGGAAAAAAACAGGCGGCGCGTGCACACTACTCTTGCAAAACGCTTTACTACCGGAACACACCAAGCGTGTTCAACTATCTATCCCCACGCGCCCATTTCTTCTTTTTTTCAAATGTCTCTCTTTTCAAATGAGCGCTTTTTTACTTATTAGCTTATTTCAAATCAAAGGAAAGTGGAGTTTTATTAGTTTTACTTTTTACAAGATATTTTTAATAAAAATTGTATGTTTCTTTAAATAATTTGATAAAGGAAAAAAAAATACTAAATAATTTAAATAGTTAAGTAGTGGGTGTGCCAATAGCACCACTCAGAAGAAAATTAAGAAACACAAAACAGTTGGGTGGAGGCATAAAAATATAATTGAATCAAGGGATTTATATTTATTGTAATAGAAAAATGTTAAAAATAATTGAAGAAATGATCTAACTTTTTTTGGTGCAAAAATAAATAAATTAAGAATATAAGGTAATTAAGTGAAAAGAACACTATTTTTTTTTTTGGAAGTACTACAAAAACTATTACCATAGGACTGCCTGGACCTGCTGAGATCAAATAATACATGTACGGCCCGAATATTTACTCGCATAATGGGAGATAACTAATCTCATAACCCGGAAAGAAAACTACCACACATGCTTGTAAATACATGTGCTGCCCGGATATCTACTCGCATAATGGGAGATAACTACTCTCACAATCCGGGAAGAAAACTCCCCACACATGCTTGTAAAATGAGCATGGTGGTATTTGAACCCCTCACCACTTATGTTGAGGAGAGGTGCACTACCAGCTCTGCTAAGAAGTGATGTGCAATTGAAAAGAACACTATTGAAATTTAAAAAAAAGCTAGATTAATAACATGCATATATGATTTATAGTTTTATACCTTTGTTGTAACAACCCAATCACTATGTTCGCCACCATTTTTGAAATAAAGAAGAAGAAGGATATGTGGGTGTCATATAGAGCAAGCTCCCTTTGCCAGGAAATGTAGAACATTTGCGGTGTTGGTGTAATATAGAAGCATCAGTTGTTGGTAAATCATCCTCACAGCAGTCTATGTCTCGTTTGTAAACTAGACGTATACCACTCTTATTCGCCTTGGAATTCAAATGTCCACCTCGAGTGCTTATAACTTCAAACCCAGCATGAATGCATGTACTAGTACTTACCAACACAGAATTGGTACTATCATATTCATATACCGAAGAACGCAAATGTGAACTTTCCAAAGTCAGTGATCTGTCATGTTCAAACTGCTCACGAGACACATAGGTCAGCCAAAGATAATTAGACTCAAAAGTTTTGAAACTATAGGGTGCACAATTAAATCCATAACTGTTTCCCATTATATCCATACGACAAGATACACGTATTTCGCTGCCGTCTAAATCCTTATGGTCTAGTGTAAATACTCCACACATTGTAATTCCCATGAATTCATCATTTAACCAATTGGGAGGCAGCCCAATTTTCACTGAATTATCATTACTCCTGCAACTGAACCACTTTGGAATTTCGTTTCCCTGAATAGAAATATGACACTGATTAGAAATATGACTCTATATATATTACAATTATTAGTATTTAATTTTGCATTACTTGGTTCAAATAGCAAGTCTTGAAAATCAGTTAGTTTATGGAAATTAAATAAAACATTATATTGTTGCAATATTGGAGTGTAGTGAGGCCTAAAATTTTATCAAAATTAACAAAAGGTATAATTTCAAAATAACATTATATGTCTTTACAAAAGAAAAAATAATTTAAAAAATGAAATCACTTAAAAAGAGGTGAAAAGATAAAAAGGTTAATTTTATAAGAAAATGAGGTGTCTTTAAATATTTGACAAATTTAATTTTTTAAAATGGAATATCTTTCGAAATAGATTTTGAAAAGATAAAATTGATAGTAAATAGAATATCCAGACATGAAAAAGAAAATGAAGAAACACAAAACAGTTTGGTGGAGGCATAAAAATATAATTGAATCTCGTTCACCAAAGATCGATGTGGGTGAAGGGATTTATATTTATTATAATAAAAAAAAGTTAAAAATAATTGAAGAAAAGATCAATCTTTTTTTGGTGCAAAAATAAAAATTAATTAAGAATATAACGTAATTAAGTGAAAACAACACTATTGAAATTTAAAAACAAGCCAGATTAAATGATCAAAGCTCCTAGGATAATTATTATATAGTCTGATGTAACTAACTTGTAATTTGTCAGGCATACAGAATTGCCTCCTGTTGCCAGGAAATGTAGAACAATTGTGGTGTTGGTATAATATAGAAGCATCAGTTGCTGGTAAAATATCATCCTCAGAGCATTCTATGTCTCCTTTGTAAACTAGACGAATACCACACTTAATCACATCGGAATTCCGTCCACCTTCCATAACTTCATACCGAGCATGAATGCATGTACTAGTACTTACCAACACAGAATTTGTACTATCATATTCACATTCCCAAGGAACCAAATGTGAAAGCAAAGGTGCTCTTTCAAACAGCTCACGAGACTCATAGGCCAGCCAAAGATGATCAGACTCAAAAGTTGTGGACCTATAGGTTGCAAAAGTAAATTCATAACTGATTCCCAGTATATCCATTATACAAATTACACCTATTTGTCTGCCATCGAAATCCTTATGGTCTAGTGATAATACTCCACACATTGCAATTCCCATGAATTCATCATTTAACCAATTGGGAGGCAACCCAATTTTCACTGAATTATCATCACTCCTGCAACTGAACCACTCTGGAATTTCATTCCCTGGAAGACCAATATGACACCGGTTCCCCAATTGCTGTAACATGACAATCATCATGACTGTCTATTAGTATCCGGTATCCACCAAATAAAAAAAAAAATCATTCAACATCACAAAAACCTAGAAAATCAACAACAAACAGAGAGAGACAGTGTGTGCGCGTGTGTTAGAGGGAGAGAAACAACAGTGAGAATTGAGAAAGAGAGAAAGAAGAGAAAATCAGAAAAATTATTTTTTTATAATTTTTTAATAATTTTATTCTATTAAAACATTTTAATTTTGTATTGTTACCATTATACCCTCATATGTAATGGAAAAACTAATGGAAGCTTGACAATAGGGATAATACTAGCAGTTTGAAACAAAAGAAATATTTTTCAAACTAAATAAATCAAAACGGATAATACCTCAAATTAGAGGGACTATTTTAATAATATCCCTTAAATATATATAGACAACTTTTAAAAGGTCATGAAAATACTTTTTCAAAAAAAAAAAAAAAGGTCATAAAAATACAAATTAATCATCAATCTTTATTCAGCGAAGTAGTAAATTTATAAACAAATTTCTTACTACTGCGTATGTCATCATCAATGACACTCATTTTGAAATGTGGTAAATATTAAATTATAAAAAGGGAATAATTTCTTTTGGATTACTCTTAAAATTTGGCCTAATCATATGTTGTTCAGATTGTTTCTTTATTTTGTTTAATTGACAGAGTAAGACATCAAGCAATTTTCTTTTATTATTATTCTTTTGGAAAAATATATTTAAATTGACGGGATCAAAATAATCCCTATCGTATTTCAAAAAAAATCCCTATTGACAATTGCTTAACAAAATATCAATTTAATCTAAAGGTTTGAAGAATTAGGTGGTTTAGTCCTTAGATTTTCTCTATCAAAAATGACCTTATTATCTTATAGGTTGTTTAGAGAGATGCTATTAACAATCCATAAATTATTTGTTTATGGTCCATTTTAATATTTTTTTATTAATGACAATTTTAGCTTGAATTAAAATTAATAAACAAGAAAAATAAGTTCTAAAGACACTCCAAACTAGTTTTGTTTTTCCATCTTTAGTTTTTTTCCCTCTTTTGTGTTTTGATCCCTCTTTATTATTTTATAAACCCTAAAATATCTTCTTCTTCTTTTTCAAATATTTTAAAGTTTTTCTTGATTGGGAGGTGATGAAGAATGATATGCAACCATAGGAAAATCCTGAAGTGATGGAGAATAATATGCAACGAGAAACAAATTCAATATCATAAAACCTTCTTTCTTATTACAAGCTCTAAAGAGAGAAATGAGAGACAAACCTGAAGGCACTGTTTCAATAATATAACTGCCAAATTGATTTCCTGATGACCTCGATTCTGAATTAGTTTGGGGCAGTTGATTAAACGCATTGCAATGGCTGGAGAAGTGCAGCCTATTAGAGATACATCTTCCAATGAGTGACAACCATCAGCCCATACAATATGTATATTTGATGGAAGCTCTGGCAATGACTGAAGCCGCTCACAATTCTCTAAGCATAAATTTTCCAGTTTAGAAAGTTGCTTGATACTTTCTGGTAGGCTGATGCTATTGATCTTTTTTGTGTTAGAATTTTTGTTTCATTTTATTGATGGGACTAGTAAATACTGTCAAAACTGATCCTCTCCACGTGTTTTCCAGCCTTCTGCTTTCATGTTTTGCACGAAAGCATGTCTTTTTCTTTCTGTAGAAATCAAGAAGACAAAATATCGAAAAGCTGTGCAGCATCTAAATTCAACTATTAAGCAATAGCTGCTTTATTCCTTTTAGTCAAGGGACTTGACCAATCTTTTATGGAGAACTTGTGTAGAGAATTAGGCCTTGTTTGGTGCACAATACTGGACAATACTAGTAGGCTGGACAGTACAAATCAGTATTGTCCAGCGTTTGGTAAAATTTTGAGTCGGATTAAATAGTCCGGTGTATAATTTAATCAGAAGTGGAGATATTGACACCCCTTAAAAATTGTATGTACACCCTTCTGTAAGTACACTGTACATCCATAAAATTTTTAAAAATTTTCTAGTTTTGTAAATAAACCCCACTTAATACAAAACTATCATTTCTTTAATTCTATTGTATTATATTTTTGTAAGTACACGCCACCTACACCTATTTTGTTATCTAATCAATTTTATTATTTTATTTCTTTTTATTATGATAAATGATTTCTAGGATTCTTTAAAAATTGTCCCAAAAAAAAAAAAAAAAAGCACAGCTCAATGACTTATGTGAATACAGTTTTACTTAAAAAAATAAAAAATAATAAAAAAATAAAAAACAAAAAAAAGGTGAATTCAGTTTGTTTTTTTGGATAAAAATGTGAATACAGTTTCAAACTTGAACTAACAATTAACCAATATTATACAGGCGCACAGCTCATGCTAAATCAAGCATGTATAAATAAAACATTTAAACATTTTTTAACTTGAAAAAAAAAAATCTGTTTCCATACCTTTTTTCAGGATTAAAGTATAATATTTGTGGTTTTCATGAAAAAAAAGAGTATAATATCGGTGGTTTTCTTTATAATTCTAAAGTCGTATAGCTAGTTTTATAATTTGCGAAATTTAAGCTATAACATGCTATTAAATTTATTAAGCTAATACCGATAAAAAAAAAAATTCTATACCATGTTTGAAAGAAAAAAAAATACATATATTATCATGATTTTGTTCTTCTAACAAAAATTAATTAAAACTTAAATTTTCTCTATAAACTTTGTTCGGTGATTTTGATTCATTACAATCGATTTGTATTCCTTAAAAGAAATTGAAAATATATTTGAAATTAGTATGTAAAAGAGAAGCTAGGGTTTAGGAAAACATATTGGGTTTTTAATAATATATGAGAATATGAAATGATTATTAGGAAATTTCTTTTTGTTTCCAAAAAAAGAAATAAGAACTTTTTTTTTGGACAAACCGAAATTGATTAATATTTATTGATGGGTCATGGGTGTACTTACAAACTATTCAGTCATTTTAGTAATTGTACTCAAAGGTAATATTGGATTTTCAAAAAGATATTTATTTAAGGTGTACATACAGTTTTTAAGGGGTGCAAATATCGTCCTAATCAGACTCATGTAGATCTATCTAATCAAACTCATACCTACCTGCTACAGCCGGACTTGATTGGGCTCTACTCAAATGCGTTGAAAACCAATCCAAAACAAAAGCAAAATGTGAAACATGTTGTCAAGTGTTGTCCCACCATTTCTTTGTCAATTTTTATTAGTGCAGACTTTTTTTTTTTTTAAATTCCAAATAGTTTACAACATTTATATAAGTGATCAAATTGATCCCTAACTTTTTCACAAGTACCAAATTGGTCCCTCCATTAACTTTTCGCTATTCAAACTTAACAATTAAGGAGTATTTTAGACTTTTTAACTTGTGTAAATAAAATCAAAACTATAATCATTTTATATAATACTTTTTTTATATAAAAATATGATAATTATAATAATATTATTAAACAAATAACAAAATCCACCTCTACTGCACCGAAGGTAGACTCTTATTCATGAACAGAACAGTCCGCCTCATGATCAACAAAAAGTGAAGAACCTCTTAACAAAACTCCTCCAAAACTATGCAGACACGAAGTCCCTCACGAAAGTCACTGTCTCAAGCCTCCTCTTCGCCTGCCTACAGTCAAGCATAGCTGTTGCGGCCATGTTTCAAAGGCACGTAAATTGTTCGACGAAATGCCTGAACGAAAGTTATTCTTGTATAACACCATGATGAGAATGTATACACAAAATGGTTTGTCGTATGATGTTGTTAGACTCTCTGTTGAAATGCTTAGGTGGAAAATTAATGCTATTTTAACGAAAGTTGTTCTTGGCTTCTGTTGAGGCTTGTTAATTTCCTCTTTTAATGATTTTTTACATAATAAAATGATCAATTGATTGATAGTATTGTAAATGATCAATTTCCTCTTTGGAATTAAGAAAAAAAAAAGTTCAGTACCTATTTGGTAATCGCCCTTTTTTTATATAACCTTTTTAATTTAATTTAATATCCTTTCAAAAATAAATTTAATTTAATTTAATATCAAATGAAGTGTGAAAAAAAAAAAATAACATATCCGACAGGTCCAACACAATGTTAAATTTTAAAATAAATAAAAAATCAATTTGCAATATTTTCTTCAATTTGAATTTAATAGGATAAAAAATTAAAAAATATATATATATCAATAATAATTAAATTGAGTGTCTAGAAAAGATAAGGGTGTATCTCAAAATAATTTAGATAGATGAACAGAATAACGATAGTGAATAATTCAAAAGAAGTGGAAAAAAGAAGGTTGTTACCGTAAGATATGTTTTTGTTTTAATTTTTTATTTGACTTTATTATGTATTTTAATTAGTATGTCTATTATAAGATTATATTTGATAATGTATGAGATTATATCAATTTATTATGTATAAAAATATTATAGATTTCAATTTTTTTTTTTCTTTTTTAATAGCTATTGGATATATTATATTTAGATTAGAATAAAAGTCAGTTCGGCAGAGTATTCAAATTCAATCAATAAACTGTGATTACTGATCATAAACGCAAATCAAAAGAAATTTCTTTTCTACAAAACGTTTTGTGAATGTTTTCTTTTACATCTCTCGGTGTTTAACATGCCTTCCTTTTATATTTTAAATTTCATTGTGAACTTTTTTTCTTCCTTTTTGACAAACAAGACCTCGCCGCAATTTTTTATTTAATTTTTTTTATTGGGACCTAATGAAGGAGCCACCGACTATTGACCTAAAACCGTCCCACTTCTAAATTATTTAGTATTATATTTTTATCATTGTCACAATTATTTAAATAGAAATAAACTTATCAACAAATAAAGTCTAATGAAACCCCACATCCACTTCTAATTTAATTGTTTGAAAAAATCTATTAACTTTTAAAGTTTATTTGGAAGCAACTCCTTTTATTTGTTGTACTTTTTTCACATCTGAAATTTCCTCTTCTTTCATCATGATTCTTATGTGAATTTCTCATGAACAACATTTTTTTTTCTGTTGATGATGGCTGGTATTTTTCATTTTCCTTCCATCAAGAAATTTCCTCTCAATCCATTTTTTATATTATAAAAAAAAAATTAACAAAAAAATTGAGTAGACCCGGTCCTCCTCCATCCATTTGTGGAGAAGACTATAGCCTCCTCAAAAAGATACGATCATGTTTTCTAGAAATATGGATTTTATGACAATGTTGGTAATAATTTAGATAATTTTGGAATGCTTGAATTGGTTAATTCGAGAGAACCACTCTCCAATCGGCTGGTTCGAGAGAACCACTCTCCAAATAGAATTCTTTAAATTATTAAAGAACTTTAATTACAATAATCTTCCCCCTTTGTCTTTTGGAACTGATACAAATTATACAAACACTTCTAACTGAAACTAAATAAAATGCCTACAATTAAGGACCTACACTACTACATTACAACTGACCACTACTTTTAACAAAATTACAGAAAATATAAGAAACCTGTTTGTAATCCAATAATTCACTTAATCTATAATTTCACATAAAATAGGCACGTAACATTTCTTCCCCGATGAAATCAAGGATGAATTGAGTGTTGCCTTTCTTGGTTAATTTTGTCATCTTGAAGGATCTTCGAAACAGGATTGATTTGAGGTCGAAATGTGGGAGCCCTTTTAATGCTAATATCGATTGTGGTTTGATTTGCTATAACAATTGATCTACCTCCATGTTTTTGTAACTTTGTGGACTTCAATTGCACCCAAGATGCACCCAGCAATTCTTTCTTGGGAATTTAATAAAAAATGGAAGGTTTCATCCATTGCTTTGTGAGAAGACAATATCCAAGGCATACAACAATTGGTTTGACATGCCAACAATAGCATAAACAACATCCGTGTAGCCTCCTTCGACCTAGACCTCTGTTAGGTACAGACTGCCCAACTCGTTTGCCACCACCCTTTCCATAATTTCTACATCCATCTACACTTAGATGGTTTATTTTACCAGTCCATATAACACCATAATTTTTAGGTGTCCTTTTGTAAGAGTGAGGTTGAGGTTGGATTTGGGTTTTGACAATATATCATATCTACAACACTTCCTTTCTTTGAAACATAATTCTCTTGTAGCTTACTAGCCTCATTTCCATCATGAAAATGAGTTTTAACACCAGAATATTTCTTGACAGCAAAAAGGTTAGGAAGGTTTGACACTTGTGACCCCTCAAGTTGCACTCTTATCTTCTCAGTGAATTTAGTTATCTTCTGTAATATTTTTTGCTGACCCAAAATGAGAGGATGCACCCTTTGCTCGATCTTCTCCAAGCATGCCTCCATAATTCCCAAGCTTGTCTACAATTAACCTGGCTCTGATACCAAAAGATACGATCACGTTTTCTAGAAATATGGATTTTATGACAATGTTGGGAATAATTTGGATAATTTTGGAATGTTTGAATTGGTTGATTCGAGAGAACCACTCTCAAGTCGGCTGGTTCGAGAGATCCACTCTCCAAATAGAATTCTTTAAATTATTAAAGAACTTCAATTACAAAATAATCTTCCCCCTTTGTCTTCTGGAACCGATACAAATTATACAAACACTTCTAACTGAAACTAAATAAAATGCCTACAATTAAGGACCTACAACTGACAACTATTTCTATAACTGACCACTACTTTTAATATAAACGTACATAGTAACAAAATTATAGAAAATATAAGAAACCTATTTGTAATCCAATAATTCACTTAATCTATAATTTCGCATAAAATAGGCATGTAACATGTTGCTGGAGGATTGGAGGAAGCGCTGCCTCCTGGTCAGAGGAGGAAGCGTTCTCTGATATTCGGGAGGAACTAGGCTTCTTCTATATGAGATGCCGCAGGTAACAGGTTCCTCCGGTGGATGGTGGCCTCCATTTGTTTTTATTAGTTTAAATCTCTAAATCCAGTGGAGGTCACCATTCATGCTAATTTTTATTTTTATAAAAAAATATAGTTTAAATCAATGAATAAGTGGAGGTGACCTTCAATGGTGGTCTTCATTCGGTTAATTTTTTTTTCTTTTTTTTTAAATCATTATTTCAAAATACAAGTTTTTTTATTATGTTTTTAGATTTATAAAACTAAAAGTTTTTTTTTTTTTATATATATTTTGAAATATAAAATTAAAAGATTTTAAAACCCAAATATAAAATAATAATAATAATAAAAAGTAAAAATGGTAGTTATGAAAATAAATAAATAAAAATTTAATAAAACTATTAATTTTATATGATTAAATCAAAAAAAAATTAAAAAGGGACATTATTAAATTGATAGAGGGGTGCCAATAGCACCACTCCAAGTATAATTGTTTGTTAATCCAAAAACAATAAATAAAACAGAAATCTTAACTGTTATTATTATTATTTTTTTGAAATATTACTTAAATTCGAGGTTTTTAGAGAGGGGAATAACTTGAATACACAACCTGTCGGTAGGTGTGAGGGGTGTACACCGGACCGATCCCATCTTGTCAACCACTCTAACTAATAGTGCTAATAAATATAAAAAAAAATCTTTAAAATTTAGTTAGATGGAAAAGAAAAATCCTTTTTAAAAAAAAAATCGTCATATAACAGGGGTGAGAATTGAGATCATAGCTGGGGTTTTTGGGTTTTGGTTCATATTTATTGTGATTTAAAAAATATAACAATTGTAAACTTGCAGTTGACTGACTTGACTCAATATACAATATACTATACTTGCAATGTACTTGAATTTTAAAAATTTCATAAGAACATTTACGATTACATTTTGCATCGGTCAGACTCCAAATTAACTGTATACCCAGAATTCTTTTTTTCTTTTAAATAAATAAATTTAAAAAAAATACATTTATATATAATATAAAAAACTTGAAATAACGTATCACATTACCTACACATTACTCATTCAAAAAGTCACAATTGTCTATTGTGAGAAGAATGTGAATTTTTAACTTTATAATTTTAAATACTTACGTAATAATACACATAATGATATTTTATTAAGTAAACATACGAATAACATGGTATATCTATCTCTTTGATTAATTTCATCAAAATTTTCAACATGTAAATAAAGTTTTCCATTATGTACTAAAATTCTTATTCTTTTCGCAAATGACAATAATTTTTTATAGCTTGTAAAATTGCTGAAACACTTAATTAACATATTGAGTTAGGAGATCTTAATGCTAGTGATCTTTCTTGTGTTAGAATTTTTGTTTCATTTTATTGATCGGACTAGTAAGTATTGTCAAAAGATTCAAATTCTTGGTTAATCGATCCTCTCCAAGCTGTGTTTTCCAGCCTTCTGCTTTCATGTTTTGGAGCTCTCTGCTCTTGCACGAAAGCATGTCTTTTTCTTTCTGTAGAAATCAAGAAGACAAAATATCAAAAATTTTGTTCCAAATAGTTTACGATATTTACATAAATGACCAAATTGATCTCTAATTATAATTTATTTACAATTTAGTTTTTAGTGAAGTTTATTTATAAAAATATAATACAATAGAATTGAACGTATGATCTTTTTGGTATTAACAAAATTAATGAAGTA
Organism: Acer saccharum; assembly: GCA_030490815.1. Lineage (NCBI taxonomy): Eukaryota > Viridiplantae > Streptophyta > Magnoliopsida > Sapindales > Sapindaceae > Acer > Acer saccharum. The sequence continues at coordinate 1,010,922 of CM059878.1, forward strand.
TATTTACGAGAAGAGTGCTAGGAAGCCCAAATTATTTACCTAAATTCATGCTTGAATGACATGTCTTGTGAGTTGTTAAGATCCTAGTATTCGCACAATAATCTTATAATTTAAAAGATATTGAAAAATCACATACCACATCAATTGGGCATGATTTTGGGCAAATAATTGGGGCAACCTAGCATTGTTTCTTACTAAAAAATGTATACTAAGGGGTTGTTTATTTTTTTGTATGAAGATTGAATAATCTTGAATTTTTTTGAAGATTGAATAGAGACTGACATGATTTTTTTTTTTTTTTTCTCACATCAGAATGTACCACCAACATGTTTTTTTTATAAAAATAAAATTATCTGAAAATAATTCATTTTACATTTATGCCATACTAATTAAAAGAAGTAATTTAATTTGCATATTCTTCTGCAAAACAAAGTTCAATTTAACAAAACAAAAAATTCACCAAATAATATAATTTTCCATGTTCTGGACATTCTGCAAGACTGTAAATAAAGTTCAAGTTCAATTTACTGTAAAAAAAAAAAATCAAGTTATTTTACATGTTGTCCACGTTTTGTGTTTATAATTGAGGAAACTATTTTTGTTTTCCAAGATCATATGCACCAGAAACAAAAAAAAAAAAAAAAAAAAAGTTATTGATTTTTTTTTAAAAAAAAAATAGGTTCCTGAATTATATGCACTAGTCTCTATGAGAAATGATTTTTTTTTTTTCTAAAAGCCATTTAAAATAAGAAATATGTTTTAAAAAAAAATTTAAAAAAAAAAAAAAAAAAATCTCTACACCATATCAAATTAGGATAAATTTAGAAATATATCTTCTTTAGAAGGATAGACTTGGAAGATAATATTTTAATTATAATCCAGTGATTTGGAATTAAATTAAAAGTCATAATTTCTTCCTTTATTTTTTAAGTTTTTTTTTAAATATATTTTATATATTTTTAAGTTGTTTAACCACTTAATAAAAAATAAAAATAAAAATAAAAAAACAAACAAAACAACTTAGGCTCAATTTGGCATTGCTGTGCTGTGGAGAGAATAAGCTGAATGTTTGGTAAACTGATTTTTAAAAGTGCCGTGAGAACTAAAAGCAAATTCAATGTGTTAGGTAAACTGGAAGTAAAAAGTGTTATGATTGTACACAATTACTAAAAAGGACACAAATAAATATTGAAGATGTTTTGAAAATAAAAAATTTGTTTTATTTTTGTGTGACCAAAACATTTTATAAAATATCAACTAATATTTTGGTGTAACCATAAACAAGTTATAAAATAAATATCAACTAATATTGTCATTTATTTCCTTGTTTTTCTATGATTTATATGTATGTTATCTTTTGAGTTTCCAGTATGTTGATTTAATTTATTTGCTTTGGTTTTGTCTTTACTTAAAAATGATGAAATGCTTTTGTTGTTGCAGGTGCAGGCTGGTCACTTGGTAGAACAGATAGTGAAGACCCTTTTCTTTTCTTTTCTTTTTTGTGCATCGACTTGGGAAGAAAAAAGGCATTGGCTGCAGAAACATTACCCAACAGCAACAATCATCATTTTTTCTTAAAACCGTATTTCTTGCACTCATAGAACAAGTCCGTTTTGCAGTACACTCATCCCTGTCTTTCTCTTGCTGAGTACACTCTTTGCAGTAGTAAGCATCAGAGATTCCCACTCCACCGCAGATAACACATCAACTCTGAAAGGATCCGTAGTTGCATTCATCACAAACGCGCACAAGCGTGCAAGGACGCACATAGGAGTCACAAATTACGCACTTGCCACCACATTTCTCACAGTCTTCCAATGGAAATACCCGGCTGCTTCCTGCACATAATCAAACCAGGATGATGCTTGACCATGCTTTCTGCTACAAGCTCCTCCCTGCTGATAGCTGAATGGCCAGCACCTCCCCGGTTGCCTTAACAACTCTCCCCAAAACAGCATGAGAATCACCTCAGTTGGCGATATAAAGAGTTCCATTACAGATGACACCCACTAGGCAGCATGATCCAACTGCTGCTATTTGTGGTTTCATAAGCCATTGCTTAGTAACAATAGACATAACATAAACCCCTCCTTGGATGCTTGATATGCCTTTCGAATCACATCCACTGACATTGACTGTTGCTCAGTAGTAAATCCTGAACATAACAACCAAACCAAAAAAATTCAGAAACTTAAAGAATAGATCTCTAATCGCCAAAAGGCCACTACGAAAAGCATACATAATCCACAAATACGAAAGTATAGTCTCAATCATGTTCAATAGAATCAATACACAAGAATACAAAAACGGCCCTCAACTTTCTTTTTATCTCTATATAAGACACCTCTTTGGTTTCAATCGTTTTTCGGAGAAAATATAAGATACAAGAATCGTATTCTTGATTTTAGAATGATTTAAGGCTCAAGTCAACAAATCCTACACCGAACTAATAAAAAGTACACCACATGAAACCATATCCTTCACTAAATATGTTCTTTCTTCAACTCTCTCATCAACAAAATTAAAGACAAAATAAAAACAAAACTGGAACCAGATATGAACACAGAGAAATATAAAGTTGAAGCCACTTACTTTTGAGATGTTGAAAGAGAAGATCTGTGATATAGCGCGATGTCTCAGGCCCTCCACGTCCATCACGAACACCAACACACATATAGACATAATAAAGCATCGAAATTTTTTCAGTAAAAAAAAAAATCAATTGGAAATCTAAGAATTGTTGGCATCATATAAGACCAATACCATCCAATGATGCAACCGAAACCTAAAAATAAATTGAAGTGCAACAATCAAACTATCTATAACTAATGTCCATATGTTAGTGAAAAAGATGTTAAAAATGGATATAAGAGAATAAGAGATAGTTCTACCAGTGTACTAAAAAATAGAACAAAACAGAGATAATTGCAAGATACCAGTACACCACATCACAGATTAACACATAGTTTAATAGGTTGTGTTTTAATTAATTTACAAAATTTTAGGCTGTCCAGAAGAACCCCACAAGCGTCGAAAGACCAATTAATCGAAAATCAGAAGCAAAGCATGAAAAACAAATGAAAACTAAATTCGACATGAAAGACAAACCTTGGGTCAGATGCAATCTGAAGAGAATGGAGAATGGTGACTGGAGAGTGGAGACTGGCTGAAGATCGACGGACGACGACGAAGAAGAAGCGCGATTCCACGGACCACGAGCACCGCAGTTGACTGGTGATCTGTTGAGCTATGAAAATTGCAAACGATGGGAATACAGAGTGGGACAGAACTGGAGATGAGGATGGAAGAATCGTTGGCTGCTGGAGGTGAGAATAGGGTTTTGTTCTTGGTAAATTTCATGAAAACAAGGGATAAAATAGGAAGTTCGTTAAAAATTCATTGATGGGATTACTGTAGGGCATTTTCATTTCTGCTTCCCCAGAAAGCTGTTTTCCTAAAGTTATGACTTGTAGGCCCAGTTTGGCATTGCTTCTAGAGCTGCTTTTGGGACCAAAAGTGATTCTAGACATAGACTGGGGTGTTTGGTAAAATTTTAGGGAAGCGCTTTTGGCCACTTTTAGCTTCCCCAGAATCAGAAAATGAGAAGCTAGTTTTTCTTGCTTTTAAAAAACTGATTCTTGGAGAAGCAATATTGAAACACGCTACTCTTCAACATTAATGAATTTTTTACCAAACTACCTATTTTATCCCTGTTCTTTCATGGGATTTACCAAAAACAAAACAAAACCCTTTTCTCTATTCACCTCTGGCAACCATCAACTGATTCGATTCCTTCCATCCTACAGTCTCCTCTCCCTCCATCCTTACGCGAAGGCTTCTACGGCTGCTTGATCGGTGAGTAACAACCCATTATCTCTGAAATTTCTCCACTCCCTCCATCCTTTCTCTCCGAAAATTTCATTGTAATTTCTTTCTCTGTGCTTCTCGGCTGCTTCTCCCTCCATCATAATATGAACTTTGTTGTTGTGCAGTTGAGCAAACGAAAACCCCTATGTTTTTCCTTTTCTTTTTGTTTTCGTTTTTATAAAATTTTGCTATTCTTGTATGAAACTATTTATTCTTACAGGAAATGGGTAGTTAGGGTTTCGTGTGAAAACCAAAATTGGTACTGACTTGGTGATGCCCATAAACTGTTTGATGAATATCCTCACTTGAATGAATATAAAAGGTGGTTTTGAGGGCTACTGTGTTTTGTTGTGTTTCGTATTGAGGGCTGCTGTGTTTTTAACTTGTGTTGAGCCTTGTTGCTCTGTTTTCTAGCATATATATACATATATATACATGCTACGCATATATCTGCATATATCTATTTGTTGCTCTGTTTTGTTGACGACTGCTGTGCTTTGTTGTATATATATATATATATATATGTGTTTTGTTGCGTCTTTATTGCTCTATTTTCAAACACTGCTGTGCTTTGTTGTTTATTGCTCTGTTTTCAAATATATATATATGTGTGTGTCTTTTGTTGTGTCTTTTGTCTTTATTGCTCTATTTTCAAATATATATATATATATATATATATACATGCTATGCATATATCTGCTTCTTTGGTTCTTTATTGTTGGATTTTCTTTTATAAATTAATTATGATTAAACTATTATTATTCTTACTAACACCTTTTACTTTTACTTAAATCAAATGAAGTTAATTTAGAAATTGATTGGTTTGCCTTTTAGAAATTGATTGGCTTATTGATTGATATAAAGACAACAGTCCACGACAATCTAGTTTGAGGTGTGGGGTTGCACAAAAGTTGAGGTTGTGGGGTTGCACAAAAGCTATATTATTAAAGTATCCACTGATCTGGACCACATTTCTACCCCACTTAAAAAAATGTATATTATTCTATAGTACACTTAAGGAAACTGTTATAAATAAAAATCTTCAAGAGTGTTATTGTAGTGATAGAGAAGTTATTGGTGAGTGAATTTTGCTGATACTTGATGAGATGTGTTCTTGTAGTTGATAAACATTAGGTACATGGGAAAGAAGAACACAACTAGCATGACTGAAAATGAGAAAAGTGGAAAATCAAAAGCTTCATGGTCTGATGATCTTGTAGCTATATTTTGTGAAATATGTGTTAAGGAAGTGGCAAAAGGAAATAGGCCTGGCACTCATTTTGATAAGATAGGATGGGTAAATGTTATCAATGTTTTTAAGGAAATAACCGGAAAGGATTATGATAAAAGGCAATTGAAAAACAAGTGGGATTCACTTAAAAACGATTGGAAATTGTGGAGTTCACTATTGCATAAAGAAACCGGTATCGGATGGGACCCCACTAAGAAAACGGTGGATGCACCTCCAGAATGGTGGCAAAGTAAAATTGAGGTATGAAAATTCTCCCTCATTTATTTATTTATTTATTTATTTATGCCATCAAGGTGCATGTTTTCTAACCATCTGCCTTTTTTGTAGATGAATGGTGAGTATCGAAAATTTCGTGATGTGGGAATTAGTCCCGACATGATGGATATGTATGACAAAATGTTCAAGGGTAGTACAGCGGTTGGTAATTGTGTCATGATTCCATCATCTACCATACTTCTTGAAGAAACGGTGGGATATTCAGAACATGATGTAATGACTGTCGATAAGGAGAATGAGAAGGATTCACAAGTTGATCAAGATAAGGGGAAAAAGAGAACAAGTGATGAGAGTGAAATAAATAGAGTTGTGGGAGGGTTGAAGGGAAAGAAGGGAAAGTTGGGAGGTGCAGCAAAGTTGTCTAAACAAATTGATCGTCTTGTTCAGGTAGTTGAGAGTAGGAGTACAGCAACACCAATGCAAAGAACTAGTATTGCTGAAGTGATGGAAATTGTGGCAACTTTACCAGGGGCGGAAAAAGGTAGTAAGTTGTGGTGGTTTGCGACGGAGTTGTTTTGTTCTCAAGAGAAGAGGGAGATGTTTTCTATTATGACAGATCCTGATTTGAAGCTCCAATTTCTGATTCTTAATCAGAAAAAGGGTGAAAATTAAGTAGGGTGATCCTACTTTGTAATATCAACTTGGTTTTCTAGTGGTTTCCAATAGGCTAAACTCTATGACATATATTTTATTTTTGACTTGTTGGACTTTTGTTTATGAACTTATTATGTTATTTTTAAATTTGTGCTTGTTGGACCTACATTGTACCTTTTCCGTAGGCTAAACTCTGACATATTTTATTTTATTTTTGTCTTGTTGGACTTTGTTTATGATATTATTATGTTATCTTTAAATTTGTGCTTGTTGGACCTACATTGTACCTCTATTTATATGTGATGTTTGATGAGATCATATATATTGCAGGCTATTAAAATAAAGTATGGACAATTCAGAAGATGAAAAGGAGATAGATCAACTTATATGTGTATGTGGTCGTCTTATTCAAGTTTATCTTGAAAAATATATTCTAAAAACTCCATGCATGACAAGCTCTCAAACAGGTTATATTTGGTTGATGGAAGTGTTGGAGGGCAATGAAAGTCGTTGCTATAACATGTTTAGAATGGATAAACATGTCTTCGTAAAGTTGTTAAATGATTTAGAAAATATTTATAAGTTGAAGGGTTCAAGAAACATAAGTAATGCTGAAATTTTAGGAATGTTTCTTTATATTTTAGGACATGGCATAGGAAATAGGAATGCACAAGAACGTTTTCAACGTTCCGATGAGACGGTGAGTAGATATTTTGATGTGATGCTAGATATTTTATATGAAATGGCTAAGGTGATGATAAAACCTTTGGATCCTGAATTTAGAAGCACCCCACAAGAAATATTGAGCGACTCTAGATATATGCCTCACTTTAAGGTATGTATACTTTTCAATGCTCTTAAATTTAGTATATCCATATAAATGCTTTATTTTATACTTATTTTAAATTAATTTGTAGGATTGCATTGGAGCTATAGATGGTGTTCATGTTCAAGCTTCGATTTCTCCAAGCGATCAAGTACCATATATTGGCAGAAAAGGAATACCCACCCAAAATGTAATGGCTATATGTAACTTTGACATGCAATTTACATTTGCATGTGCAGGGTGGGAAGGCAGTGCTCATGATAGTAGAGTATTCTTATCAGCTTTACGTGATCCTCACTCAAATTTTCCAAAACCTCCAAATGGTATTTTTTTTTTTTAATCTACATTCCGCAAATAATAATTGTATATTATATCATAATCATTCATATATTTATATTTTTAGGAAAATATTACTTGGTGGATGCCGGATACCCGCAAATGAAAGGTTTTTTAGGACCTTATAAAGGTGAAAGGTATCACCTTCCACATTTTCGTAGGGGTGAAGAACCAACCGGTCACAAAGAAATATTTAATCACGCACATTCTTCACTTAGGAGCATCATTGAGCGCACTTTTGGGGTATGGAAAAAAAAATGGAGTATTCTACGTGATATGCCAAGTTATTCTTATGAAAAACAAGTGAAAATTGTTATTGCTACAATGACTCTTCATAACTACATTAGAAAATATGCACAACGAGATAGAGATTTTGAGGACAGTGAAAATTACTCAAGTGAAGAGATTAATGAAGAAATTGAGGTCAATGCACATGAAGAAGATGGTCCGGGAAGACGAGAAATGGAGAACTTAAGAAATTTAATTGCGCAAAGTTTAATGAGTGCGCGCACTTAGCATTTATGTGCATTTTACTCTTAACTTCGTACCATATTTTGCTATTTGGGGTCTTTTGTTGTTTATTTCAATTGTGTAATCTCATGACTCCTTCAAACATATTTTGCTATTTAGAAAAAATTATGGAAGTAATCAAAAGAGTTTTCTTAATATATTTGCAATATATGTGGCAATAGAAAAAAAAAAGTAATAATGTGATATGGTCATAAAAAATAGAACAATTTTTTTTATATATAACATGTTTATGGTCATACAAAAATAAAATAAATTATTTATTTTATAACATGTTTATGGTCACACAAAATAAAACAAATAATTTATTTTCAAAACATCTTCAATAGTTATTTGTGTCCTTTATAGTAATTTTGCACTCCCACAGCATTTTTTACTTACAGTTTACCAAACACATTGAAATTGCTTTTGGTTCTCACAGCACTTTTAAAAATCAGTTTACCAAACACTCAACTGATTCTCCCCACAGCAGAATCAGAAGCAATTTTCCTCACAGCAGAATCAAAAGCAATTCTCCCAAAAGCACAGCAATGCCAAACTGGGCCGTAGCTTCTCTAAAAGTCAGTTGGGAGAAGCTAAAATGGCCAAAAGCAGTTTCCCTCAAATTTTACAAACACCCTATCATTAGTCCATAATCACTTTTGGCCCTAAAAGCAGTTTGGGAAGTATTTCCAAACTGGCTCTTAATGAGTTCAATTCAGACATATTAAGTTTTCAGTAATGCTACACATCCCACATTTTTCATCCCACTACATGTGGCATGTGAGATGTCAAATTGTGAATGGATACATGGGGTAGGTGAGATAAATCATAATTAATGTGTATCCACTCACAATTTGACACCTCACATGCCACATATAGTGGGATGGAAAATGTGGGATTTTAGATGGGATATTTAACATTATTATTAAGTTTTAAGTGAAAAATACAATCAACTGAAAGGTACACATATTCGTCTTAACCAGCCCAAAAGTGTAGCTCATCAAATACGGGCCAGCCTGCATTTCTGGCCCAACCCAAATTCAAAAGGCCCAAACTCCTACAAACCGCCTTGTGTCTAACAAGTAACAACTATACTTCAAGGACCAAAAGTTGGGTTTGAGTAATCAATCACACACAACACCACACTCCACATCCTATCAGATTATGCTTAATTGCTCGTAGAGTTTAAGCCTCTACTAGACAAAAACTCATGGGAAGGTATTTCTCCAAATAGATTTTTTTTTTTTTTTAAGTCTACCAACTAAATAATTATTATTTTTATAAAAATAAAAAAAAAAAACTCTATTTTTAATAAATCTACTATATACAAATACATCTTTTATTAATAGAGATTTTTCAAAATCTCAATCAAACAAGTTAGTTATCCAAATGCTTCAGTCACAATGCCACGACCTGCAAAATTTTGTCCAAAAAATCTATAAAAAAACTAAAAAAAACTAAAAAAAAAAAAAAATGGCTCTTCTCTATGTCTCATTGTCTTCAAAATTCCCACAAAACCCCTCCTCTCTCTTCCACCAAACCCCAATTTAGCAACAACCCATTTCTCTCCTTCTCTGTAAACTCTGCAACACAGGTCAGTCACATTTCTCTCTCACAAAGTTTCCTTTTTTTTTTTTGCTCTTTGGTTGCACTTGCACTATTGCTTGTTTAGTTAAAAAAAAAAAGGCAAGTTTTTGATGTCACCCATTTCATGTTATTAGTTTTTATTTGATCTGTTTTTGATGGTCAGCTGTTGAAGAAGCAAATCAAGTCTCAAGAGAACATATTATGTTGTTTGAGTGAGTCTGTGGCCAGAACAAGCTTGCTTGCTCTTGTTTCCGCTTCTCTGTTCTTTGTTGATCCTGTTCTTGCATATAAGGTAAATCAACATCTTTAATTGTTAATGTTTTGGTTCATTTAGTTTTCAGTTTCTTCTCTAAGAATTGAATTGTAGAAACATGAATTCTATGCAATTTATAATGAAATATATATGATGCAACATTCTTGTAATTTTGTCTGGTTTCCAAGAATTGGATCAATTTGTGTACTTGGGGTTCTATTATTTGGTGACTAGAAGTCTAGAATGTATTTATGAGATTGTCAATTACTGTTTTTATATGTTGGTGATGTTGATTGTGAAAGGGAGGCGGTCCATATGGTTCTGAAGTAACAAGGGGACAAGATCTTACCGGGAAGGACTTTAGTGGCAAGACTTTGATCAAGCAAGACTTCAAAACGGTCTTAAATCAATCGTTATATGTTCTTGTATGTGTATAATGTGAGAATGTGTTTGTTATGGTGTGATTGAAGAAATGGATTTTGTTTTATTGTTTCAGTCTATATTGAGGCAAGCCGATTTTAAGGGTGCGAAGCTACTAGGTGCTAGCTTCTTTGATGCTGATTTAACCGGTAAGTTTCCTCTTCTTTTCGCAAATGACAATAAATTTTTATAGCTTGTGAAATTGCCGAAACAATCTTAACAAATTGAGTTAGGAGATCTTGATGCTAGTGATCTTTCTTGTGTTAGAATTTTTGTTTTATTTTATTGACGGGACTAGTAAGTACTGTCAAAAGATTCAAATTCTTTGGTAACCGATCATCTTCAAGCTGTGTTTTCCAGCCGTTTGGTTTCATGTGTTTAAGGTCTTGCACGAAAACATGTCTTTTGCTTTCTTTAGAAACAAAATATCAAAAAGCTGTGCAGCATATATCCGTTGGTGTTTCCATGGTACTGACAGATTTGGTTCATTATTACATTCTTAAAACCGGTGGAAATTGTTTGATAAATGCAGCCAATAAGCAATACCTAGTTGCTTTATTCCTTATTGTCAAGGGAATTAACCAATCTTCTATGGACAACTTATGTAGAGAATAGAGGTGATTTCTTTTTACAAAAATAAAATCAGTGTGATGCTCGAAATTAAATTCATGTGAATATGGATGAACGAGGAATCTTTAGCTTAGAACCATGGTGCTACATGATTGGGTGGTCATGGCTGTATGACCACGAGCCTTCCATATGACAGTCATATCAAATACTACCTGATCACCTGTAGTATACCGATGGGTAGTATATTCATTATCTACTGTTTTTCGTTTTCTTTTTCAGGGGCTGATCTTTCGGAATCTGATCTCAGAGGCGCGGACTTCTCCTTGGCAAATGTAACAAAGGTGATTTTATCTATCGTTTCATTCTATTCGTTATGAGCAGATGAATATGAATAATATATACCTCCAATGTACTCAATGCCAATTTTGTAATCAAGAAAAAAAAAATGCTCTTGATTATAGGATGATTGAGATTGCTCATATGCCTGTTTCTAAACACTGCAACATCATAATGAGATAGTCGCCAGTTAATATCATAACGCATACACTTTGTGCTTTTTGCAGTTTAATTTGAGCAATGCTAATTTTGAAGGTGCACTTACTACTGGCAACACGTCGTTCAAGGGATCAAATATAAATGGTGCCGGTATGTGGAAAACTACTTTGTAATGAAATTTTGTTCTTTTTAGTAGTTGAACTGTATAGAGTTGTTTTCCTTTATAGGTCTGAGAAACCAACTCCACAATCATAGTTCATACTTCATCCATTTGAAAGTTTTACGTGCCATTTTTTAAGTGGTCATGCTTAATGTACTTGCCGTAAGAATATGCTCGGTTTACTTAGATTCTGTCATTTTAAACTGTATGCTCTCAACATAAAGAACATACTTGATTTGAGAACAAAATTTGCATATAATATAGAGAGGAGAACACGAATAACATCTTTTTTTCCGATAGAAAACATTGAAAAGAAGTTTTCGTTTCAGCTAACCTCGAAAAATTTAGCTCTGCTTTGCATTCAAATATAGCGACAAATTTACTTCACAAAGATGCATTGGGGTTGTTAATGATTTGTAAAACATTGACATGAGTGCAGTTTTAATCGTCATGGATGTTATGTTTACCATTTGGGTTACGGAAATAACTCTTAATCTTTAGTGTCGATGGAAATGAAATACGCCTAACTTAGCATCGTGATGACATTATGGTTTGTCGTGCCATTCTGCATCATGAAAGGACCTTTAAAGTGCTCCAACAAAGTAATTGTATTTGTGTTCGGGTTAAACACACAACAGCTCTAGTGTTCACAGCATATTTCATTACTCAAACATGAGCTTTGTCAAATGCTGCACTGCAGTAGTTAGATTTTGACTGATTGTATTGTATGATGTCAGACTTCACAGATGTACCTTTGAGAGACGATCAACGCGAATACCTCTGCAGATTTGCAGATGGGTAAGACAACTTTTCTTGCACCGGTGTTTCATTTGATATATGCAATTCATTCGTAAATCGTAATCAAAACAATCTTTTGTTGATATTAGGATAAATCCAACAACTGGAAATGCAACACGTGAGACGTTGCTTTGCAACTAGAATTTTTTCATTCTCAAGTACATCTCTGTACCAAAAAAAGGGGAGGCGGTGCTGCATCTACAAAAGTAGCGATTGTCATTCAAAGTTGTGAGTAACGTTTTTAATCTGTTGTAACTACTGTATGATATGCAAACATAGAATGTCATGTCCCATATGTACATTTTTAAAAGAATCCTAGCAAGAAGAGAAATTTTGAACTTCAATTCGATTGATGTACGGTATACAGATAACATGGTTCATTCAAAGTTGGTGCAACACTTTTAGGCTCGTTGTGTGTGAAGTTGAAGCACATTTCTTTTCATTCTTTTAAGAATGACATCTAATAATATGAATGTTTGAGAAATCTCATTCAGTAGCCAACCGTTTACACATCAGCCAATTGTTGTTCATCTAATAACATTATATTTTCCCAATCAGTACTAAAGGATAAAACCAGCTCGATCCACTACTCCAATATTCCACGACAGCCCATACACTTGAAAAATGAAACAGCAACGAAAATCCTGAAAAAAAAAAAAAAATTCTAGAATTACAGAACTGCAAACTACAAAACTGTATATATATATTGCAATATTGGAGTGTAACAGTGAGGTCTAAAATTTTATCAAAATTAACAAAAGGTATAATTTCAAAATAACATTGTGTCTTTAAAAAAAAAAAAAAATTAAGATGAAATCTCTTTAGAAATGAGTGTGAAAAGATAAAAAAAAATTAATTTTGAAAGAAATTAAAGTGTCTTTAAATATTTGGCAAATTTAATTTTTAAAACTGGAATATCTTTAGAAATATATTTTGAAAAGATAAAATCGATCATAAATAGAATATCCGGACATGAAAAAGAAAATTAAGAAACTCAAAACAGATGGGTGAAGGCATAAAAATATAATTGAATCTCTAGTTCACCAAAGATGTTTGTTGTAACTGTCTGAGTTTGAGAGAGAGTTTATACCTTTGCTGTTGTGGCAATACCAAAGATCTCTTATTTTTCTTTACAATTATTGTTATTTAATTTTGCAATAATTGATTCAAATAGCAAGTCTTGAAAATCACTTAGTTTTTGCAAGATATATATATATATATATTGCAATATTGGAGTGTAGCAGTGAGGTCTAAAATTTTATCAAAATTAACAAAAGGTATAATTTCAAAATAACATTATATGTCTTTACAAAAAGAAAAAATTGATTTTAAAAATGAAATCTCTTAAAAAGAGGTGAAAATATAAAAAAGGTTAATTTTGAAAGAAAATGAGGTGTCTTTTAAATATTTGACAAATTTAATTTTTAAAAATGGAATATCTTTTGAAAAGATAATATTGATCATAAATAGAATATCCGGACATGAAAAAGAAAATTAAGAAACACAAAAGAGTTTGGTGGAGGCAAAAAAAATATAATTGAAGTGAAGGGATTTATATTTATTGTAATAAAAAAAAAAGTTAAAAATAATCGAAGAAATGATTAAACATTTGTTTTGGTGCAAAAATAAATAAATTAAGAATATAACGTAATGAAATGAAAACAAGAGTATTGAAATAAAGAAGAAGAAGAAGAAGAAGAATATTTTTTGATAGAGAGTTTATCTCATTTGATCCCATGAACGTCTGAGTTTATACAAAAATCTCCTATAGTCATCATTGTATCTTGATTTGCTCCCATATTCTAACCGTCTGATTTCATATTCTATCATGTGGGGCTTATAGTACCACACATGCGTAACCGAAATTTGGCCAGCAAATGTAGAACAATTGTTGTGTTGGTATAATATAGAAGCATCAGTTGATAGTAAAATATCATCCTCAGAGCATTCTATGTCTCCTTTGTAAACTAGACGAATACCACTACTCTTAACCGCCTTGGTACTCAAACGTTTACCATCTGTAACTTCAAAATAAGCATGAATGCATGTACTAGTACTTACCAACACAGAATTGGTACTATCATATTCCCAAGGTTCCAAACGTGGAAGCAAACGTGCACTTTCCAAAGTCTGTGATCTGGTAGTTTCAAACGCCTCACGAGGCACATAGTTCAGCCAAAGATGATTAGACTCAAAAGTTGTAAATCTATGGCGTCCACCAGAATATAGATAACGGTTTCCCATTATATCCATACAACAAATTACATATTTTCTGCCGTCCAAATCCTTATGGTCTGGTGTAAATACTCCACACATCGCAATTCCCATGAATTCATCATTTAACCAATTGGATGGCAGCCCAATTTTCACTGAATCCTCATCACTCCTGCAACTGAACCACTCTGGAATTTCATTTCCCGGAATATAAATTTCAAACAGGTTCCACCACAATTGCTGTTTCTCGACAGCCATCATGACTCCCTGTTAGTATCCAGTATCCAACAAATCCAAAAAAAACAAAAAACAAAAAAATCATTCAACGTCACAAAAACCAAGAAAATCAACAACAAACCCAAACTCGTCACACTGACACAATATACATCAACCCAAAAAATCCTCTTCTAAACCCAAACACCCACCAAAAACAGAGGGAGTGTGTGCGCATGTGTTAGAGAGAGAGAGAGAAACAACAGTGAGAAAGAGAGAAAGGAGAGAATTTTACATCTATAATTCTATATATATTGAAGATGTCTTATTTAATTTAATATTATTTGTTTCTAGAAATCAGAAAATTATTATTTTTTAAAATTTTTAAAATTTTATTTTATTAAAACATTTTAATTTTGTATTGTTACCATTATACCCTCATATGTAATGGAAAAACTAATGAAAACCTTACAGTAGGGACCAAAACAATAATTAATAATAGCAGTTTGGAATAAAAGAAATATTTTTCAAGCTAAAGTAATCAAAACGGATAATATCTCAAACTAGAAGGACGTTTTTAATAATATCTCTTACATATATATAGAGAACTTTTAAAAGGTTATGAAAATGCAAAGTAATCATCGATCTTTATTCAGCAAAATAGTAAATTTATAAATAAATTTCTTACTACTGTATATGTCATCATCAATGACACTCATTTTGAAATTTGGTAATTATTAAATTATAAAAAGGGAATAATTACTTCTAAGATTACTCTTAAATTTTGGCCTAATCATATGTTGTTTAGATTGTTTCTGAATTTTGTTTAAATAACAGAGTAAGACATCAAGCAATTTTCTTTTACTATTATTCTTTTGGAAATTTAAATTGACGGGATCAAAATAATCCCTATTGTATTTCAAAAAAAAATCCCTATTAACAATTGTTTTAACAAACTATCAATTTAATCCAACGGTTTGAAGAATTAGGTGTTTTAGTCTTTTCTCTATCAAAAATGACCTTATTATCTTATGGGTTGCTTAGAGATATGCTATTAACAATCCACCAATTATCTGTTTATCTGTTTATGGTCCATTTTAATATATTTTTATTAATTACAATTTAACTTGAATTAAAATTAATAAACAAGAAAAAAAAAGTTCTGAACACTCCAAACTAGTTTTGTTTTTCCATCTTTAGTTTTTTTCCCTCTTTATTATTTTATAAACCCTAAAATATCTTCTTCTTTTTTTCTAATACTTTAAAGTTTTTCTTGATTGGGAGGTGACGAAAAATGATATGCAACCAGAGGAAAATCCTGAAGTGATGGAGAATGGTATGCAACGAGAAGCAAATTCAATATCATAAAACCTTCTTTATTATTACGAGCTCTAATGAGAGAAATGAGTGACAAACCTGAATGTAATGTTTCAATAACATCACTGCCAAATTGATTTCTTGATGACCTCGATTCTGAATTAGTTTGGGGCAGTTGAATAAATACAGTGCAATTTCTGGAGAAGTGCAACCTCTTAGAGATACATCTTCCAATGAGTGGCAACCATCAGCCCATACACAAAGTATATTTGATGGAAGCTCTGGCAATGACCCAAGCCATTCACAATTGTCTAAGCGTAAAATTTCCAGATTAGAAAGTCGCTTAATGCTTTCTGGTAGGCTGATAAATTTATTTTTGCTTAAATCCAGCTCTTCTAAAGAGTATAATGAGTCAAGATCTTTGGGGAGTGTTCCTTCCAAAAGATTGCATTCACAAAGGTTCAATTTTTTTAGACTGCGTAAACCTGTGAGAGAAGGCAGTGCCAAACATCTGGTATTTGTTCTCAACAAATACGATGACCACCATGGTTGTGAATTACATTTTTGAAAGGACAATTTTTGAAGGTTCGTCAACCGTGCAATGGAAGATGGTACTTGAGATATCGCAGTCCCACCAACATCTAGCTCCTCCAAAAGCTCAAGTTCCTCCAAGTTTTCAGGAAATTTGTCTAGTTTTGAGCAGCCTCGGAGATTAAGAATCTTGAGTGATTTCATAACAAAAAATACCTGAAAACTCTGAAGGTTTTTGCAGCCTTCCAAATTCAATACACTAAGGCTTTTGAGAACTTCAACTGATTTGTGTACTTTACGCAATTTTGTACAACCTTTAACATCCAGCATCTCAAGGTTTGGAACCATTGTAAAGTCTGGCGTTTCAATGAGGTTGTGCGAGTTACTAAGCTTAACGGTTTTCAACTTCGGAAAATCCTGTTCTCAAATAGCAACAAAAGTTAGATTAATACAAAAATTAATTGCTTCCAAGAACGCACTTAAATTAAGATATAATATTGATGAAATAGGTGCTGCACATTCTAGAAGAAAAGCCAAACAAAAGTTCCAGATACTTCTGGTTTCATCAAGTCAGTTCTTAGTTAGAGTACTAACTAGAGTTGATTAAAATAATTTTGTAGAATTATAGATAAGATTCTAGAAACTTCAATCAACTTCCTAATGCTGTATCAAACTAAACTAACCGACATAGTGAGCCTATAAATAGGCTTCACCGTTGTAAAATTGAATGTATGAAAAACAAAATTCAAACTTGAAAACAGAGTAATAAAGGAGATAATAAGCTACTTGTTTCTGAATCCTTTCTCTACTATATCTTGCATTCACTGTCTACGAATACTAACAAATATATATATATATACATACCTTCATGCCCTTCCAAAGATAATTTAACTGGCTACCACAGAGGTTGAGTTCGAAAAGATTCCGCGTTGGGAAATTTGATGGCAAAGTCTTTAAAGGGAATCCATGCCATTTTAAAAATCGCAAATTATTTGGGAGGTATATCTGGCCTTCTGAAACGTCAACATTGCTGAGTTTGAGCAGCATTAGATTACTCATGCTTGAAAAGGACTTGCCATTCAACCGGATAACTCGCTCTTTAGGCTTGTTAAGCATTATACCTTTCACTTTATCCGTGCCCTAATAAATAAGAAACAACTAATGTTATGTGTGATTATATAATTATTAATCAAAATTGTCAAAACTCTGAAGAAGAAAAAACGCATCACCGTATTGTCTGTCAACACGTGATGGACATCCTTGAACAACCATAGTCTACTCCATTTGCCACGAACATCGGGATGTTTTTCACGAACAATTTCCCAACCCATTTCTTGTAACAAATCATGCATACCAAGTTTATTTTCATTTGAAATGGTTATAAGGGATTTATCAACGAGCACTTTTATTCCACTAGTTGAATACAAATCGCAACTGTCTAGTATTTCCATAGCTCGATCTTTTTTCTTCCCTTTGAAGAAACAAGCAATATATAAGAATATGTCCCTCTCGCTTTGCTTTAGTCCATGATCATAACTTATTCGAAGTGCTTTCAAAATTTTTCCATCTGGATAGTCTTTTAGACTATCTAACGTACTTTTCCAATGCTCGACAGTTGTATCACATAAATGGGATCCCAAAACTTCAAGAGCTAGTGGAATCCCACTCGCATAATTTACAATATCCGATGAGAGGTTAACATGATCATCTGTGGGGTGTTCATTCTTGAAGGCATTCATACGAAAGAGTTGGAGAGCATCATCATGCTTCAATCCACCAACCTTGTATATATATGTGATTGCATGGCTTTTCAGTACCTGTTCGTCTCTTGTTGTAACTATGATCCTACTCTTAGGACCAAACCATTCATGACGAGCCAACTTGTTTAATTGTTCTAATTGATCATCAACATCATCAAGAACAATCAAAATCTTTTTTCTACCTAGCAACCTTCTAATCAAATTGATTCCTTCATGAACACTTGCTATACGTATTGTTTGCTTCATAGCCTTAGAAAGAAGTAGTTCTTGTAAAGAAATTACCCGACCACTACTACTTTCACATTCTTGTCTAACATCACCAAGAAAGCAGCTAACTTCATATTGATATGAAAGCTTATCATATACATATCTAGCAATGGTAGTTTTACCTATTCCTCCCATCCCCCAAATGCCAATGAAGCGAACATCGTCCGATTCTACTTGTAAATGTGCATTCATCTTCTTCCAATGATAATCCATTCCAACTACGTACTTTGACTGGTCCCCATCAAAAGTTGAGATATGCAATCTTCCACAAATGTCTTTAACAATATCTTCCACCAATTTTGCTTCAGATCTGTCAATAAGAATAGTAATTATAGTATAAAATTATGGTACTATAATAGTACTTATGAGAGAGAAGAATGAGAAGAGGGTAACACGACCCAATCTGTTTCTTGACAATTAAATAATCACTAAATTATTAAAATAATATAAAATTAATATTTAAGATTTAACGAATATATATATATAGAGAGAGAGAGAAAGGAAATAGGCATTTTTAGTCAAAAATTAAAAGGCATTATTGTTTTTAGCCGACATTATCATTTTTATTGTTTCTATCCATTCTTTGGCTGTGAAGACCTAAATGCCCCTAATTTTTTTTCTTTACCTCTTATCTCTCATTTTCTCTCTCATTTTCTACAAAACATTTTTTTTTGTTCTCTCTCTCTCTCACATCTTCTCTCCTCCCTCTCTCCTGTATTCTCTCTCACATCTTCTCTCCTTCTTCTTCTCTTTCTCTCCTCTCTTCTCTCTCTCTCATTTTTTTCTAGGTTTAAAAAAAAATCAGATTTGATTTTTTTGCTAACAAAATTTCCAGATTTCATTTTATTAAATTTTTTTTTTTTTGTGGTTGTGTTTTAGTTTGGGTTGTGATTGTGGTTGTGTTTAAATTTCAGATTTTTTTTAAAACAAAAATTTCAAAATTGGTTTTTTTGCAAACAAAATTTCCAGATTTCATTTTGTTTAAATATTTGTCACATTTAGTTTTGTTCAATTTCCAAATTTGAGAGTGGTGGTTGTTTTTATGAATGGTGGGAGTTGTGTTTGGGTTTGGGTTTGGGTTTTGTTAAAAAAAAAAAATCAGATTTTTTTTAAACAACAAATTTCATATTTGATTTTTTTCAAACAAAATTTCCATATTTCATTTTGTTACCAGGCCACCAATTAAACACAGCAGGGATGACTAATTAAACACACAAGGTGTAAGCCAATTAAACACACTAGGTGTAAATCAATTAAACACACTGGGTGTAAATTAATTAAACACACTAGACTAATTAAACACACCAGGGCAACCCAATTAAACACACCACAACAACCCAATTAAACACACTAGGGCAAGACCAAATTAAACACACTAGGTCTAACACAATTAAACACATCCGGGAAGAAGAAGAAGAAAATGAAAGGAGGGCAATTCTATCCCAAAAGTGGATATTTTGACAAAAACAATAAAAATGATAATCTTGTACAAAATCAATAAACCCACTAATTTTTTGGATAGTTTTAAAGTTCTCCCTATATTTATATATATATATATATATTAGGAGGAAGAATGTGAACCACAGATTATGGAGAAGTTTTGATAAGTGCATACACTTTGAGTCAAATTGTGTAAATCTAGTGGTCCACATTCTTCGTATACGAACTGATAATAAAAAATCTATATATAAATATATATATATATATATATATTAATTATATTCCATATATGAAAATTAGGTAAGTCAACGAAAAAATTCTCATCTTACAAGTATCATTATTTAGTAATTTAGAACACAATTTTCCTAAAAAATTAACAATAAAAATTATAGCAAATTGTTATATCTCATATTTATTAAAAAGTTGAAAATAAATTTTTATATTAACATATTATAATGAATTAATAGTTTTTCAAGGGTGAATTCAGAAATAACCCACTATTTATGGGTTTTGATGAGTTGATCTATTAACAATCTGATCCGATAAAACAAGACTTATCAACAGTTTCTCGATTGGGTTTGGATCGTGTTAATAGGCCATGTGAAGTTTTATCATGTCTAACCTTAGCCTTAGACCTAAATTGGAGGACCAATAAGTGGAGGTGGTGGCAGCTCCCATTTGTTTAACTAGAAGGAGGCCACCAAACTCGTCCAAATCAGAAAGAAAGAAAGCTTCGTTAATTTATTTTTAATTTAATAAACAAAATATTGAAGGAAGTACTGTACTCTTAACAAAATAATCTGGGTTTGGTGATCCTCCGATTCTGGGTTGGATTGTGGGCGTTTGATTCTTTTTATTTTTTTTGGAAGGGTTTTGATCGAACCCAGTTTTTCATTTTGAAGTGGTTTTGATCGAACCCAGTTCTTGATTTTGGTTTGATTTTGATTTTGGTTGTTGGGTTGATTTTGTTTTTTTATAAAGAAATGGATCTGGTCGACGGTGATTAAAAAAAAAAACAGCCATCTAGATGTTTCATTAATCAAATAGTACCCTCTAAATCTCAACAGGCTAGTTGGAAATTATAATGTTTAATTGAGAATTAATGATACCTGCCGGCCGAAACAAAATCTCCAACAATATTGGCAGCTCGTTCTAAAGCTGCTCTCCACCTTTGAATCTTGTCACTGTCAATCTTGGGATTTTGTTGATGTTTGTCGAAAGCTTTCTTGAATTCTCCTTTTTGTTTTCTTACATCAGACGGATCTACATTATAAAAGACTGGAATAACAGTTTGATTGTTATTTCTCTCCATGAACTCGACAATCTTTGCAAGTTCTTCCAAGCACCATGTAGAAGAAGCATAATCCTTCGAAAAAATGACAATCGAGAACCTCGATTCTTCAATTGCTTTTGTGAGTTCGGATGAAATTTCTGTGCCTCTCTCAAGTCTTTCATCATCCTTAAATGTGATGATGCCGTTCCGATGTAAAGCAGCATATAGATGGTCAGCGATGTTGTTCCGAGTATCCTCACCTCTAAAACTCAAGAACACATCGTATTTCCACCGGCTAATGCCACCAGAAGCAGTAGCTCGTCGTTTGTTACCAGAAGCAGAAGAAGAAGATGAAGCTGCCATTGAATATTGATACAAAACAGATCTTAGCAAAGACAAAGCTATATCAAAGGGTTAATATGTATAGCTTGTAAGCTTGTAAGTCAAGTAGTCAACACAAAATTTCCAAGAAATTTTCAAAGGCTGCACTTTCCAGGAAATTTCCTGGTATTATTAAATTCAAAAAATTGATTCTTTTTACATGTCATTTTCTGGTTCTCTGCCTCTGGCTCTGTGCAACACTTTGTGTGAGGTGGTAACGTAAGAAGCACAATTCTTTTCATTCTTTAAGTATGACTTCTAATCACATGAATGATTGATGATTAATCAAAATTAGATTAAAACCGAACCCATTTGATCGAGATTTATAATCTCATTTACTATCTCCACCGGATAAAGGAAGGTTTCTGATGAATTTTTGAAGAACTTCAAACAAGACTTTTCACGAATTTCACAAGACAAAATATCTACTTATTAACCAAATCAAACAAATATAAGAAAAATTAACTTCTTTTTTTTTCCTATGACTTCAATACTTCATAGATGTACAAGTGATATACTAATTACAGTAGTTGAAAATGGAGAAAAAAATATATATTTATATGTGGGAAGTCTAAGCTAAAAACTAAGTAATCTATTTCTTCTAAACCGCCATAATATCTGTGGCTCTGCATTTTCTAACCCTAATTTTCATGGTTCCATCCTTTATGCTTCCACCATCCATGATCTCACAGCACTGTCTCTGTGTTGCCTGCAAATCACACAATCAAATTACAACACCGTTAGTCCCAATAGACCCCCCGATCCGATTGTGTGTCAAATTCAATCAGGTGCTAAACTTTGTACGTTTTTTCATTCGGGTTATGGATTTGCATGGTGCAAAATGGACTCAAAATTCGTTTTACATTCGTGCAAATTGGATTCCCGAACAAAAAAATGTGGAGGATCCTACACGTTTAAATATAAACCTCACCTTATGCCAATACTCTGAGTCCATCTTCAATGAAGACACAACAATCTTCTTCACTGCCATGGCCTTTATATATTCTGGTCTATCACAGCCCTTTCCAAATTTGGGCCCAAATTGACTATAAACAGTCCAGGTTCCGGTCCGACCCACCTTCTCAGCTTGGTCTAGAAAATAAACAATCGGGTGCTGACATGGGTCGTTACTCACGTGTCGGGTGTTGAACACGAAAGGCCCGTTGCTCCAACTCCGCCACGTCTTGAACGTCTGCAGTGGCATCGCCAAGTTGTTCGCGGATAACAGTAACGGATATATCTGAACAGTGTAGCCCCATGAAATAGATAGAGACCATTTTCGCTTCGTATCGTAGCAAATACTTTGTTGTAGGATCCGGTTCGGGTCAACTTGGTAGGCACTCATTAGGATCTTCAATGAGTCTATCCGGTTCCAGCTTGGGAACAAGGAGTCCAAGTATTCCACGTGGTGGAGTGATACAAGTGGTGCCATCGGATGGGCTGCTAGAAGGCCATATGGGTCCCCTCTAATATCCATCTGGCAAAACAATAATAAAAATAAAATAAAATGTCAAAATATGATTAGATCATATAAAAAAACAAAAAGATATCGACATCTAAAATTGGCATCCGTAATATTCCCAAACCTTTCACTATAAAGAGAATACTAAAAGACAATTGTGATTGTCTCATTCCTTTCACTCCATTTACGTAAATAGTAATTTAAAATATCTCTCGTATCTAAATTTGTATCCCAACTTTCAATATCACAATTTAATTTATATAACATGTCGATCGATACTATTACAAGGTTAGGATCCCTGTCACTATTATTTACACAAATATAAAGAACAGGAAAACGACCGATACATTCGCAACTGTATTTAGCTTTCCGCGTGCCCGGACCCTCTATAATAAACCTAAGAGTACAACTAAGGGACACAATATTGATGTGTGTGGCATGTGATGTGTTATTTTATTTTTGGTTTCTAAATTTTGGAGATTACCTACCTACCAACCAAACATGAGAAGACAAAAGACCCTCTCTGCACGTATTTTAAAAACACGTATCATATTTTGATTGGATATTTTGTACAGCAGGACAAAATAGACATTAAATTTTATGGGCCCATAGAGGGACATGTGTAGGAATTATGTCAATTCTATACTACACCGTTGTTATTATTATTTTAAATAAAAAATACACCACCTTTTCTATTCGTATGAAACTTCACTTGAAGCCATAAAAAGTTATTCTCTTTTTAATTTTTTTCTTTTTTGAAAGGTATTTTCTTTTTTAATTTGAGATGTGGAATCCACGAACTTGTAAAGACCAAATAATAATAATAATATATATATATTAAAATTTATTTTAAATAATAAGGAAATTCTTCCAAAATATACTGTATCAAAAAGTGTGTGCAAGTAACATGACAAAAAGTTTAGGACTATAATTAATTGATTAATTATTTAATTAACCAATTACATTAATCTAACCAAAACTTGATTATAAACTTAATTATAATGCTTCGTAGTTTCGAGGCGGTGTGTGTTCCAAATTACATCAGCCTTAGTTGACATTTCACACAAAGCTATCTACACCCAAAAGAAAGTAGATTGCTTTAACTTGTATCTTAAGTTAAAAGTTTTAGAGTTTATGTATTTTTGTGTAGATTTTCCATTTATAGTTACTAAAGTTTACAGTGCACCTCCCTTCCACTCCTAGTGGTCAGGGGTTCGAGTCCCACCATACGTATTTTACAAATATGTGTGGGGAGTTTTCTCCGGGTTTGTGGGGGCAATTATCTCTCCGATTGTGAAAGTTGTAGTCCATATATAACCTCGGACCAATCTTGTAGAGTCTGATTAATATCATCAGGTCCAGGAGTTGTTGTATTTTAAAAATAAAAAAAAAAATAAAAAAATTGAAAACAAACCTTCACTTTAATATCTTCTCATATTAAACATCCAACGGTCTAGATTTTGAAAAATCAACATCCTATTAAGAAAGAAAATTCTAAAATTTATTAGAATAATTTGGGTGGGTCTTTCATGCTATAAGAGACCCATTATATCTTTTATTATTATATCACCAGATCTTGTCAAACAGAATTTGACCTAAGTGGAGACGTGGCTCAACATCGTTGGTCATCATCTATTTGATCACCATAAAATCAATTATTATTATCATTAGACACAATGAATTAATTAAAACGAGTTTACTTTTGCTCATCCCATTATCCCCTCCCCAACACTTGACATGTGTCAAGGGAGGGGTACTTTTGTCCAAAATTAAGGGCAGGCAAAAATGGACTCAATTAAAACACACACCAAAAAGAAGCACCCATTCCATTCAAAACTGACACGTGGCACAAAACCACAACACCATCCGCCACGTGTACGGAAACGAATAATTGAAAAGAAAAAAAAAAAGGAAAACTGGAAGGCGTTCGTACCTGGTGGAAGCCACGTTCTGGTGTTAACGGCACACCGAGTTCGCTGGCGCAAGCCCAGATCCTCTGATCAGAGCCGTAAAAATAATAGTACCTCTCTAGACAGCCGTCCATTGCTTTGACCAGTCTCTCTGCCAGCGGGTAGCTGACCGCAAATCCACCGCCACCAAACGCCATGTCGTACGCGTGCATCACATCCTGCTCCACGCTCTCGCTGTTTCCACCAATGTACCACATCTCATTGTGATCGTACCTCGATAACACCGAAACTAAGTTGTGAGTGAAAAACACCGTATCATCGTCTCCCATAACGAACCATCTAACGTCGTTACGCGACTTAACAGCTTTGAAGCTGTCCCATAATATCCGGGCGATCCTGACCGCCGATCTCGAGCTGGAGAATCTGAATCGGGTCCAACCCGGATCCGACACCCGATACGGCATTGTATTGTGCAACTGCGACTGCGATGGCTTGAGTTTCCGGCTACTGTTGTTGGTCTCCCTCGGCTCTTCGTCCAACCACATGAAACCACGTGTCCTGTCCGGCTCCCACCAGAGGTTGCTGTATCGAACCCGGTCGTGCCACGTAGCGGAGGAACCGCTGATGCCGAACAAGATGTGGGAGATGTTGGTGGGATTGTTGTCGGTCACGGGTAAGGACTCGGGTGGTCGGGGCAAGTTTAGACGGATTTCTCGAGACTGAGTCTTGAAGGACGAGTAGAGAACGAGAGAAATTGACGTGATAAGACAAAATAGCAGAAGAATTCTCGCGAAAATGACGAGAATCTCGCATGGTCTGTGCTGGAAGATGAAAATTTTGGACGATTTTAACGGATCATGACTCGATGAATCCTCCTCAACTCGAGCTTGACTCATCTTCATCACAAAAACTATAACTCGGTAACTCAGTAACTCACCTTCTGATCAGAAAAAGAAAATAAAAATTTCTGATTTATCATTTACATCCCCTAAGCTAGCTTCTCCGATCAACCCCAGATAGATAATTGCTTTCACTGGAAGCACTTTTCTTGTTAGAAGCAATCGATGAAGAAATCGAATGAATTGTTGATGATGTTCAACGCAGAGAAAACCCCATGAAGAAAATTGTGATATTTATATATGTGAAGAAGAAGAAGAACAAGAAGAAGACGAGGCTGTTTGATTTTCTGTTGAAAAGAGACGAACTTATTTTATTTCTGTCAAGACGGAGACCGTCGTCAAGCTGTTTGGTTTGGTTTGGTTTGGTTTCAAAATAAGATACTGTTGTTATGTTTCTCTTGATTTAATCGAAAGCGATTAATGTTTCTCCAAGTTTGACGGGTCACCGCATGTGACTTTTAAGTCCTTTTATGTTGATGGGTTTGGTAAGGGTCGTCTTCTTTTCGTCCGAACAGGTTAAGAATACGTCGAAACCGGTTAAGATCAAATATTAGATATACCGTTTGATATTTATTTTGTAAATGCTCAAAAGATTAGATTAAATTAAATGATTTAGATGAGGATGCCATCTAATCATGTGGGAAATTAAATGAGGATGCTTAATTTGATTAATTATATAAAATCTGACCATTGAGATTTAGCCACTTTGGTTTTGAATTTTGATGGATTAATAATTGCTTTAATCAATTATTGTCTTTGATTAAGTATATGACTACATTTATTAAGCACAAAATTCTAATAGCTTATGTGTTTGCAAAATATTAATAGGAGATAAATTTTTTTTAATACATTCTAATTAATACCATTATGTTTCAGGGTCTGTCGGAACTTATCAAGAATAAACTCTACATTTTGAAGTCCCTACACTTTTTAATAGGAGCTGGTTATATATCTTTTTTCTTAGGATAATGCTACATGTCCCAAAAATTTGTCCCAAACCCATGTAGCACACTTAAAAATGCACTATTGGGGTGTGGCCCACATGGATTGCATTGGTTTTGGGTGTGCCACATGGGTTTGGGACAAATTTTTGGGATAAATTTTTGGAATGGGTAGCATTACCCTTTTTCTTATTATGCCATATATTTCCAAGGCTATTAACTGTTAGTTGTTACTTTTTTTCTTCTCTTTTATTTTTTGTTTGCTTTTGACTAAGATTCCTGATATTTTTGCATTCTGTTTGACCTGAATGCAACATAATCTAAAATTATTCTAAATTAACATCTTATTTAGTTAATTATTAGTTAGGATTTTCTTACCCAAACAAAAAATTATTAGTTAGGATTTTGATTATGATTTTTTGTGTCTCTCTTTCTATATCTCCATGAATTTCGGTCCACATTTTTTTTTTTTTTTTTGATTTACTTAATTACCAGAACCCATGCAAAAAACATTGTGACTTTATGCAAAAAAAATCCCCATACATGCTTGTAAAATACGTACGGTGGGATTTGAACCCTTCACCACTTATGTGGAAGAAAGGTACACTACCAATTCTAATAAAAAGTAATGTGCTTTTATGATTTGATTTACTTACCAGAACCCATGCGAAAAACATTGCGACTTTTTGCAGAAAATCATGCACAAAAAATTACTCATTGTTCATTGTTGAAGCCTTGGAGGTGGGTTAATGTGCCGAGCCCAAATTAAGCAGTCAATTAATGGGCCTTTGATATATAATCGAACACTAGGGTTCCTCACAACAAATTTAAAGTACACCCACATTGACAAAAAAAAAAAAACCAACTCCAATCAACTCATCTTACTCATTGGGTGAATTAAAAATTTCTGCAGCCGAAGATTGAATGAGCCCATTTAGAGTATCTGGGATGAACGTTTCGGCCCATTTGTGATCAAATAAATCCATTTAGCAATGTTGGAACTATTACAAAGTTTATTTAAAAGAGAGACGTAACTCGAATCCACAATTTTATCGATGTGGATGTTGGGAGTTTATTAATAATAGACCACCTTAATTTCCGTCTAGAGGTGTCAAATGAGCCGAGCTAAATCGGACCATAATTTTAAGGTCCAACCCTGACCATGAGCCTTATCTAGAGTTGACATGGCGGCTCACCGGGTTTTAGCTTGTTTTATATTTAATACTATTGAATTCACAGGCTTTGAAAGTCAAGCCAAACCCACCCACCTAACCACGGGACTTGGACGCAGGCTTGACCCTCAATTTTAGGGCTTGGCTTGTTCCTCCCAGCCCATTTTACACCTCTATTTCGGTCTACGTAAAACCTTTCTTAATAGCAAGAATCTTCTATGATGCAGTAGTAACATAGATTATAATAATAAATTGTACACCATACTGTATAAAAAGCTAGATTATAGTATCAAATACTATCAACTCATACAAATTCCTTTCAAATTATTAATTACAAATTGAATTTTTCTTCTTTTTTTTTTTATAATCTCATCCATATATCCGAGTCATGGAGTGTCAAGTCATACATAGACACCTAATAAATCTCATTCATCGCCTCAATCTTAATCGGCCAAAAAATATATTTTAATTAGTTTGATAGGCTACATAATATTTATTATATATTAACACATAATTAATTAATATAATAAACCGTACCCATTTTTTAAAAAATTATATCTATTTGTTGGTTTGCAATCAAGTCATAAATCTTGATCAAATGATCTCAAATTTTCAAATATTCTTCTTCTTCTTCCACAAGTTGAGTGAATGAAGACATTTGAGATAGAATCAATCTAGAAAATGACAATATTGTAAGTTTATTTTAAAGGAAGATAAAGTCTAATTGTGGTCAATAATTTTGATATATATATATATATATATATATATATATATATAATTAATAAAAGTATTATTTGTTTCTGTTCTCTCTATTATTGTTTAGGATTTTGGAATTATCCATGTCTTGGTTTTATTGGGGGCTCTATGTCCATTCATGAAGAGGAATCCTTCTTTGACAAAGTTGTCTCTCTAGGGATCACTAATTCTTCACATCTCCTTCTTCCAGGCCAATAGCCTTCAACTACTCAGACTAGGGTTTAATTATTATTTTTAGAACCTTAATATATATAGTATTTGTATCATCGAATATGACATTATTGTGCAACCCTAGTTTTATTTTTCGACCGAATTTGACATGGTTCTGTGTTAGGTTACCGGCCTGTACCCACATTAATGAGATTTGTTGATAATATTTTTATATAAATAATTTGTTTTTCATGAACATAAGATTTTTGTTTCACTCTCAACCAGTTATTTCCACATAAAGAGAGGGAAAAAACTTGTATGCATTCAATGCATGGTGCATCTCCCATCAATTACAGTCATATCTTCATGTGGGGCAAATGGTGAGATCTTGGTGGAAGATACACCAGATGCATGGCATAGCAGACTCTCATACACAATGCATTGGGTTTTCGTGCATAGTATGCAATATTAATTAAAACAAACATAAATTAAATGACTACATTGATGGTGAGGGGTTCGAGTTCCACCCTACACATTTTACAAGCGTATGCAAGGAGTCTTATTATAATAGTTGTAACACTTTAAAAAAATAATTAAATGATTACACTAACAAGTATTCAGAAGAACCAAATTAAATCTTTCACTTTATTTTTAAATTTTTTCCTACTCCAACTTTGAACAAGTTGATTATGTATGGAGTACCAATTCTTCCATGTAAATACATTTTTGGCCATTCAATCTTGTTATATATATATGTGCGTGTGTAAATATAATTTGGATGGCTCTTGTCAGTTCTCACTTGGATCCAATTTGCTTAAATTTAATGTAATTCCATCATAATAAACATATATATGAAAACAAATAACTTGTAATTTATTGCCACAAAAACAGCCAAAGTCACGTGTCCTTTTTATTGGGCTGATTGTGAAAGATTTTTATGAAGAAATTAGGAGCTAGTTGGATGGGTATATATTAATTTAGTTATCAAATTAAGGTTAGGAATTAATGGCAGACATGTTGTTAATTGGCAGTATATGATATGATCCTAACAGAGAATATGAAGTGGGTATATAGTCAAAAATATTAATGGTTGATCAATTAAGAGGAAAATCTGACATTTTATTGAGAAAAAAATGTGTGTTTAGAACCAGAGAAGCGTGTAAATTATAACTCTGTTAAACATCCTTTTATATATATATATATATATACACAACAAGGAACCTTAAATATATAGATCCAATTTAGTGGTGAATGTTTCTATACTCAATTTTGAAGAGTACTTTTCCTTCTTTTTTTTTTTTTTTTTTTTTTTTTTCAAGAACCAAGAATAATACTGTTCTGATCAAAGATTATGATCTTAATTAGTTTAAATTATATATATATATATATATATATATATATATATATATATATATAGGACCGCAATCAATGATTAATATCGGATTGTGGAGTTATATATAATATGTCCTGTCGCAGTTGTAAGGAAAAAAAAAAAACAATAATTAAAGAGTCAAACTAAATTAAATAATCAAGTTTTCCAAGCCAGAAAGAAAACAGAAAAGAGAAACAAACAAATTTAATTACTTAAAAAGTTTCTTTTGGGAGAGAGAGTAATTGTTCAATATTAGATTAATTCATCTAAAAAAAAAAAGCTTTATTTGACTTGTTATCTTTGACTGCTTGATGTCGAAGGAAAAACCTAAAGATTCTTCACAAATTCACTAACACCAAAAATGATGAGTTATCTTCTGATTCAATCACAAATTAACATGTTTTTCTATTAGCGGGATCCTTGTATGTTTTTATTTTATTTATTTTTATTTTATAGAAATATGGAATCGATTATGTAACATTACAGATTGAGTTTTGTAACACTACAGAGTTCTATGTACACTGTGCACACACTTTTAAAAGTGACAATATCACTATGTAATATAACTTTATTGAGTCAATTTTACATGAAAAAACGTACGAGAATCTCACATTTGAGGTTTCGTTGCTCCATGAAACAAACAACTAATGGTTGGTAGAACCTGCAGGTTGTAAGCGAGCAAGCATATATTAGTTGAGCAGATGGAGGAATCAAGAAAAGACAATAAATACCAATATATATCATAATAATTAAGGATTATAAGTTATCAAGATTTTTTTAATTTCTGACACGTACTTAATCATTCTTCTCTATGCATACAACTCACAAGTGTTTGTCTTGTCTGATCTATATGATTTTTTTAATAATAGCTACGTACAACAAAAGTATAGTCTTCTATTACGTACGTCATGTCTTTCTAATCTTTGAGAGCTAGCTAGAACTAGATTATGAAATATGATACATGTTTAATGTTAATCAAGAGTTTCACATTGTGCATATATTTGACTTCTTCAGTATTCCGATTGAAAATCAAATGGTTTAAAAAGTCTTCAAATTCGTTAGAAACATGTCTGAATTCATTAAAAATATATTTTTCAAGTTTTAAAATTCATCAAAAGCCTACATATATATTAATCAAGCATTCACAATGAGCATATATTTTAATTTATTATTGAAAATCAAATGTTTTAAGAAGTTCTTAAAGTTTGCCAGAAACATGTTTGAATTCATTAAAGGTATATTTTTAATCTTTAAAATTCACCAAAAACCTTTTTGAAAAAAGTTTTCGATGAATTTCGAAATCAGTCAATCAATTCAAGGTTAAATCAGTTGTACGTACATATATAGCCATTTGTTCATATATATACTCATATTGTACTTATATATTAAATTAATAGGTTTCGTGTTAGATCATATCTCTTTTAGTCTTTGGTAACATTACAAAGATAAATCCCGCACATTTTTCGTACAAAATCCCACATCTGATTCGTCCTCTGTACTCTTATATGTGTATACAACTATACATAACACTGATGATGATCATCTTTGACCGTTAGTTCTTTCACGCATGTGGATGATATCTAGGAAGAGTTTGCTTAAATGGGACCTCTCTAGAAATTCCCAAAAAAGAAAACCATTTAACATTGACTCTCTGTCCATCTATCTATCCATCCATCACAACACGTACCATCTCATCTACAGCTAATAATAAAAACACAGAAAAAGCCAAAGCAAGTGCAAAAAATAACTTCTAAATTACCCTGAAAAGCTAGTCACAAGACTTTTTCAGCCAAGCACTTTCTTTCCCTCATAGATTCTCAAGTTGCTTTCATCTTATTAATTCAATCATCAACGTAGATCATCATCATATAACAACCCTCTTCTTCTTCATTCTTCATTCTTCAATTTGAATTACTCTTGTTGTAATATTATCAACAATATTTAACAATGGAGACTACAGCTGCTCATCAGTATTGGATGTGGATGAAGAGGAGAGAGATTCTGATGAAGAGCTCTTCGATGGCGACGACTACAACTTGGGAAGAGAAAGCTTTTGCAGAAGATGCTAATGGGTCACTTGGTGGTGGATGTGTGTGGCCTCCAAGATCTTACTCTTGTAGCTTTTGCAAAAGAGAATTCAGGTCAGCTCAAGCCCTAGGTGGTCACATGAATGTCCATAGAAGAGATAGAGCCAGACTTAAACACTCTCTCACTCTCCAAAATAATTCTCATGAAGCTCCTTGCACAACTACTACTCTTTCTCCTTCCAGGGTTTCTGGTTTGTCCACCCAAGAAAATCCAAGTGATCAAAACACTACTTTTGTTGTCTCTGATCCTAATAATTACAATTACACCAAAAAGTTTCTCGATATCCCATCATCATCAATGTCAGTTTCAAAACCTCCAAGAGATCAAGAAGAGTCTATTATATCCATAAGTGATCACCTTCAAGATCCTCATGATGATGTTATTGAGACAAATTTGTCTGTGGGATTGAAGAAGCCAAGTGATCAGTACTCTTGTGGAGAAGATTTGGCAGCTGTTAGTTGTAAAAGAACAAAGATTGCTGATGTTTCTACATTGCTGCCTAATTTCTTCATATCATCATCATCGTCATCATCAAATGATCATCACAACAACTATCGCCGTCTTCACCAAATGGAGGTTCTTGGGTTTATGTCTGGCTCCAAGGAGAATAATAATAATTTGGATCTTGAACTCAGGCTTGGTGATCCACCAAAGGTCAAGTAGCTAGTAGATAGTTTTTTATTTTTGAAGTTACATTAATTAATTAGCTTAATGCATGCTAATAGCTAGCTCTGATATTTAGAAGACAAATTAAACTCTTTGTTTTCTATATTGTACTCATCTTTTCATCTAATATTGGAAAACAGGCAAAGGCTGAACGGCCCTCTTCTGTAAACATCTTGATGAAATTATTCTTAATATAGAATGAAAAACTTTCTTCCAATTCTTGCTCTTAATTCTTTTTTAATTATGTCTATGCTTGTTATAATTATCGATTAATTGAAAAAATTAAATAAGTGAGTAATTATTTAAGCTAGCTGTTAAATATAATGATATATATATAATAAACTTAATATTGTACGTATCACAGCTAGTTTACTGAGAAGTTCGAGTACTTCTTCGGTCAATATCCGGTGATTTGTTCGTTTTGCATCTGAATTTATATCTATATTCGGGTTTAATTGGTTAAAATTCGGTGACAAATATCCATTCTAGTTAAACCAAATTAAAATCAACTTCATATGTTTTTCACTGATAGATGACATATATATGTATGATATTCCTGTGCATATATATAATGCCATTTTTCCACTTCATGTTCGAAATTAACACAACTCTCTGTTGGTTGGTGTATTTAATAATTAAAATTCAAATCAAAATAATTATTTTTTATGATAGCCTTAAATAATATTATTAATTAACAATATTTGGCAGTACTTCTGCTAAGAACATAAAAGCCCTCCATTATTATATATTAATGTGAAACGTGCAAGGTAATATTTTGCCTTGAAAATGTAAGAAAAACAAACAGTATTATTGTGTCTTTAATTTTCACTGAGAATACAATTAGTTAACTGCAACTCTGCAAGTTCAGATACATAAATCAACTAACTGTGTGTGAGAGAGATGGAGAGAGAGAGAGAGAGAGAGAGAGAGAGTCTCTCATCACTCTCTCTATTATGCACGGGGCCAGGAGGATTTGACTGAGATGTGTCTTGTGTGTAAATTAACTTGTTTTGTTTTTTAAGCTAAAGTGAAAGAACTGACAGTAAGTCACTTCAACTCATAGTCAGATAGATATAAACTATAAAGGGACCACCACACACAACATATCACAACATGTATTACCTTTTCACCTCTATTATTACCTTTTCAAATTTTCACCGTATCGATTCTCCTCCAGCTATATAGCTATACGCCTATACCTCTCACAAGTTATATATAATTCCAAACCTTTGGCTTTGTATATATATTGTTCACTTTCTACTTTTCTTCCAACAGTCATTTGTATGTACGTATATATTGTTTCTGTAATCTGTATCATGCATGATTTCAAATTCTAGATTGCAAACTCTATTTGTAGGATTGAGTGGGTAACAATTTGTGTTGTCAATTTGTATTTGTGTTCAGCCAAACTCAATTCGATATCTAAACATGCATGAAATATTTGATTAGTCTGTCTTAAAATCTATAACACGGACGTACTTACTTATAAATAATTTGTATAGTTTACATTAAAACTTAATTACAACCTTTATGTTGCAGTACTTGATCATACTAATTATATGTTCTACGTGTGATAAAATGAACATGACTTGTTCAATTTTAATTTCACTTTCAATTTGTGTTAAGCAAAACACAGTTTGATTAATTTTGAGCATCTAAATACGTAGGTAATCAATCTATATACATTAGAATTCATGATAGCATATCTAAACACTAAATTTTCTTTATATTTGTGTTGAGTCAAAACTTATTCCTTATCGCATTATCCGAAACACAAATATACAGATAGTTAAATCTTAATTAATTTCACTTTCAATTTTAAGAATTTATCTCATAACCTAAAACACTATAATCAACAAAAACTTTCCTCAAGAGACATGCAATCAACCGAGAATTGTGGACTTTGTTAAAATCGATACACATGCATGAGATGAGAGGAATAGAACCGAATTTCCTCTTGTTTCCGATGCTCCAAAAAGTTCACCAACTCTTGGAATCAAATTGAATAAATTATACCCCAAAAAAAAAATGTTAAATACATAATTTACTTGCTTTCTGACACTAAATATATCACATCATTGGCACTATTTAGGCGTCCTTGGTTGCTACTTTTGTTCACAAGTATTCAAAAAAAAAAAAAAAAAGTATTTATATTAGCTATTATACATTTTACACCCTCAACGACCAACCCTAAAAAATAAAAAAATAAAAAAATAAAAACAAAAACAAAAGTAAACAAAACAAAACCCTATAAACTGTCTGGTTATAGTAAATGTGTACTCTCTTTTACTCCTCCCAGTATACAGTAGAAGTAGCTCTAAGAGCATCCACAATGGTGGTGACACTATTCAAGACCCATTTATTGCCACATCACCAAAAATGGCAATATATTAGCTATTATACATTTTACACCCTCAACGACCAACCCTAAAAAATAAAAAAATAAAAAAATAAAAACAAAAACAAAAGTAAACAAAACAAAACCCTATAAACTGTCTGGTTATAGTAAATGTGTACTCTCTTTTACTCCTCCCAGTATACAGTAGAAGTAGCTCTAAGAGCATCCACAATGGTGGTGACACTATTCAAGACCCATTTATTGCCACATCACCAAAAATGGCTCTTGAATAGTAAAAAATGGGTCTTCTCATTTGGGTCTCATTTTCCCACAATGGTGTTCAATTGAAAAACTAAAAGTGGATCCACTTTTTTAACTTTTTTCCAAACAATCATTACTCTTCTTTAAAATATTATATATATATATATATATATATATATATATATTCAATAATTATTTAACAAATTATGATTAATTTAAAATAATTTTTTCACAACCGAATTACATCAACAATAAAAATAAATATTTAAAACAAAATATTGTATAAGATTAGACATGGCACCGGTTTCAGTTCGGTTGGGTTCCGGTCCGGTTTCGGTTCCGATGGTCCGGTTCCGGTTCCGGTTCCGGTTCCGGTTTGGATTTTGATTCCAATTTCGATTCCGATTCTGGTTTCGATTTCGGCTTCGATTCCGGCTTCGGCTTCGTTTTGGTTTCAAATTTTGGTTCCAGACTTGGGTTTCGGTTTCGGTTTCGGTTTCGGTTTCGGTTTTGGTTTCGGCTTCGGCTTCGGCTTCGGCTTCGATGGTTCGGTTTCGATTTCGATTTCGGTTTCGATGGTTCGGTTTCGGTTTCGGTTTCGGTTTCGATTTCATTGGTTCGGTTTCGGTTCTAGACCTTCAAAAAATTAATGTTTTTATTCAAATTATATAATTTATTTAAAATATCAACACTATCAATAATTATTTAACAAATTATAATTAATTTAAAATAAAACAATTTTAATTATTTTAATTTCATTGAACTAAAATTTTATAATTGAAATTAAATTTATTTATATTTTTTTCATTATATATATAATTATTGAAGTTAATAATAATATATTTAAATTTAAATAATTGAAATATATATATATATATATATATATATATATATTAAATTTATTTATATTTTTTCATTATATATAATTATTAAAATTAATAGTTATATATTTTAATTTAAATTATATAAATAAATATATATATATATATATTTAGGGGCCCAACCCAATGATTGGGAAGTGTTGGGAACCCAACCCAATCATTGGGCAAGACCCAAATTGAGTTCCAAATGTGGAACCCAATTTGGGTCTACTTGGGTGGGCCCCACATTTGGGTCTCATATTTTGGGTCTTAATTGACACCATTGTGGAACTAAAAGTGGATCCAAAGTGGGTCTTCTTCATTTGGGTCTTGAATAGTACCACCATTGTGGATGCTCTAACAGTGACCTTTTGATGCTGACGCGCGGTTCCTCCACAAGACACAGCGAGGTCTCTCAGTGCTCTCTGTGTTGCTGCTGCCTTAATTTTCAACGTTTCTTTATAAGAAATTTGATGAAACATCGCTTTTGACTTCACAATTTATGTTTTGCCCAACAAATGTTTCCATGGAATGGAAGGATTGATTCATAGATCGTTTTTTTGAGGTGGGTGATCTTCATTTTCTACGCGGGTTCTTGGAGATAGCTAGAGATATCGGTGCAAACGTCCACATTTATATTTGTACAAACCTAGTCACGCGAGACATTCAAGTAGTCACGCAACCAATTGTTTGGATTGCGAATTGAGTTGTTGTTATCCAAATAATGTAAGACATTCAACCGTGCTTCTAATTATCCGGATAGCATGAACAATTATTTAGGTCGCGAGATCAATTGTCTAGATCGCAAGACCAATAACTCAAATCGTGGGAATGTACAAAAATCTCATGATGTACCGATCCACACCTAATAATTTCAAGTTAGAGATGCTATATGTATATAAATAATATAATCAAAGAAGGAAAGTGAGGTTGGCTGCTTAGGTTTCTATGAAGTTCCTAGTTTGTGTAAGGGGTTTAAAGAGGATTGGTTGGGGAGGTTGTTTTGTCTGGTACATTGGTTAAATTATTAATGTGTAACAGTTGACGAGGAGGTCTGAGTGAGCTCTCTGAGAGCAGTAATGGCAGACGGAGACCAGAGGTGCACATGGGGGGATTCATTGAAGAATGATGTATTATTATTCTCTAATTATTATAAGCTTTGTTCGAAGTTTCTTTATTTGGGTTGCTTTTAGAAAATTGGGCACTGTGTTATTCTCTAATTATTATAAGCTTTGTATGAGAGTTTTTTTTGATAATTCAATTTTTTCTTTTTAGACTTATTTCTAAAGATACTTCATTCTTAAAATTTAAATTTAAAAAAAATATAAAAAAACTTCATTTTGTTCCAAGATTATCATTTTTATCTTTTGGTACTCATATTCTAAAGACACTCCATTTAAAAAAATAAATCTCTAAAAACACTTCATTTTATTTTAATAAAAGTTAGGACGAACCATCGTAGTCTTTGGATTCATCTTTTGTATTAAATTATTAAAAAATAAATTATCTCTCATAAATCATTAGATTAAATATTACATATTAAACACTCCCTCCTAAAATTTTAATTACCATATTAAATTCTCTATCCTCCAATTAGTCCAATACATATCTCTAATTTTCTATCTTCATTCTTTCTCAAGCAAGACTAACAATTAAGAAAAATACTTACAAATAAGCTTGATTTTTAGGAACCGTATATATGTATATATATTAACCAAAAAAAAAAAAAATCGAAATATGAAAATGTTTTTTGTTACTTTAGTAGGTATGCGTTTGCCTGGAGAACTTTAATTCTTTCATTAGTTTAGAAATTCTTAGTTTAATCGAATCTAATTGCAACAAATCAAGTTTTCATATATCTATTTTTTTTTTTTTAAAACAAGGTATTTGTATTGACTTTTTAATATATATATATATATATATATTATTACTGTTAGTAAAAGACCAAAATATCCATAAGTTTTTTTTTTTCTTTAACTATTAATCATAGATTTATCGAGAAAGTGATTTTTTTTTTTTGAGAAATGGAGAGAGAGAGAGAGAATAATTAGGAGAGAGTTTAATATGTAATATTTAATCTAATGATTTAGGAGAGATAATTTATTTTTTACTAATTTAATTAGTTTGGAGTGTCTTTATAATTTTTTTTTTTTCTTGTTTAGTAATTTTAGTTCAGGTTAAAATTGTGATTAATAAAAAAAAAATTAAATTGGAGTGTAAATAGATAATTTGTGGATTATAAGGAGAAACTCTCGTAGTATATATGCATAGCTTCATTGGTTGGTCAATTGAAATTTATAATCTTTGTCTTATTTATGTATGGAATTTTGGCAATCAATCTTTGTTTGTTTATGAGAGAACATTTGTTAAGTGTTTTGAGATGATGTATATGTAAATTGAAATCGGAAAATAAAAGGAATCAAGTTAGGAATGAATCTAATAAAACTACAAGAAAAGACACACGATTCGAATTTACAACCTCAATGATGTATGTGTGAGTAACTTACTAATGGGCAAACATCACAACTACTCAAACCCACAATCTCAATAATGTGGCCCTGGAGACATAACACGAGATAAACCTCAACTTGTCGATTTACGCAAACTTTAATTTTAAAGGTACAAGTTGTCAGGGGCGAAATTAGGGGGGGTGCCTTAGCCCCCCCAAAAGAAATTTTTTTTACAGAAGTTTAAATTCATGCATGTGATTTATATAATATATTAAATATCCTAAGTCACGTTTGGTTACATGGTGGAATAGTAATCAGAATAGGAATATGAATGAGAATGGGAATGAAAAAGAAAGGAAAACTGAGTTTTTTTGTTGGAACTTTAGAATTAGTATCTGAATCATTATTATTTTGTTTGGTTAACAATGGAATGGAATGGAGTTAATAATATTTTGACCAAAATACCCCTAATTATAAACATTCATAATAACATGATAATTATGGATAATAATAATAAAATATAAAAGTATATATATAATATATTATATTATTATATAAACATATTATATATATTATAATATAAAAATACTATATATATATATATATATATAATAATAATAATATAATATATATATATTATACACTTTACATAATAATATATAATATAAATATTATATATATAATATAATATTATATATTAGTAATATATATATAATATAAATATTATATATTGTTATATGTATTATATAATATGAATATTATATATTATAATATATATATATATATATAATATATAATATATATATATATTTTGGATAATAATAATAAAATATAAAAGTAGATATTATATATATATATATATATATATATATATATATAATACATATATAACATATATATTATATATAGTTATATAGTACATAAATACATATAATAATATATATATATATATTATATATATAAATATTAATATAATATAAATAATATAAATAATAAGAAATTTATATATATATATATTATAATATATATATATTACATAAATATATATAATATATATTTATATATCATTAATATAATATATAATAACAATATTTTTTTGGAAAGGAGGGTATTTTTGGAATGGAGTTGGAGCATAAGAGGGTATTTATGGAATATAATTTTTAGTTTGGAATAAAATAGGCATTCCATTGGTTTTTGGATGGAAAGCCCATTCCACCAAAATAGTGGAAACACCATTAATGGAATGCCCTTTCCATTAGATTTTCCAACCAAACATTGAGAATGGAATCATTTCCATTCTATTACATTGCTTTCCGGCCAACCAAACACAACCTAAAGGTAATTGCCCCTCATTGGCTGTCAGTTTTGAATTTTTTTTTAATGCATTGTGATTTGTGAATCTATTTTTGAAAGACCGAACCTTGTTACGTATGTATCCGTATGTAAGTAGGTTAGTTTTAAATGAAAAATAGTATTACTATAATAAATACAGAAATGTCCAATTTTATCTTTAACTTAGAAGATAATATTCCTCAATTGATTTCCTATATATTATGAACTGGTCTAACCTATAATATATAATGTCTCTTTTTTGAAAGTTTTTCACTTAAGCAATTTCATTCCTATTACCGTAGTTAAATTCTTCAGTTCATATATCTAAATAATTTTAGGTATGTGATTACAAATTAATAAATATTTTGGGTTTTTTTATTTTTATTTTTTATTTTTTAATATTTGTTATTTTCTAAGCGATTATATAATTTCTTTAATGAATTCTTCTTTCAAAAAAACATATGATTTTGCTACATTTATTATACTAGTTTGTTATTTAAAGTTTATTATTTAAATTAGTTCAATTTTTTATTTGATCTTCAGATGAGAAAGCCATTGACAATCGATATTTTGGGTTTTTTTTATTTTTTTTTTATTTTTTAATATTTGTTATTTCTAAGCGATTAATATAATTTCTTTAATGAATTCTTCTTTCAAAAAAAACATATGATTTTGCTACATTTATTATACTAGTTTGTTATTTAAACGTTTATTTATTTAAATTAGTTCAATTT
Source organism: Acer saccharum (assembly GCA_030490815.1). NCBI lineage: Eukaryota > Viridiplantae > Streptophyta > Magnoliopsida > Sapindales > Sapindaceae > Acer > Acer saccharum. Next base: position 1,051,653 of record CM059878.1, read on the forward strand.
TTTATTGATCTTCGGATGAGAAAGCCATTGACAATCGATGGATTTTTTCAAAAGAATTAAAATCTTAGAAGCCGATTCATCTTCGTTAACATCTAATATTAATATTCCAGCTTCTGAAAATCAATCAACGGAATCTCCAACAAATAATATTAAACAAGATAATAAATCTTTGGAGCGGAACACAGGATTACGTCGACAAATATGGGATTATCCTATCATTGAACGTGATGAAATTCGTCGAGCTTATATTAAAGTTGGTCCATTCCAATCTATTCTTGACATTATAAAAAATCTGACTAGATTAAAGAGCGACGAGTTCCATAGATTTATAAAGCTCGTGTCTATTTTATTTATTAATATATTTGATATACCAAACTATACACTATTACATTTGTTTTTTTTTTTTTTTTAATAACTTAGTTTTTAAATATTAATATATTTGTCTAGCGTTAATTTGAATAAACGATACGAAGTTGATCCGATAGTAAACCCCTTACACATGCACCACGAGGTTGCGGATTCGAGTACTCCCCCTTCCCAAAAAAAAACCTCGAATTACATTGTATACTTCGAGAAAAAAAAAATGAATATATTTTTTGGTCTCGACACCCCCAAAACAGATATCCTGGTTTCGTCCTTGCAAGTTGTGTAATTCTCTAGTCATAATAATCATAAATGTCTAATTTTGTAACGTCACATTTTGTTAAAATTAAAACTAGTTTCTATAACGTTATAAAACTAAAAGTTTTGAATATATGTATGGGATTTAGACCCATAGAGATAGTATTGGACCGGGCCCAAATAATTGAAATTGGCTCAAATTGGTCCATTGGGCTTGAAACTTGTGTTGGTGAAATACGTTGTCGTATTATGTTAAAAAGTCCAGATAAGACAAAATTTCAAACGTGGCTTCGGATATCTGTTATTTTGCTATCGTAGCAAAATTGTACTTCAAAACTATGGATGATAAATTATCCATGGATATAGTTATTTGTAAGAATCCGGTCCATTTAAAATAGGGATGGTTACTATTATTTTAGGAACGGGACAGGATAGTTGTCATCATAATATCCATTTTATTTTCGAGATAGTTGTCATCATAATATCCATCCCCATCCAGATTTATTATAGATTTTGATATTTTAAATATATTTATATTATATAATTATCAATTCTAATAAGTTATTATTAATTTTTATATTTAAACTTTATTGAATGTATTTGTTTCTCTTTAACAGGATAAATGTACCATTACATATGTTATATTTTTCTTTTGTAAACTACAAATTTAAAGTTTTTTTATCTGATACAGATATAAACGGAGCAAGACCGGATATCTCCATCTTAATTAACTTATTTTCCGAATCCGCCTCCCTCACTTTGAAATAGGGATGGATGCGATTGGGGGTATCCATACCCAATCTGATCCATTGCCATCCCTATTTGAAAAAAGTTTGAAAAGGCGTTGCAGATACAGAGAACGAGAAAGTGTACGTGAAGAATCAATCATCCACCATGTCAACTACTGGAAGTAGCAGAAGCTTCACGAATCCGAGATGGTCTCTTCAGGGAATGAGAGCTCTTGTCACTGGTGGCACTCGTGGAATTGGGTATTTTTGTTTTCTCTCATTTTCTTTTAAAAAAAATTCAAACTTTTTGTTCTCTCAATCGATTTAGACAAACCCCATTTGGTAAAATGAGTTTCTGGGAATTTGGTTTTTGATTTTATTGTTATTTTCAGGCGCGCAATAGTGGAGGAGCTTAGTGGGTTAGGAGCTACGATACACACGTGTTCGAGAAACGAAGCAGAGCTCATGGATTGCTTGAAAGAATGGAATAGCAAGGGAATTTTGGTTACTGGGTCTGTTTGTGATGCTTCTATTAGTGAGCAGAGAGTGAGTCTGATAAAGGAGGTTGAGTCTCGCTACCAAGGCAAACTTGACATACTTGTAAGTGTTTGTGAACTTGCCATTGATTTTTGCTTTGAAGGATTGTAATTTGTATATCAGTTTGTTGATTGTTTTGCTTAGTCTTTTTAAATTTCGATGTGATTGTCTTGAATTGTTTAATCAATGCTTGAATTTTAGTGTACTGGTATAATAATGCTAGACTTTTGAATTCGATGTTGTGGGTGAGGTTTTGTACGATTTTGTAGTCAAGTTTATAAATACATCGTACGTTGTATGTGAGATTTTATTCACTAGAATTACGAATTTGTACTTGTAAGACAACTAGACCATAGTGATTTTCCCAATAGGCTTGATTTCGAAGGATTTTGCCTTATTTTATGTCATTGTTATAGATCATGGCCACTTAAGGCAACGATCCTATCGCAACAATGTTCAAACTTCAAACCATGCTAGACTTGCTTTCATTGATTTTGTGTTGATTAGTCTTCCTTAATTTCAATGTGATTATCCTGGATTGTTTAACTTATTCTTGTAAACAGTGCTAGACTTGAATTCGTTGTTGTGGGTGAGGTTTTGCACAATATAGTTGTCAAGTTTATAAATACACGTACGTTGTAGTTGAGATTTTATATGCTAGATAGTGAATTCATACTTGGAAGACAACTAGACCATAGTGATTTTCTCAATATTCTTGATTTCGAAGGATTTTGCCTTATTTTATGTCGTGATAGATCATGGACAATTAAGGGAACAATCATATTGTAACAATGTTCAAACCATTGTCTTGATGTCAAACATGATGAGATGCTAAATTTCAAGGCTTTTATGGAATTATTTCATCTGTATAATCAAAAGGATATCTTTATTGGTGGATGTTGTTTCTTTTGTCTTTGGACTTATTTCTTAAGTGCATTTGGATCCTGCTAAGGTGATTAATCGTTGTTCATGCTCGCTAATGGTTGAGTTTTCTAAGAGCGTCTTGTGGCATGGGATTTTGAGGGAGTTTAACATGATCTTTTTGGTTTTGTAGGTAAATAATGTTGGGACAAATATCAGGAAGCCAACTGCTGAGTACTCCTCCGAAGAATACTCGAAAATAATGTTTACCAACTTTGACTCTGCATTCCATCTCAGTCAACTTGCACATCCTCTTCTAAAACTTGCGGGAAGGGGAAGCATTGTGTTCATTTCCTCTGTTGCAGGTATTGTGCATGTAGGTAGTGGATCCATTTATGGAGCAACTAAAGGTGAGTGACCGCTTTAATATGGTATTATTTCGGCAAAATTTGAGCTAGAAGAAGTTAAACAGACTTATGTTTCTTACTTGCTATTCTCAGGAGCAATTAATCAACTTACGAAAAATCTGGCTTGTGAGTGGGCTAAAGACAATATCAGGACAAATAGTGTTGCACCCTGGTACATCAAAACCTCGCTCGTGGAAAATGTAATACTCTCTATCCTACTCGTGATCATTTTGATACTTTAAATATTGTTTTCTGATTACACGTTTGTTTTCATCGGCCATCTTCTTCTAAAAAATTCTTAGTAAAATTTGTTGAAATTCGGAAATGACGTGCTTGGCCTGAAAATTGATTTGTAGCAGTGAATAGCACTCTTCTTCCATTTATGAACATATTGTTTATTTTTATGTCTGTTGTCATCATCACCGATATGAAATAGTTATTTGTCGGAAGAATTGATTTATTCAGACTTTCCCGTTTCTATTTTATGCTTCAACGGACTAAATTTTTGTATCGACACCTGAATTAATTAAGCGGATGCTTTTTAGACTTAAACTTCAGTGAAATAGAAACAAGGATATAGCCTATGAAATCAATTGAAAACATTAGAACACAAGCAGATATGTTTTACCAAATGAAGTAAATTATCATAAACCACCGTATTCATACATGTGGAACATTATCATCGGAAATTTTTTGAACCTCACAATCTACTGAAGTACTATTGAGAAAAGAAACATAACCTTTGACATTCGAGTTAGAAAGAAACATAGCTTGTAACAAGTATTGTTGTATAACATCTTCCAGTTAGAATTCTTGGCGTTGGAATCTGTAGTCTTGTGATCAAATTTCATCTCGAATTCATTGTATCAGGGATAACTTCCTTGAATGCTACATTTTGGCACGATCTTAACTGTTCTTCAGTTCAGTTCTGTAATATCAACCGTTCATTCTCTATAAATCTCACTCTCGGTTATTATTTTCTTTGATGCAGTTGCTTTCTGATGAAGAATTCTTGGAAAAAGTTGTCTCTCGAACTCCTCTTCAACGTGTCGGAGAGCCTGAAGAAGTTGCATCTCTAGTGGCATTCCTTTGCCTGCCCGCTGCTTCTTACATAACTGGACAGATTATTTCCGTCGACGGTGGATTTACTGTGAATGGTTTTAACCCTGACTTTAGACCTCTTTGAGAAAATTAGTCATCCTCACAACTCATCATCTCAAATAAATAAATAAAACATGTTCCTAGGTTATTGCATGTTCTGACATTCTTTATATGTCTTCAATTGAAATTGTCTTTGGTTCTGGAGATCCATTCGTCTTACAAAGTCATAATCTTTTTTCATTTCACTATCATGAACCATTTTCGTACCAGTTACTATTTTGCCTTGAGTTTGACGTATAAGTTCTTTTTTTTTAAATACCACATGCAGCATGCAATATACCTTTTAAATACCATATGCAGCATACGGTATACCATCGAGTCACATTAGGCGGTACTAATAAAACATGTACAAGCAGAATTTGAGTATCGATAGCTGCATTGCATGGGGGTGGGAGTTCCTAAAAAAAATATAGTATTGTGACACGAGGGCTTTAGACCTATAAATATATGTATTGAGATGACCCAAATAATACATATATTTATAGGTTTATATGTAATTATGTTAACGTTAATATAATTTAATTACAACCATTCAGTGTAATTAAAATTATGTTAACCTTATCACGTCTCAAAGCCACAACCCAATGATGTAGGCATGAGAATGTACCATTTAACCAATCTTATTTTTGTTGGCTTGCGTATTTAAAAGCCGAAACTTTACTTACTATCAAATATAAAGAGATAAGTTATATAATAATTCTTTAGTCAGAACTCAGGAAGGTCACAAAAAAATCAGGATCTTTTTTCTATAACATTATAATATTAAAAATATTTATATAATGTTACAAAACTAAAATTCTGATAAAAACAAAAAAAAACAAAAAATAAAGACGGTTTCGACTGGAGAAACACCGATAAGTTGCATAGAAGAATACTAAATTGTGACGTCAAGGCTCTAGACCCATAGAGATATGTATTGGACTCAAATTGGGCCTTTGGGCTTTAAACTTGTGTTACTGAAAACTCGAATTCGCAATTAAAAAAAAATTAAAAAAAAAATAAAAGTTCAGATAAGATAAAATTTCAAACGTGGCTTCGAATTTCTACTATTTTGCTATATGAGTGCAACCCACATTAACTAGGCATTGCCTCCCACCTCAGTCCTCAGATGTTGCCATAATGTCATGTGTCATAAACTTAACCAAAGTATAAAGTTAATCCAATGTTTGGGACACGTGGCAACACCCTGCGGGGGGTAATGCTTACCTTAAAAAAGCCAAGTTGCACTCTTGCCATAGTAGCAGAGAAATTTTTACTTCGAAAATGTTTGAAAAAGCGTTGCAGATACAGATACAGAGAACGAGAAAGTGTATGTGAAGAATCAATCATACGCTATGTCAACTACTGGAAGTAGCACAAGCTTCACGAATCCGAGATGGTCTCTTCAGGGAATGAGAGCTCTTGTTACTGGTGGCACTCGTGGAATTGGGTATTTTTGTTTTCTCTCATTTTCTTTTAAAAAAAATTCAAACTTTTTGTTCTGGGAATTTGGCTTTTGAAATTATTTTTCAGTCGCGCAATAGTGGAGGAGCTTGGTGGGTTAGGAGCTGAGATACACACGTGTTCGAGAAACGAAGCAGAGTTCATGGAGTGCTTGAGAGGGTGGAACAGCAAGGGAATTTTGGTTACTGGGTCTGTTTGTGATGTTTCTATTAGTGAGCAGAGAGTGAGTCTCATAAAGGAGGTTGAGTCTCGCTACCAAGGCAAACTTGACATACTTGTAAGTGTTTGTAAAATTGCCATTGATTTTGCTTTGAAGGATTTTAATTTGTATATCAGTTTGTTGATTGTTTTGCTTAGTCTTTTTTAATTTCAATGTGATTGTCTTGAATTGTTTAACCAATGCTTGAATTTTAGTGTACTGGTATGGCAATGCCAGACTTTTGAATTCAATGTTGCGGGTGGGGTTTGTTCGATTTTGTTTTGTTCAAGTTTATAATACATCCTACGCTGTAGGTGAGATTTTATAAACTAAAATTGCGAATTCGTATTTGTAAGACAACTAGACCATAGCGGTTTTCTCAATACGCTTGATTTTCGAAGGATTTTGCCTTATTTATGTCATTGTGATAGATCATGGCCCTTAAGGGAATGATCCTATCGCAACAATGTTCAAACTTCAAACCATACTAGATTTGCTTTAATTGATTTTGTTTTGATTAGTCTTCCTTAATTTCAATGTGATTGTCTTGGATTGTTTAACTCGTTCTTGTAAACAGTGCTAGACTTGTGAATTCGTTGTTCTGGGTGAGGTTTTGTACGATATAGTTTTCAAGTTTATAAATACACCGTACGTTGTAGGTGAGATTTTATATAGATAGTGAATTCACTGGAAGACAACTAGACCATAGTGATTTTCTCAATATTCTTGATTTTGAAGGATTTTGCCTTATTTTATGTCGTGATAGATCATGGACAATTAAGGGAACAATCATATTGTAACAATGTTCAAACCATTGTCTTGATGTCAAACATGATGAGATGCTAAATTTTCAAGGCTTTTATGGAATTTATTTCGTCTGTATAATCAAAAGGATATCTTTATTGGTGGATGTTGTTTCTTTCGTCTTTGGACGTATTTCTTAAGTGCATTGGATCCTGCTAAGGTGATTAATTGTTGTTTATTGTTGTTCATGCTTGCTAATGGTTGCGTTTTCGAAGAGCGTCGTGTGGCATGAGCTTTTGACGGAGTTTAACATGATCTTATTGGTTTTGTAGGTAATAATGTTGGGACAATTATCAGGAAGCCAACTACTTAGTACTCTTTTGAAGATGCTCGAAAATAATTGCTACCAACTTTGACTCTGCATTCCATCTCAATCAACTTGCACACCCTCTTTTAAAACTTGTGGGAAGAGAAGCATTGTGTTCATTTCCTCTGTTGCGGGTATTGTGCATGTAGGCAGTGGATCCATTTATGGAGCAACTAAGGTGAGTGACCGCTTTAACATGGTATTATTTTGGAAAAATTGAACTAACAGACTTACGTTTCTTACTTGCTATTCTTAGGAGCAATTAATCAACTTACGAAAAATCTGGCTTGTGAGTGGGCTAAAGACAATATCAGGACGAATATGTCGCACCCTGGTACATCAAATCTCGATCAATGAACGTGTAATACTATCTACCCTGCTTGTGATCATTTTGATACTTTCAATATTGTTTTCTGATTACACGTTTGTTTTCATCACCTATCTTCTTCCAAAAAAATTCTTATAAAATTTGTTGAAATTCGTACATGACATGCTTGGCCTGAAAATTGATTTGTAGCAGTGAATAGCACTCTTCTTCCATTTATGAACTATTGTTTATTTTTATCTGTTGTCATCATCACCGTATGAAAGAGTTATTAATTAAGCGGATGCTATTTAGACTTAGGAACTTCAATGAAATAGAAACAAGGATATAGCCTATGAAATCAATTGAAAACATTAGAACACAAGCGGATATGTTTTACCAAATGAAGTAAATTATCATAATCGATTAACCACTATATAATACGTGTGGAAGTTATCATCTGAAACATTTTGAACCTTGCAATCAACTGAAGTTACAGACTAGCACCATGTAGCAAGTACTATCGAGAAAAGAAAGATAACCTTTGTCATTCGAGTTAGAAAGAAACAGCTTGTAGCAAGTATTATTGTATAACATCTTCCAGTTAGAATTCTTAGGGTTGGAATCTAGTCTTGTGATTGAACTTTACACAAATTTCATCTCAGATTCATTGTATCAGGGTTCCTTCCTCGAATGCTACATTTCGGCACAATCAACAGTTCATTCTCTATAAATCTCACTCTCGGTTATTATTCTCTTTGATGCAGTTGCTTTCTGACGAAGAATTCTTGGAAAAAGTTGTCTCGAGAACTCCTCTTCAACGTGTTGGAGAGCCTGAAGAAGTCGCATCTCTTGTGGCATTCCTTTGCCTCCCGCTGCTTCTTACATAACTGGACAGATTATTTCCGTCGACGGTGGATTTACTGTGAATGGTTTAACCGTGGCTTTAGACATTTTTGAGAAAATTAGTCATCGTCAAGGACCTCAACTCATCATCTCAAATAAAAAAAAAACATGTTCATGTTCTGATATTGTTTTTATGTCTTCAATAGAAATTGTCTTTGGTTCTGGAGATCAATTCATCTTACAAATCATAATCTTTTTCATTTCACTATCATGAGCCATTTCCTTACCGGTTACTATTTTGTACATTTGTGCCTTGTTTTGACGTATAAGTTCCTTTTTTAAATACCACATACGGTATACCACTATATCACATTAGACGGTGGTAATAAACATACTAGTTACAATACATAGTCGGGATTTCTTACATTTAGAAGTGTCAACCAGGATCGCAAACTGTAATTACCCGCCTGCGCCTTCGATGCTTTTGTTAGGCTCGACACCTAGACACGGACCGAACCCTTAATTTGAAGTATGGTCCGTGGATGCCTAATTGGACGGTTCGGCTCTTTTGACACCTCTACCTCTCTATTTTAATGGTAATTTATTGTAAATTGCATAATGATTCAGAATTTGACTATTGACAGCTGCATCATGGGGGGGGTTCCTGAAAAAACATATATATTGTGACTTGCAAAGTTTCCATCCATAATTACCTTCACTACAGTTGTGAGTTGTGACATTGCTTTCGGTGTGAGGAACACACCTCATTGTAGTCACGTGCCACTGTCTCACACACGTGTCATCCATCAACATAAAACACCTAACACAAATTCTCGGTGCATCTCAATGTTTGTTTTTTGACGAAAATCATGGTTGTAAAAAAAGAAAAAAAATTGTTTTAATTGGACCTCTTGCCAATGTGGTTAGACTTTCCCTTGGGAGCCTCCACCACCACTGTTCAACGCCCAGTGTGTACATGTATATATATATATTATTTGTCCCCATTGGCCATTAATCCCAAGTGTGGGTGTTGTCCCACCAATTGTGGGTGCTCTCTCCCCGTTGTGGGAGCTGCAGTCCGGACTGCGCTAGTAGAGCCCAATCTTACCGATCCTGACAGTTATTGTATATTTAAAAAAAATATAATAATATAATAATAATAATGTTTTGTTTAATTATTTATTTTGTAAATAAATAAAAATCACGTGTACCAGTTGAAATCCATCCGACCAAATGGATGTATGTTCTACGCTAAAGAAAACTATGGGCCCGTTTGGCACATGAGATGAGATTAAATCAGCTTAATTTTAATCCCATTTCCATGTTTGGCTGTCTGGTGGGATGGGTAAATAAATTAGTTTCATTTGACTTTTTTATCCCATTGACCTAGGATAATTAGTCCCAATCAATTCAAATGAATCCCATCTCCTCTTCTTTCACCTGACATCACCACCATCTTCTTCTTCGTCGAAATTAGTACCATCTGAATCCCACTCTGCCAGTCTGCAGATCTTGCTTTGTAATGATAAAGGTCAAAGCTTTTTGCTTTGTAATGAACTATAATGTGAAAAGGATCATGTCATCTTTTTTCAAATTCCTATCTTTTCTATTCAGTTTCTTCACTTTTCTCAGGAAACAACCAGGGTCAAGTAAAGACTAGTTGAACAAATTAAGCTGATAATAAACTTTAAAAAAATAAAAAATAAACTGGGTGGACAAAAGAAACGATTCAAACCAACACAAAATCTACAACATTCTGTTTGGTTACTAAGAAACTGAAAGAAAAAATAAAATGGTAGAAGAAAAACACAACCTTGAATCTTGCTTCAAAATCAAATAAAACAAAAGGAAGGACAAAAGTACTCAATCAATCCAGCTAAGCCAAGAAAAAAAAATAAAAAAATGACACAGTTGTGTATAGAATTTATAATCCCTAAAACTTGCTCTCTTGCATTTTTCCTGGTAACCAAACAAAAATAAAAACTAAACAAATACAAACCAACATGAAGCATTGGTTTTGTGAACATTTTGACAAATACCCACCACATTCTAACCAAAAGACGACTTTTTTTTTTTTTTTGTCGATTATTACCTGGTTCCCATAATTAATTTTCCTGAGAAATCTGGAAAGAAAGTTCTAGCAGCAGAACCCCAGAACGTGGAGATGTGTAAGAAGAGGGCTGCCGGCGAGAGGACAAACTCAATTCGTGGGTTGTGTTTTGTGTTTATTGAATCTGTGTTTTGGTTTGTGTTATGAATCTGGGTTTGTTTTATGTTTGTTGAATTTATTTATTTTTCTACTCTTTCCTTTCTTTTGTTTTTTTTGTTAAATTTTTTAATCTTATCCTATGTGGCACCAAACATAGTATTACTCTATTTTTAATCCTATCATATTTGCACTAACATATGACAACATTAAAATTAATTTAATCATATTCTATCTAATCCTATCCCATAAAAATAATCCTATCCTATCTCACACATCAAACCGGGCCTATGAGTTTTTCTTATCGCATGACATGCACCCCATTAGTTAGGATCCTAATTTCACAGTGTTCGTAGTTTTCGTGACATACATTTATGTTATGTGTGACATTCACAAATGTGATGAATTTTTCTACTCCTCACACTAACAACAATGAAATTATTTTCCAAATGTTACCTTAATCTCAAACCTTAGATCGTAATAGTATAATCATGCTCTAGTGTACACCAAACATTAGGTTCATTTGCCACCACATCAACAAGACAACCAATAATGAAGTTATTGTTCTAAGGGTTTAAGCGTTTAGCTAAGCTGATGTTAACAGTAAGGTTACTGGATCAGTTTCAGTCGTTAGATTTCAATATAATGGTATATAAATTAACATTTGAAAAATTGAAACAAAAATTAAAACAAAAGTAACTAATATTTATCACATAAACACTCATAATCTTACCATTAATAGCAAGATAGTAAAACCTTGTTTTTTAATCTTTTATTGTGCGGTAATTAACATTTTTTATTTTACCACGTGGCAAGATCATAACGGGAGATACACTCTTCTGCGTTGCATTATCGGACGGGTAGCAGAGCCTCTCCATCGAAGAGAAGAAATGAAAAAGTAACTGTGGTTTGGGAGACAGGGTTGGCCGAAGGGGTAAGGATTAGGGTTAGGTCAGTGACTGGACTACTGCTATCGCAGTCACGTGGCACTTGGCTTTTGTTGCGTCACGTCATGCAACAAACGAACTCTTTGCTTGACAGCTTACACCCTCTACGTGTCACTATTTCACTCGACGACACGCACCATCTTTTATTTTTATTTATTTTTCTTTTTTTAGGTCCCCAGTCCCCACCAAGTCCCTACCTTTTTATTTTATTTTTTATTTTAGCCTAATTCCACGTTTGTGTTCTATTCTATTTAATACTTAATACTTAATAGTTAATACCACCCCCAATTTAAATCCAGCCTTACACGTGTCATCATGGGTTTTGTATAATTAAGAGAACCGAAAGGCCTTTTTTGCAATACTTGAAATTATATGTCAATTGAAAAATACTAAATATATCAATTTTTTTTTTGGGATACTATAATTGTTACTTGTGCATCTAATAATCTCTACCACATATACACACACCAATATATATATATATATATATATTAAAATTATAGGTTTACTTTACTATTAAATATAATTCTTATTATTATTGTAAACATAGATCTTCTTTTTAAGATAGAAATCAAATGTTACAAGTTAATAACATCAATTTAAGAAACAATGAAATTATAAATTTAATATCAATTACGCCATAAGCTAATTTGCAATTGTAATATATAACATTGAAAGATGTAATAAAATCAAGTATAATATCGTTGGACATTTTATTTTGTATTATATTTATATATGATTTATGATATAATAATTGATAAATTGATAAATATAAATATAAATATGATTTCATAATTTGGTTCGATAAAGTTCGATTTTATTTTTATAATATTCATTTTTTATTAATAGAAGAACAGTAATATAACGATATAAATATCAGAATGTCGTATAATAACTTCAATTCGATTGGTTATGCAAAGAAAATGAAAGAGTAATTATTTTTTCATTCAAAATTCAAAATTATCATTATAATATGCTTATTAATCTAATAAATGGATATATAACGATACAAAATCAGAACATCGTATAAAGTTTTCGATTCGGATAGTTATGAAAGGAAAAATGAAAGGGTAGATATGCAAATATGAAAAATTAGTTTGGGAAAATAGCGGTAGAGGAGGGCGGCCAAATTTTATAAATTTTTTGAAGTGGTCGAAACGTGTAAGACCGAGAGGAACAGAGGCGCATCCTCAGCTACACGTCAGAATTGGACACGTGTCAACATAACAGGTAGCTAACCTAAGATATTCTGCAATTGAGTAGTAGTAGTATCGTTTTTGACATGTGGTCCCACACGTGTCCAAATCTCCCTCGTTATGTTGACGCTTTCATTGCATAGCTGGAACGACCGGAATAATTAACTGATCCCACCACTTCCCCTTTACTCACCTACACCCCACTGCGCGTCCTCTCACGCACCAATTAAAAGCAACCACGTCCAACCTTTATTTCTTTTCTCCAACGATTAACAATAATCTTTTCTAAAAAAATAAAAACAATTAACAAATATATAATTTTTTGGATAATTCATTTGATTTTGATATATAGTGAGGAAACTTTTATCATAAGATCTGTTACGTCTGACATTACTCTGAAGAGTTACGATTTTGATGGATATAAGTTAGAGAACTTTTTGGACGAACTTATTATCCTTATTGCAACGTTGACGTTGTTATACACTAATGTACAATAGTTGAAAAATAATTCATAATATAATTTTCATGTGGAAATTATAATCGATATTAAGTAAAACTAAATTTGTATAGATAGTGTTGAAATATTGACACCACTAATTAAAATGATATCAAAAAAAACTAAAATTTTTAATTTTATTACTTTTGAAAGGGAAGCTAAATTAATTTTTTTTTTAAATGAAAAAAGAATGGAAGGCTGAATTTTGTAAATTAAAGTTGTAAATTAGGAGATGAACTTATTATTATTATTATTATTATTATCTTGACAATATCAATCTACCTATCTAAACCAAGAATTTTTTTTGAAGTCAAGCTCTAAACTTGTCCATCTACCAGCTGAGATATACTCTTGGAAACTAGGAAATAAACTTATTAAAATCATATTTAGACTTATCACAAACATAGATAAAGGTGACCATTGTAGATACGGATTAAAAACTCCACAAATGTTAACAACCGGATTAATCTCAACCGGTCAAAATTACATTTTCTTGAAACAAATATAAATCAACATTTTCTTTTTTGAAAAGGATATAATATAAATCAACATTTAATGCATGAAGAATTGTAATATGGGAGGGGTGTGTGTGGGAACTCGCAACAAAAGCGTGTGGAGAGACGAATCGAAACCGAATCTCGTATTCCACGATCTCGCCACGTGGTGATATCATCAACAACAGTGTCCCTATATTTTATTTTAAAGCGGGCCCGGGAAAAAAAAAATATAAAAGGTGTACAATGTATACGGTGTGGCGCGAGAGAGAAACAAAAGAAAAAAAATTAAATAAAGTAATAGAGAGGACCACATGCGTGTCAGAAAAGAAATCGTATGTCCAACTCGTGTTGCCTTCCTATTGGGCCACGTTCCCAGACCTGAAAAGGTCAGTACACGTGTTGTCATAAAAACAGGAGAGATAAATCAAAAAGAATGAATGGACGGTGGAGATGGTAATCTAGTATTCAGCAAATCGACGTCACACAACTGTGTGTACGTGTCGGATACTGCCCCTGACGGTGACGGGTAGGCTGCCCGAAATTAGCATTGCTATGTGGCCCACTGGTGAAAATTTTAACAGAGTCTTCTTTGTTTAGAAAAAGCTTCATAGCTTAAAGCATTTTAATGGGTCCTCTCTACATTTTTGAAGACGAAATCTCTCTCAAATCTCTTTTGTCTCTTCCTTGTCTGTAGAGTCTGATAATTATTGTTCTCTTCTTTTCTCTCTTATTTTCTGGATTTCTAGGGTTTCCATTTGAGCTCTTGTGAAAGAAGAAGCAAATGGCTGGGATTTGCTGTGGAGTCGTTGGTGAGAGTGAGCCGGCAGTTGTGACGGCAGTCGAGCAAAGCTCACGTGCCTCCAGACGCCGGAGATTGGAACTCCGGCCTTTCAAGTTCGTTGCTGGCGTGGCGGTTCCTCCGCCGTTTGAAAACGGACCTAATAAACGGCCTAAGCTTGATCTCTGTAGTCAGTGCCCGCTCGACAATGAAAACAGTAGCAGCAACAACAACAAAAACGACAACAACGCAGTACGAGTAGAGAATCACGAAGCGAAACGTAAAAGCGGCGTCGTTTGTGACGGAGATAGAATCAGAAACGAAGGTCCCGTTACGGATTCGAAGATGAAGTCCGTACAAGTAGAAGGAGCTGAAGGTGATTCCGTACAGGAGCGTCCTAAATTTGGTTTCACTTCTGTTTGTGGAAGAAGAAGAGATATGGAGGATGCGGTGTCGATACATACGTCCTTTTGTTATCAGAATCCGAAGATTCCGGCGAAAACGCATTTCTTCGGTGTCTTCGATGGACACGGCTGCTCTCACGTAAGCTTCGAATCTTCGAACTTCGATATATATATATAATTTTTTTGTTAAAACACTCAATATTATAATATAACGTTGATCGATTTGTTGTTTTTTTCCTTTGATTAGGTGGCGATGAGGTGTAAAGATCGGTTACACGAGATAGTTAAAGCTGAGCTCGAAACTCCGACGACGTCGAGTGGGGGCAAACGATGAAGCGGAGTTTCGACAGGATGGACAAGGAGGTCCAAGACTGTTCGGCGATACAACTGTCTCCAACTGCCGCTGCGAGCTCCAGACTCCGCAGTGCGACGCCGTCGGATCCACTGCTGTGGTTGCCGTCGTCACGCCTGACAAAATCATCGTCTCCAATTGCGGCGACTCTCGTGCCATCCTTTGCCGAAACGGCGTCGCCGTCCAACTCTCCGACGATCATAAGGTGAGGGAGAGGCTCTTCTAGTTTTTCTCTTGGCTCGTGTATGCCAACTGCGTTCTTTGAAGTTTGAACTAACTGTTTTTTCTCTGTCATAGCCTGATCGGCCCGATGAATTGATTAGAATCCAAGCCGCCGGCGGCCGAGTAATTTACTGGGACGGTCCAAGAGTCCTCGGCGTTTTAGCTATGTCCAGAGCTATCGGTGAGTATAGACGATAATCATGCCACGTGTCATTTTAAAATCCAAACAAATTTAAAATCGTAACTAATTAAAATTTTTGTTATGTTTATTTCAGGTGATATTATTTGAAACCGTATGTGATCGGAGCCGGAGGTGACGGTGGTGGATCGGACGGGGGAGGATGAGTGTTTGATACTGGCCAGTGACGGATTGTGGGACGTGGTTTCGAACGAAACCGCGTGTGGCGTGGTGCGTTCATGCTTCCGATCCCAGAGATCGTTGTCTTCGCCGTCGCCGTCTCCTCCGCCGGGAAATGATGTGGCGGCGAGACGCGATAGCTCCGATAAGGCTTGCTTGGACGCGTCGATTTTGTTGACGAAGTTGGCACTGGCCAGGCAAAGTACGGACAACGTGAGCGTCGTCGTCGTTGACCTGAGAAGAAATCTAAAGCTATAAAAAAATAGTCTAATAGTGATTAGTGGTAACACAAAAAAAAAAGAAAAAATTAATATAATTGTAATTTGTAGGGTGTTTTTTTTTTGGAGGAAGGGTAATTTGTTGAGATTGTGAAGAGAAAAAAAATGACAGGTGGAAAAAAAAAATTCAAAAAAAAAAAATGGGAATTAAAGATCCAAGAATGGATTTTATTATTGTACAAATGAGGAACTTTTAATTCCTTTTTGAATCCAAAATGGATTTTCTCTTTGTTTGTTCCATTTTTACAAGAGTGAAAATGAAATTAATTTTCAATTCCAATTGAATTACTAAGGAAAAAAAAAGTTTGATAATTGGATTTAATTTGATGTCATTTTCAAGTAAGAACTTTTTGATATTTGGAAATTGCACGTGTGAACTAACTTATACCTGAATTACCTAAAACCGGTTAGGTAGTTTGTAACATGGTTATTATTATTATTATTTTGAAATAACAAGTCAAGTAACTTGCATAAGAACTTACGTGAATGTGGAGTGCATACATTGCATGAATATTTTCTATAGTTTATGTGGTTTGTAATATGTAAAAATAACAAATATTAGAATTTTGTTTCTTATCACATAGGAAAGTTTGATCGTTCGTTAATAACCATGATTTTTAAGAAATTACCTGATTCGTATTAATTGTTAGTAACCATATTTTTAAGAAATTACATGAATATTCATACGAAAGATTTCAAGTTTTATCAATATTTCAAGTTTTTACAGAAGATTTTAAGTTTTTACTAAAGATTTCACGTTTTCTATCTACATTTTGAGTTTTTGTAGAATATTTCAAGTTTTCTCAACATTTCAAGTTTTTACAGAAGATTTTAAGTTTTCGTACCGGTGAAACTTGAAATTATATGGAAAAAACTTGAAACCTAATTTAATTTGATTATTCACAAATCACACGAAAGTGGTGTAATAACGCTAAAACCATGATAAAGTAACTGTTTGCAACTCAATTAATAAACAAATAAAAGATATTTAAACCTTAAACCATTTAGGAGTGTGTCACTTATAAATGATCCTTATTTTAATTTCAGTAAGGATCACCATGAAATCACATCAATTTTAATGAATTTTGATCTAAATTTTTGTTGATGATGTTCATCAAAATCTACCTATGAATAAAATTTAAAAATTTTCAAGTACTAGAACTATTTTCTTGAATTCCTATATTTCGTTATTTTCTATTGCCTTCATAATTAAAAAAATCGGGATAAATAGTTATAGCGCTTAAAATTTTTTAAATTTTATTTACAGGTATATTTCAATGAATTTATCATCCACAAAAAATTCATATCAAAATTCATTAAATCGATGTGATTTCATGATGATCCGTACCGAAATTAAATAAATGATTCCTTGGGAGACTCACTAACCGTTTCAGAGCAATCGGAAAAGTTTTATTCAATAACTTCTTCAAATCTTAAACACAATTCCGATATCAAACCTTTCTCCAGTGGGTTTGATTTACAGGAACAACAATGTGGTTCTTTTAGTCGTTCGATTTCCAGGAATAAACAATTCGAATTTGATGAGGAAGAAGGAATAAAGAAGAAGGAAGAATCCATTTGAAAAAACAAAAGAAAGTAGAAAAATTGATGTTGGGGTATTTTATAATTTATGGATATACACTGATTTTTTATATATTTTTTTTAAGTTATGGTTATTAACAATTAAACTTTCGCATGTGGTTAAAAATAATTTTTCATGTTAGATGTGGTCATTTTTAATAATTTCTACCAAAATACGATGTTAAGTATCGTATCATTTAGTGTATCATTTTATTTTATCCAACAAAAAGTATCGCATCATTTTATATTTGTGTGATATAACTATTTTATTATTTTAATTGTTTTTTTTTTTTTTTTTTGGTATTGGATAACAATATTAAAGAAAAAAAATTATAAACAATGAAAATGTATATAGATTTGTTGTGTTGGTTTATTCCATTTGACCAATTAAGAGAATATGAATAAAATCGAAATTTCATTTTATTTTATGTTTGGAGATGGAAATGATTCACAGAAGAATAAAATCAGACCTTACCTTTTGAGAGAGTGGATGTGTGGTGATAAGAAGTGATATCATGGGATCATATTCCAAGTAAAATTTATAATTGAAGTATATTTGATATTGTTTTAAGATAGATTTAACCACCTTTTGCGTTCCATTCACTTAGTGATTGAGGTTCGATTATCACATTTACTTATTAAATCGTAGATAAACTCATTTCCAATAGCGCGTGTTGCATTCCATACTGTATCTTGCTTGGTTCCATTAGGCCTCTAATCCCAATGATAATAGTTACATTCCAGATTGTGCTAATATTTGGAATTGCATTAAAAGCCATATTTAGTATTTGATATCGTTAAGTCTAGCTAGATCTCTAAACGGATTAGTGTCATGATTTTTAAAAAATAGTATTTAATTAAATAAATGTTAAATTGACTAGACTTGGCCACTTTGGGGGTCAATGGGCATACAACGTGTTGTAGGACTAGATTCTAGAGAAACTTTGCACCAAGTCAATTACAAAATTTAATAACATTAATTTACCCTTTGGCCTTTGGAACCCTAAAACGTGGCTTGTCTCCTCCATTTCCAATTTTGTTAAGGTTAGATTCATCAAAAATAATTAGTTAAATACATTAAAAATATTAAAAATCAAAAGAATACCTACAATTAAAGGTCAACTTTGATGAAATAAGATAAACCCAAAAGCCATCCTTCCGATGGACAATCCCTCGGATCCCTTCCAACACAACTTTGAAGAGTGATGATTAATTGATTAGTGACTAATCAAACTTTTTTTTTTTTTTTTTTTTTTTTCCTTCCGGAACAAACTGGTATATCTCGTAATCCGTATGATTTATCATATACAGTTGATGTGCTGATTCAATACTTCTATTAAAGAATAATTCAAAATGTAATATCATGATATGTCGGTTTTATTGAATATATTATCCACAACAAGATATAACTTTTTCTCATAACAAATATAATTACGAATCGAGATACTAACCGATAAAACTTTTTCTCGTAACAAATTGGCACATGTCACGTAATATGTACAACTTATCACGTGTAACAAATTCATTACCGTATTCATTCAATTTAAAGATGTAATACGTCCATTCCATTGAAAATATTTCAAATCTGAACAGAAGTATCATGTAATCGATACAATTTATTACTTAATAAAAATAATCGGTACAATTTATTATGTGAGACAAAACCAACCGGACACTATTGTTCTATTGAAAATGTGATACGTCCATTCCATTGAATATATTATCCGATGTACATGTATGTAAGAGTGTAAGAGTGGGAAGATATATTGGGGTTCCACCAATTAAGAATGGACATGATATGGGTTTGGAATGGGGGGGTTCACTTGGGGCACAAGTACAATAAGGAGGAGACACGTATGTCTTGATAATCAACATCTATGTGCTGGACTAAGATTTTCCAAAGATTTGATGTTGATGTTAATTGCTTTTGCTTTGTTTTCGATTAATAAATATATCAATCTATGAGTCATGAATCATCATCATCATAAAGTTGCGTATTCAAAAGCTTTATTTAAGCTAATTTAGTTTAATTAGATTATTAGATTGATTAATCTCTAATCTCTATTCTCTATTATTGATTTTGGCAAGATATTTTTCACTCATTATTTTGAGCTTGAAGTCTCATCTTTCATTGCTTGTCGGCCTTTTTTTTTAGCTTTTATTGGTCATCGTGGATGATTGAGATTATATACAGTGGTTGGTTTGAATGAAAGGTGTGCGGCTGAGGCATGAGGGAAGGAGGGAAACTTGGTGTATCAGATTCACCGTTAGTTCTTGTATCTCTCATTCAAATTACGTTATGTGACATGAGAATCGTTAATGTTCTAAATGTCTAAATCTCATCGTTCTGTAATTTAAATACCATTGTTGATAATGGATATGGAAATCGTTAATCTATTAAATCCTCCCCTCACTGTTTTATAGAGTTCCTGTTTATTGCACATGAGGGAAGGAGGGAAACTTGGTGTATCAGATTCACCGTTCGTTCTAGTATCTCTTATTCAAATTACGTTATGTGACATGAGAATCGTTAATGTACTAAATCTCATCGTTCTGTATTTAAATACCATTGTTGATAATGGAGATGGAAATCGTTAATCTATTAAATCCTCCCTCACTGCTTTTATAGAGTTCCTGTTTATTGCACATGCATACCTCATCTTTTTCCTTACCAAAAGTGGTTTTTACAATCATCTTATCAGCAACCAATCACGTACTACGAAAATGCAAGGAAAAAGATGTTGTAAAGAGAGGATTCAGATCGGTCTAGCATACATTTGACATCCACAAACTTTATCTTCACACAATGTGTTAATAATATATTAAATATCATTAGCTTGATTATATTGCACGTGGAATAAATGTAAACTTGACTAAGTATACTACATGATATGAGCTAAATGGAAGATGCACGATACATCGATACATCCAAACTTTCTTTTGCCAAAATATCCAAAATCTTTAATTTAATTTTCTTATAATTCGATTGAAATTCGAAATATTTGCTTTTACTTTATACTATTTTCCATTACGAAAACGTACTATAGAGTTTGCAAAGTTTTAAGCGGCTTTTATAATTTGCAGAATTTATTTTCATGAAAAAATTTCAATAATCTTCTTAGGTTTGGTTATAAGTTATACCTTATAATTGAAGTCCAACCGGATCCGTTCAAGTATTTTTTATTTTATTTTTAAAGTAAAGTTTTTTTTTGAAAAATAATAATTAATATAAACTTAAATCCAATCAAAACCCTTAATCGGATTTTTCATGTTTGTTGCTTTATGAGGCCCATGTAATGATCAATCCATAATTATTGGTATGATCCAAACAGTATACATGATTTCTAAACCGGGTCGACCCGATCCGGCCTGATTAACACCTCTACAAATCAATATCAAAAGCATAATCCAGCAAAGATAAATACATATGATAAAAACTATGCATTCTTATGATAATTACGAAGCTTGATTACTTCCTTAGTCCTCTAATTAAAAAAGGGGAAATCACACTTACACCCTTAATGTTTGAGGTTGAGACACCTAGATGGTAAGTTTTTCTTATTCTACACTAACACCCTTGCACTTAACAAACCTCTGTTAACATCTAACAATGAAGAGGTTAATATTGTATTTTCATAAATTCATTTATAATAGAAAAAAAACCTAAAAAACTAAAGGAAAACAGAGGAAGGCAGAAAGGCAGGAGGAAGGTCTCCTTCGATCAATTCAGTAAGGACTCCTATGGTGGGTCTTGATCAAGAGGGTTTCCGGTTAGTATGAAACGATGTCGATCCGATTGTTGAAGTCCGCGATGAAGCTTTCGAGAGTGATGTCATGGTAGTGGCGGGATGGGGAGAAGAGACTGAGAGAGCCATGGCGTAGAGCTGAAATGGGGACTCGTAGGTGAAGAATTTTGGGATCTCAGGTCGGATTCTTTGCTTGACTTTTCCATTTTATTTGAAATGTGAGAATTTTTGGTTCTATATCAATATAACATCAGATGGGTTCGTGGGTTTAGACGTTATGAAGGTTTTGCATTTGAAATAAATTTTAAATTTGGTTTGAATCAAGTATGGATGACAGAATTGTTGTGTATCTAATGTTGATTTGTGTGTTGGTTTGAATGAAATTGCATAAAATGGAGAACGTAATTTGGTTTGAGTGGATGCTTCTTCTGCAGCCATTAGCCTCCTTTGAGGACACTTGAGATGGTGGCCGGTGGCCTTCATTGTGTATGGAGGCCACCAGTAGATGGCCATGGATCATGGAGGCCAATTGCAGGTGGCCTCCAATTTTTTTATTTTTAAATTAAATTTTCTTTACTCTTATTTTTTTATAAATAAGGGCATTTTAGACCTTTCACGGGTCAAACTAAGTCTTCTTAACGGAATGGTTAAGTAATGTCAAATGTAGGGGTGTTAGTGTAGATTAAGCAAACTCTTCCATGTAGGTGTCTTAATCCAAGGTACTTAAAATGGATAGATATA
Organism: Acer saccharum; assembly: GCA_030490815.1. Lineage (NCBI taxonomy): Eukaryota > Viridiplantae > Streptophyta > Magnoliopsida > Sapindales > Sapindaceae > Acer > Acer saccharum. The sequence goes on from CM059878.1 coordinate 1,073,673, forward strand.
CCGAAATATCCACCGATATATCCGTATTTTAGAGGGACCGATATCGAAACAGGCAAATATCCAATATCCTGCAGAATATCCGGCCGATTTTGAAATATTCCGTAAAAATCCACCGATATTCCCGAAATATCCCGAAATTCCCGAAATTTCATGAATTTCACCCCGAAAGTCCATGGATATTTTACATATTATTAAATAATTTTTTTAATCCTAAACAATTAAATTATTGTTAAAATAATTTAACTTGAAAATTATTTTAGAAGAAGCATTAACAAATTTATAAAAATTTCCAACAAAATAGTAAATAGTAAAATTATTGAATACTTGAAGTAAAATTGGATAAAAAAACCAAAGAGTGGACGTGCAAAATATGTAAAAATTTGTGAAAGCAATCTGAAAAAAAAATTGTTTGTGACTCAATGTGTAAAACTAATTCCAAATAGTATTAAATATGTACCAATCAATTTATAAATATGTAAACTGATTTTTTTGTAACTTTGTGCCGACATTCCAAATAAAAGAATCTTAAAATATATGAGCCACTATACCAAGTTCTGAGATTGGTTGATACAGAAGTTGTACCCACTATGCCTATCGTGTATGAGTTAACCGCATGTGATGAAAGATACAGTAAAACAACAGAGAGGGAGTAAATGGGTTCTAAACATTATACAAGACCGATGGGATAAAATGCTCAATCATCCACTACATGCTGCTGGTAAATTTTATTTTGGATTGTTTGTCATTCATAATTAAAATTTAGTATAGTATTTATACTAAAATTATTCTTTTTTTTTATTTATTCTAACTTACTATTTGAACCCAAAGTACCAATATAGAGACAATATTAGGGATAATTCGGATCTTCTGAAAGCCGTACATAATGTCTATGTGCAATTAGACACTAAAGCTGTAGGAATTGCTAATTTTAAAAATGAGGTAAAAAGTTACAATTTATAATCAATTTTAAATTCCAATATTATAAATTCTTTGCATGTGAGTATTGTGTTATATTAATATATATTATATACATATTGATCTCATGAATATAGCTCACATACTTTAAGGATGGAAAGAAAAGTTTTGGTGAACGAGCAGCCATTGCAATTAGAAGCAAAATGCAACCAGGTATATAACTTTTATTACAAAAATTTACATATTAATAATAAATAATAATATCATTGAAATAATATTCATACTTATAATACTTAATAATTTTTATTACAGCTGATTGGTGGGTAATGTATGGAAATTGTGCTCCATCATTGAGTGCAATAGCAATTCGCATACTATCATAAACATCATCATCTTCTGCTTGTAAAAGAAATTGGTCCACGTTTTGCTTTAATCCACACAAAACTAAGGAACCGTCTTGCCTATTTTAAGCTTGAACAATTTGTTTATTGTTATTATAATATGAAGTTGAAACTTAGGGATATGGCAGCTGAAAAAGATAAAGTAAATGAAACTGATTTTATGGATCTACTTCAAGTAGCTGCTGAAGCAGGAGACGATAATGAGAATCTTATTTTTAACTGGGATTAGACTTGCCTCCTTGGATGATGACGAAGGAAATCCTGATTCACATATTGCTTCTCATGCTCAAGACATAGGGAATAAATGTTGAACAAGTGATTAGAGAAGAAGTTGGTGTAGATCTTGGAGTTATTGTTACCAGCTTCTTCCGATGATCAACATACCTCTGATGTAAATAGTGGAGGAAATATGATGGAGATGATGGAGATGATGGGGATGAGGCAAGAGGTTGGGATTCTGGTGCAGGAGGTTTGAATGCTGGTGCAACAAGTTAGGGATGCTCGTTTGGAGGTTGGGATACTGGTGCAACATGTTGAAATGCTAGTGTGGCGGGTTGGGATGCTCATGCAGGTAATTTTGATCAAAATCATAGGTAGATAACATGGAGGAACAAGTCAAAATGTTGAAGATTCTTTGAATATGACCCTCTCCTAAATGAGTATAGATACAAAAAACAGTTCTTTGGGTGATTCGCAGACAATGTCAAGGTTCTCATGTACCAAATTATAGTAGTTATGGTAAGCTGTAATATATTTGATTATCCTTCTCCACAAATGTCATATGCAATACCTATGCATGCAGATTAACAATATCCACCAAGTTGGGTAAATCCAAACTACCCAATTCATAGATCAGTTGGAAGAGATCAAGCAACATACGTGTGGCATATTAATAATCACATTGAAAACTATGCAAGCATGTTTTATTGGGAAAATTATTGTTCGAATCAAGATAGAAATGTATCTTATGTATTTGAACCAGCAAGGAATTCATTTTGGTTTTAAATTTCAGATTATTATGTATGAATTATGATTTATGATAGAATCTTGGAAGTGTGGAACTATTACTATATATATTTAATGATAATTTTGTTTATTAAATATTTAATCTCTTTATATTGTATATAATATTGTAAAAGTGAAACAAAATATTATTCTATTAAATACTCAATTTTAAAAATTATATACAGACTCTATCTATGTTATAATTTATAATAAACTCATAACTATGATAATTTATCATTTAAATATGATTCATTTGATGTATAATTACTTGTTTAAGCTTGTCCTAAAATTTCACAAAAAAAAATCTAACTTTAGATAAAATATCCATCATTTTTTTAATTTTTGACGGAATATCCACCGATATCGATAATATCCCCGATATATCTGTAAATTTAAAGCCCGATATTGATACCGATACCGATATTACGTTCCTTGCTTAACCCCGAACCTCAAGAGGGTGTGTGTAATTTCCCCTTCATAAAAAACCTCACAAATATCAAAGTCGTGACTGAATAAATAAATAAATAATCAATTAAAAAAGGAAAATTAGTTTGTGTTTTTTTTTTAAAAAACAAATTACATAATTCACGTTTAAACTATACTATTTCAATTGTTTTATTAATTTTTTTAATTCACTTTTAGTGTGTGTGTTTGTTTTTCGAACTAATTAGTGTGTGTTTTAAAAACATATATTAAAATAAAACTTTAAACATTTGTAGTTTAATTAAAACGAACTTTAAATAGACCCTTTTATTTTGAGAAAATAAAATTCACACGTCAAGAGAGTGCTATGTAAATGTAACTTCAAATTTCACAGATTTAATACGGATCATATTTGATACCTTGATAAATGTAGTATAACAATATTTTAACATTCAATTTCACGGATTTAAAATCGATATTAATTGATGAGCTGATGTTGATTCGGTGATATACCCCTCACACCAACATCCACGATGTTATATCCCCTCACACCAACATCACTGATGTTATGGGTTTGAGTTCTTCCATTATAAAAAAATCCCAAATTTATATAATACTTTACGATCAATTTTCTGATAAAAAGACTACAATATATCAATATTTTTAGTACTGAAAAATCATGTGAAAATGAATGCCATACTTTGACGTATCATGTGAACATTGCTATGTCTTCAGTATCCTTTGAGCTTCCTTTACTAGGTTTTTGAATGAGAATTCCAGCCCACCCTATGCTACTAGCATCTGTTTGAATTATTTTATAATAACTATCAATTGGGAGAGCTATTGGTCCTAAATTCTTTACTATCTCCTTTATTTTTTGTATTAGTTTTATGTCTTCATTATTAAAATGTCTTTGGTCATTCTTGCTAAGCTTATTGTAGAGTGGCCTAACTAAGGTGCTTAGATTAGGGATAAACTTTCTACCATAATTTAATAAGCCTAAAAACTTTTGTAGCTCTTTGGTCTCTTCTAATTTATCAGGGAAATTCAATATTTTAGTGGTTATGTGCGGTTGAAGTTCTATTTTTCCCTTATCTATTTTTAGTCCTAAGAAATCAATTTTGTTCTTAATAATTCAATTTTCTTTTTGGAAAGTATAATATTATTATTTTTACATAAATCAAGGACTTTATGAACATGTGCTGTGTGAATATATATTATTACTGAAAACAAGAATATCATCTATATAGACTATACAAAAACTGAAAAACTTTTTAAAAATTCTATCTATCCTGGCTTGAAATACTTGAGGTGCATTTTTTAGTCCAAATGGCATTACAAGCCACTCAAAATGTCCTTCTGAACAACTAAAAGCTGTCTAAGGGATAGATTCCTTGTCTAGCTTTATTTGCCAAAAACCGCTTTTACAATCAAATTTAGAGAACCATGTTGCTTTTTGAATACAATTTACTAATTCATCATTGTTAGGAAGCTTATAGCTATTCTTAAGTATTATCATTTAATCTTTTATAATTAATGACCATCCTACTCTTTCCTCTTTTTTGCTCACTTTGGTTGCTAACTATAAAAGATGGGCTCCTGTGTCTACCGGAGCTTTCTCTTATTACTCATAGTTCTAAGAGTTCTTTAATATGCATCTGGCATTCTTTTCTATCTTCTAGACTATAGGCTAAATCTTGGGTTATTATAGTAATGTCAGGGTTTATTATTTCTAACTTATATATTTCTATAGAATTTTCATTTACTGGGTTGTCACCAATAATTCTTGTTTTTTCTAAGGCTTCTACTTTATTCCTTACATCTATAGGCCAACTTTTTCTTCTGGGTTTTCTTGGTTAGATTTGACTTTAGAGATTATACAAAGATCTTTAGTATAACTTTCTATTAGATATTCGTCTATTTCTTCATAACTTAAAACTTGATCGGGCTCTAATTCTAAATTTACTATTGAATCTTCTAATAAAAAATAAAAATATTCTAAACTTACTGGTTTTTCTATATTATTTATTTTCTTTATATATGGGAGGTTAGCTGGTTTCTAGCTTTGGTTGTATAAAAGTAGATTTTTTTAAAGAAATTCACACCACTTGGTGTTATTAACATGCTTCCATTATTTCCTAAAATAAAGTTTAATCCTAAAATAAACTTATAACTACTCACTTGTTTTGTTACTAAAGTCTGGGGCAGGTTATGTACTTCTCCGTTGATCCTAATTGGTATATTAATTATACATTCCGTTATTTGTAATAAAGATCTATTAAACTGTCTTAATCCTACCGATCTGTTCCTAATTTAGTTCTAAACTCTTCAGGGGCTAAACTTTCAGTGTATAATACACTTATTAGCGCTTGTGTCTATCATGGCTTTAGTACAGATTCTTTTGGTTTTATAAAGAATTTCTACATCTATTAATATAAGTTCACTTCCTGCTCGATTTACTTCTTCTTTTTCTATGCATTTGTTACAATAATATAATTCTTCTTTTTTATAACCTTTATAAAATTTACCAGCAGCATGTAGTGGAATGATTGAGTATTTTATCCCATCGGTCTTGTATAATGTTTAGAACCCATTTACTCCCTCTCTGTTGTTTTACTGTATCTTTCATCACATGCATTAACTCATACACGATAGGCATAGTGGGTACAACTTCTGTATCAACCAATCTCAGAACTTGGTACAGTGGCTCATATATTTTAAGATTCTTTTATTTGGAATAGTCGACACAAAGTTACAAAAAAATCAATTCTACATATTTATAAATTGATTGGTACATATTTAATACTATTTGGAATTAGTTTTACACATTTGAGTCACAAACAATTTTTTTTTTCAGATTGCTTTCACAAAATTTTACATATTTTGCACGTCCACTGTTTGGTTTTTTTTTATCCAATTTTACTTCAAGTATTCAATAATTTTACTATTTACTATTTTGTTGGAAATTTTTATAAATTTGTTAATGCTTCTTCTAAAATAATTTTCAAGTTAAATTATTTTAACAATAATTAATTGTTTAGGATTAAAAAAATTATTTTAATAATATGTAAAATATCCATGGACTTTCGGGGTGAAATTCAGGAAATTTCGGGTAATTTCGGGATATTTCGGGAATATCGGTGGATTTTTACGGATATTTAAAATCGGCCGGATATTCTGCTAGGATATTGGATATTTGCTTGTTTCGATATCGGTCCCTCTAAAATACGGATATATCGGTGGATATTTCGGTATATTTATCAATTTTAAGTACCCTGAAGAAAAAGTGACCTATAGTGACACATTTTTGTGTGACAAATTTCAAATGTATCACAGTAGGTATTATTTTTGACAAATTATACTATTTGTCATTATGTTTTGTTCAATTTAGACTTTTAAAAATAATTGTCACAATTAGTTAAAAACACTTGATAATTTGTGACAAATAATATAATTAGTCACAAAATTACCCTATAAAAAAGGAAATATTTTATTTTATAAATAATTAGGTTTTTAAAAGGCATCAGAATCAATAAATTTTATTTTATTTGGAAGAAAAAAAAAATGCCACAATCATGGTGTTGTTATTTTTTTTTTTCCTTATTCCATCTTCACATGTCTCTTGGTTCTCCCTTTGTCACTACTATATCTAGATTTTCTCTTTATTTTCTCTTTTCCTTAAACACACTTTTAGATTTGAAACTGTGATTCATCTGTAGAAGTCATCAGGATTGTAGAGAAAATTCTGTCTTGATAGAAAAAGGTAAGCTTTTTTTTTTTTTTTTTTTTTTTTTTAATTTTATTTTAGGGTTTGTTATCTTTTATTTGTTTTTCAGGGTTGGAATTTCAAATTTGAGTTTCATATAATAAAAGTTTCTTTGAATAAGATATTTTTTTTTTATGTAGAATTATATATATATATATATATATATATATATATGTTTAGGGATGTTTCTTAATTTAAATTTTTTTTTCTTTAGTTTCTCTTTTCCTTAAAAACACTTTTTAGGTTTGAAACTGTGTTTCATCTTTAGTCTTTAGAAGTCACCAGGACTGTAGAGAAAATTTTGTCTTAATAGAAAAGGTAAGCTTCTCTTGATTTAATTTTTTTAGGGTTTATTTTCTTATACTTGTTTTTCAGGGTTAAAATCTCAAATTTGAGTTTAATATATTTAAAGTTTCTTTTAACAAGGTATGTTATATATAGAATTATATATATGTGTTTAGGAATGATTCTTAACTTTAATTTGTTTTTAATTTTTTTCAGGAACCCATAATTATTATTTCATGATTTATAGTTGTTTGTTCTTAGATTTCCACAATACATGATATTTATCAGTTGATATGCATATTAACTGTTTGATTAAATGATTCTTATGGAACAACCAATTGTTTAATGCAGCATTGAAAAAACAAAATTATATCTTATTGAGGTGTTAATAATATACTTTAATCTATTGCAGTTTGTATCTAGGCAAAAAGTTTATTCCGATCTTTTCATTTACGAAAATGTTCTAGTATTGAGGCTTTAAGAATCTTCATCATGGTTATCCGGATATAATTGATTAATTGATGTAATGCTTTTATCTCAAAATTTGTAACAAATTGGTGTATGTACACTAACAATTTTGTAATATATATTTTTTCTTTTTCTTTTCTTTCTTGTGTTCTGATTATCAATTCCTTATTGTACTTTTTGTATTTAAGTTTTCTCGTAGTTAATAATAATTGAATGGACCATTATATTAACTTTGATTGAATTTGTAACTTGTTATCTTCTTGTTAATTGTCACTAAATTTGTGTAAAACAAACATAATTTTCATATGGTTAACTGTCACTAGGTTTGTGTATAGTGATAATATTTAAATAATTTATTATCGATAAGGTTATGTATAGTGATATAATTAAATATTGATAAGGTTATGTATAGTGACACAATATTTAAATAATTAATTATTGGTAAGGATATGTATAGTGACACAATTAAATATCGATAAGGTTATGTATAGTGACACAATATTTAAATAATTAATTATTGGTAAGGTTATGTATAGTGACACAATTAAATATCAATAAGGTATGTATAGTGACACAATATTTAAATAATTAATTATTGATAAGGTTATGTATATTGACACAATTAAATATCGATAAGGTTATGTATAGTGACACAATATTTAAATAATTAATTATCGATAAAGTTATGTATATTGACACAATTTTGACATGGTCAATTGTCACTAAGTTTGTGAATAATTACACAACTTTAAAACTATAAATTGTCACTAAGAAGATGTAAAGTGACAAAATCTTCTAACAAGTTAATTGTCACTATATATAAATTTAGTGACACAATTTTTATTTTGTCACTAATTAATGTCGAGTGATAATATGTCACAAAAAGTTATGATTCATGACAAGTACCAAAAGACTGTCACAAATACTTTTAGTGATGGGGGCAAAAGTGACGAATTGTTAGTGACACTTTTATTGTCACAATATTGAAATTGTGACAATTTCTTTACTTAGAGTGACAAATAATTTTTGTCACTATATGTCACTTTTTTTATAGTGAGTTAAAATTTCCCAACTTTATTTTTGAGTCGGTAAAGAGTTAACATTTCTCAATTTGATCTTTACAATGAGCTTTAATGAGTTTGATACATGTTCTTGAATTATTGGACTGTTATTAAGATAAAGAAAAATATGGTAAGTTAAGTCAGAATCGGAATTGAGCTGAAATATACTTAGAATTAAATGGAGTATATTTAGAACTATTTAAAAAAGTTAATTTTTTTTTTAAAAAACTAGGGTGGGCTGTAGCCCACCCCAGCCAGCCTTGTTTCCGCCATTGACCACATCAACTTTTAATAAAAAGATGGGGAAATTACACTGACCACCTTAAGGTTTTACCTAAACACACTCAAATGGAAAGATTTCACTATTCTACACTTACACCCTCCTATTTGAAGGTACTTTGTGGTTATTTTAATTGATCAAGTTTGACTAATAAAATGTCAAGAATATACTTGAATAAACAAAACAAAATCAATTTATTTTAAAAAGTTATACAAAATCAATTAGCTGAAATTGAATAAAAATTGGATATAATAATATATAGTTTTAAATGAAATCAAATAAAAAATACATATAACTAAATGAAAATGAATAAAAATAAATTAAAGACCTTTAAAAACCAGATCTAAAGGAAAATTAAATAAATTAAAATATTAAATCAATGGAGGTATAATATCAATTATATATATATTCCTTTTCTTCTCAGTGCGTATTGATATAAAATTCATCGGTGCATTGCAATCTTGTTTATAAAAGGCTTGAAAAACACTGCTATCTTGTTTATAAAAGGCTTGACAGGCATCAGTAGCTAGCACATAGACAAATTAAAGAAGTCATGGTTGAAGTAAGATCAGTTCCTTGCATGAATGCAGGAAATGAAGCAATTAGCTATGCCAATAACTCCCTTCTTCAGGTTTTCTTCTCTCTGCTTACATTCTCAAGCTTTAAGGTTCAACGATTAACTAACTGACATAAAATTCGAGCTAGGTTTTTTATAAGCAAGTACATCCCAATTCCATAATATGATTTATATTTGTATATGTTATATGTGTTATTAATTTAATATTAATTTAAGCTTTTGGATTTGACTGTTATTTTTTGATGGTTATTTAATGGTAATGTTATCGTATTTATCAGAAAACGGTGATTTTGAAGGCTAGACTAATCCTAGAGGAAGCTATCAAAGATATACTGATGAGCAAAGGTTTCCCAGCTAGCTTTAATGTTGCAGATTTGGGCTGCTCTTCAGGACCCAATACCCTGCTGGTCTTATCCGAAATCCTGGATACCTTTTATGGGATGTGCCAACAAGTTAATCAGAAATCACCAGAATTTCAAGTGTTCCTGAATGATCTTCCTGGAAATGACTTCAACAGCCTCTTCAAGTCTCTCCCTACTTTCTATCAGAATCTCAAGAAAGATAAGGGAGACCAGTTCGGACCTTGTTTCGTGTCAGGAATGCCTGGTTCCTTTTATGAGAGACTCTTCCCAAGCAGGAGTTTACATTTTATACATTCTTCATGCAGTCTTCAGTGGCTCTCCAATGTCCCTGAAAACCTGGAGAATAACAAGGCAAATATATACATGGCAAAGTCAAGCCCTCCCAATGTTTACAAAGCTTACTTGGAGCAGTTCCAGAGAGATTTCTCATCCTTTTTAAGCTTACGCTCTGAAGAAATTATATCTAGAGGACGTATGGTTCATACCCTCTCTGGGAGGAGCATCCCCGATCCCTCGAGCAAGGATTGCTGCTACCTTTGGGAATTGCTAACAAAATCTTTCCTGGAATTAGTTGATGAGGTAGCTTATAACATACCTTTAATTACCAAATTGAAGTTCAAATTAATTATTATAAAGCCTAATTATTTTTGATGTTGTTGTATGTGTATAGGGACTTGTAGAAGCGACCAAGGTGGATTCATTCAATATTCCTTATTACAATCCCTGTAAAGAAGAGGTAAGAGAGATTGTCGAAAAAGAAGGATCGTTCAATCTCGATAAGTTGGAAATTGTAGAGGTGAATTGGGATCCTAGTGACGATCCCAGCAACGAAAAGGTTTGTTTTCAACAAGTACGAGAGTGGGAAAAATGTTGCAAATTGTGTAAGAGCTGCTTTAGAACCCATGCTGGCTACTCACTTTGGAGAGGGTATAATTGACATTTTGTTCACTAGATATGCTCACCACGTGGCTCAGCATCTGGCTGTGGAGAAGACAAAATTCATCTTTATAGTTGTCTCTATGACAAAAATAAACTAGTTAGATATAGATCAATCCATATACGGATCCTTTTAAAGTGTGTAGCGTACGTACGTGTAAAACTTTTAAATAAATTAGTCAAATAATGTCGAAACTTTACTAATTTTCTAGTTACTAGAGGCAGAGCTGTGAAGTATGCAACTTGAAAATCCTTATTGGAGAATTAGGAAATATATGTGGAAATGAAGGATTTAATCCTTTTTGGTTTTGTTTTGGAGGATGAGACCTCCTTTATGTATTAAATGGCTTATAATTTCTCTTTGTATTATTATTATTATTATTATTGCTTTATATCAGTAATATGCCCCTTAGTTGGGTTTCATAACCGCTTAGATTTTTGCTTTTTTTTTTTTTTTGGTACAGAGGAGGGCAAAGCCCAGAAAAAGAAAGAAAACTAAAGCAAAAACGAACCAGAGCACTGTCTAGTACTCACAAACCTCTGAAATCAGCAGCCAAATTATCCTTAATATCAGAAGGAGGAGCTTCAAAAAACAAGATACCAAGCTCCTTATCGTAACCCAACCGAGCCAAAGCATCAGCCACCATTGCCTTCTCTAAAAACATGATTCACAGTACATTCCCAATCTCCAGCAATCATTACTTTGCAGCTTTGAATAAGTCTAAACAGAGGGTGATTGATGCTGAAATTCTGGCCAACCAGCTGCAATAGACAGCGAATCAGACTCAATAACCACTCTCCTAAATCCTAACTTCCAGGCCATGGAAAGACCTTCAAATAAACCCCAAGCTTCAACCTCAAGCACATTGCCAACACCAACACTACAAAAAAAGTGGCATATAGTGACAAAAATAATTTATCACTACAAGTAAAGAAATTGTCACAATTTCAATATTGTGACAAAAAAAAGTGTCATTAACAATTCGTCACTTTTGCCCCCGTCACTAAAAGTATTCATGACAATTTTTTGGAACTTGTCACGAATCATAACTTTTAGTGACATATTACCACTCGATCTTAATTAGTGACAAAATAAAATTGTGTCACTAAATTATATATAATGACAATTAACTGTTTGAAGATTTTGTCACTATACATCTTCTTAGTGACAATTTATTATTTTAAAATTGTGTCATTATTCACAAACTTAGTGACAATTAACTATGTCAAAATTGTGTCACTATACATAATTTTATCGATAATTAATTATTAAATAATGTCACTATACATAACATTATCGATAATTAATTATTTAAGTATTGTCACTATACATAACCTTATCGATAATTAATTATTTAAATATTATGTCACCATACATAACCTTATCGATAATTAATTATTTAAGTATTGTCACTATACACAACCTTATCGATAATTATTAAATATTGTCACTATACACAAACCTAGTGACAGTTAACCATATGAAAATTATGTTTGTTTTATACAAATTTAGTGACAATTAACAAGAAGATAACAAGTTACAAATTCAATCAAAGTTAATATAATAGTCCATTCAATTATTATTAACTACAAGAAAACTTAACTACAAAAGTACAATAAGGAATTGGTAATCAGAACACAAGAAAGAAAAGAGAAAGAAAAAAGAAAGTGAAAAAATATATATTACAAAATTGTTAGTGTACATACACCAATTTGCTACAAATTTTGAGATAAATGCATTACATCAATTATATTCGGATAACCATAATGAAGATTCTTCAAGCCTCAATACTAGAACATTTTCGTAAATGAAAAGATTAGAATAAACTTTTCGCCTAGATACAAACTGCAATAGAAAGTATATTATTAATACCTCAATAGATATAATTTGTTTTTTCAATGCTGCATTAAACAATTGGTTGTTCCATAAGAATCATTTAATCAAACGGTTAGTATGCACATCAACTGATAAATATCATGTAATCTAAGAACAAACAACTATAAATCATGAAATAATAATTATGGGTTCCTGAAAAAAATTAAAAACAAATTAAAGTTAATCATTCCTAAACACATATATATAATTCTATATATAACATACCTTGTTAAAAGAAAATTTCAATATATGAAACTCGAATTTGAGATTCCGACCCTGAAAACAAGTATAAGAAAATAAACCCTAAAAAAAATTAAATCAAGAGAAGCTTACCTTTTCTATCAAGATAAAATTTTCTCTACGGTCTTGGTGACTTCTAAAGATGAAACACGGTTTCAAACCTAAAAAGTGTTTTTAAGGAAAAGAGAAAAAAATTAAAATAAAATAAAATAAAGAAACATCCCTAAACTATATATATAATTCTACATAAAAAAAAAATATATCTTATTCAAAGAAATTTTTTATTATATGAAACTCGAATTTGAAATTCTAACTCTGAAAAACAAGTAAAAGACAACAAACCCTTAAAAAAAAAAAAATCAAATCAATAGAAGCTTACCTTTTTCTATCAAGGCATAATTTTCTCTACAATCCTGGTGACTTCTACAGATAAATCACAGTTTCAAATCTAAAAAGTGTGTTTAAGGAAAAGAGAAAATAAAGAGAAAATCTAGATATGGCAGTGACAAAGGGAGAACCAATAGACATGTGAAGATGAAATAAGGAAAAAAAATAACAACACCACGATTGTGGCGTTTTTTTTTTTTCTTCCAAATAAAATAAAATTTATTGATTCTGATGCCTTTTAAAAACCTAATTATTTATAAAATAAAATCTTTCCTTTTTTTATAGGGTCATTTTTGTGACTAATTATATTATCTGTCACAAATTATCAAGTCTTTTTAACTAATTGTGACAATTATTTTTTAAAAAGTCTAAATTGAACAAAACATAATGACAAATAATATAGTTTGTCACAAAATAATACCTACTGTGATACATTTGAAATTTGTCACACAAAAATGTGTCACTATATGTCACTATATGTCACTTTTTTTGTAGTGCAATATTCATAACAAAGCCATTAATCCACTCTTTCTTATGGTTTCGTAAGACTAGACCTGGCACGGTTCCGGTTCGAACCGTGGAACCAAACCGGAACCGGAACCGGAACCGGATTTCCGGTTTCGGTTCTAAGCCGGTTCGCGCAATTTTATTTTATTTTATTTTTTTTAATTTTATTTTTTTTCTATAAATACCACCCCCTCTTTCATTTTTCCTCACACCAATTTCTTCTCAATTCTCTCAATTCTCTAATTCTAATTTCTCTCCAGCACTCTCAAGTCTCTCAAGTCTCAATCTCCAAGTCTCCAACTCTCCAAGTTTCCAAGGTTTTTAATATTTATTTCATTTTGTAATTGTTTTGAAGACAGTATTCAGCTTTGGTAAACAATGAGTATTGAACGGAATAGAGAACAAAGTGTCAAACTCTTAGAAAAATTGCCGTTGATAACGAGAGAATAGAAAAAATTTGCCTCAAAAAAATACCGGTAAAAATATTTTTATATATGCCTTAAACTTTGAAAGGCCATAACTTTGTGCTCGGATGTCCGAATTCGGTGATTTGTTTATGAAATCGCATAGAATGATGCAAGAAATCCAATGGGAGCAATCTGTAGGGCTTGTGGCCACTTTTTGAGCCCCAAAAACCCTTTTTCATCCAAAAAAAGTGTTTTTAAGTGTCGTGTCCCTTTCGAACCTCATTTAAACCTAGTAAGATATCTTTTCCTCTCGATCCGACACCACAGCCGTGCCCGTCTTGGTCTGGAGAATTACTTTAACATCAGGCCTCGTGTAAATGGACACGTTTTTAAAAAGATCTTTATACTACTTATAGTTTTTGTTTCAATTATTATACTAGAGTTGAATGTGGTTTCATCGGTTAGGGTGTTATCATTTTTCTTTTGCAACCATGGTTCAAGCATCCATACCCAAAACTTAATAGATATAATCCTGATACTACTACTTAAATTTTTTTGGCGAAATATTATACCAGTATAGAATGTGGTTTCACTGGTTAGATTGTTACTGTTTTTCTTTCGTTTCAGGCAGGCCGATCTTATGGGCCTCCGAGCTCACTCCAAATTTGTCATTTGTTTATTTTATTCAAATAATAACCCAATGAATTTAATTTAATTTTGTAATTTGTCATTTATATATTTTATTTTATTCAATTACAATCTACAACTTATAAGTTACAAGTTGTCAAGTTAGAACTTAGAAGTCTTTTTTTTTTTTTTTTTGTTAAAAAAAAAAAAAAAAAAAAAAAGGGTTCAAAACCGTCGGTTCCAATGGAACCAGAACCGAAACCGGAACCGATGGTTTCGGAACCGAAATCGAAACCGGTTTCGGAACCAGAACCGGAAACCAGCATATAGCGGTTCCGGTTCCATCAAACCACGGAACCGGAACCGGAACAGGAACCGGTACCGGAACAGGCACCGGAACCGAAACTAAAACCGGTACCGATACCGGTACCGGAACCGGAATCGAAACACCGGTACCAAAACCGAAACCGAAACCGAAACCGAAACCGAAACCAAAACCGAAACCGAAACCGGTACCGAAACCGAAACCGGAACCGAAATCGATACCGGAACCGGAACCGGAACCGAAATCGAAATCGAAATCGAAACCGAAACCGGTACCGGTACCGGAACCGAAACCGGACCAGAACCGTGCCAGGTCTACGTAAGACACCATCAACTGTGATAATCCCAGAATCCTCATTACAGCTACCATCCACATTGAGCTTCACCCATCCTTGAAGGGGAGGCATCCAGACAACCAAAGTAGAGGAGACATTTCTAGAAGGGCCAATCACATTTGTATTCAACCAGTCTTTACAGAACCTAGTGATAATAAAATCAGGGAATGGGGAATGGAAAAATCATGCTCAAAAACCTTCTTACATCTCCACTTCCAAAGAAACCAAATCACACCGGAAAACAGAAGGTAATTGGGGATGTTGCTAGGGCCCAAACTCTCACTTCTAAGATTCTTATCAAACCAAACATCAATCTCATCTTTAAAAGAAATAGAAGAAGTGATACCTGTACAAAAACTCTCCCACACATGAATAGAAATTCTGCAATTACGAAATAGACGGTTAACATCCTCAATACCATCGCTACATCTGGGACACAAAGTATCAACATCCAGCCCATGAACAGCTCTTTGAAGGTTGGTAAGGATTTTGCCATGAAGCATAATCCAAAGGAAATGTTGAACTCTAGGGGGAATTTTAAGAGTCCAAATAAACTTCCAAGACCATAGAGGCAGCCCCTCCTCCTCTAAAACCCCCTTATAGGCAGAGTTCACAGTAAAATTGCCATCTTGATTCCAACCCCAAACAGGTCTATCAGGGCCACTGTGCGTCCTTCCAGCATGTAAGCTAGCCACCCTATGAACAATTGGCCAAGGAATGACAGAAGCGAGAAGGGGAAGCTGCCACACACCATTAACCATGTAGTAGTCAACAGTTTGAGACAAAAGATCACCCTCCAAACTGGTAGCAGCGTGATCCTTGAGAATTCCCACACCTGGAACCCAATCATCATTCCAAAAAAGAATTTGATCCCCTTTACCAATTCTCCATTTCAAACCTTAGAAAGTAACTTGGTACCATGTATGATGCATTTCCAAGTGCTAGAACAAGGGACGCCTCTAGTATGAACACTGTCAAGCAGAGATTTATTATGAAAGTACTTATGCTTAAAAAGATTACACCAAAAAGCAGATTTTTGCTTTTAATAAAACGGTGAATCTTTAGTATTTGTTCCCTTAAAACTCTAGGTTTTTAGAGAAATATTGTCACTTTTACCATGTCAGCGGGTTTAGAGAATTAGCTACTTAATTGTATCCCCATTATATTTTTTAACAAATTGTATCCCAAATTGGTACAAGAAAAATGAAAGTTTAGTGCATTTAAGATGGTTTCCACCCGTTGTATTTTGGGGTGTCATAAACGAAGTATGACACCTCTAAAAACCATCATCAACCTTTGATAAATAATTACTGTATTTATCCGACATAAACAGATGATGATTTTGAACCATCATAGTTTGTTGATGGTTATTTTTTTTTTTTTTTATAGATTCGAATCCACAATACCTCGTGGTGTAGGTGTGAGGGACAAACCATTAGGTTAATCTCATCTGTCTTGTTTGGCTTCAATGGAGAGAGAGAGAGAGAGATCTTCTATTTTCTTTTTGTTTATTGATCTAATGAATCTCACACCAAAAGTGTGTTAATATACAGATAAGGATTCTGTTGGATCATAGATTTGATGTGGCACATATAATGGCTCACAATAATTCTTATAATAAAGTTAGTTAGAAATGACGCCAAAACCTTTCTTCAAGGTGCGTTTGGTACACGAGATGGGACGGGACAAGGTGGGACAATTTTCTTTTATCCCATGTTTGGCGCGTCCTTAACATGGGACATAACGGGACAAGGTGGGAAAAAAAACAAAAAAAAAAATTGTCCCACCCAAAACCTCGACCAAACTTGTTCCATGCATGGGATAAGTATCTGAAAAAGACCATTTAAAACTTAATATTTTCAAAAATTACAAATATATATATATATATATATATATCTGATTCCCATCTCTCTCTCCTCCGTTTGATGTTGATGATGATGGTGGTGGTTTGGTGTTTCTTGGCTTGCCGCCACCACCGTTGTGATTGCCGGGGTTTGCTCTACCTGATCAAGTACTCCTCCCCGCCGATCAGTCCCATGGCAGCCTTCAAGTTCTCATTCGCTGCCGATGGTGGTGGTTTGGTGTTTCGTTGTGTTTGGACACTAAGAAAACAAAAGAAAGTATAGAAGAAATTAAAAAAAACAAAAAAAAGAGATCAAGTCTGATCTCTTCACACAATAATCACTAATACGATGGATTTCACGACTCTTGCAAAGACTTTGAACTTTAGTCCTATCAAGCTTGATAGGAGCAACTATATTCACTGCCTTGGATCTTGAAGATTTTATTGACTCCTCAAAGATACCTCTAAACAAGTTTGTTGAGGTTCATCATGTTAACTCTATTGGAAAAGTTATTGTTGAACAACGAATCAATGCAGCTTTCTCATCTTGGAAGAAGCCCGATCAATGGTTTTTATGCTGGCTACTTTCTACAGTAAGTGACAAAGTGATTGGACAAGTCACTCATTGGCTCATTGCAAATCCTCACTAGATTTTTGGTCAGGGCTTGAAAATCTGTACTCATAACAGTCTATGGCCAAGATTATGGCTCTCAGGCAACAGTTGCTAACAGTGAAGAAAGGATATGGATATATTGTTGATTTTGTGCTAAAAATAAAGGAGATCGGTGATGCCTTAATGGCAACCGGAGAAGAAGTTAAGGATCGTGATTTGATCTTGACTTTGGTGGGCTGATTATGTCACGAATACGACTCTTTTATATTTTTTATTTAAATTTAATAATAATAATAATCTTTACTTCAATATATATATATATATATATATATACAGTGGTTCTCTCATAAGGGATCCCTTATTTTAATTTTGATAAGGACCACCATGAAATCATATCGATTTGAATGAATTTTAATCTGAATTTTTTTTTAAATGATAAATTCATTGAAATCTACTTATGAATAAAATTTGAGAATTTTTCAAGCACGAAAACTATTTTTACCGATTTTTTTAAATACGAAGGCATTAGAAAAATAGGCGAAATATAGGAAATTCAAGAAAGTAGTTTTCGTGCTTGAAAAATTCTCAAATTTTATTCATAGGTAGATTTCAATGAATTTATCATTCACAAAAAATTCAGATTAAAATTCATTCAAATCGATATGATTTCATGGTGGTCCTTACTGAAATTAAAATAAGGGATCCCTTATGAGAGAACCACTGTATATATATATATATATATATATTTATTACCTCACAAAAGAGATTATTAAAAAAAAAATTAATGAATAAAAAAAATATTAAAAAAATTACAATTTCATCAATATTCATCCCATTCCAGAATAAAAAACACACCAATCGATCATCTTCGTTCTCTGTCATCTTCGTTCATAATCATCATTTTCGTTCTCTCTCATTAAGACTAGATGACGAAACCCAGAACCCAGACCACAATCGATTGGCAGCGCTGCGGCGGTAAGAGATCAAGCAACGGGCGAAGACGACGACCGGAAGCGAGACGACGATTGGAAGCGCGACGACAACTGGAAGCCCTACGACGACCACCCACGCCTTCTCTCTCTCTCTCTCTCTCTCTCTCTCTCTCTCTCTCTCTCTCTTCGTTGTTGTTCTCGATCTCTCTCTCGTTCTCAGTTTTTTGATTTGTTTCTTGGCTTGATAATGTTGGTCCAAATCTAAATCGAATTTGGGACTTGTTTCTTGGCTTGATGACGTTGCTTAATGATGATAAATTTTTTATTTGCTTGATGATGTTTCTTGATGATGATAAATATGATTATGGATTCAGTGAGATGGATCTGGTGATCTGGTGACTAGATCCATCATTTTATTTTTTTAAATTCTGGGTCTAGCTGTGATAATGATGATGGTGATGAAGGTCTGGTTACGATTTGGTGGCATGTTGATGGTTATTTTCTGGGTTTGGAGTTTTTTTAATTTTTAATTTTTAGGTTAAAGAGATGAATTTAGGTTGAAGAGATTTGGGAATGATTTTCCAGATTTGGGATTGATTTAATTTTTATATATTTTTATTCATTAATTTTTTTTTAATAAATCTTTTTTTATATATAATAAATACATATTTAAGTAATGATTTAAATAATAAATCTTTGCTCATGGAAAATAAAAATAAAAAAAAAGAATTCGGGGGAAAAATGAAATCTGTGGAGATCCTTTTTTCTTTTTTCTTTTTTTAAATTCTTTTATTTAAATTTTTTTTATTAATAGCATTAAAAAAATTATTTTGTATAAACTTTAAATCTAGATTTTTTTTTTTCAGATTTCTTGAAGTGATCTGGAAAAAAAAAATTGTTTGGGGAGAGAGAAAATAGAGACGACAAGAGAGAGTTAATTTTTTTTTAATTAATTAATTTATTTGTTATTTGTTAGGGTTGATTGAGTTTTTAATTTTTTATTATTTAATTTAATTACATTTATTAATTTAAATGCATTTAATATATATATTTATTTTTATTTTTTTATTTCTATTTTTTAAAGTACAATTATTATTTTTTTCACATTATAACATTTCAGAATTACCAACTTTACCATTGACTGTAGGGTGTTTGTGTGATATTATTATATTTTTTTTCAGTTTTAATGCAATTATACATATAATCAGGGTGTGTAAATGTAATTTGCCTTTGACGTCCGTCCCCCTTCCGTCTATTTTTATTTTTTACCAATTTATAGGAGTTCGAGGGGTTTAATGCCAGGAAAAAAAATTAGGGGGCACTATGCGATTTTGCTATAAGTTCAGGGTACTGTTGCTATTAACCCTAATTATATACACGTCACAAGGTCGGAATCCACACGAATCTCACACTTCATATCATAGGAAGAAAAAAAAAAAAAAAAACCCCTTCCCGCTAAGCAAAGCCCAGTCTACACTCCCAAAAGTCTACTTCTTTTTCTTTTCTATTTTTTTTCTTTTTATTTTGTTGGGTACTTACTTAGTTACTTGCAATGTAGAACAAGATTGGAATAATTGGATTGTTTCCTTTTGGTGACTTTGCTCTTCATTGTGTCTCTGGGAACCCGAGATCAAGGTGGGTTTTATCTTTTCATCAACTATCGTCCGATTTCAATTCTGCTACTCTGGGTTTTTTTTTTTTAAGTTTGTTTTGTTAATTTTGGCTCTGATTGGTTGCGGGATTTGGGTTTTTGTAAAGGTTGAATCTTGATTGTTGTTTGTTTTTAGGGTTTAAATTTTGTGTTTTCGAGTTTGTATTTTCATGATTATTGGTTAAACTAACTGGGGTTTTTTGTTATCAATTTTTGAGAATTATTATGTGTTGATTCTATGCGAAAATTTTGTTTGGTGTTGATTGAAAACAGGGCTTTAGACTTTTAGTTCACAATTTTGGATAATTGAGCGTCCTTCTCAATCTCTGGCTTCAAAAGAAGAAGAAGAAGAAGAAAAAAGGTAAAATCTTGGACATGATAAACTTATTTTTCCTGATAGCATGTGATTTATATGAATTATAAATAGTTAATGGTTGCATGTATGATGAATGTGAGGCAATGCATGTTTGAACTCGTTGATAGAAGAGTAAGAGCAAGAATAAAAAGATATGAGTATTTGATAAACTCGATTAAAAGACAATTACCGTTCATGCTGATGCCTGATGTTGAAATCAATATGTATAAGAAGTGTTCCCACTGTAATTAAACAAAATTTTCTTTAAAACTGTGTACGTTATATCTCGTCCGAATTAAGTTCCCGATTTCAAAATTTCAGTGTTTACTAATTTTTTAGGGAATTAAGTTCCTTGGATCCCACTCTCAAATCAGTAAATTTACTGATGGAAATGGAACTTGATTCCCCCCATTCACCCTAGAAATCAAGTTCCCTCTCCCGATTCAAAATGGTAATTCACGTCTTTTTACTAAAATATCCTTAATTAAAAAATTAAAAAAAACCGTATTTTATCTCAATAAAAAAAATAAAAAATTCAACACCTTATATACACAAGGTTATTTTTGCAATAACTTTATATCATTCCAATTCCTTAGTTTAAGTAAACACTAGAAAGAGAATAAATTTGATTCCATTTCTAATTCCTTAATTGTTAATAAACATCGGAATGGAATTTAGTAATCTAATTTCGATTCCTCTCCATTCCCTTTCTGATGGAACTTGATTCGATTCCCTTCATTCCTGATTAGTAACGTGCTCTTAGTGCCAATATGATATCTGTATATTAGTATATGTGATCCATAACTTTATGAACGACTCTCAGATTTTTGGTTGGGGTTGAGGCGTCTGTTCTGTGGAATATTTTTTTTTTTATGTTTTGGCTGTCACTTGATCTCATTGTAATTGGCTATTTGCAATTCTAGGTAGGATTTAAAGCTGACTGCTATCTTGTGCTAAAACTGGCTTGATAAATGCTTGAGGCCGATGTTACAATTTGTTTTTGATATGTTTAATTGCATCCTCAGCAGCATACGCCATACAGTAATCGAAAATGAGTGACCATAGTATATTGGAGCCTACTCTGAAGGAAATACTTAATGTGATCAATCCCTTGAGGGAGGACTGGGATATACGAATTGGAATCATCCATGAATTACGGAGTGCTGTTCAATCTGTGGAAAGTTTGAGAGGTAAATTCTGCTGAATTTGGATAATTTTGTTGTTTTCTATCATGTATCATTTCGTATTTATTCATTTATAGTTTATTGTATAATAATTAAGAGATTCCCTGCATTGTTTTGAGATATGAATATAAAACCATGGAAATTGAAAATAGTTTGCCATATCTGTCCACTTTCATGTCATAAGTGATTATGAGAAGTGAAATCAGTGATTATGATAAGTGATAATGTCATAAATCATAAGAAATAGTAGTGAAGAGGAACAATCCAATGTGTGGAAAGTATGTAGATGATGGTACATTTTTCTATTTAAAAATTCGAGCACTTTCTTTTTATTTTTCTTTGGTAATTTTGCTGTACTCAACCTCAATAACTTACGTACAGATCCATAACCATGGAAAAACAGTTTCTTTGGATTTGGTATAAAACATAGAATTGTTGGAGATTCTCATAATTCATAATGTTCCTGCTTAAGGTTGGAAATTGACATATGTTCTGTAGGTTAGTGGACCAAATGAAACTTTTTTCACTCTTTTCTTCCACTATACATCTTCCTCGTTGAGTGTCAAGGGGTATGGGAGCTATAAAAAGCATGTCCTATCAAATAGTTCTCATTTTCTACCTTTACTCTTCTTAAAATGGATTGATGAATTGAATGAATTCATGGTTTAATTGCATACAGGTGCTATTGTGGAGCCATTTGGGTCGTTTTGTGTCAAATCTCTTCACACGGTGGGGAGACTTGGATATTTCTATTGAGTTGCTCAATGGTTCCCATATTTCCTCTCTTGGAAAGGCGCGGAAACAGACTTTACTAGGAGAATTACAAAAAGCTTTGAAAAAAAGAGGTTATGTAGTGTTATTTTGTATTCATTTTTTTATTAGTCTTTTCTCATTTCACATTTATTTCAAGCTTAAATGCTCTAGTTTCTATCTGTTTACTTGATTGAACTTTTTAATTTTTTTCAACCCTTTCACTCAATCAGTTATTCTTTTTTCTTTTCTCTTCCCATTTTTCAACCCAAAAGATTTGTTGAATTGCACGGCTACATGGAACTTGGAAAGGATCATACTATTGTGTTAATCATTTTAGTGTTTGTCATGCCTGTATCTTTCTGTTGACTCCCGTTAATTTTACCCCATAATCCCCATTCAAAAGATAAAAGGGAGAAGTACTTCTCTCTTCCAATGCTACAAAACCAAATTGGACTCATGATTTTTAAATGGTGTCAAAATTCTCCCGTGATAATCCTTAATGTTTCAAGAACTCTGGCTCCAAGGATAATGCCTTATGCAATCCTCAATTGATATGATTTTTCTATTTTAAGTTTTACGTAGATGATCATTTTGCTATAGGAGAAAAAAGATTTGTTAAATAAGAAAGGGAAGATTGCGTTGACAACAAGGGGCATGAAATCAACTTGTGTTCAATTTCTCATTTATTCTTCCATGTGACTTGAGGAGGGGAATTGGTTTTCGGGTGATGCATTGCCGCTACTAATTGTTTGAATGTATGTGTAAATATTTCCTATATTGATTTCAGAACAAACATTTTTCTGCAGTGGGGTTGCGCAGTTTTCATTTTATCCGGAATGCCAGAGTTCCCATTTTAAAATTTGAAAGCGGCCGCCAGAACATCTCATGTGATATTTCAATGGACAACATGTCGGGTCTAATGAAGTCTAGAATGTTGTTTTGGATCAACGGTATAGATGAGCGCTTCCGCAATATGGTTTTGTTGGTATGTTCTTAGGAATCAACTTTGCAGTTGTGAGGAAGAAGTCCATCTATCTTATCCATAATTCGTACTCTTGTGTAGGTCAAGGAATGGGCCAAAGCTCATGATGTGAATAATCCAAAGACTGGATCATTTAACTCATACTCTCTCAGCTTGCTTGTAATCTTTCATTTTCAGGTGATGACTGCTCTCGTTATTTCTGGTATCAGCTGCTTCATGCGATGTCTTTTCTAAAATGTTTACTTAGACTTTGTTTGCTAAGAGGAGTCATAAGTTCTTTTTAATAAATTTATTTTCTCTCACAGACATGTGTACCTGCAATTTTACCTCCCCTAAGAGACATATACCCGGGAAATCTTGTTGATGATCTTAAAGGTATTTTGTGTTTTTATGTGTTTATTTTAAAATAGAAGTTGAAGTGTGCGTATAGTTCTGGTCCTATCAAATGCTTTCTTGATCACGTGAGATTTACAAAAGTTGCATGATCTGGCAATGTTTTCCGAGTATCTTGGGTAATAGTCCCTTACTGGTGCTTGACCCATTTGGTTGGTGAGAAGTTGGATCCATGTATGAGATCATTGGTAAGAAGTAGATTCAATGTAATGAGATTGAAGCACGGCTGCAATTCGTTATCCTGAGTAGAGTGAATAATAGGTTAGAGAAGTCCTAGGAGAGACTCTTTTAAGTGCTCTTTACTATTTGACCATAACATTTCTGTACTTAATTAGGGGTGAGACTGTTTCGGAGACATAGTTTTAAAAACTTTGGAGAGCAACATTTTGCACTAAGTGTTTGGCTAAAAACATTACACTGTGAAATTCCAGAGTCCAGATGGTTTTTTTTCTTTTTGTTGCGGATTGTATACAGAAACTAACAGTGGATCTAAATTACGAATGTATAATCTGGGGGGCATTTCTCAAGAACAATAGCTATGGGACCTGATACTAAAGCAATCTTCTTTCAACGTGCTTTGTGCAGGTGTGAGGGCTACTGCAGAAAGAAATATTGCAGAAACATGTGCCGCAAACATAGCCAGGTTCAGATCTAAAAACAGAACAATCAATCGGAGTTCTTTGTCCAAACTTTTTGTTTCCTTTGTTGCAAAGGTAATCAATCAATCCTGTCAAGTTTTATCTTTTTAATCATTTAGGTTGCTTTCTTCGTAAGTCGGTTCTTTAAGTCCGCTTTAGAAGTGATTTCTCTCAGTTTAGGAGAAAGTGCCAGGCATTTATATTTAATTTTCTCGAGGTAATGATGAGGATTGACATCGTAGACTGCTCCATGTGATTATGCAGTTTTCTGACTTGCACTTGAAGGCCCCAGGGCTTGGAATTTGTCCTTTCACGGGAAGATGGGAACACATCGCAACTAGTACAAGATGGCTGCCCAATAATCATGCAATTTTTGTAATTCTCTTTCCCTCGCCTTCCATACCTTATTTTTGTGTTTGGTGAAGCTTTCTTTCTTCCCTTGCTTAAAAACAACTGATTTGAGTTATTTGCCCAATGCTGATGGTCGTGCTAGATTGAGGATCCTTTCGAGCAGCCAGAGAACAGTGCCCGAGCTGTTAGTGTTATGCAATTGGGAAGGATATCCGAGGCATTTATGATGACCCACAACAAGCTTATCACACCCAATCAGGACAGGTATTCCGTCCTTAGTACACTGACCAGGGAACAAACATTACAATTCATTGAAGGACCACCAGTGAGTTACCCAAACTACAATGGTCAGCACCGTAGAAACCGACCACAGGTGCATCAGGCCGTGCACTCACCTGCACGAGTGCAACATCATCAATCTCCGTTCGTGATGTCAGAAAGTAGTCGTCCCAACAGATTGTTTGTGCAACCTGTGCAACAATCTGTTCAACAATCAGTGCAACAACCTGGGCAACAATATCAGAGTCAAATCGGGCGTCAGCAGCACAGTCAAGGCAAGCGATTGTGGAAGCCGAAAAATGATAGATAGAAGTAGGGTTGCACATTTTCCCCCGGATCCCCGTTTCCCCGCTTCCCCATCCCCATTTGGGGGAAATTTTTTGGGGAAAAATGGGGAAATGGGGAGGGATGGGGATGAAAATCATCCCCAAATTGAAATGGGGATGGGGATGGGGAGACCCCACCCCATCCCCATTTCCCCATTTTCCCCACTAATATAGTGAAATGGGGATGGGGATGGGGATGGGGGGAAGTACCCCCATCCCCATTTCCCCTAAAATATTATAAAAATAATTATATATATATATATATATATATATTTATATGTATTTTGTAATGTATTTTCTTTGACATTATTTTGTAATGTATATATATTTGACATTATTTTGTAATGTATTTTCTTTTGCATTTGTAATGGAATGTTTTTTTTTTTTTTAGTTTAATTTGTAATTTTCAACTAAATGGGGAAATGGGGGAATGGGGTAAACGGGGGAAACGGGGAAAATGGGGAAATGGGGATGGGGATGGGGATGGGGGGACCTCCCCCCAAAACTCCCCCATCCCCATTTTCCCCAAATGGGGAAATGGGGAGGGATGGGGAAGGGTTTGAGAAGTGGGGATGGGGATGGGGATGGGGGGACCTATATCCATCCCCATTTCCCCAATGTGCAACCCTAGATAGAAGATATAAATCTAAAACTTGAGTGTTTGCTGCTTGAACTTTTGATAATGCATAGCAACTTTTGATTGAAAGGGAAAGAAAGATGGTATAGCTTGCCAGCTTGGTGGGTGTCTTTTGGGCAAACAAGTTTTTTTTTTTTTTGGTTGGAGACTACAGAAGATTTGATTGTATTGCAAATTTGCAAGTAATATGGGAACCTAGAAAGGACAAAAACCTAGCATAATTAGCAAAACTTCCAACCACTAAACATACAAAAATGCATAAAAAGAATGGAAAAGATCAAATACTCCAAATATTCGACTGGGTCATAAAAAATAAATCAAATCAGTGTCATGGTAGGAACGAATTAAGATTTGAAAATGAATAAAAACCCGAAATTGAGAAACCCTAATCAAAGGTTCACAATTACAAGTAAATCAATATATTAAATGAAATTATTACATAAAGTATCTATCCAAGAAACTAGTCTCTAATATGTTGGTGTTTTACAGGTAAATTACATGAAAAGCTGCCAAAATTTTGGCTCAACTCAATAAAAGATCGGGTAGAAATTATCCGGTACTTGCCTGATCTAGCGTCTGTATCTACTACTGAATCTTGAGTTACAAGGCATGACCTTAGATATTATCGACTTTTACTAGTGTCAATAATTACACAAATGAAATAATTCTCTATGTAATAAAATCTTGAATGAGTACCTTCCCGGACCATCATCTTTACAACCGTGTGAGGGAATGTCAGAGCACCCGACCCGTTTTTTGTACTTGATGTTACAGTGGTCACCAGAGGAAAAAAAATGCAGTCTAGATTTCAAATCTTACTGGTTTAAGCACGCAGCAGGCGTTTATCACATGTCAAGATCCTATAGCTTGCATGAGGGCCTTCAGATGTGTCACGCACTGTTGCATGCCATCCCATAGCCTTTGCAATCTCTTGAAGTTCATCCACGATATCGATAGAGTCACGGATGTATACACGTCCACCAGGTCTTAGAATCCGATCCATTTCCAGCATGATAGAAGAAATACTACATCTGATACAAAGAAAGAAAGCAGATATAAACAATCACCTTCAACTCTGAAAAACTGAGTCGGATATATGTAACGCAACACGAAGGGAAAAGGTGCATGTAACATAAATTAAAGGAAATTTCTACAGGATGGAAAAAGGATAGAGAGTAGGCAAACAACACAGAGAGAGAGAGAGAGAGAGAATCGTACCTTTTTCGTTCAACAGAGAAGAGCCCAGCTGCATGCAAAAAATCATAGGTTCTTGGGTACGTATCAAATGGTTCACACCTGAAAAACATAGTGCAAATCATATATAGACTTAAATTAGGTTCACGCAGTAGTAACAACCAATAACCTCAACATAATTTCAATGCAACAATATCTAAGTACAGGAAAATCGATGTCAAAAGATATCAGACAAGCTTGCTTCTTCAAATATTGAAAAAGTTCATTGAAGAAGTACTAATTATGGAGAAGTAAGAAGCTGAAGGATGCGAGGGGAAATGTTTTGAGTCCTCATCATAATTACAACATATAGAATAATCATCAAAACCTTCAATCATTAAATTAAATCATAATTTAGTTGGCTTAGCAGGAACAATCAAGAATAGTACCAATCATGCATAACTCCTATGAGTCCCCGATCATATATGACAGGCAAGGTATTGAACCCACTAACTGGAACCACATTCATAACCCAGCAATCAAGTTTTTGCTGTATTAATGCTGCTGCAAATCTGCCAAAAAGATGAATAAAATAAAATTGAAAAATTGAAAACTTGAAAAGGATAATGTTCTAAAGCAGTAAAGGATGAGATAGATACGGTACCCTCCAAAACCAGCTCTCATGTCCAGCACATTTCTTAATTTGAACTTCTTCCAATGTAAAGCACGGACATAACTTTCTATTATTTCATTCCAATACTTTGATTCAGCCTTGAAGAGCTCTTTCCTAGCAATGTAAGCATCAAGCTGTATACTCTGCAGCCTATCAGGTGGAGTTTGCAAACGATCAGGCCATGGTGGAAGATTTGCTCCATACCCATTTTCAGGAAGTCGGCTGATGCATGCCTTCAGATCTACGTACCTAAATCATCACACAGATTATTGAATAAAATGATAACAACCCGAGATCTCACAACATATGAAGCAACTTTGAATGCACAGAACATTTTTTGTTAGGAGAATGCTTGAAAGTTACGTGCATTAAAGAGCATGATTATCATTTCAGTATAATGTCCTAAATCAAGTTTCAGTGGCAATAATTTAGAACAATGCTGGCCTATTTCATACTGTTTTTTATTTTTATTTTTAAATGGTAGACCTCTCTCTCTCTCAACCTATCATTCCCACTTTTCTCCTTTCAAGAATGGAATTCAGATAGCTCACGTCTTTATTATTTAGCAGATTGAAAAGAAGTTATATCTTGCAATGAAGGGAGTTAAAATAACATGCTCTTAAGGTCTCTATTTTACAATAAACATCACAGGATAGCCAGTTCATTTGTTTTGTTCTCCAAGCTGACATACAGAGGAAACTCAAAAATGTCAAATCTGGGGCATAGATAATTATAGTCACCTATAGTTGTTCACTTGTTTGATGAATCAATTTTCACAAACATATAAAAGCTAAATGGTGTATATACCAAACATTATCTGGATTGTCATCTGCATCACACAATGGGGGATTGGTTCCTTCCTCGCGGCTTAGATAACATCTGTTGTTAAAAGGCTTCTGCCATATTGCAATGTATCCCTCCTTCTTTACGAGCTCCCAGCATAGACGAGTAGTAAGGTTAAGCATCTCTGAAAATAATAAGAAGAAACACAATCAAGTGCGTTAAAGCTGTGTATAATTTCTACTACTGGCACACACAGCACGATTAAGAAATTCTGGACTGATCAGAGCACCACATGCTCAAATCAGCTAATAAAAAAGTTCAAAAGGTTTGTCTAAAAAGTATCCTTTAAGTAGAATAGTTGGTATACAACATAAGCTTAGACTCATCTACCTAATATCCTTTAAGTTCCAATTTATGCCACAACCACATGATTACGGAAGCTGAAACAAAAATGATCTTTAGATCAAATTGGTAGTAGGCAGAGGATCAAGGTTTCTATAACTATGACGTTAACTATGACCTATGGTCATCTAAAGCACATATGAAAATAACCAATTCAGTACAATATGAGAATTTCTGTTAAGATGTACCATAAGAAAAATCACTTGCATATTTGCTCATGAAAAGAGATGTTAAAAGATTGAACGAATAACTTTGAAAACTCGGCTTGCAATCATCTAGCGAGTAACTTATTCACCAAGACTGCTAATCAAGTACAACATAAATTGAGAGTTCAAGTGGTGATACCTTCCCAGTGTTTCTCTTGTGCTTCTTCATGTTTATAAACTGGCTGTGCTGCCCAAGCAAAGTATCCTCCTGCTCGGAGCATCCTATTGACCTCAAGGAGCAAAATTCCATCTTCATCACGATTATGAAGAAGAAAGAAAGCAGAATCAGACATAACCCCCAAGGACAAAATAACAGTTGTGAAGTAAAACACAATTAATTTTACAAATTCAAGACAGTTCATCTAAGTCAGATAAGTAGTTGCTTTCATTCTATCTTCTCAATGAAAACAACCAGAAAGGCATGAAACAGAAGAAGCATACCATCACGAGTCCAGTTGATTCTACATCTTGAACAATGTATTAAGTCGAATGCTTGGCTTGGATACAGTAATCTGTGAGTGGCAAATGCTGCCGCCATTGCAGGCACACCACGCTCAAGGGCAAATTGAATCTGGTTCTCATGAACATCTTTCGGAGCTACGGACATAGTTATAACATTCCGTGATAACAAATAGGCACCAAAACTTGCCACACCGCATCCAACATCCAAAACAACTCGAGTGTGATGACCCCATGTAATATCAGGAACCATCTACACAAACCATGAGACATTGAACATCAGCACGATACATTGATCTGATAACTTGTTACTCATACATATGTTAAATGTAAAAATTTATAACCTTGGAAATCTGATTCAAGTACTGATCTGCCCCATGTATAAATTGTGTACCACCTCCTGGAAACCTGAACTTATCCTTCACCTTTGAAATCCAGTTTTGACCTCCCTTATCTTCAACTAATTTTGTATGGGGAACATTGTTGAACCACACCTACAATGAATTGGCATTTCCTATTAAATAACTTCCACACAAATGTGCTTGATAATTAAAAGATCAGATGTCAAGCATGAGGCACCATAGAGAGCTTCCAAGTTCCATATAAACATTCTTAGATTTGCATGTTAATTTCATCAGCAAACAAATCAGAACTAAACTTCATTTAAAAGGATCATTACATTCCAGCAAATCCAACACATTTTTAATCAAATACATTTATAACTTAAAAACTCAAGCTTAACTTGAAATTTGTTCATTGATTGACAGAAGAAAAAAGAGAAAGACGAGATATTCCACTAAGTAGTACCCAGATGGTCAATCAAATGATTCTACTAACGGGACCGA
This sequence comes from Acer saccharum, assembly GCA_030490815.1. Lineage (NCBI taxonomy): Eukaryota > Viridiplantae > Streptophyta > Magnoliopsida > Sapindales > Sapindaceae > Acer > Acer saccharum. Next base: position 1,104,333 of record CM059878.1, read on the forward strand.
AAGTAACCCATTGCTGACTTAAATTATCTTACAAACACCCTAAGTAAAGAATTCATTATCAAAATCGTAGTTTGCTGAACTGAAACCAAAATTTACCCAGGTAGCACTCAACAAGTCAAATTTTCTAACTCAATCGAAACTCATGCACTGTTCTCTTACTTCACCCAGCTTCTCTTCTAATGTATAAAACCAAATCCACAAAATAACATAAAAACTCAACAGTTCAATTTTCAATTTATGCATTGCTTAAGCCTTAACCACAGCAATTCAGTTCCACTAATTAATCAATACTCAATTATTCAAAACGGAAATAATGCACATTCTCTAATAAACCAACAAAAAATCTAAAATGCCAATACCTCATCACGGCTTCTCGGCCAAGGGATAGGGGTCTTGTACCCTTTGGGAGCAGGCACCAGACAATTCAACGCGGTCCCGTTTGCAGGACAATGTCGCTCAAATCTCTCTCCTTTCTCCGTCGACTTCAACCGCTTGATCGCCTCCACATTGTCCAAACACGGTATATACTCCCTCATGCTCACCGGACAAATCGCGAACCTCTTCACGCTAATCCTCCCACCTCCGCCGCCACTCTCCCAATCCTCCTCCGCCGCCGCAGTAGACTCCGTCCCGTTCTCGTTCCCCCAATTCGTCTCCACCAAATCCGGATCGTACTCCCCGATCTCGAACTCGTCCGACATCGTTCCATTCTCGTTCACGATCCCAAACTTCTTGAACTCCGGCGGAGGCGGAGGCGGCGGAGGATGCGGAACCAGAGCCGGAGAGGAAGACTTGTCGCTATCCGGAGACGAATTCGGCGTGGCTTCGTTCTGGTTTTGAGAGATTAAAGAGGAGATGTTGAAGGATTTGTCGAGATTCGGAGACAGAGAAACGGCGTCGTTTCCGGCTTTGTTGTTCTCGGAGGAGAAGAAGACGAGCTGCTGGGAGCCGTCGGACCAGTGCTTGCCCAAGTAAAAGAAAACGAAGGAGACGAAGATCAAAGCCGAGAGCTTGAACAGATCTGGATTCGATAGCAGCTTCATTTTTGTTGTTTTTATCAATCAATGTTCGTTATCCTCGTCGTTTTATAGTGTCGGATATTGCGTTTAGAGATCAATCTGAGGTTTTTCGAGTTTTGTTGGAGAGTGAGCTTCTCGTGGTGGCTGTGACACTGACTCCATTGTCGATCTCGTTAAATTCTACAGATTTTTTCTCCATGACGTGCTTTTATATGATTTTTTTTTTTTTTTTTTTTTTTAAGATTATTGACATATATATTGAAATATAAGTTTTTATTTTATTTTATTATTATTTTTTTTTATATTATAACAACTGCCAGGACCACACAAGGGGAGGGACAAAGAATGAGTATATATATATATATATATATATATATATATATATATATATATATATATATATATATATATATATATACAGTGGTTCTCTCATAAGGGATCCCTTATTTTAATTTCGGTAAGGACCACCATAAAATCATATCGATTTGAATGAATTTTAATCTGAATTTTTTTGTGGATGATAAGTTCGTTGAAATTTACCTATGAATAAAATTTAAGAATTTTTCAAGCACGAAAACTATTTTTCTTGGATTTCCTATATTTCACCTATTTTTCTAATGCCTTCATATTTAAAAAAAATCGGTAAAAATAGTTTTTGTACTTGAAAAATTCTCAAATTTTATTCATAGGTAGATTTCAACGAACTTATCATCCACAAAAAAATTTAGATTAAAATTCATTCAAATCGATATGATTTCATGGTGGTCCTTACCGAAATTAAAATAAGGGATCCCTTATGAGAGAACCACTGTATATATATATATATATATATATATATATATATATATATAGAGAGAGAGAGTTACACCACATTGGCAAGAGGCCATTGACATAAAATATCTATCGTAAATCATAATTGAAGAAGTAAATATTTATAAGATTTTCCATATATCTTCAACATTTTATATATATATATATAATTTTTGAGTATATCAATATAAAAATTATTTTTATTTTTGTAAAAAAAAAGATGTTGATGATATATTTTTTTTAATATATTTCTATTCAAATTTTTAAAAATTTGGACATATTGTAGATAGATTTTTGCCTTGGGTAGCCCCTCCTTGTGGTTAAGGTAACAATTTCGGACATAATGATTGGCTCATATTGTGTGACAAGCGGTGTGTATAAAGTTAGGGAATGAATTCATCGTGGATTTTCATGCAGGTGAGTTATGAATTAAATTCCAACTGAGCACGAGTTTTTAGAGTTAACTCATCCTTGCTAGATCACGACACTTTGTCTATATATTTACATTTCACGTTTGTTATCAATAATTTATGATATATAGTTTTTTTTTTATTTTTAAAAAATGTGATATATCAAGATTAATCATAAAATGGTCAAATTTTATCTATTTCTTATTCTAAGTTTTGTAGACACATGTCAATAAAGATCTAGGTTTTTTCATTAAAAAAAAAGGTAGATTTTTATTGTTTTTTCAATAAATTTGAGTGAATATTTCACTGAAGAAAAAAAGAATAATACACAATTACATCTCATTACACATAAATAACAAAAATAATAATAATAATAATAACAAGAATCAATTTTATCAAAATATCAGAAGAAAAAAAATATAGAACTCGGTCTGTTTGGTCACAAAGATAAATTAGTAACTGTCGGAGATTGATTTGTTTTTAGAAGCGAAGAATAATGGCCCGACCCAATAGAGTTTGATCCTTTTCTTCTCGAGGATACGATAAGAACTAAGAAGAGCGTCGGTAATTCTTTTATTAACATCGGTTGGGATTTTACAGGAATCCAGAGGAGAGTTATCCAGGAATGCTCGAGTCCAAAAATTAAATGGCACTTTTTCAGAGCTGGCATTTTAAGATTATCACTCTTTTAATAAGTTATGTTTAAAAGGCACCCAAAATGGGCTTCTTCGAAAAATACCCCCACGTTACTTCCATGTTAGCTATTTTGAAAGTTTTACTTTTCAGTTTATAATGAGATTGTGAGTAGAGTGAGAAAGTTCTGTTCAAATATCGGCAAACACTGTGATAGCGACGGTGGACCACCAACAGGATTTGGTGACGTCAACGACGTAAAACACAACCAACGACTGTAATGAGTTTCGATCTAGATCAAAAACGAGGTATGTCCCTCAAAAGTCTCGAAAAGCATTAAAAAAGTCTTGAATGATTTATGAAAAGTCTCGGAAAGCATTCAAAAGTCTCGGAAGGTTTATGAAAAGTCTCAGAAACTAACCTAAGTCTCGGAAACTAAGTTACTGTTCATCCTCTTCCCCACTCGAAAATCCCAACCCTCAACAACTTTAACAATGGAAGATTCAAAACCAAAACAACATAGGAAATGAGAGAAAAACAACATAGCTCGACCCCCCTGAGTGCGTCAGCGTAGAGCCACTAAATTAATCCAATGAAGATGTATTGATAATGTTATGAAGTTGGTTTTGTTTGAGTTGGGAATAACTATACCGAGCTTTAATTTTTAAAGTTAGAGAGAGAAATAGATCATAGACAACATAAAAGTAAGGGAAAAGTTAAAGTCAAAAAAATAAAAATAAAATGTATAAAGTAAGGGTATTTTGAAAATCATTTACTTTGGTGCCTTTTAAATATAAGTTATTAAAATAATGACTCTCGTGCAACACCAATTCAAAAAAGTGCAAAAAATCACTCCTATTTCCTCGGAATGCCTTACACTCAGTGAGCATCTTCAAGCAAATATTTGCGAAAATCAACCGAGATAATAAATCTGCCACGAAATAACCCTTGGAATCAATTGCTGTACTGTATAGGGAGCATGGAGTTGTCTCCTATCCAAGCTCATCAACTACACGTACGGCATGTTATTCTGGCGACAGCTCCTGTAAAAGAGCAACAAAGTTAGATGCATATTAATTAATTTCCATTGTAAAATATAAGCTTAGAAAGTATTATATATATATATATATATATATGAATATAGTCATATATAGGGGTCTCGGGTGCGGGATTTCACAAGTTTTTTCGTATGGGTTTAATATTACAAAGTTAGGTTCTCGCACATACCGCACTTGATAATTATTAGTCATATATATAGGAGTTCTCACATGTAAATTCCTAGACATAAGATGATATACAAACCATGTTTGTAGCGTTAAAAAACTGGCTCTGTAAGGTTACAAAATGGCAGTTTTGGAAAATAAATTTGTAGGACTGTCCTGATTAGAGAAGGTTGTGTCGTATATATACCTTGAACTGGATAGTATTTAGGACCCGGATATACACAAAACAAGCCCCTTCGATGCAAATAGGGACTAGGGAGTGGCTTTTCTTTTTCTTCTTTTTTTGGTTTGGTGTTGTAATCGATCATGATCTTCAGGATTTGGCTTGTAAACATCTGGCCGGTTTGGAATAACCAGCATCGTCTTGCTTTGATTTGTCCTCAGAATTCGACTAGTCGACGTATTGTCTGGAGGTATAACGATCGTCTTCTGCCATGGATTTATCTTCTGATTTCGGATAATAGCTATTATAATCAGCAGCAGAGGCAAGGGCTAGCAAGGAGAAGAGAAGCAAAGAGGTTGTGAAGAAGAACAAATGGGTGAGAGCCGTTGCTTTGAAATATTAATGCAAGACAAGAAGAGAAAGAATATATGGATTAATTGGTGATTTGAAGGGAAAATACCATTTTTTTTTTTTTTTTTTTGTTTTTTTTTTTGTTTTTTTTTTGTTTTTTTTTTTGTTTTATAGGCATGGATGGTCCTTTGAACATATAAAATTATGATCAACTAATTAAATTATTTTTTTAAGAAAAAAAAATCCTACAATAATTTGGCAGCACAATTTCAGTACTAAGAGAGCACTCATGATTTGTCTCCAACGTCGTGACAAGCAAGACTACATGTTTTTGAATTTTGTTGAACATCAACATGGAATATGGAACTTCCATCGATCACTTGTAAAAATCCATTAAAATGTCGAATATATATATATATATATATATATGCAATTAATTGTTTCTAATGAACTTGGCTCACTAACTATATGACTGTTAGGATATGAACCAATAATAGTATTTAAGTCCTCTAACCCCCGACCAACGAGGTTACCCACGTGGCTCAAGTCGAGCCCAAATACTAGGGCCGAATAATATTATATTTAAGCACCGTGATAATAACATTTCATGCATTTTTGCATGGCCAATTAAGTTTACTAATAGCATTTAATTACATGTTTGTTATTTTCCTGGTTTTTTTAACAATGCATAACGACTGCTAATATGGGCATAGCTCAGCTGGTAGATGAACAAGCTTAGGGCTTGAGTAAATGACTCCCAGGTCAACGGCTCGAATCTTACCAATGGCGAAAACTTTTAAAAAAATACCTGGTATCGGATTAATAGATATTGTCAAAAAAAATAAATAAAAAATAATGCACAACGACCTACCGAGATCAAACACTTTAAGTGCAACCCGGATATCTACTTCCATAATCGGAAGAAAGTTGGATCTCAACATCGGGATAAGTCTCCCCACATTTCGTGTGATTACATAGGTGGGTTTATTTTAAAAAAATTATTATATAATAAGAAGAAAATAATTACAACAATGTCCATCTTCAAAGCCAACAAAAAAAAAAAACCGAGAGTTTTGCTCGTCACGTTGAAGATGGTGAGTATTAGATCTCTTGATGGAATCAATGATATGCTAGAAATCGTGCTGTCGAGTAATTGCAATTTTATTTATTTATTTATTTATAGTTTTGGTTCATGATTTGGTAAGTTCAATTAATAATGGACCATTTTCATGCCTATAAAAGCTCAAAATGGTAGCTTCATATTCATATCACCAATCCATTTGTTTTTTTATATATTTTTCTTGTTTTCTTTTATATTTTCAGAGAAATGGCTCTCTCTCATTTCTTCTTCACAGTCTCTTTGCTTCTCTTTTCATTGCTACTAGTTGTTTCTGCTGGAGATTATGCCTATAACACCAAACCATCTGGTGATAATCAAGACTCAAAGTCTGAGACGAATTATAGCTTTAACTTGAAGGCGGATCTTGGAAAATCGAAATCAGAAAGTCACGATTATGGTTACAAACCGGAAGCTCCAAAGCCAAAGCCCGAAGGTGGTGATTATAATATCAAGCCAACGCCGGAAGAGAAACCCAAGTCAGAAAGTCACGATTATGGTTACAAACCAGAAACTCCCAAGTCCAAGCCAGAATACAAACCGGAAACTCCCAGGCTAAAGCCTGAATACAAACCGGAAACTCCCAGGCTAAAGCCAGAATACAAACCGGAAACTCCCAAGCTAAAGCCTGAATACAAACCAGAAACTCCCAAGTCGAAACCTGAAGACAGTGACAACAACACCAAGCCAAAGTCAGAAAGTCACGATTACGGTTACAAACCAGAAGCTCCCAAGCCGCAGCCTGAATATAATGACTACAAAACCAAGACAAAGTCGGAAGATAAACCCAAGTCAGGAATTTACGATTATATCCCTATCCCCAAACCAGACGTTTACAAACCAAAACCACAGGATCATGGATATGAGAAGCCACTCCCAATTTCCATTGAAGGGCTTGTTTTATGCAAATCCGGCTCAAAATATTATCCAATCCAAGGTATATATATATATATATATTCTTATTTCTCACACCTTACAACATTCAATATAATCAGGTTTCATCTAACTCTTTATTATTTATTTATTTATTTATTTTTTATAGGAGCTGTGGCAAAAGTAACATGTCTTGTTGATGATATCTATGGATCCAAGACAACTGAATTCTCCATTTCCAGCAAAGCAACGGATTCCAAAGGTTATTTCTTAGCTGAGTTGTCTTCTTTGAAACTCTCGGACAACTTGAAACTCAAGCAGTGCAAGGTATTCCTGGATAACTCTCCTCTCAAGGATTGTAATATCCCAACTGATGTTAACCGAGGAATTACTGGTGCTCCCCTTAACTCCTACCATATCCTCAACGAGAAAAAGATCAAACTCTACTCTGTCGGGCCATTCTTCTTCACTCCCGTAACCAAATCAACTCCCATTGGCTACTAATTTATCTCTGTGACCAAACAGTTTGAGATTATTACTTTTAATTTTTTTTATTCATGATTTTTTGATGGAATTGTTCCTCTCTGTTTTGCTATGATTTGATTATTGTAACGAATGTATTTCTATGTTATTTATGTATTTTAAATTTATTAATAAATATTGCCATTTTTTATTTTTATTTTTAAGATCTCATTTGCCATGAAATTCAATTTGTGACATATATTATATAGTTTGTGTATAAAATTTGATTCGAATTTAGCTTTGAAGAGAAGGTTGTATTAAATTTGTTATATCTAAAAAATATATATATATAAATACCAGTAAATTTTTATCTCGAATTCCTTATATTAAATGAACTTTGTAAATTTTTCAATCTCAAAATCCCATTACCATAAAAGGACAAATTTTCTAGTTTCTTAATAAAAACTTAATTCAGTATTTGTGATTACAAGTGCCTTCCGTAAATCGGGAATTAAGTTCTTGCTAAGTTCCCTTTCCTAAATACATTCATAATGAAAGTTTATTTCCTTTGATTTTCATATATTCTCCATAAATAACATAACCGATTTATGAGTTTTTCTCAGGTAAACACACAACTGTGAGCATACTTATAGCGTACTTATTCACTTCATCATTTTTTGTCATGTGTATAATTATAAGTATATTTATAGCATATTAATACACATCATCACATTTTTGATGTGTATTAGTATACTATAAATATACCTATATTGTTTGCCTATGAGAGAAAAATTCATCGAAATCTATACCGTTATAGAAATTATCAGGTGTGAGATCTTGCAGACAAAATCTTATTATATCATACCCGTTAATTCATTTTGTAGTGATTATCAGGTTTGATAATCTTAAATCCCATACGAACAAACATGTAAAATCTCATACTTGAATCCTTAAACCTCATCATTCCTTTTATAGCGATTATTATCACGTACGATAATCTTGAATCCCCAAAAATGGTGCAGAATTCCAAACTTGAATCCTTAAACCTGCCATATATAAATATGTATATATAATTAGTATAATTTTGTTTCAAAATTGCAATTTATTCTAATAACTTATTATTTTATTAATACCATCCAAGGATAACATTATCCCAACTCCCAAACACTCCCATATCAATATATATAAATACAATTCTCTCCCCGCCTTTCTCTTACAGCGAAACCTCTCTAAAAATCTCCACCAGTTTCCGACATCGCGATCTTCAAATTCCCCATTTTGCCCTCCAAATTCCTCGAAAATTACTCTCCATGGTCTCTCGTAAACACTCATATCTCTCGAATTAAGACTCGATTCGTAAAAAATTACCACTTCCCTCCTCAGAATCGTCGCAGAATTACATATTAGGGCAAAAGCTGCGATTTTTCTTCACGAAATCGCGACCTTTTTTCGACCGCTAAAACTGGCGGAGTTCGATGAGACGATGGGAAACTCTGAGAACGAATCGTCTTCGACTACGTCGTCGAAGTCAGTCAACGAGACGGTGAACGGGTCGCACCGGTTCACGATAAAGGGTTACTCTCTAGCGAAGGGAATGGGACCCGGAAAGTGCATATCGAGCGACGTCTTCACGGTGGGCGGCTATGATTGGGCCATCTACTTCTATCCGGACGGCAAGAATCCGGAGGATAGCTCCGTGTATGTCTCTGTCTTCATTGCGCTTGCCAGCGAAGGTACCGACGTCAGGGCGCTGTTTGAGTTGACTTTGGTTGACCAAAGCGGGAAGGGGAAGCATAAGGTTCATAGTCATTTTGATCGGGCGTTGGAGAGTGGTCCGTACACGTTGAAGTATCGGGGGAGCATGTGGTAACTTTTTGTACTTTTTTTTCTTTGTTTGTTTATTTTTTGTGAATTGTATAAGTTTTAAGTGGTTTAGGTGTAATGAGGAATGTGTTTGTGCGGAGAATTTGATGAATTGTTGGGTGTAATTGTGGTTGGAGTGTGTGTAATTGCTGAAAAAAATTTATATTTTGTTTTGATTTGGATGTGTTTTCATTGAGAACACTACTTCGTGGTGGATTATAGACCGAAAGTGTTAGTTACTGTTGAAGAATTGAAAATGAATTTGGCAGCTAAATAGCTTAATGGTGATGTGTCCATGGATTGGGTAGATGAGATAACATTCAATGTTATTTACGAAGGGGATGGCTTTGATGTATAGACCAAATGTATTAGTTACTGTGGAAGAATTGAAAATGAATTTAGCGGCTAGATAGCTTAGTGTTAGTGATGATGTGTCGTTGGATTGGATAGATGAGAATCATGAGATAACATTCAAATATTCAATGTTATTTTTGAAGAGGACAAACTTTGAATTGATATGTCGCCTGTAGTGTGTTATCAATTATCTAACTCTAGTGGATCCTGTCAGCTCCTTTCGCATAGTTTCTTGCCACTGTTGGTAGGCTGGGAAAGGGTGTTGACATGCGTTTAGTCCGATACTTTGATTATTTGTCATGAAGTGAGAATTTCTGCATTTTTACATGATATCTGTGTAGGCCATAATGTGGATTATTTATTGGTAGATGTATGGTACATTTGATGTTTTTCATCACTTCATTTTCTTTAATGCATTTCAGGGGCTACAAGCGTTTTTTTTAGAAGAACAGCTTTAGAGACTTCAGATTTTATAAAGGATGACTGCCTTGTCATGAACTGCACTGTTGGAGTTGTTAGAACTTGCCTTGAGAAACCAAAACGGTATTCCATACCTGTAACGCCATCAGACATGGGTCAAGGTCTGAAGGATTTGCTAGAATCTGAAGTTGGTTGTGACATAGCTTTCCAGGTTGGAGATGAAACATTTAAAGCACATAAGTTGGTACTTGCTGCTCGCTCTCCTGTTTTTAGAGCTCAGTTTTTTGGACTTGTTGGGGATCGTAACCTGGATAAAGTAGTGGTGGAGGATGTTGAGCCCTCAATCTTCAAGGTAAATCCTTCTTGTTCTTTCACTTACATTGATCACCGCTTGAAGAAAGGGAAATAAGAGAACGAGCACATGCCTTTATTTTTGTTTTAACTGCTTTTGTTGCATTGTATTATGATCTAATGATGTATTATTTATTTTTTAAAGAAAGATCTAATGATGTATTGATATCTGCATATTCTTTGATTTCATTAACTACTCTTTCACTGTCTTTGATTTATGTTTTTGTGAATATCGAAAAAATTGCATATGAAAAATTCTGGGAAGCTGAGCCTTTTTTATCAGTGACCTGGGTTGTTTTGTTTTCTTCTATCCTGACCTTGTGTAAGTAGTCTTTTTCTTAATTAAGGGTAAAGAAAAAAAAACGTTTCAAATGTAACATAGGTTTCTATAAGAAGCATGTTGTAGGGACATCTGGATGAAAGGCATAGAAGGAGTTACATTTTCTGAAAAGGGTCTCTTACTCTCTTTGAATATTTATTTTCAACATGCATTATTTTTATGCACGTGATGCATGTATTCCAGTATATCAGCTTGCTTGAGAATGCTGATTTTAGATATCGGAAAAGAGTAATGTATCTGTCATAAGTTTGAATATTTATAAGCTGATTTCCTCTCCATCTACTAATGATGCCTGAGGTGCTTCAGTGAAGTTAATGCTCACGTCTGACTTTTAAGTTATTTTTTTATTTAATGAGCTTATTTTGTGAGCAAGCGTATAACTCAAACTATCACCCTTCTTTTCTTCCAGGCAATGCTCCTGTTTATTTATACAGACAGGCTGCCTGATGTATATGAAATTACAGGATCAACATCTCTATGCACTTCAACTAACATGGTGCAGCATCTGTTAGCTGTAGCTGACCTTTATAATCTAGATCGATTGAAATTGTTATGTGAATCAAAATTGTGTGAAGAACTCAATGCTGACACGGTGGCAACAACACTTGCACTAGCCGAGCAGCACCAATGTCCACAGCTTAAGGATGTCTGTTTGAAATTCGCTGCAAATCCATCAAACTTGGGAGGTGTGTGTTGTTCGTAAATACTGTCCGATGAAATTTTCAGGTTATGTCAACTTCAGTTTTATTGTTTAAATAAACTGTGAAAGTATGAAAGTATACTTCTGCATCAAAGATACTAAAAAAATTATAATTATTCCAATTAGAGCCATAATACAAGAGCTCTCTTCTTGAAACTCTTTTTAAGTTATTTGGTAAACAAAACCATGCCTATTCATTAACATTTTAATAGAATATTGTGCATTATTAAAGCTGTATATAATTTCATCAAATGCTGTAGAATGTTATTATACGAATCATTGATGCCCTGTGCACCAAGCTAACTGGCAGTTTGTTCTGAACCAGAGTACGACATATTGGGGAATTTGATTCCAAACTGTGTCTGGTCTCTGAAAATAAGTGGAAATTGGATTATGCCTGCACCTGCCTTTTGCTTGTTACATAGTTTGAGCTATTAGGTTTTGATATCTTGGGAGTCACAATTAATGTTGGCCCCAGCTTTTTTAGTTTATAATTTTAGATCATTTTTTCCTCAACTGCATGTGCTTATGAACTATGAATAACTGTTTCCCTGTCATTCTCTACTTGGACACGTAAAGCGATTGGAATTTGCGATCATGTGTATATTTAGTATCAGTTTTCCCCTACTGATTTATTCTTAGTTGCTGTTGTTATGTTAAAAGTTGAAACTGAGATTTTTTTTGGTGTTTTTAGCGGTGATGCAGTCAGAAGGGTACAAGCACTTGGAGGAGAGCTGCCCGTCGTTGTTGTCTGAGCTCCTGAAGACGTTGGCATCAGGTGATGAGACCTCAAGCATGCCGTCAGGTAGAAAACGGAGTAGTGGCAGTATATACGGTCAAGATCTACCAACTGATGGTGTGGCCGCAGAATCAGTGAACCCCAATGGCAGACGTTTACGAAGGCGGTTTTAACATTCACGTTGGCTCTTACAAATGTTACAAAACCTGTAGTAGTGAGTTGATTTCGCTCCAAAAATCCAATGTCCTAGTTATTCAATGCCATGTTAATATATATTAGTGAATTACTCATAGTATCCACCTTTGTTACTGCACTCTACTTATAAGTAAACATGTTTTCCTGATCGGATTTTTTTCTTTGGGCGAATATTTTCTCTCTTCGACTTTTACATTGTACCGAAGAACTCAGTAACTGATGTTTTATAGTATTCAAAAATAGGATTTGATCATGGAATGTGGATAGTTACCATCACCCTCTATGAAGTTAATCTATTATTTCATCCTATCGATATGGTTTGAATAGTTGTCGTGAACCTGTTGGTACCGAGTGCTGCTTAAACAACCTAAACCTAACCGAAGCACAACGGAAAATTTATACGGAAGAACCCCACACAAGCAATATCACAAAAGAAAGCCTACTACATTATTTGATTGAATTCCAGATACAACCCCATACAATTCAATAGCCAAGCCTTTTCAATGCATATAATTTTACATTGAATGGTTCCAACTGTTATGACATAAATAAAATATACACAATGGATCTAGCTAATTCATGCTGGATTGGAACTAGGAAGCAATATTTTTCATTCCTAATCATAATGAACCTCAAACATGAAACAATGGGAGCAAGCATATGTATACAATCGACTGCATCGACATATTCGAACCTCTAACCTAACAAAACTGTTGCCATGGTCTGGGGAAAGTTAGAGATTCAAGTGGGTGGCTCTGCCAGAAGTACGGTGTGCCACCAGCCACATGCGATGTTTTTGGGAACACAGCCCTCGATAGTAACTTGACAAGGAACATTGCGATCAATCACATCTCCCAAGCCGAGCTGTTTCAAGTACCCCAGAGATTGTAATTTTAGTTTTGTGAGATTATTGCAAGGCATTTGGACACCTTAATTAAGGTGGTAAAATCAGCTCAAAAAATTAAAATCGTTGAGACTGTGATACCTGGCCATATTTGTTCCATCCCCAGCAGAACACTTTCCCATCCTCTGCAAACAACAGCAGCAAAAGGTACATCACCAGTAAGAATCTATTTCTAGACAAAGAACTCATAGTGATTCCAAACAACTATGATTATATACTTCATTAAGGTTTTCAATACACACAGCTAGCAGTTTAGGTCATTAAATTCACACAAACATGGTATGTGTGTGGATTCCAGTTATCAGAAAAACAAATATGGAGATTTTCAAACAAGCTTTGCCGACATACCTGCAATTGCAGCATTGTGACGAGCCCCGCAAGAGACAACTTTTACATGGACATTTTCCAGACCTGGAGCATCCAACAGCCTTGGGAGAGTCTGATTTGGAAATCCAGTAAATACTTAAGTTAATTACACAAACTTCCTGGCAGTAAGCACTTTTCTCAATTAAAAAATTATCATGGAGCCTAGGGAGATTAATTATTGAGAAAAGTATATTGTGCTAAAGCTCTATAGATGCTTATGTATTCAACCTAGTGTAATTTATCCATCGATTTCCAATATTCTATTCGGTATTAAAAATTACTATTAGCTAGTTGCATTATTCCCATGACTAACTATCAAGGTGGGAATCAAATTCTTGTACTTGCATATTTGCCAATACAGACAAAAAGATGACTTATCATTGGTCAATAGTCTTGTTGTCTTCATCAACATTTAGGGCAAAAGGGAATTAATGGAGTGCAAGTAGATTTACTGCATACCTCTGCTTGATCACCCCCAGATCCCAACTGCCCAAACTGGTTCCCGCCAAACGCGTAGATGTCACCATCGCTGGAAATGCAAATTGTATGCCATAGTCCTGCAGCAACTCCCTCTATCCGGATACCCAATAGTGAAGATACACATATTGGACTTAATTCATCATCTGTACTTCCTTGCCCACACTTGACAAAAAAAATACAGAAATGAAATTCATGTTCACTCTTAATGATAATAGCGAAAACATGCAACAACAAAATTATATTTATGAGAACAGATAAGAGATAGTGTTGGAAGGAATAGAGTGGATTATCCCTTATTAGAGTGAACCTCATCTTTGACATTGAGCTTTTATCTCCACCATATTCTACTTTACCTACATATGGATCCTGAAGAACAGTTAATATTTGGGAAACTATGGGCAGTCTCATGGAAGGAAATAACAACTAAACCGTTGAACATCCAGTTATAAGTATTAGAACATGGTTCAAGTATAGCATTCTTTGGAAAAATAAATTATATCTTAAAGATTTTCGCTATCATGAAATCATAAGCGCACAAGTATGAAATGATATACAACTCCGGGATTGGACTTATCAGTTAACAGACTTAACGTCAAACAGTTACATTAACTATTCATGGTTGGTAGGCTCTAGAAATATGCAAGTCATTGATGATTTCAGGAGGTGAGGTCAGGACCTAACCTCCGAATACTTTCACAGGGATTTGAGAAGTTGACAAGAATCTAATTAGACTGCAATGGTAAGAACTGGAATTTACTGGAGTTTGAGGACAATGCTTAAGCAAGACCATTACTTATGGTATATCAACAGAATACTTATAGAAAGAATGGTTAACTTATATTGCGATTAAAAAAGTTCAAGGAGTGAATATGGTTAATATTTAGGCATGTTCAAGAACTGAGCAACACAACTGGTACGGGGGAATTTTCTGATTTAAGAGAAACACAAAGGATTAGTGCCTAAAGAAAGGCCTAACATCTCAATCTTGACAAAAAAGTTATCAGGGAATGGGGGTAAAGTTTACGCCAATTTCCTGAGTGTCTAGCACATTGAAAAACTACAATGGCTCAGTTAAAATGAATTGGAACATCGCTGGTGTTAGAGCAACTCTCAATTGCGAAAAGTATTAGAGCTTCTTTCAACAGTTGTACTTTTTCCATCTGAGTTAAAACTGAGAGCTGTTCTCACATGACATGTCAATAATTGTATTGCTTCCTCACCCAAAAGACTAAAATTACGAAAAAGATAAATTGACTTTGCTTTGACTTTTCTTATCTTAACTACAAGAGAACAGAACAGCGTGGAGCAAATCTAAGACCTTTACCAATCATATCAGCTATAATAATACAATTTTTTAAAGGGAAAAGAAAGTGAGACCAACAACAAGACCTACTGTATCTCTAACATGAAAATATTTTATCCATATCTAGGCAGAATTTCTGACCTTGATACAAGAAAAGTAGATTTATTAATAATTTAATTCAAAGAGAGAAAACACGAGGAAGCACTCAATGCTACTAGGCGTTGCAACTTACCTGTCCGTAGAGTCCCCAGCCAAAAGTAAGCACTGCTCCAGCATCTGTTAGTGACGAGAATAATTGAATCAAAAGATGCATAAGTTAACCACTTACAAAGCTAACAGATTAGAATAAATGCAAAACTTTACTGTCACCGGAAACTTGGGAAGTGATCAAAGGGGACTGAAGAGATGAGTTGGAGACTCTAAAATTTAGAACTAAAACACCTAAAGACTAAATTTTTAAATCACTTTGTATGATCGAGTGAAGTATTCTCGGTAGCAATTAAACCAGTTAAAGAGCGCATCATCTCAGACATACCAGTGATTACTGCACTATGCCGCCCTCCACAGGCAATTCCCTTCACATAACTTCCAGGAACTCTATAACCTGGGCCCTCAGTACTCATGCTTCCTCGCAGTGCTGCAGATCTATCTTTCCCATAAGAAGACTCAATACAAGGTATGGGATGCGGAGAGGACACCATACGTATCCGGGAGCCCAAACCAAGCTGCCCCTCACCTCCATAGCCCCAACCCCACACCTGTCCTATATCTGAAACTTCGGTAAAATTAGGATACATCAAGTATCTTACTTTAACAAAAACATACCTTTTATATCTTTAAATTTCTCAATGCTTATAAACCTATTTCCATGACCACAGTGTAGAGAGACTACACACCAGTGTTTGGTTGAGGGCAGCATTAACCCCAGATATGTAGGTATTACCTGACAATGCTAGAGTATGCCGTCCACCAGCTGCTACGGTAGCAATTCTGATTCCTGGATTCAGTGTTACAAGGCATGGAAAAGCCGAGAGATTTTCATCCCCGGAGGATGAGCTTTCAGCCGCTTGTTTTGCAGCTGATATTCTCCTTCGTTTTGAACTTTCCTCTCCACTACCTCTGCTATCAATACCATACAAGGTTCCACCACTTGATCTTGAACCTTGAGAGCTTGGGCTCACTGCAAGAGAGTAACAACATTAGTCTGCAACAAGTAAAGGTAAAGTATCGAGTCTTTTCTTTCAACATAGTTTCCAAACTTAATTTACCTTGCTCTGTCAAGAATGGACTTTGTCTTTCAACTACATCCTTTTCTGAACTTTTACCTGCGGATGGATCTCCAAAGACCTTCCCCGAGGGAATACATTCTTTCCATCCCCAAGTAAAAATTTCTCCACTTTCTGTAAATACACAGGTGGAAGTCACTAACTCTATGAATCTAGATAGAGTATTTGCACAAAAACAACAGGCATTGATAAACCAAGTCTGCTGCAAATCACTTGGATGGAATCACTACATAAATATACAATAACAAATTCTATAATACCTGTAACTGCAGCACAGTGTGCCCAACCAGCGGCTGCTTTTACTATAGATGCTTCCGTTGGTAGAGGGAAAGGTTCCGGAATTTCCTTAACAAGCAAACAAGGAAATGTTAGTTCAGCAAGGTAATGACTGAATGTTGGAATGAACTTATAGTATTCTATGATGCTGCACTACCCCGTGTTTCCCGGATGTCACATAGCTTTGACCTAGATCATCAGTTGAACCCCATGTAATAAGCTTTCCAGAAGCTGAATGAATGAGAAACATAAGTAAGAACCGGTACTATATCCAAAAGAAAATAACAGAAAACGGAAATTACACAGGACAAACATATATGATACGATTCCCTTCTTTAAGTACACGAAATTGAAAGAATGGTAGGCTCAAAATGTTTTTAAAGTGTTAAATGGAGTCGACCAATGTTACGAAAACATTGATGAGTCATTGGAATTCAGACAAGATTACACAGCACAAATCCGACAGAACAGTTTAATACTGAAAATGTACATAATGTAATCTTATAAGCTGATACTTTAGAATCAATAAAACTTCCGGATTCCTTGAATTTCGATTTCATTGAAAGCAAAGGAAAGCACATAAAACTAACCAAAAAAAAAAAAAAACCTGATTTTCTCTCCATTTCCCTCAAGTTCTCTGCATCCATAAGAAAGCTACAAACTTAAAAAATATATATATAAAAAAATCATTGTTTCCAATCCATCAACAAAAAGGCCAAGTGAGCTGAAATCACACTACTGAGCTCAATTAATTTGAGTTCCCGTTTCACAAAACCCCAATCAAACATTGAAAAACACACAAAACACAATCTTCTTCTCTCTCATTTTCCCGCATTTTCTCAGCAACCAAACACCACAAATGTACTAAAAAAACCAATCTCCATCACCATTCAAGTCCACCAAATCCAACACTACTAAAGAAATAAAAAAACGCATTTTCCCCAACAAATAAAATAAAAAACAAAAATCCAAACATTTCGAAAAAAATAAAAATAAACATAAACAAAGCACCAGAAATGGCCATGGCGAATCCACAACCGCCACCGCAGACATCCTTCCACGTAGACCCAACCGTCAACGGCAACCCGACCACCACCGGCGACAGAATCGGCGACCGCTGCGGCAGAGCTCCCGGTAAGTACCCCCACATAAACACCACCGTCTCCTTCTTCAACACCTCCTCCACCTCCATTTTCTCTTCTTCTTCTTCTCCATTCATTTTCGAGAGAGAAATCTAAATATTGTTTTAAAATAAATAAATAAAACAAACAAACAAGAATTTAGTGTTTTTATATTGTTTTTCGTTTTCTCTGTTTTTTCAGTTTGGTGGTGGACTTCTTCGAGTCTCATGAAAAATTAAAATTAAAAAAGTGGCTGCCCTATTTTTCGTTTCTTTTATTGTTTTTTTAAGGTTTAATATTAACATATCCCCCACCTTTGAACTATTATTGGATATCTAGATCAAAATACTTTTATTTAAAAAACATCCCTTGTGAATTAACAAATATTACAAACAAATGAACAGTGCTTTTATTTGGTAAAAGTTAAAAGGTATAATGTTTAATTTATATAATTAAACCTTAAATAGGGACATTTTAAACTTTTTAACATCAAAAATCAATCAATTGAACTATTTAATGTTAGTCCACAAGGGATGTTTCTGAAATAAAAACATTTTTTTCAAGACATCCAATAATAGTTCAAAGGTGAGGGGAGGTCTTTAATATTAACCCTTTTTTATATAATTCGTGTTTATCGAAAACGTATCATTTTCAGGAGAATGGGGGTGCCACATCGGATGCTTACATGGGTAGTATCGACACGTGGCGAGACGACAGCCGGTAGCTGCCTTGGCGATTGCTAGCCAAGAGTTTGCGGAAGTTTCTGGAATGTCCACCCCCTCGCTCGCTGAACTCGTGGCGACTTTCGATTCGCGCCACGTGTTGAGCTCTTGGTATATGCTCAATGATTGTCAGCGCCACGTGTCAGCTTCAGAAAGACCGGGGAGCGCGGGGACACTTGAAAGTTTGTGACACGTCACGCGTGTGGGCCCCTGACATTTTGCTTCAATCATGCAGTACCCAATGAATTTTTATTTTATTTTTAAAGGAATGAAATATTTTTACTAAAAAGTTAACTATTAAAACCCAAAATGTAATTAAACATTAAATTTGAAATATTTATCATATATAAAATTTGTGTATACAAAGTTACGATTTTCTGTGTAACTAATGCTATTACTTGAAGTAGAACGATACATCTATAATATTGATGGTAAAGTTTATATAATTTAAAACATTTTTGTGAATTGCATAACTTCTATATTTATTTTAAATTCACTAAATTGGAAAATGAAATCGATACGGTATTAATTAATTTAGTTCGATTTCATTTAATTCAACATATAAACTTCCTATTTGGAAGTTTCCATTAATTAAGAGAATTTTTTTCATTTATTTTCTTCTTTCTTTTGACAAAATAAAAAAAGGACAAGAAGGTAGCTAGAAAGAAAATGATGGCAGACGATTAAACGAAAAAAAAAAAAAAAATCTCAAATATAATACCAAAAAAAAAATCTCAAATGTCAAATGGCAAATGCAAGTAGTTTTCTATTGAAAAAGTTAAAACCGTTGGTGTAAATGTCACTATGGAAGTCTTTGTCTTGGCTCTTGAATTAATGAGCTTCACGTCTCTCCTTTCATATATAGCTACAGGTCTACAACTACATTCTACAAATTGGGATGTAAATATCCCTTGTCAATGACACTTTATTTTCTGAACAATTATATATATATATATATATTTTTTGTAAGTTCGTCCTGACAATAAATATATCATGATGAAAAAAGTAGACTATAGATTATGGAGAAGTTTTGATAACTACATACACTTTGAGTCAAAGTATGTAAATCTAGTGGCTCACATTCTTCGTCCTGATATATTTATTATCAAGATGAACTGATAATAGAAAATCTGTATGTATATATATATATATATATATATATATATTGGGGAGGAAATAGGCGGGGCCGACAGGGGCCATGGCCCCCGAACCAAAATATTTTCAACAAATTTTTCATGAATAAAACTGTCATAATATGTTATATAGACAATAATATCTCTGGTACATCCTATTATTATTTTTTTAATTATAACATAATTATTACCCTTTAAAGTTTGGCCCAACTAGGGATAGGAGTGTTTTGGGGGAAGGTCCCCCTATCACCATCCTCATTTCCCCATTTTCCTCCATTTTCTCGTTTCCCCGTTTTCCCCATTTCCTCTATTTATCTAACAATTACATACTAGAAAAACACAAAATCCATCATAAATTCAAATACAAAATAAAATCCATTACAAATTCAAAAGATGTATATATACTTAGTAAAATAGAAAAATAAAAATATTAAAAATATATATATATTATATTATATATTATATAATGTTTGGGGGAATTGGGGAAACGGGGATGGGGGAACCCCCAATCCCCATCCCCATTTAAATTTGAGGATAAAAATCATCCACCACACACACACACACACACACACACACACCCCCCCCCCCCCCCCCCCCCCACACACACACACACACACACACACACACACACACACACACACACACACAAAATTTTCTTGTATCTAATGAATAGATATTACAAAGATTACTAACCATAATCACTAATCTACTCTATCAAGTTCTACAACAAAAATCTCAAAGATATTTAACAATTAAGAGATAATGGATGTAATAGATTATTTACTAAATAAGTTCATTTTGTGAGACTTACAATACAGATGTTCAAAATATTAATGCTTGTTACATTACAATACGAAATCGAACTTACCATCAATAAGATAATTAAAGAATTGAACAGCATTAATGAATAGATATTACAAAGATTACTAACCATAATCACTAATCTACTCTATCAAGTTCTACAACAAAAATCTCAAAGATATTTAACAATTAAGAGATAATGGATGTAATAGATTATTTACTAAATAAGTTCATTTTGTGAGACTTACAATACAGATGTTCAAAATATTAATGCTTGTTACATTACAATACGAAGTCGAACTTACCATCAATAAGATAATTAAAGAATTGAACAGCATTACTGGGTAAATATATTTTATGTTACAATTGATTCTCAATTATAAGAATTAAATATGAGTATAGATTCGATTATATATGATTTTTTAGATTCTAAAGAGCGGCAAGTTTCATTTTGATTCATAAAACTTATGCGTATTTTATTAATTAATTTATGAGACTAAACGGTATTACATTTGGTTTTTTAATAATTTAGTTTTTAAATATTAATATATTTGTCTTGCAAAAACTTGATTTTTTTTTGTCTCGGCCCCCACAAAGCCAAAATCTTAGCTTTGCCCCTGAATTTATATATATATATATAACAACAAATCGGGTTGTTGGGTTGGGTTGGGAGATCGAACTCATAACGTCATGAACCTCATGATGTGGGTGTAAGGGGTTTTACCATTGCGCAAACCTCATTTTATCCGAACAATTATAAATTTAGAAATCGAATAAAAGTGGCATGAATCAAACCCATAACATATAAATATAGGTGAAAGTAACTTACTATATTAGGTCATCTCAAATTCTATAGTTAGGGCCAGTTTGGTATTGCTTTCGAGAAGTAAATATCAGCTTATTTTATTTTATAATTTTGATATAAAACGATGTTTACTAAAACCTCAAAAAGTGATTAATTAATAATCTGACAAGTTTTGATAGTGATTTGGAGAAGTAGGTGGGGGGTTACTTTTTGAAAGTGATTATGGAATAATCTATTTTCAACATTTAATGTATCTTTTAAAATATCATTATTATCCTTATGAAATCAAATTAAAATCATTTATATACCATATTTCATCTTAAAATTAATGATTCTAATAAAATATTGATTTGATTTATAAAATCTTTTAAAAATATTTTTATTGTTTTTATGGATTTTTTTTTTTCTAATTTAAATATTCTACTTAAATATTGATTTAATATATATAACTAATGAAAAAAAAATGAAATAAGATTATAAAATTATGTCTATTTTAGTCATTGTAACTAATTTTAGCACTTTTAAAATAAAATTACCAAACATATGTATACTGCTTTTGAGATATACAGTAGTTTTAAAAGTATAATTAACCAAACACATGCTGATTACTTTAGAACTGATTATTCCTTCAGCAAAGCTAACATTGATTATTATAAAAGTTATAGTAATATCAAACTGGCCCTTAAAATACTTTTACACAGAGTTGATGCATCTGATATCTATGTGGGCACAACACGGTTTGAATTAAGTGGAAATTGCCAAAACTAACCCATCTAATTATAGGATTTTCTTTTTTAACCACATGCATACTTTTAATTGTTTTTAGCCATGTTTTTGAGAAATTACTCAAAAGCCCTCATATAAAACCCCCAAATCAGCTCTCTCTCTCTCCTTTCTTTTCTTTTTCTTTCTCTCTCCTCTTCTCTGCTCTGATCTCCCTCTCTCACCGATCTCCCTCTCTCAACGCGATCTCTCTCTCGCCGGCATGGTTGACGGCCGCCGAGCGCCGACAATCATCTCGGCCACACCACGAACCACCGACGACCATGAACCAGCTGCTGGTTGGTCGCACGAACCAACGACGACCACAAACGACCCAGCGATGGCGCGACGGGGGTCGTGCGCCGCTGGTTCGTCCGCCGCTGGTTGGATCGACGACCGGGAGTCTTTCCGGCAGCTAGGTGTGCCGGCGATGTGGTTTGTAAAAATCCCAAACAAAAAACCTAACCCTAATTCGAATTTGAGGAAGAAGATGAGGAAGAAGAAGAGAAAAAAAAAAAAAAAAAACTTATCCTAATTTCAATTTAGTCCAGATTTTAAGTTTTAATATTTCTATTTTAGGCATGATTTCAAGTTTTACTATTTCCATTTAGGCATAATTTCAAGTTTGTGTATTTCAATTTAGTCGTGATTTCAAGTTTGTTGCGAGGTTTAAAGAACACTATTTTCAGGGGTACTCTGGTAATTCATGGTACTAAAATGAATTTTTTTTAAAAAAGTGGTTATTAATAATTAAAAATTCAAAAGTGGTTAAAAACAAAAGTATGATAAGTTGTATGGCCACTTTTGGTTTTCTCTCTTGAATTAATGTATTCCTAATTGTACTATTTTCTTATTTTATGAGGCAATATCAACATTTTTTTTTTTAAGTAGAGTTTTGCGAAATTTCTTTCCATATGTCCTTGAATTCATTTGAGATGAATGGAGACTCGGCTGCGGAACTATAGGAGGAGGTTGCAGTTTTGTCTATAAAAGAATCATATGAATCGGTGTGAACAATGAATGAAGAACGACATAAAATTGGTTTCTCTATCTAGGATTCGATCTTGATCGGATCACTAAGGTCGACTTTCGTCCCGATATATAAAAGTTTGACACAACTTAATTATAAAATCATTGAATCAGACACTTGAAACACATGAGATAGCAAACTCACATGCACCGGAATGAGATTGTTCTAGAAGGGCATCTCATAAGAATAAAGAATAATCTAGTAATTATTTTATAAGAATAGATAACTTTTTAAGTGAGTTCATTTTGACATGTTAGAGATAAAGATTGAAACTAGCAAGGAATTGGTATAGAATTAATGGGGGCTAGAATCTAGTTCCATTCTCATCTTGAATAGCATATGTACTCAATAATTTCTTCAAATACAAATTTCTAATTTTTATCTCTAATAAAATAGAATAGAACAATGCCAAAACCTTAAATTATATTGAGAAATCAAAGATCGAGTATAAAAAGTTTACATAAGAAACTCAAGTTTTTTCAAAATATCATGGTTTGAGATTTATATGAAATATAAGGAAAACTACTTAGTTTAATTGGTCGTAAATCTCTTTTTATGATGTAAATACGAGAAACGTATTACTATATCAACCTTATCATAATTATATCGAAATATATTTTAACTTGTTTAAGAAATGTTTACGAAACACTTCTTAAAAAGACCGGTGACAAGAAATATGAGTGGTTCGAATTGGACCAAGTCAATCAAATATTGTCTCCCGACACCGATGTCTTGAAAGAGTAAAAATTATACACTAAAAGACACTCATTTTTAAATATTTTTAATTTTTATATATTCATTTAAGTGGTGTATCGGGTACGGATCCGTAAAGCCACTCGTTGGTGTTGGAGACAAAATGGTTACGTTTTGGGCTTCGAATCACATATATATATGCAACAAATCTGGGCCCTCTAATTATATCTCAATAGTGTGATAGCGTCTCTACTCTCTAGACATCCGTACGGTCATAAATAGTGCACTTAAGATATATTTTTTTATTAGGTAAGATTTATTATTGTCAAGTACAAGGTTTTGAATTCGAATAACCGATCACCTCTTAATATATGTGGTTGTGCACCTCTCCATGCATGTTAGTCGTGGGGGGATTCAAGTTTTTCTCACTAAACATATTTTTCAAACATATGTGATGAGTTTTCTCTTGATGTTGTGGGATTATGTATCATATAGGAATATATATTTGGACCATACATTTAGCGTTTGATTTCGACAGACCCCTGACCCGTTTCGTATCAGAATTGATTGTAAGATTCGAATAACTAATTGAGATTTTGAATGAGTTCATTTGCATTTAATATAAATTAAATAAATAAATACTTGATTACTTTTAAATAAAAATGTAAATGTAAATTTTTTTATTATTTTTTTTTTATAACCACTACCGGGACCCAAGGATACAGGTGGAATACAGTTTCTCTCACAATTTGAGAGAGAAATGCTCCCAGAACCGGGAGAGGGCAACCCACGCTTGGGATTTAAAGGCCAAGGTGGGACAAAGAATATATATACAAATATATGCACACACATGGCTTTGAACCGTGGTGGTGGAGGCTCCCACAGAGCGTCCAGCCACATTGGCAAGAGGCCAAGTGTAAATGTAAATTTATTATTATGCAAAAACTACTAAGAATATAATATTCACCAATCATCATACAAAAATACTTATAAATAAATAATTATTATTAAAAAATAATTTTTTTTTTTTAAAAAAAAGAAAAAAAAAAGCTACATGATATGGTTGATTTTAGATATACCTTATGATTAATCAGGTGCGAATAGGTCCACAGTTCTAGTGGTCAATCTTGCGGTGGCTACTGTTTCAGGTAGGAGATCGTGTGGTGAAGAGAAGATGACCAATGATTGATTTCAAGTGGGTCCATGATCCAGTGGTTGATCTTTGTATTCGTACAGTGGAACAGTGAAACACGTTGGATCTTCAAGTAGTTGATTATGTGGGCATTTTCACAACACAGGTTGCCTATTTGTAATTGTAACAAAATCAGGGCCCTTAATGACAAGAGTCTCTTACCTAGAGCTAGTTGTCACCTTAATAATCATATGATGGGGTCTCAGGATAAGCAATGGTGTGGTGAGAAACACAGACGTTGATGATTGATCATCAGCTGATTGGGCCCGCCCACGGTGTTGAGTGGTTGATCTACGGAGGAAACTGTTTGATAGGATATGAGATCGTGTGGTGGAGAGAACATGTCCAATGATTGTGATCAAGTGGGTCCATGATCCAGTGGTTGATCTTGGTGATAACGGTGGACCTTCAGGTAGTTGATTATGTGGGTACATTCACAACACACGTTGCCTTATCTATGTTAGTATTATTTTGGATTAGGAAAGTACCGTACAATGAGGTACTCTATTATTGAAGGAAAAAACTTGGCCGTAATGATTGTAACGAATGTACGGTGTATCTCTTGTTGTGATTGTAGACACAAAAAAACCAACAATTAATTTGGGTCGTTGAGGTGGGCACTAACAACCTGTAAAACATACAAAAAAAGTAGCAATCGTTGAGTTACAGGAGGGGGTGGTCCCTTAGGGGGACTTTCCGACGCTTAAGTCAGTATATCATAAGTTAAGTCGAATGAGATGGAGAAGAGTTTGAAATGAGAAACCGTTTTGCTCAATATATCGAATCGAGTTGTTTACCAGTTATCAATTGATCCGATGGGTTGAAGGGGATGGGTCCCAGATTCAACGTTGTTCGATCTAGGTTTGGGTCGATATTATGTATCGATTATTGTGATGGATCGATGTCTAGGAGGTTCCTTGACTTGATGTGGACCGCACTTGGATTATGTCGATAGACTTTGGATGGCAATTGGGTTGGTGCCTTGGTGGGTTCCTCGACTCGACGTGAGTCGATCGAGGATTAGGTCGATAGACTTTAGAGAGCGACTAGGTCGATCTCTGTTAGATCTTGGAGCAACAATTAATGAATGGGAGAGAATTACAGAACTTATTATTTGCTCTAAAACTTAAAAGCTCAACCTCCCAAGTGAATGAGAGGGGGTTGCTATTTATAGAAGAAGAGGAGTGAGCTAACAAGTGACTCATTTAATAATATTGAAGGAGACGCTGTAGACTTGATGGCCTTGAAGGAGACGTTATAGGTTTGATGATATTGTTGTAGACATTACAGAAATGATGAAATATTCTCCAACGGTTTGACCTGATCCAAGTTTTATTTTAACTGATGCGAGTCCCTTATTGGGCTTTGACTATTGGGTCATAGGCTTTATTGGACCATAGTATTTGTGCTATTTTTTGCCACTACAGCGATCACATGTAATTATCGTATTAGAGGATGCATCAAGCATACGTTATGGAGAACAATACTCTCTTTGATTGAAAATGTGTTGCAATTTATATATGAGGTTTTAGATAAGAGATTTCCTCACAGTTTTTTGCGTGGAATCAATTTTGTAACATTATATAATGTCATTTTTAGGAGAGTGAGTAGGAGAGAGGGGACTATAGGGACTATAGGGACAGAGGCTATGACACTCTTTACCTAATTTTTTTTAAAAGTTTATGAAATTACAATATCATCTTTATATTTTAAAAGTTGTTCATTTTGGTCCCTTAAATTTGTTTGTTTTTATATTTTTGGCTCCACCACTGATGCGTAAGTCACCATATAATGTTAATTTCACTGTATAAGTATGCATAGTTGAGCTCGCTCAAAAAAGGAGCAAAAATTCTGTAGTTGATTT
Source organism: Acer saccharum (assembly GCA_030490815.1). NCBI lineage: Eukaryota > Viridiplantae > Streptophyta > Magnoliopsida > Sapindales > Sapindaceae > Acer > Acer saccharum. The sequence continues at coordinate 1,131,094 of CM059878.1, forward strand.
TATTTGATTGATATATATACACATCTTATTTATCATTTTGAGGCATTATGGACTAAATTAAATTAAATTCGCCTTGTTACACACAACATTATAATTAACCACGTGCATGGTTGATATTTATTCTGTTTTGTTCGTTTTATTGTTAACAACCGATCACAAACTTTAAAATTTTCAAATAAAAAAACTCAACGGTAGCAGGGGATCCAATTTCTTGCTCATGCATTCCTTTGCAAACTGCAACCACATATGATATATATGATCTCTCTCACGCACTGCAATATGTATGAGAAGAGAGAAGGTACACCAACCAGTCCTCGTGACACCTTCAATTCCATGCATATATAAATCACTTCTAGAAAAGCAACTTCTCCCAGCAACAAATCAAAATAAAGCACTTAATTTAACAGTGAGCTAGCTAGCTATAAACAATATTATGGAAAACAACAAGAAAAGCGCTTCTGGTGCTATTAGCTTCTTCAAAATGCCACTTCATTACCCTAGGTACACAAAGAAGGACTACCAGGACATGCCAGAATGGAAGGTCGACAAGCTCCTCTCCGAATACGGCATATCTGCTTCCGGCGACTTGGCCTACAAGCGAAAATTCGCAATGGGGGCTTTTCTCTGGCCTGATGATCATCATTGTCAAGAGTTTTCTCCTCAGTCCAGACCATAATATATAGCTTCCAGGCTTCTTCTAAGAACAAAATTCGAAAGTGCCTGCATGCTTTCTACATAATCACTAGTTCAAATGTGTTAGCTGCTACGATATATCAACACAATAAGGATATAGAGAAAAGCATTTTTAGTATAACTTAATTTCTTATACGTGATTACACTATTTACTAAAATCAGTTATGAATCAAATTACGTGTGTTCCATGCACAAACTACCTAAGAAATATAGTTTCCTTTCCTTTCCAATAGAACTTATTATCTTTCATTTTTATTTCAGATTAATAGATAAACAAGGTAATATAATGAAAAGCATGATCCATGATGATGATTAATGAAATTCTGAGTTTCGGATAAGGGTTTCAGTTGAATCGGTTGGTATAACCGAACCCGGTAAAAACGGGTTTCGGTTTGTGAGCGAATTCAGTTTCAGTTTTTGGGGGTTTGCTTAAAACTATTGGGCTTATAAGGCCCATTAAAATGTTTTATAATTATTTTTTTAGTGATTGTGATAGCCAAAAATAGCACAGCCCAAACACAGAGGCCCAATTTTAGAAATCAAAGTGAGGAGCCAGATGGTTTGCTGAAGCAAGCATGATCTGGCCCAATGAAAGACAAGCCCAACATTGGCCCAAAGCAAATTCAAACATTGACCAAGTCTATTGAGACTAAGTCATTACTTAAATACATGTTAATCAACAACTTTTATATCTCCTAAAATCTCGAGATTTTGGGGATTATCTCGTCCCATGATCTCAGATCGAGATTTATGGGAAGATATCAACTTACTCATTTTAAGTGGAGTCTCCATCTAAAAATAGGAGGGGGTCCCATCATTCATAGGGAGGCTTTTTCCCCTGACACACATAGAGAAACGCAACAAGTACAATTCATGGCATAAGTTGACTTTATTGCTATTATCTGTCTACATCTACTATCTATCTATATTTATTGCTCCACGTTGATCAACAAACATCCAAGCCATCATAATTTATCTCTTCTCCTGTAGAAACCGAGTCGACCAATATCTATTCTACAATTCCATTTGACCTGGGGTCATCTAATACAATTAATCTCTCCTTCTACTTGGGTCGTTCGACCAACGCCCATACCACTCGACTAGCACATATTATTATTATTATTATTATGAGTTCCTAGCAATTTAAATTACTAGACTCAACGCTCAGCCCAAGCCCAAGCGAACATAAGACTCTCTAAACGACACTACTAAGGATTCAACGGTTTTGTTTACGGTTCGATTTATATTTTATTAATTTTTATTGTTGATCCGAAATTATTTTATTTATTGATAAATTGTTTAACTCGAGCATCGGAGAGCCCCCAACGGGACACCCCCCCTCGCTTCGTTCAACCTTTTTATTTTTTACAGGATCTTGCAGCGCACGACCTACTATTTTTCGCTCTACCATTGTCAGTGCCCACCGAATTACGAAAAATTCAACTGGAGATTTTCGTGCTCTTCAATGATTTTATCAAAAATTGAAATAAGAACCCAAATTTTGTGGTTTCGACGGATTCAATTTGAAACCGAATCCGTCGAAATCACAGAAACTCGGGTTTCAATGAGTTTAAATTGGACTAAAAACACAAATTTAATGTAAATATATAACGAGTAACATGAAAAAATGATAATAATTATTGAATGTGAGAACTATTTTTCTTGGCTTCTATGGATTCAGTTTGAAACCGAATTTGTCGAAACCGCTGATACTCGGGTTCTCATAATTAAGCTATAAAAAATGAGTATAAATTGGATTAAAAATGCAAGTTTAATATAAATATAAGCAACAAAAAAATCGATTGGAAAAATGGCTACAAAACTTGCTTATAATATAAGAACTCAATTTTTGTTGTTTTGACGGATTCGATAAGAAACCGAATCGGTTGAGGTTGCCAAAAACTCAGGTTTCAATGAGTTTAAATTGGACTAAGAACACAAATTTATTTTAAATATAACAAGTAATATGAAAAAATGACAAAAATTCTTACATATGAGAACTATATTTCATGGTTTCTTCGGATTCGGTTTCAAACGGAATCCGTCGAAACCGTTGAAACTTGGGTTTTAATGAGCTTAAATTGTATTAAGAACATAAATTCAATATAAATATAACAAGTGTAACATGAAAAGAACTACAATAATTATTGCATATTAAAGAACTTTATTAATAATCACATCCACCAATGACTTTGCTATTATTATTATTATACTATTTAAATATTTAAACCACTAAGAAATTCTATTTGTATATACATGTTTTAGTTTTCTCACATGAAAACTATATTGTTTTTCCCAAAAAAAATGTAGAAAATAATGAATTGTAACGTAAAGGTTTTCCCTATACAAATTTTCATTGACAATATATATTATTATATATTATATTCTATTGGTACTGAATAAAATAAATTTTATCATTCTCGTGACCAGCAACATGTGTATGTCTGTGTAAAGTCTTCGTCCTCTTGGATGAGACTAATTAAAGTAGCCTAATTTTAGGCATGGATTATCGGACTTCATTTTGGTCAAAAATCAACCAATTGGATCAGAAAAAACGGCTTACGTTACTTAGAAAAAGTAGTAGTAAATTAGATACCATCCATTAATTTTTTTAGATAACCCTTTATACATGAAGAAGTTTTGTGTAGTTAAATGTTAAACTGTGATTAGGGAAGTCGAAAACACTGTGAGTCAGTCCCTAAACTCACCCCGCCTCTGTTGGATGGATAGAAGTAACCTTTTTAGGAGACGGAGAGGATGATAGGTTCTCCCCATCCAAAACTCTTGACTCAATCGGTGACGGATAAAATCTGCCTATCCTATCGGAAGAAGATAGACAAGAATCAATAGTCAAAACCATGGAGAAAAAAAAAAAAAAAAAACATGGACAAAGACTGCGCTGCTGGATAGAGACGAAAAACATTTTATAATGTAAACATTGAGCTGTAAGAATCTTTTAAAAACTTCCAAAAGTAAACGGTAAACCCCTCTTAAATTCTTGTCATCAACTTTGACAATATAATAATTAAAAATCTTCCAAAAGTCAACCCATCTTAAATTCATGTCATCAACTTTGATAGTATAAAAATTATGTCGATTTCTATCCCATGCACAACCCAGTAAGATTTTCTCATATCGATGCAGTAAAGATAGATTAATATTACTTTTTTTCATTGTTTTAATGATAATGAATAATTAAATATCCAAATTGTAAGTATATTATTTGATTTTGATATATCTTGATAGATCCTAACTCAATCATTTAGTGTCATAAATAGATAATTTGAATTTGTAATTTAACGTGGATATGGATAAATTTATTACTGGATCATCTCAATTACCCTCTCATCAATGCGAGGATGGTCAATAATTACGGATTCGTATAGGAAAATTAAAATTCCAATAATAGCCTCCAATAATACTAGAGTCTAAAATCTGTAATATATATCAACTTCCTCAACCTCTCAACTTCCATCAACCTGTCTCTCTCAAAATGAATCCACCGTTGAAGCTCCTCCTCTTCACGGCGACGACGGTGGCGCTACTAACATTCAGCGGCCGCGCATCATCCGCCATCACCCGTTGCCCGAACTGCGGCACCACACCCGTCCCCTACCCACTAAGCACAAACCCCACATGCGGTGACCAATCCTACAAAATCCGGTGTGACTCGACCACCGAGACACTCCAGTTCGACACACTCAACAATTCCTACCCGATCACGTCCATCAGCCCATCAATCCAACGGCTGGTGATCAAGCCTTCAGCTCTCTTACCCAACACCTGCGTCACATCCGATCTCGTCCACCAAGGTGTCCAGCTCAACAGTAGCCTCCCTTTCAACGTCACCAGCGGCAACACCATCATGTACATGAACTGTTCTATTCTCATCCTCGGCTCTCCGCTCAACTGCTCCTCCTCTAGTCTCTGCCACACCTACATCAACTCCTCCACGCGCGGCGTGGCGCGTTGTGGGGATGCTTCTTCGTCGATATGTTGTACGTTCAGGGCAGGTGGGTCGACGACGTCGTATATGATAAGGGTTAGGGAGGCTGCGTGTAGGGCCTACACGAGCTTCGTGAATTTGGATTCGAATTTGGCAGTTGATCGGTGGCCCGACCCGGGTTTGGAGATACAGTGGGTGTCGCCTAGAGAGCCTAAGTGCGTATCACAGGCTGATTGCGATGGTAACTCAACTTGCGGGTCCGACCCGATCCTGGGTGGGTCAGCCCGGAGGTGCTTTTGTATTTCGGGTCTTGAGTGGGACCCAGTTAAAGGCGTTTGTGCTGAAGGTGAGTTCTGTACTTTACTTTTTTGTCTTTTGACTTGGACAGTTTTTCGTTGTCTGTATATAGAATGGTTTTTGATTGGGTTTTCGATTTTGTGTAGTTGTTACGTGTCAGAATCCTAGTGGCTGTGGTGGTTCGACAGATAGGACTGCACTCATAGCAGGTAATATGCAGCGTTTTGACTTTCACATGCTACATGCAGATTCATTATTTTAAATCAATAATTAAAGTATAAACCAGTCTTAAACTCTTAATTCAATGATTTCTTCTAATGATGTGCTGGGTGCCTACCCAATTATGTTTACTTTGATTTTTTTATTTTTATTTTTAAATTATGTTGATTTCTTCCAAACCCTGATTTTGTTTTTACTTTTTTTTAATTATTCTTGGTTGGCGAGCTTTGATTCTTTAGGGATAGTGAGAGATTTTATTTTATTTTATTAAGTTTCATGATTAGCTAGGAATGTTCAAGAGTCAAATGGGGGCTAAAACTTGGGTGTAACATGATGCACCATGCATCTCCCACCCTGATCAGCATCAGGGTGGGAGATGCATGGTGCATCGGATGCACCCAAGACTCTCCAAATAGGGACGGGGAAAGGTTCCACGGCCCAATATCCGGGGCGGTAGCAATTTGGGGGAGGTATTACTATTTTCGCCTCCACCCAATTCCCTAGTTTGACTTTGGTTGATCTCATGATTCTCATTCCTTGGTTTCCCTCGAACCCGATCAGCTGTCTCTCATTTGACCTCGTTATGGTATTGTTGTGATCATGGCTACTAACAATCATACAAGATATATATGAATGTTGGAAGAAAACGACTTGTTTATTGTTAACTTGATGCGTGATATGTGCAGGTTTAGTTGCTGGCATTGGTGTAGCAATCATCGCTGCTACCATTGCGATTTTGCTCTACAAACGCCATAAACGCATCAAGGAAGCTCAAGAGCGGTTGACCAGAGAGCGAGAAGAGATCCTCAATGCCAGCGGTGGAGGCAAAGCGTCCAAAATCTTTACCGGGAAAGAGATAAAGAAAGCAACAAACAACTTCTCCAAAGACCGTCTCCTTGGCACTGGAGGCTACGGTGAGGTCTACAAGGGCATTCTTGCTGATGGAACCATTGTCGCTGTCAAGTGTGCCAAGCTTGGAAACACTAAGGGGACCGATCAAGTCCTCAATGAGGTTCGGATTCTATGCCAAGTCAACCATAGAAGCCTTGTAGGTCTGCTTGGCTGTTGTGTTGAGCTGCAGCAGCCGATTATGGTTTACGAGTACATTTCAAACGGAACCCTTCTCGAGCATTTACAAGGGCGGAAACTTGGTGGTCGCAGCCATCTTACTTGGATAAGGCGTCTGCAAATAGCTCATGACACTGCTGAGGGCCTTGCCTACCTGCATTCATCAGCAGTTCCTCCGATTTATCACCGTGATGTGAAATCCAGCAACATACTTCTTGAAGACAAGTTGACTGCTAAGGTTGCGGATTTCGGGTTGTCTAGGTTGGCACATACTGATTTGAGCCACATATCTACATGTGCGCAAGGGACACTCGGGTACCTGGATCCCGAGTATTACAAGAAATATCAATTAACTGATAAGAGCGATGTTTACAGTTTTGGGGTTGTGTTGTTAGAACTCTTGACGTCTCAGAAAGCTATAGATTTTAACAGAGCAGAAGATGATGTGAACCTTGCAGTGTATGTGCAGAGAATGATGGACGAAGAGAAACTAATGGATACGATCGATCCAATGTTGAGAGAGAATGTAAGCGATTTGGAGGTAGATACAATGAAGGCATTGGCATTTTTGGCGGCGGGTTGCTTGGAGGATCGTAGACAGAACAGGCCTTCCATGAAAGAAGTAACTGAAGAAATTGAATACATTATCAGCATCGTGACATCAGAGACAGTGAAGAAGTAGTTTTTGAATATGGAGTTGCATCTTAAATCAACAGATTGCATTGTCGATGTATAATCTTTGTTCATATGTCTAGTTCGAGACTCTGTAAGTCTATACGTACGCATGTATTTTGCAGTTATGCAGAAATAAGACAGTTTAGTTTTGCGAAAAATATAATTAACAATTTATCTCCAAATTCTAATTCCTCGCAAGTGTACGAATCAAAAGATAGTATAGCTAGCGAAGCACATATATCGTTTCCACAGTGACTGAATTAATCTTACAGTTCTTATCAATTAAACTAAAACTAAGCCTTAAATTGAAAACTTTAATGAATGAGAATTGATATGTGAATTATTGACTAAGAACAGAAAATTAAAGAAAAATAATAGAAGTTAACAGCAAAGCAAAATTGAAAATCAAATAAGCGAAACATTAGAGCATCCGATTTCACCGTAACTAATCATACTTAATTCCTTTGGCATTTTAATTCTAATTAATTCCCCTTATTGATGATCAATTTTCCAAATATATTTAATGGCCATGGCATCTCGTTACACTAAAAGTATTCCTACAAATTAATTAATCCTTTATGGTATCTAGATGAATTGAATTCGTAAAAACCCATTAAGTTCCATGGAAATTGTTAAAAACATCACATAAATTCTAATTGCATGGCCTCTACAATTAAACATTTATGGTATCAATTTGAAGACGCAAAATTCAAGTAAAGTATGACATCTACTCTTACTTGCATCAAGTTACTTAAAAATTGATGGCGAGCAAAAAGATACTCAGTAGAGAAGAAAATTCAAAATTAACATTAACCAAATAAATCAAATAATCATGGCTAGGCTACATCATAGCCCTAGCAAAAAGAATTAGCTCCTCATAGTCATGAGTACAAGCCTAAGAGAAAACATAGAAAAAAATAAATAAAAGAACTCGGAAATTGATGGAATTTTGCCTTTGAATTCTTCAACTTGCCTGCAACAAATAGACCGTTAGAACCAGCAGGTTGACTATGAGTGTGTCATGCAGTTGAGAATGACAGACGGATAGGTGCATGGAAGAAGTCCGGATTCCTTAAAAAAAAAAAGAAAAAAAAAAAGAAAAAGAAATTATCTTTAATGAAATATATTAAACAACGCCATTGATTGCCAGGTGTGGCATATTCCCCACGGGTATTTGACGCGGGTATATGATATACCCGCGGTAATTCGAAATTAAAAATAAAATCCCTAAATAGCTTTATAGACTCTGCCTTCGCTGACAGCCATGGTCTCCTCCGCCTTCACAGCCTTCGTCGTCACGCATCATCACTGGTTAGGTTGTTTGATTTCTGCCAAAATATCATTGATGGATGCTTGAATTTGGGCTCAGATTAGGTGTCCTACCTCTACTTATTAGTTCTAATTTATAACTACCTCTCTTACTAGTTTTTCTCTGTTCCTATATCATTTATTCTTTATTATCGAGCTGGTTTTTGGTTTTCCGGTGAATAAATGGCGTTCAAGGTTGGAGAGTAGATCGAATAGTGTTGATGTGATGGAGAAGTGAAATTTGCTGCGAAGAAGAGGAGTATCTGGAAAAATCGAGCAAGTTTGCGAGAATGCATTTCACTAAACTCGACGACTATCCAATGTTTCGCAAGCAGGTTCTTTCTCTGGTCTCTGGTCTCTGTCTTTGTCTTGGTTGTCTACTGCTACTTTGCAATTCAGTTGATTTGTAACTGTAACTGTGTGTAGTGAAATTTGTGTTAGCTTTTATATATATATATATATATATATATATATATATACATATTGTGTATTAACACTACTTTGCAATTTACTTGCTCACTTGAATTTCTTCTTCGAATTTTGTGGTTTTGTGGAAAAAATTTAGTCGAAGAAATGAGAAATTTTGGAAGCTTTAGAGCTAGTTTCTGATTTTTCAGCAAGCCGGTTTTGGTTTATTTGTTGAACAGATTTGACTATCAGCGACTTGCAGTGGATTTATGAGCTTGACTGTAGAAAAATTGGGTAGGAATAATCATATGGTGTTTTGATGAGATTGAGAGAGAGAGAGAGAAATGTTTGGCTTTTGAGTCTATCTTTTCTTTGTGAATTATTGCTTCTTGAAGTAGAGGGCATAAAGGGTTTTGTAGACATCAATATAGGACATTTCTTTTAGTTATTGAATTTGGCGATTAAGTTTATCTATCAAGTGTTAACTATCTCTTGAGTATTTTCATTCGACTTTCGACTGTTATGTATTATCATAGGAAATTATGGGTTTATAGAATGATTATCAATACTTTCTGCAGAATATAACTTGTCTTGTGCCTAGGCTAAACTGTTTACTTGTATTTTTTTTTTTTTTTTTGCTGATATGTTATCGACTATTTCATTGGTGAAACAGATAAGGCTTGGAGGAGAGTTCTGAAACATTAAGGGAGAGAATTCTAAAGTTTTATAAAGGATGTCAAAAATACACGTATGTTTACTATGACAAATGTGTTTTTCATTTTTCCCTTTAGAACCAAAATCGATTCACAATTTGTTTATTTGTATACTTTCACACATATGTTTATGTTTATGTTTATTTGTTTATTTATTCACAATTAATTCACAATTCACTAGAATTTTGCAGTGTAACTACTATGCTAAGAATGTGAATTATTGATCCTACTTTTATTTTTAATAGCTTGAGCTGATAGATATTTGGTTCTTTAGTAGACATAAGTGTTTGCATTTCTTACTTGTGGATTTTATTATGGTTAAATACTAGAGAAAGTAAAGCGAATGGTAGGAGAAGACAAGTGTAATTGAAGAAGTTAAATGGTTAGATTATGGCCATTGGGGGATGCAGTTTCCACCTGATATCCCACTATAAGCCCTGTTTTTTGTTGTGCGCTAATTCAAGGCGACTCAAAATAAGAAATACAATCCTTCTAACTTCAAGAATTTTAATCCAATCTCAACTAATCCAAACATGGAGAGTTTAGGATCAACTAAAACTGAATCAAAGTGAATTTTAGGCCTTCATTAATCTTCCAAAACATAAAAAATTCGTCCATTCCCGAATAGGCAACCCGTAATGCTTTATTTTCAAAATCCGGCGTAGAAATTCTGGACTGACCTTTGGGTAGTAAAATGGTCATAACTCCCTTTAGAAAACTCGAAATCACGAACCGTAAAGTTCCATGAAAAGCTAACTTACGTACCTTTCCAACCATACAAGGCTTGAAACCCAGTTGCTTCTGAGATGGTACAGTTTAATTCTTGAAGTTGACCTATAAGCAGAAGTTGTTTTCTGGGCTTGACCGAAAATCTTCCAAATTGCTTCCATTTATCTCATAGGACTTGAATAGCTGAGAACTAAGACAAGAAACGAAAAATGCAAGAGTTTAACTCAAAACAAAGCAATAAACTAAAGAATAGAGATATAAAACATAGGCAATTATAATATTATCATTTAGTATCAAAATGAGATCTTAAAAACCATATTCATTGAGCTTCTTGATATTCCTCTAGTATGTTCCTCAGTTACAAAGTTGACAACCAAAATTTCAGCTGACACTAGAATTCTGATCGATTGCACGAGACTGCGTCTTCTTCACCTCCGAGCCTTGTTTCTACTTTGTTTTCTCTCCACCAGCTCTCATATATGCTTGGGGTGCACAAGTTTTCTCGGTGGCTCTAGAGGCAGCCAGAGTAGAGTGTTCTCCGGTTCAACAGCTTTATGCCTTAATCATTGACGAATTCAGTCTGTGTCAAAAGTTTCGTAAGGACTCCTAGTAGTTCATTCAGCAGTCACCTTTTGAACAACGCGTTATAAGCACACTATTAGACCAACAGCTCCTTTACTAAGCTATACCCAAGTCATCCCCAGCAACCTCGGTCTCATCAGTCCTGGTACGTACCCTGCGGCAACTCAATGTTTAAACCAGACGATAGAACATATACAATTACAGTAAGCGATAAAGATATTGAAGGTAAACAAGAGAAGTTTGCTTGACATTATATCTTTCTCCTGAATCGGAAGCGTAAAACCGAAAGGACAATTTCCAAAACAACGATCCTTGAACTCAAGATGCAGTCATCAACAAAATGACCCGCTTGGAATTGCCATGCATATGTACGAATGTCGTATGGAAAACACATCCATATAAGAATAATATGATGACATATATAAACTTAAAAGCAAAATTATACTCTTCTGATTATTCAAACCAAATCCAGTAGAAACTTATCAATAACAAGTATCGGGCGGTGCATTGCATATTTAGTGAATGTAGTTGACAGCCTAAAAGTGAAACCAAAGTTCTGGTTCACCATTAAAAGGCCGGCAACAGAGTGCTGCTGTTGTTGGTATACTGACCATTCACAAAAAAACAAATAGCATTGAGCTGATATGTGACTGGCTAATTGACCAATGACCACCATAACTAAACAAAACAAGCAATGGTCTTTACACCGTATAAAACCCGATAAATGGACCAGACATTACAACTAAACATCAAACAACACAGTATTCGGCAGTATTTTATACTCACTATAAAATCACACAATGTAGGGTGTCTATGCAATCAAATGATATAACCTCGATCTACAGTCTGAAATCTACCTTCTACAATCTACAATTTCTAGAATCTGAAATCTACCTCAAACAAGTAAATAGTACATTACATGCATTTAATGGATATGTAGTTGATGATTCAGAAGTGAAAACCATATATAGTTGTGGCATCACCATTAACGGGCCTTCAACAAAAACGTTGCTTTGGGTGAGCTTACTGACCATTCACACAAATAAAAAAACCATCCTTTTGTAGGGGTCCGATATGTGATTGGCTAATTAGCCACCATTGACGAATAAACAAAAAAAAACAAAAAAAAAAACTCAATATACGTTGTCGGTTTAGATTTCCATTTGTACAGCGCCGTTTCGACTTTTTATTTATTTATTTAATTTTTAGGATAATTATCCTGGTAGCCATTGATATAGGTCACCGGTCACCAGTCACCATTATCAAAATAGCCATTAGATGAGAAATTTGTTTTAAAATGACCATTTTTGACGAACACTATTACATTAAATGGTCATTCCATCCAATGAATGGCATTTTGTTAAATAAGGGAATGCTATTAATTTATTTTAAATGTTTTTTGAAAATAAATTTTTTCTTTTGTTTTTTGAAATGAATAATTATATTTAGTTTGCATACGTATAACATATCTCAAACACACACACATATATATATATATATATATATATATATCAATTTTTCTATTATCAGTTCAAACTGACAAAAGATATATTTGGGCTATTGGATTTAAATATTTTGACTTGGCTGCATGCACTTGTAAAAGTATCTTTTAAATCCAATGGCCCACATGTAAGAAACTGATATATCTTTTGTCAGTTCGAACTGATAATAGAAAGACTGTATATATATATCACTAATTTTGCATACTTTAACTCAAAGTGTATATATCACTAATTTTACATACTTTAACTCAAAGTGTATGCACTTGTCAAAACTGATCCACATTCTTCGTCATGATAAATTTTTTGTCAGTTCGAACTGATAATAGAAAAGCTGCTTATAGATAATCTTAAATTAAAAGGCCTCCTAATATCTAGCCATGAACATATATTATCTCCTAAAGATAAGCATATAAATTCTTTTTTAACGTATATTAACATCTTTTATTTAACTTCTTACATGTAATTTTTTTTTTTTTCTCTTAACAAATTATAATTTATTTAGACTAATAATTATATTCTGGTTCCCCAAAAAAACTCAAAACACACACTTCTAAACATTCATTTTTGAAAAACACGCTTATGAACTTTAGGAATTAGGATAATATTTTGTCAGATATCTATGATCTATCTTATTTATTTATTTATTTATTCTCTACTAATTTTCTACTCACTGTCTATCTGTAACTCTGTTTTCTCCCTAACTAAATTCCAAGTTGTTTCAATCACTTTCTTCAAAATCGAATCTTGATATTTTGAGTTCTTTGAAGGAAATTTTCTTAGAAGAACTTTACACTTAGACGATTTCCAGCCTTCCAGGTTCTATTGTTACAAAATTTTCTAATTTTGTTAATTGTTGTTCTATTTTTATTTGATATTGTTACTCTTTCTATTCATTATTATAGTTATTTGATTGCATGTTAGTGATTTCATTATAGGATTATACTACTATCAGAATATGTCAGGTAGAAAATTTAAGTCTGGATATGAAAAACTTAAGAAAAAAAGAAGAATAGAAAAACTAGTTCAATCTTAAAAAGGGGCTCTTGATGATTGCAGAATTCGATCCAACAATGCAAGAACATATTCGACGTATTCAAAAATGGTGAAATTCATAATTATTACCTTGGACATAATATACAAAATGAATTGATAGAAATGTTATCAACTGAAATTAGGAATTCAATTATTAAAAAAATTGAAGAGGCAAAATATTTTTCAATTCTACTTGATTGTACACTTGATATGAGTCATCAAGAACAAATGTCTCGTGTTAAGATGTGTAGATATTACAGCAAATCCAACACAAATTGAAGAATAGTTTTTAGGATTTTTAAAAGTATGGAAAAGGGCTTTTTAATGAACTTATGGATGCAATTAAAAATCTTGATATTGATTTTAGTGATGTTAGAGGATAGGGCTGTGATAATAGATCAAATATGAGAGGAAAACATCTAGGTGTACAAAAGAGAGTACTAAAGATAAATCCTAGAGCATTTTATATTCTATGTGGCCGTCATAATCTTAATTTAGTATTGTGTGATATGGTCAACTCTTGTCCTAGAGCAATTTCATTCTTTGGTGTGGTACAACGTTTTTATACATTATTTTATTCTTCACCAAAGCGATAGAAAATCTTACAAAATAATGTACCTAACTTAATTGTTGAATCATTGTCACAAACACGATGGAAAAGTCGCATCGAAACTATTAAAGCAATTAGATATCAAGCTCCGCAACTAATAGATTCTCTTATTCAACTAGCAAAAACCAATGAAGATCCTAATGGTGTGTTTGGTATGGATGAAAAGGGAGAGGAAAGAAAAGGATGGTGGTAAAAGGGAGAAGAAAATGAAATAGTATGTGTTTGGTATGGAGAGATAAATGGAAGGAAAAATTTATGGGTGGGACCCACCAATTTTAATCCTCCCAAAAGTGGGAGGAAAAGGAAGAGAAAGGAGGGAATGGTGTTTGGTTTAATGGAAATTATGAATTTGCCCTTTTTTTGGGAGGAAAAGGGAGAGAAAGGACAAAGGAGGGAATGGTGTTTGGTTTAATGGAAATTATGAATTTACCCTTTTTTTTTTTAAATAACTTATAAACCATAATGTATTAATTTATATATATAATAGTTTAAAAATTTTGAAGTCATTTTTTGTAAAAAAAAAAAGTTGGATTCAATATTATTTAAATTATATTTATTTATTAAATATAAAAATATATAATATATAAACTATAATGTAAAGGTAAAATAGTAAAATTGATAAAGAAGATTTTCCATCATTTGTCTTTTCCTCAACAATACCAAACAAAGGAAAGGAAAGATCTCTTCTTTCCTTCATTTTTAACAAACAACTCAAGGGAAAATTATTTTCCTTTTTTTCCCTCAAGTTTTTTATCTCTTCAAATTTTTCTATCCTTCCTATTTTATTTTCTCTCTACCAAACACACCCTAAAATAAAGAGTGAAGCTACATGCAGAGCCGGCAGGGCCTAAGAAAAAAGGGCCCATTTTTTTTAATTTTTTAATTTTTTTTTAATGTTGAATTGAATGATTTTGGTTCAGAACTTCAGATAAAAAGGGTCCCAAATATATATATTTCTTTAAAAGCCCAAACATTAACAATAATAATAAGGGAGCCGATATTGACACCCATAAATATGATAAGCACACCCATATTTTAATAAAAAATTTATTTACAAAAATATCCCAATATGAATGTACCAATAAGTACAAATCAATTTAATTAAAAACAAACAAAATACTATGTACACACATTAATTAATCACACCCATATCTTCAACTATATTACTTTATTAATAAAATGAAAAAACTAAACCCTAATTTTCAAACTTAACACACCCCTGATTTCTGTATGTTATATACTTATATGTCTTTCATGTTTTTTTTAAAATTTTAATCTAAAAAAAAATTAATAACAGTAACCATGAAAAAAATAAATAAACTGCGGCCATCCCCATGATGGGCTTATGATTTTGTACAATTCAAAAGTATATCATACTTATATTTTTGCAGTGCGTGCAGTACATATTATATATATATATATATATATATATATATACAGTCTTTTTATTATCAGTTTGAACTAACAATAAATATATCAGGACAAAGAATGTGGAACATCGATTATGGAGAAGTTTTGACAAGTGCATACACTTTGAGTCAAAGTATGTAAATCTAGTGGTCCACATTCTTCGTCCTGATATATTTATTGTCAGTTCGAATTGATAATAAAAAATCCGTATATATATATGCAAGAACAATGGTTCAATGAAGAAAGAAAATTGTCTCTTCTCTGCGAAACAATTATCGAATGTGGGGATTTGTTTTGTGTTCATGAGATGTTTCATATTGGTAATAGTCTTCGAACTAGTTATCAATCCACGATTTCGTTTTTCTATTTAGATTTCTTGTGAACAATAATATTATTGGGGTGCTATCTGATTTGTATTGTTTTTGTCCTTTTTTTTTTTTCTTTTTTTTTTTTTTTCTTTTTTTTTTTTTTTTTTTTATGGTTTCTGGGTGGTACTTTCTCTTTTGGTCTCTTTTTTCTGGGGTAGGTGCTAGTTTTTTTTTTTTAATTTGTGGTGCTCATTTGACCTGGTGGCTGTACTGAGTTTTTTTTTTTTTTTTTTTTTACTGCGCCATGTTTTTGTGGCTTTGCTTGTTTTGTGTTGGTCTTTGTTCTCTGTTTGTCTTTTTCAGGTAGCAGATGAATAAACTTTAGCTGTTAAAAAAAATATATATTATCGAAACCAAAATGTATAGTTAAATGAACTTAAGAATTTATCATTAATAAAAATTTGGTGTGTTAATAACTTAAGAGGGTTTATAAATAAATTATATTAAAATGAAGACATTTATTTAAATAAGGGTATTATTGACATTAAGATGGGTGTTTATAGTTATGTTTTAATTTTAAATTTTAGATATGGATGTACTTATAAATATGTGTGTGCTTATTATATTTATGGTGTCAATATCCGCATCCTAATAATAATAATAATAACACACGGCCCAATTATCTAGGATCAATATCCCCTACCCAGGTAATTAAAGTTTTTCTTTTCTTTTCTTTTTTCGAATCAATTTAAAGTTATTTTTTTTCTTTTTTGAATCGATTTCTTAATTTCTTTTTAGTCATGTGATGTGTACCGCGTATGCTCAGTCACTCACAAGGGGTCCATTTTTTAGATTTTGCCCGGGACTCTGAAAAGTCAAGATCCGCTTCAGCTACATGTCTAGCAACATATGAGCTGGAAAACTATGAGTTTTTATTAGGTATAACTATTTGGTATGACATTATTTGCTGTTGATGTTGCAATAACTCAACTTCAAGGTCTTATTTCTTTTTTCAACAATTATAGAGAAACTGGATTCAAATCTGCTAAGATTTCAACTAGAGAGATTGCAAATGAAATGGACATAGAACCAATTTTTCGAGAAAAAACGTGTAACTCGTAGAAAAACTCATTTTGATGAAAGTGTTAATCAAGAGAAACTTTTATCTGCTGAAGATTCTTTTAAAATTGATTATTTTATATAATATATATATATATATATAGTTTCTTCAATAAAAAATAGATTTCAACAATTTCAAGAATACGAAATTATCTGTGGATTTTTATTTACTTTTAAAAAACTAAAGTCATCGAATGATGATAGTTTGAAAAAATATTGTCTTAATCTTGAAAATGTTTTGAAACGTGATGCATTTTCTGATATCGTTTTCAGAATTAAAAGTTCTAAAGGAAGTTTTGCAAAGTGATGTGAATACTCCACTCAAAGTACTTAATTATATTAAGAAGGTAGATTATTTTACAAACGCAAATATTGCTTATCAAATATTATTGACAATCCTTCAACTGAAAGAAGTTTTTCAAAATTAAAACTAATAAAATCGTACTTAAGATCAACAATGTCCCAAGAAAGATTAAATGAATTAGCTTTATTATTGTTACGTTCGAAAAAGATATGGTAGAAAAATTAGAATATAAAAAATTAATTAATATTTTTGCATCACAAAAAAGCAAGAAAAATCAATTTTAAGTAATTTTTTATAGTAAATTTTTCATGGGAAATTTAAAATAAGGTCTCATTCGAAGTTTTTGCATAAAGCCTCCAATATTGTTGAGTCGGCTCTGGCATAGACTATGGTGTTTGCTAACATTTCAAAAAAGTGTTTTGAGTCATTTTTGGCTTTTCCCAAATGAGAAAATGAGAAACTACATTTTGTAGCTTTAAAAAAACTACTTTGTGCGGAAACAATAATGAAAACAAATTATTTTCAAAGGGTTTTATTAATATATTCACAATATATGTGGCAATAGATTAAAAAAAGAAGTAATAATGTGTTATGATTATACAAAAACAAAACGAATTATTTATTTATTTTATAACATGTATATGGTCATATAAAAATAAAACAAATTATTTATTTTATAACATATTTATGGTTACATAAAAATAAAACAAATTATTTATTTTCAAAACATCTTCAATATTTATCCGTGTCCTTTATAGTAATTTTGTACAGTCACAATATTTTTTACTTACAGTTTACCAAACACTCAGTTGATTCTTCTCACACCAAATCCAAAAGCAATTATTCCCACGACAGAACCAAAACAATTCTCCGCACAACACAGCAATCCCAAACTAAACCTAATTAAAGTAACCTAATTTCTGGCATGGATTGATGACTTTATTTTAGTAAAAAATCAAACAAGTGGATCAGAAAAAAACAGGTCACGTTACCATCGATGAGTTTTCATCGATGAGTTCTAAGAACTCATTGACGGTAACGAATTAATAGCGAATCAGAAATCACCGCGACTCGGTCTCCAAACTGGATAGAAGTAACCCTTTTTGAGGATGGTCATAGTTAAAAGTTGAAACTCTTAACTCAATTGGTGACAGATAAAATAAAAATATCGGAAGAAAATAAACAAAAGATCAAAAGTTGAAACCATGGACAAAGACTGAGTTGCTGGATAGAGACCAAAAACATTTTACAATGTAAACATTGAACCAAGTCTGTAAGAATGTTCTAAAAATGTTCCAAAAGTCAAACCACTTTAAATTAGGTCACCAACTCTTTGACAACATAAATATTTAATTGATCTGGCAAAATCTTCCAAGCACGGGTGCACGACCACTAACGCAACTCAGCAAGATTTTTTCAGATATATATATATATATATATATTTTTGAATTATTAATTCGATGTTTTGTAAGGAGGGAGAAGAGACTCGAACCCATAACCTTATGGTTTGGGTGTGAAGAGCTTTATCACTTGATCAATTTCATCTTATCTCATATCGATACAGCAAAGATAGACTATTATTACTTTTTTCATCGTGTTAGTTATATGAATTACTAGATATTTGAATTACACATATATCATTTTATTTTGATAGATCTCAATAAATCCCGACTCAATCATTCAATGTCATAAGATATTATGATTTGAAATTGTAATTTAATGTGAAAGCGGATAAATTTATGGCTAAATCATCTCAATTTCTGTCTCATTCATCAATGCGAAGATTGTCAATAATTAAGAATTTGTATCGGAAAATTAAAACTCCAATAATACTAAAGTCTAAAACCTGTCATATATATATATATACATATCAACTTCGTTATCAACTTCGTCAGCCTCTCACTTAACCTCTTTGATATGTGCCTATCGTTGCATGAGTAAATGACATGTATGCATGCATGCCCTGCAAGCCATGCAATGAGAAGGGAGACTAAGTCAAGTCAAGTTTAGTGGAGTAAATTAGCTGGTGTCTTCTTTGATATTTAGCAGTTTTTCCTGTTATCTATAATTGTTGTTCTATTTTTTCTTAGCATTATTGATGTACTGATGTTTGGTTATAAATACTCATGAACTACTTGAATAAATAGGGTATTGAATTATCCAGCAAATACCTTCCCATCTTCTCAGTTCTACTCCTCTTTACTACAAAATTAATCTATATCAACTCTTGTCCGGCCACTTCTAAGTTCCATCAACTTGTCTCTCTCAAAATGAATCCACCGTTAAAGCTCCTCCTCTTCACGGCTGTGACGGTGGCGCTGCTAACATTCACCGACCGTGCAACATCAGTCATCACCCGTTGCCCGAACTGCGGGTCCACACCGGTCCCCTACCCGCTAAGCACAAGCCCCACGTGCGGTGACCAATCCTACAAAATCCGGTGTGACTCGACCAACGGGACACTCCAGTTCGACACACTCAACAACTCCTACCCGATCACGTCCATTAACCCATCAATCCAACAGCTGGTGATCAAGCCCTCACCTCTCTTACCCAACACCTGCGTCTCATCCGATCTCGTCCACGAAGGTGTACAGACCGACAGAACCCGCCCTTTCAACATCACCAGCGGCAACACAATCATGTTTATGAACTGCACCAGCTTCATGCTCGGCACTCCGCTCAACTGCTCCTCCTCTAGTCTCTGCCACGTATACATCAACTCCACGCGCGGCGTCGCGCCTTGTGGGGATGCTTCGTCGTCGATATGTTGCTCGTTCCAGGCAGGTGGGACGACGACGTCGTATATGATAAGGGTTAGGGAGGGTGGGTGTAGGGCGTACACGAGCTTCGTGAACTTAGACTCGAATTTGGCGGTGGATCGGTGGCCCGACCCGGGTCTGGAGCTCAAGTGGACGTTGCCTAGAGAGCCTCAGTGTGTGTCACAGGCTGACTGCGATGGTAACTCAACTTGCGGGTCTGACCCGATCGTGGGTGGGTCGGCCCGGAGGTGCTTTTGTATGTCTGGTTTTGAGTGGGACCCAATTCAAGGCGTTTGTGAAAGTGAGTTCTGTATTTTACTTTTTTGTCTTTTGACTTGACAATTTTTCGTTTTCTGAAAATGACTTAAATTAGCTGTCAAATTTTGGTGTTCCAATTTATGTTCAACTAACCAAATTGGGATATATGTGCACATTTAATACTTATTTTTCAATTTTTTCTATAAATATGCATTAAATGTGTATACATGTCCTAATTTGATTGCTTGGACACAAATTATGACACCAAAATTTGGCAGCTGATTTGAGTCCTTCTGAAAATACATAGAATGGTTTTTGATTGGGTTTTCGATTTTGTGTAGAAGTTACGTGTCAGAATCCTAGTGGTTGTGGTGGTTCGACTAACAGGACTGCACTCATATCAGGTAATATGCAGCGTTTTGACTCTTCATATGCAAAAGGGCACATAAACTTACCTTGATTATATTCATAATAACACAGAACACCACAAAAAAATCATAATAACGTTCACTCCCATTGACCCATTGACTAACAGTTGACCACCGTTAATCAATCATGAAAACTATGCAATATCTGTTTTGCCCTTACATCTATATTTGGGAAATTTAAATATTATATTAAATAACTTTTTTTTTTTTGCCATAATTATATTTAAAAAAATAAATAAATTGATATGTATATGGAGATCAGATATCTGATATTCATTGTGAAATTTGGCTCTCCATCTATGAAGAATTGAATCTCCATTAATGGAGATTTGCTTCACCATCTTTACCTAAAAAATTTCCACAAAACATACCCAAAAAAAAAAAAAAAAAATGAACCATATTTTTGTTTCACTTGCAAAATTTCTCCATATCAAAACTTCAATTTCAACCAAAATGATGATAGGAAATAATCATGAACAAAAGGCCACATTCAACCAAAAAAAAAAAAAAAAAAATTTTAAAAATTGCGGAGGAAGAAAAAACCCCAAATTTTCAACCTCAACCATAACCATTTTCAATCACTATTAAATTCATCATTTTAATCCAACAATTGATCTTCTTTCTCAAGGGCTAAATCTCGTTCACATCTCCTCCTCCACAGAAATCGGGCTTGCCAATCTTTAAGAAATATAAAATAAAAAAATTATTGATTGTGTTTGCAAACAAGAATTTAACCAATTTCTCTCAACATTCTCTCAACCTCTCTTCTCTCTCAATCTTGATCCTATCTTTTTCTCTTATCTGTTCTTGCAATTCACGATTCATCTTCCAGAAACTCCATAGACCTGTAAAATCAAGCTTAAACACATCAGATTTTCAATTAAAAAATAGTTAGGGCATGACAGTGATGTTAGAGAAGAAGAAGATGGGTACAGAGGAAGAAGAAAAAGATTGCGGTGAGAAAAAGATGGCGATGAGATTGAGAGAAAGAGATGGGTTTGTGTGGGTTTTTGGCTTCTAGGCATTGGGCAGAGAAGAATTTTTTTTTTTTTTTTTTAATTTGTTTAATTTTTAATTAATATTATAGTTAATTAATAATAGGTTTTAGGGTTGATGTGGCGAGGCTTGATAGGAGAAGTGAGTACTAATTTTTTCATTTATTTTAGAATATTTTAAAAGACCAAATTACCCTTAATTAGTTATGTACTAACATTGATCAACGGTTAGTCAAACATTAGTCAACGGGTCAATGGGTAGTGAATGTTATTAAGATTTTTTCATGGGTTTTTATTATTATACACTAATCAGGGTAAGTTTGTGTAATTTGCCCTATGCAAAATGCAGATTCTTTATTTTAAATCAATAATTAAAGTATATAAACCAGTCTTAGGGTTCGTTTGGTAGGGGGGAAAGAAAATATGAACGATGGAAAGATTTGGAGGGATAGAAAACATGAGGGAAAGAAAGGAAAATGATTTTCCCTCGTGTTGTTTGGTAAACAGGAAGAGAAGAAATGATCATTTTATCAATTTTACCCTTATATTATATTTAATATATTAAAAAAATTTGGATAAAATGGTAATTTGAATTACCCAAAAAATGGTGGGTCCCACTTTCCCTTTCTTTCCCTTTTCTTTCTCTCCCTTTTCCTCCCACTTTTGGGAGGAAAGAAATTTGTGGGCCCCACATGGTTTTTTCTCTCTACTTTTCTCTCTATTTTTCCTTTCCCTCCACTTTTCACTCCATACCAAACAACCACTTCTCCACTTTCCCTCCACCCCTTTCCTTCCTCTCCCTTTTCCTTCCTACCAAACATACCCTAAACTCTTAATTCAATGGTTTCTTCTAATAATTATCTAATAATGTGCTGTGTGCCTACCCAATTAAACATTACTTCGATTTTTTATTTATTTAAAAAATTATGTTGATTTGTACCAAACCTCGATTTAATTTTTTTTTTAGTTGCACGTCTAGCTACCGGGGTGGGGGCAGTGTGGGGGAGGTATTTCCACTTCCACCCAATTCCCTCGTTTGACTCCGGTTGATTTCCCGATTCCCATTTCATCGTTTCCCCCGAACCCGATCACCCATATCTCATTTGACCTCATTGTGGTATAGTTGTGATCATGACTACTAACAATCCTACAAGATATATATGAATGTTGGAAGAAAATGACTCGTTTATTGTTTAACTTGATGCATGATATGTGTAGGTTTAGTTGCTGGCTTTGGTGTTGCAATCATTGCTGCTACCATTGCGACTTTGCTCTACAGACGCCATAAACGCATCAAGGATGCTCAAGATCGGCTAACCAAAGAGCGAGAGAGCATCCTCAACGCCAGCGGAGGAGGCAAAGCTTCGAAAATCTTTTCCGGGAAAGAGATAAAGAAAGCAACAAACAACTTCTCTAATGACCGTCTCCTCGGCACTGGAGGCTATGGTGAGGTCTACAAGGGCATTCTTACTGATGGAACCATTGTCGCCGTCAAGTGTGCCAAGCTTGGAAACACCAAGGGCATCGATCAAGTCCTCAATGAGGTCCGGATTCTATGCCAAGTCAATCATAGAAGCCTTGTAGGCCTGCTCGGCTGCTGTGTTGAGCTGCAACAGCCGATTATGGTTTACGAGTACATTTCTAATGGAACCCTTCTCGAGCATTTACAAGGGCGGAAACTTGGTGGTCGTGGCCATCTTACTTGGACAAGGCGTCTGCAGATCGCTCATGACACAGCTGAGGGCCTTGCTTACCTGCATTCATCAGCGATTCCTCCGATCTATCACCGCGATGTGAAATCCAGCAACATACTTCTTGATGACAAGTTGACTGCTAAGGTTGCGGATTTCGGGCTGTCTAGGTTGGCACATACTGATCTGAGCCACATATCTACATGCGCACAAGGGACTCTTGGGTACCTGGATCCCGAGTATTACAAGAAATATCAGTTAACTGATAAGAGCGATGTTTACAGTTTCGGGGTCGTGTTGTTAGAACTCTTGACGTCTCAGAAAGCTATAGATTTTAACAGAGCAGCAGATGATGTGAACCTGGCAATTTACGTGCAGAGAATGATGGACGAAGAGAAACTAATGGATACGATCGATCCAATGTTGAGAGAAAATGTAACCAATTTTGAGGTAGATACCATGAAGGCATTGGCATTTCTGGCAGCAGGTTGCTTGGAGGATTGTAGACAGAACAGGCCTTCCATGAAAGAAGTAACTGAAGAAATTGAATACATTATCAGCATCGCAACAGCAGAGAAAGTGAAGAAGTAGTTTTTGAGTAAGTAGTTGCATCTTAAATCAAGAGATAGTATTGTCAATGTATAATCTTTGTTCATATGTCAAGTTTTGAGACTCTGTAAGTCTACATGTATGCTTGTATTTTACAGTTTTGCAGAAATAAGACAATTTATAGTGTCGAAAATGAGATCGTAAAAACCATATCATGGAGCTTCTTGATATTCCTCTTAGTATGTTCCTCATTTACAAAGTTGGACAAGGAAAATTTCAGCTGACACTAGTATTCTGATCGATTGCAACATAGGCATGACTAATAGTTCAAGTCATTTGGCAATACGAGACTGCGTCTTCTTCACCTTCGTGCCTTGTTTCGAATCTGTTTTCTATCCACCAGCTCTCATGCTTGCGGTGCACAAGTTTTCTTGGTGGCTCTAGAATGTTCCTCGGTTCAACGGCTTAATCATTGAAGAATTCAGTAAGGGCTCATTTTAGTAGTTCGGCAGTAGTCACCTTTCAAACCACGCGTTTTGCACACCATTAGACCAGCAGCTCCTGTACTAAGCTATACCCAAGTCATCCCCAGCAACTTCGGTCTAATCAGTCCTGGTACCCTGCAGAAACTCAATGTTTAAACTAGACGATAGAACATATACAATTACAGTAAGCGATAAAGATAATGAAGGAGAACAAGAGAAGTTTGCTTGACACTGTATCTTTCTCCTGAATCGGAAGCCTAGAACTTTTTTCTGTCAGTCACCGGTCGGAATCTGTCTTTAGGTGAAAAATACGCGGTTTCAAAGCGCCATTCCTGCAATAAATATTGGCTTCGTAGCCTCCGGTGGAGCAATGCTCGACCATCGATAGCGAGAGGAGAATGCTTTATCCGAGAGGTCTTGTAATCAACCGGAAGGCAGCTCCCATAGGATTGCTTCTGCTGTCGTTGATAAGAAGACCAGTGCTTTAGGTTATGAAAATCGCTCGTTAGCCTGTCTGGCTCTCGACCTGCTTCAGTCTCTAAAAAACTCTGGCAGGCTGCCCCAGGTAGAGACTTTGAACTTCCGGGCTTCCACTGCATTGGATGATGGATCAGAAGCAAAAGGACAATTTCCAAATTAACGGTCCTTGAACTCAAAATGCAGTCATCAACAAAATGACCCACTTGGAGTTGCCATATGTACGAATGTCATATGGAAAACACATCCATATAAGAATAATACGATGACATATATAAACGTAAAAGCAACATTATACTATTCTGATTATTCAAACCAATCAAGTAGAAACTTATCAAACCAACTAGAAATACTTTCACAACACATTCTGCAAGATGCATAACATTGAAATAACATTGAAATAGAACAATATTAAGTATCGGGCGGTGCATTGCATATTTAGTGAATGTAGTTGACAGCCTAAAAGTGAAACCAAAGTTCTGGTTCACCATTAAAAGGCCGGCAACAGAGTGCTGCTGTTGGTGGTATACTGACCATTCACACAAAAACAAAAAGCATTGAGCTGATATGTGACTGGCTAATTGACCACCATAACTAAACAAAACAAGCAATGGTCTTTACACCGTATAAAACCCGATAAATGAACCAGACATTACAACTAAACATCAAACAACACAGTATTCGGCAGTATTTTATACTCACTATAAAATCACTCAATGTAGGGTGTCTATGCAATCCAAAACCGTATTAAGTTATACCCTTCAAACATACTGGATTAGGATCTACGAAAATCAAATGCTATACCCTCTACATGAAATGTTCGTTGCACCGAATAAAATTTCATAAATGGACCAGACAGTATTACTAAACATTAAACAACAAAGTATAGAATCACACAATGTGGGGGTGTTTACACAATCCAAAACCATATTAAGTTATACAACGGAGAGGTGTTCTTCAACCGTACTGAACTAGAAACTACAAAAATCAAATGATATACCCTCTACATTCTAAAATCTACCTTCTACAAACTACAATCTAGATTCTAGAATCTGAAATCTACCTCAAACAAGTAAATAGTACATTACATTTATTCAATGGATATGTAATTGATGACCCAGAAGTGAAAACCATAGTTGTGGCATCACCATTAAAGGACCTTCAACAAAAACGTTGCTTTGGGTGAGCGTACTGACCATTCACACAAATTAAAAAAACCACCCTCTTGTGGGGGTCCGATATGTGATTGGCTAATTAGCCACCATTGACGATTAAACCAAAATAAAAAAATCGTGTAACTCTATATAAAATTAAACAGCAATAGAGAGAAACTGAGTAGCATACGTGAATAGATTCCTACAATCTACAAAGTAATTCGATGGGTTCCGAGTCGGTTCACCTCCGTCGATGGCCATCGGATGTGGGTTTTCGAATGTGGCAGTGATGGTGGTGCCGGTGGCGGCGGCTGTGTTGTGTTTCACAGTTGAAACTTGAAATGATTTGAGAGCGGAGGGTTTAGGGTTTAATAAAGGGTTTACTCAATATACGACGTCGGTTTTTATTTTCAATTGTACGGCGCCGTTTCAATTTTTTCTTTTGCGCGACGTTGAATAGTTGACTGAGTGAGCACGTCAGTCGATTTAGCCGGACTCAAAAACTAATCTGAGCCGACGTGACCAGTCAAGTGGGCTAAATGAAATCAGCGTGCTTGGTCAAGTGACGTGCCAGATCACGTCACTCATTTAGCTAACAAGACTGGTAATGCCAGCTAATCCAAGCCGATATAATTAGCCAGTCGGCTATATCCTTTGACGTGCTCAGTTAGTTTACTTTATATAACAAAACGGCGTCGTTTCGAAATAATACAAATCTTACAAATTCAAGGGTATAATGGATTTAAATTTCAATCTACAAATTTTCTAAAACAATTTAAATTCAGTCGGTAATTAATCAACAATTGAAAATCAAACGGGTGGCGACGAGATGAGATTGGTCCAGTGGTAAACCCTTTACACCTGCACCATGAGGTTACGGGTTCGAATCCTCCAATTTCCCGAAAAACCTCGAATTTATGTAATAATATAATACTTCATAAAAAAAAAATATTAATAATAAACGGGTAGCTCACTGCCTCATTGGCTATATTGCCACCACCTTTTTTTTTATTTTTAAATACAACTTTTTCATTGAATCAGATCAACCAAATTGGGAAAATTTTATTGGTCATCCATGAAATTAAATTATACATTAAATTCAACATTGTTTTTTAGACAAAATCAGAAACAAGTTTAATTATATTAATCATATTTCACTTTTATTAATTATATCGTCACCGATGAAACTAATATACAAGTTCGAATCCTAAAACAGTCTAACACTATTATTAACTATTGTAGATATTAACTACATCAACTGATAAATTCTTTTGTTATTGTGTAAGATGTTTGATATCAAATCTCACCCACACAAAATGATGTTTGATTATTCCCTAATAATCATTGTACCTCTCAAGCCACGTTAATTGGTTGATCAACATTATCTCGACCCTTAACTATCAGAACGATGTAAATATTAGACAACTCTCTAGGGGAAAGGCTATATTCAATATCCGACCAATAATCTGAGCAATACGTCCTAGCTATATATATATATATATATATATATATTTTTTTTTTCAAGTGCGGAACCCCTATGATCGGGAGTAGTAGGATTTATTCTCATAATAATAATAATAATAATAACAAAGTAAAATATTAAAAAAAAAAAAAAAAAAAAAAAAACCGGAATTTATCGTTTAGTGGTATACCCCTCAAACATGAATCAATAGGTTGTGGGTTCGAATCATCTCCTTCTCAAAAACCCCGAATTTAAGTAATGTTTCAAAATAAAAAATCTCACTCACACAAGAGTTTAAAGAATTTGAATTATACAATTATAATAAATTGGATTATTATTTTTTCTTAATATAAAAAATGAACAAGGTAGTTGCTTGGTTACAATCTCATATATATATATATATATATATTTTTGTAAAAACCAATCTCTCTTCAAAGGGATCTAATGATTTGAGTCAACTAGAAAAGTTGGGCCATCCTTGTATCAATACTCAATGAAGTAGGTAATGATGGAAAATCAAGCCTAAAAAAGGCCCATCACCATCAAACCCATGTTCTTAAGTCTTGACCAAGTCCACCATTTTTCCATTCCATTACCATTTTCAGTCCAAATTTGTCCTCAATTCATCTCTAATTTTAAATTTGATTTTATCACCTCACCGGCTCACCTACATGGCTACATGCATCCTCCTACACATTAATCTTTCCTAATTTCATAAAAAATTTATCCGAAACCTTTAAAAGAAAGGTGAATGACATTTATAATTATCAAATTAATTGTTTGAATACGAATTCATCGGTAATGAATGTTACATTCAATTCAAATGTCAGTCGTTCATTAAAGTGATATATTTACATTAAATCCTCATTGATAACTAAGGAAATTATGTTCTAGGTCCTCCCAATAATTTATCCATCAATAATTGACCAATATTGTTTTATATCAACGTTCAAAATATGATTTCTTAACGTCGCTCGTTTGTCCATCTTTTAATGACTAGTGTGAGCATATATATATATATATATATATAGATAGTAGTCAAGCTTTACTCGATTTTTAAGTGATGAAATTGGAAACAGCAACAATTTCATGAATTAGTCTGAGCTGTCTTTGCTGTTTTGGTAAGCTTTTTTCATGAGTGATGCCGTGATGGTGTGTTCAACAATGTACAACTTATCAAGAAAGTATTATTTTATATTATTCATTTGTTAGGCGTATAAGAAGAGAAATACTTGTATATGACAATACCTCACGTGGGTTTGACCCATAGAAATATATATACACATGGTAACGTTACAGAGCAGTATAATGTATGAAAAAAAAAAGATTAATTGCATAAATATACCCTCTATTTATAATGTACGAAGAAAAACGTATAAAATCCTGTATAACCGTTTCATTCATATTTTTTTTAGAGAGAATGAAATTCATCTTTAAGTTTTAAGAATATTTGGGGTGTTTTATTATGAAATCACGTTACAAGTTCTTTTTTTCTATTTATAAACAATTTATATTAATAAAAATACTATTGAAAAACAAATTCCAACATGTGATTTTTTACGTATTGAGAAATGCAAAATTCAAAAACCAAATAACAATCTTCGCTTTGCTTGCAAAAATACCTCACTAAAATCATGCTTTTTGAGCTTCAAACTTGGTGTTGGAAATTGGAAACTCAAAAGGGTATCTCGATCTGAATAGATAAGACTGATCCAATAGTATATCTAACCATGAAGTTATAGGTTCGAGTCGTATCCTCAACCCGATCCTCGAATTTAATGTAATAGTTAAAAAATGATCTCTTTATGTTATTTCGAATTCTAACTAGTTATGCTAACAACAAACACAATATTATTTTAAGTCAACACCATTTGGTTGCATAACATTAAGCAATTCTACAATTTCCAAATTTGGGCCGCCCGATTACTTATCATTGTAGCTGACTTGTGACTTGTTATGCAGTCAAAGGGCAATACCGGGAAGTCAACGCGTTTTGTTAGGTTATTTGCATTGAGTCTCTACATAATTCTACCTTTCCTTTATATGTATAAAAACTAAAAATTATAGCCTTCATTTCATACCTTTGAGAGGTCCAATATATAGATGTAGTATTATGTGTGTCTACACATCACCTCTTAGCAGAGCTGGTAGTACATCTTCCTTCCACATAAGTGGTGAGGGGTTTAAATCCCACAATACGCATTTTACAAGTATATGTAGGGAGTTATCTTCCGGATCGCATATGTATTGTTTGATCTCGACAGGTTTCGATAGTCCTATTATAATACTTCAAAAAAAAAAAAAAAAATGTGTGTCTGTTTTTTAATAACTAATCATTCTTTTGATTGACGATATGAGGTTGATCCGGTGATAAACCCCTCACATTTACACTATAATGTCGTATCTTAACTAGATTCGGATTCAACCAGTTTGAGTTCATAAATACAGTATAAGCATTTCATCCAAACTCCATGTAAACTATCGATAAACATAAACAACCTAGATAGAAGATTGACATTTTTTTTTAAATTTAATTTATTTTGCCGTTTTTTTTTTTTTTTTTTGATGAATCCTACTTCTAAGTTGTGGTTGTATTATACATTTTTTCTTTATTGATATATATTATTTTTGAATCTTGAATTTTTATTTATTTCTTATTGGGTCTTATTTTGACAAGTTTCTACTTTCTAGGTTGGAAATTTTCAATTTCAATGTTTATATTTAGATGTTAAACGAGTTTAGTTTACTTTGAAGAATTTTAGATGACCAAAATATAATTTTTACTTTTAGCTTTCATTGTCCAAAAATGGAATCTAAAAAGGGAATATATAATATACTGTCATCGTCGGCGGAGACCACACAACTTGGCACGTTGTTTTCCGATCGGATCCTCCGGCTCTGGGGTCTCAACCAATCTCAATTACAACTTTAATTAATTACGACGAATCAAATAATTAAACAATTAATTATTGAAAGTGTTCCATCGATATTGACAAAGTGAGGTGGTAGATCTTGACCGGTTGTTTTATGTGATATTTTAAAGGGTCGTTGTTTATTTCTTGATCTACGATTACAATGATTTATTTTATAATTTTCGTTCTAAATGTAACTTCATTCCTCACATCTCATTTAAGGAATTAAATTTTATTTTCTAATTAGTATTTCTGATCTTTAATCGTATTAAAGAAAGTGGAATTTACTTTATTGTTTTAATTTAATTTTGATGGGGGTAAGTAATTTGAAAGAAAAACTCATAATGAGAGTCACACATATGCATTGATTAAACGTGTGAGTGAATAATAGATAAATTATAAATTCAATATTAATCTTCCAATTTTAATATTATATGAAAATTTATTTTGCTTATCAAATTTTATTTTCTAATTAGTTTAATATTGACAAAATTTGTAAACTCAATTCCATTTATTTTGACCCATTTATTCATGTCCAGCCTATTTAATGACAGCTAACTATAATACCCCTTACATTTACACCACGATGTTGCAAGCTCGAGTCCTTCCCTCCTTAAAAGTTTTCGAATTTATATAATAGTGTAATAATTAAAAAAACAAAAAAAAATCACATTTATTGCGCAAGATTGGACTAAACTATATTTCCAATTTCCATAAATCCCTTTAATGAACCTATTTTGTGGTTCATTATAAATTTATAATTTATAATCTAATTATAAGTATATATTCATACGACACCTAGAATTTTATACTCATTTGAAGTCAATCTCGTCATATATTATTATTATCACGATAATGATATATCTAGATAAGTATTTATATAAGTAAAAAATCCGAACTAATACAAAAATCACACATTAACAACAATTTGATCAAAAACGACATTAGGAAGTTTCCATCAATAACAATAAAAAAAAAAACAAATTTCATATTGATTTCTTTATTATATATTGTAGAGTACAATTTTCAATTTTTTTTTTTATAATAGAATAAAAATCGTACACACAAATACACAATAGTACTATTTTATCCACTAATATAGAAACTTCCAAATTCCGAAACTACCCCGAAACTACACAGCGGACGCGATCCACTTTAATTAATTAAAAACCACCAGATAATTCAATTTAATTTATTAATTTCAAATCCGTCAAAAAACTCAATAACACGTTTACTCATTCAGGAATCACGATCCAAAGACATTACAAGGTGTATAAATACAAACTAATCGGCTTTGTCTCTGAACCAACGAACTTTTCAACAGCTCAGACAAATCAACAAAAAACACGAGAGCGAGCGAAACTCGACCGTGTCGACTCAGGACTAGTAGCTCTCTTTCTGTTTGTGTGTGCGTCGGTCGCTCGGTCCTGGGTTTTAAAAGGTCACGCGATTCGGGTTTTAGTTCGTCTTCTCGGGTCTCGTTCTCGGATCTGGTCTGTTTCAGGTAATAATTTTGTCTGATTTTTTTTTTTTTTTTTTTGTTAATCGTGTAAGAAAATGTTGTTGTTAAGGTTGTGTTTGGTTTCGAATCTTCAATGAATTCGATAATGTGGATAATGTTGTTTTTCGAATTTGCTTTTTTGTTTTTAAAATTAATTGTGTTGTGTTGTGTTGGGTTTGATTTGGTTTAATTGTGATTTTTAATGGTGTTTAAGGATTGTCGGTGGAATTTTTGAGAATTAATTTTGCTTATTTTGTTAGATCTGGTAATTGCATGGCTCGTTTTTGTTTAGTTTTCTTCTAGTTTTGTAAAAATCTGCTATAAAAGGGAATTTTTTTGATTGAATTTCTTGTTTTTATGACACAATAAGGACTCTAATCGACATTTTTGTTATTGTATGTATAGTCTTTAGCAGGTTTGCCGATTGTGATGACTCAAATTGAGCAAATTTTGGAATTTATGATTCTTTTGAGCTGTTGTTGAAACAATTTACTTAGATCTTCTAGTTTAGAACTAGCTGTTCCTCGTCTGGTTTGTGTGACATTTTTTTGTTTCGTTGAGCGAATCATGGTAAATATTTCCAGCTTCTTTATAGCTTATCAGGTAATTAAAAAGTGGCTTTTGATACTTCTTATCGTGTTTTAGAGCTACGTCAAATGGGAGAAGAAACCGATTTAGCTGAGTTCAAGTGCTAGAGTATGTCGCTGTCAAGTTCTCAATTCAGTAAAATGTAGTTACTTCAATTTTTTTTCCTTCTTTTTGGATTAGGATATTGATTTGTCTTTTATTTATTTTTATTTATTTTTATTTATTTATTTTTATTTTTAATACTTCTATCTTAAAAACCGGCTTTAATGGTGATTTCTTGTGTTTTATGACCGATGAGTTTGAAAGGAAATAATCATGACATTTTAAAAGAACAAACTCGTTTGGACTTTTAGTCGTCTACCTTCAAGAAAAGGTTATCTTGATCATGATACTGGTTTAATTTCCATGTCCTTTATGGAGTAACCAATCCTAAAATGGAAACTGATTTTGTCACTCTCGTTAAAAAGTCCAACCTTTGGTATCCAGCTAATTCTTTTGGACGGATTTTCGTTCATTCTATAAGCATAATGTTTCATCTGATGAATCTTTTGGTTGTTTCCTTTGAAATCGGATTTAAATTTGTTGGGTTTTCTTCTTCCTTGAGTGTGTTGAATTTGCATCAAGCTAATTTTTATATCAGTTAGTTCAGGTTCAGCTGCAAAAATGAGCTCAGGCTTTTTTATTATTGTTTTGGATATACAAATATCATTGTTTTAGAGAGGATTATTTTCAGCTTTTAATCATATATATTCGATTGCATTATCTGTTAGCTTGTGTTAAGTATCTGCCTACTGACTCTGTAATTTACAGGAAAAGCTATTGACAAAACAAGATGAAGGCACTCATTCTTGTCGGAGGATTTGGAACACGGTTGAGACCATTGACACTTAGTGTCCCTAAGCCGCTTGTTGAATTTGCTAACAAACCTATGATCCTTCATCAGGTAGAATACCCCTTCTTAAGGTTTCCTTAATATGATATTATTGATTGTCTGGATTTCCATTTCTTTCATATAGAATATAATGAAAGCTGTTAGTTTTGACTTTCATTTTTCGGATCCCCAAATATCAATTGAGAAGCTACTCTGATGCTAACCTGTAAACCTTTAGGTGCCAAGAAATATTCAAACACTTGACCAAGTAAAAGGGGTTGTAATAGTGTTTACCATGTACTTTGTCATCCCCAGTTTCTAGAGTTTTGAAAACTTTTGAATTGATTTTGTATTTTTTTTTTCTTTCATCGGGTTTAAGGGAGCACGTATGTGTACTTTTGTCTGTTATAGTAATCTTAGTGCCCCTGTTTTGGTAGTTAATATTGTTTGTGATCTCTTTCACTCTTTTCATTGTGTGCATTTGGGTGTGTGCTCATATATCTCTGAAATTTTCACAGATTGAGGCTCTTAAGGCAGTTGGAGTGAATGAAGTGGTTTTGGCTATTAACTACCAACCAGAGGTAGGAGCAAGGCCATTTCTTCTATGCTGATACGTTGATTTGTTGAAGACAAGAGACTAGTGTAATGCTTATGGTGTTATTTCTTTTCTCTGCAGGTTATGCTGAACTTTCTGAAGGACTTTGAGACAAATCTTGGGATCAAAATCACCTGCTCACAAGAGACTGAGCCACTGGGCACTGCTGGTCCGCTGGCTCTCGCCAGGGACAAACTGATCGATGACTCTGGCGAGCCATTCTTTGTCCTCAACAGCGATGTTATTAGTGAGTACCCATTTCAACAGATGATTGAATTCCATAAAGCTCATGGAGGAGAGGCTTCCATTATGGTAACAAAGGTAAATTTTGAACCATGTGGATTTCGTTTTCATTCCCCTTTTGTTGAAGATATTGTGTTGTGTTAAATGATTGAAAACCATTTTTTCCTATCCTGTAGGTGGATGAGCCATCGAAATATGGTGTGGTGGTTACAGAAGAGTCTACCGGAAAAGTTGAGAAATTTGTTGAAAAACCAAAGATATTTGTAGGTAACAAAATCAATGCCGGGATTTATCTTTTGAACCCATCAGTTCTAGATCGCATTGAACTTAGGCCAACCTCAATTGAGAAAGAGGTCTTCCCTAAAATTGCGGCAGAGGCAAAACTCTTTGCAATGGTCCTTCCAGGTTTTTGGATGGACATTGGACAGCCAAAGGATTACATTACAGGCCTGAGACTCTACCTGGACTCTCTGAGGAAGAAATCTTCATCTAAGCTGGCTGTCGGCCCTAACATTGTAGGAAATGTTTTGGTGCACGAGAGTGCTCAAATCGGAGAAGGATGCCTGATTGGACCCGATGTTGCAATTGGCCCGGGTTGTATTGTTGAGTCTGGTGTTAGACTCTCCTGTTGCACGGTGATGCGCGGAGTCCGCATCAAAAAGCACTCTTGCATTTCCAGCAGTATCATCGGATGGCACTCCACCGTAGGACAATGGGCTCGTGTAGAGAACATGACCATTCTCGGGGAAGATGTCCACGTGTGTGACGAGATTTACAGCAACGGGGGCGTGGTTTTACCCCACAAAGAGATCAAGTCAAGCATTTTGAAGCCTGAGATAGTCATGTGAGCGAGCAAAAGCAACTGATGTTTGAGAGGTATGTAGAAAAACTGTGATTAGGGTCCTCCTCCAGTAGTAAGTTTATGTATTTGTTATTTTGTTCTTTCATTTTCCTACAGAAGTGTATAACTCAATGTGTGAGTAAGTCTAAAGTCTTTTTCTTGTCTTGTGAAATTGCATAAAATTTTCATTGGTGTGAGAAAGTGTAACACTAGTGTATATATATAGAGTGAGAGAGCAATAAATCCATCAGTTGATTTTCTCTTGCTGTGTTGTTTGTTTATCAAGAATATTGATTCATTTATTCATAATATATTATTATTATTATTATTTTATTTCAATTTGTTGAAATGGATTGTTGTGTCGGTGTGAATACAATAGAAGTTTCAATGTTTGTGTATAAATTCAAACATCAGTGTCAGCGGCATTTGTTTTCTTTTTGCTTTTTGGTGGGTCCGAATCGATTCAATATCTTACTTTGGTCCTACACTTTTGATTAGTATTTGTTGTCGATATAGATTTTGATTTCTTTGTTTCATCAATATGAACTTTAAAGGGACATACCGATTGATATGATGTACACGCGTAATCCAATTAAATCATGACATGTGATATGAATAATAAATCTCACGAGAGATTCATGCTTCATGATATAATATAAGTGGATTAAACGTATATTATCCAGACGTATTGAAGCATTGATATATATGATTGAAAGAACAATTCACCATGTCATGTCATATGGTATCCCAACAAAGTTTCTATTATCCGAAGTGTGGTGGTCCATGTTCCACTACATTTAAATTGAAGGGTGACAGGCAGATATGACAGGCAGATATGAGGGTGGATCCTCTTGCTATTATCAGTATATCTTTTCACATATAACTTATCAAAAACAATCAGTGAAGAAGATATACAAACAGAGCACATAATGTGAAAATGTGATGATGACATATGAGGACCCAAATGATGCTTTTGTTAATATCAGTATCTTTTATTGCACATATCAATTATCATAAATAATAGTAAGTGAAAGAAGACATACAAACAGAGGATGGAATTTATGAAACTAGTTAGTTCTTTGTATAAAATGAAAATAAGTGTGAGAAATCCTTTCTCCTTCAACATTTATGAAACTAGTTAGTTCTTTTAGTTTCTTGCTCGGAATCATATGTTCTTTTAGATTTTAGAATATAGAGCTATTCTTCGAACCTATAGGATGGGATTTTTTCCCCCCTCAAATCAAGTGTTTTGTTTGATTTCGTGTTTCCTTCTTATGGTTTTATCCTTCGGGGTGAAGCCATTCCATATGGAAAACAATTGATGTTCTCGTGTGTTGGAAGGGAAAGAACACACCTCCACCAAATCTGAAGTTCCTATCAAAACAAGAAGTTTTGATGAAGTAGCAGTCGCCTTTTCGGAGATCACGATTGATTTTAAAAAACTCTCTCAACCCATCAAGCGTGGAGACATGATTTTCGTTAAACTGAATGAAACTATATACCAACAACAGGTTCAATTAGGTCGTTCAAATCTGATCGGTTGATTTATGCTAAGAAAGGGTTCACAACCTTTGAAGATGGAACAACTTCAATTACATCTCCATTCCTGCTGGAATCCTATTGGACACTAGCAAATAACTCCCATGGCTCTTACCTTATTCACTTTTCTTTGGAAGAGGACATGAGAAAAATATGGGCTAGCGGTACTTGCACTCTCACATATGGTGTCTTTCGATTGTTTCAATGGAAACCAGATTTTGATCCATATGAACCGGAGATTCAAACCCACACTCAAGCATGGATTTGTAGCTATGGTCTATGCTAGGAATACTTGCATCCACATCTTTTATTTGAAATTGCCAAAGGTGTTGGAACTCTTCTTCATTTGGACAAGGCCACAAGAGATCGCACTTATGGATATTATGCTAGAATTCTCTTTGATTTAGATCTATCCATTGATCTACCAAAATCGATTATGGTTGAGCGAGAAACTCACGGACTTCCTGTGGACATACATTATGAAAATCTTCCCCATATTTGTAGTAATTGTGGTATCATTGGACACCAAGTCGTTGCCTATAGGAATAAATCCAATAATTCTGTTAGGGGTAGAAAAAGATCAAAAGTTCTGGAAGTTTATAAGCCAGTTAATCGGTTTGTGGAAGATAAAAATAAGGACTTCAAGAATTCAAAAAGGTTGAATTCAAATCACGATTCTAGAGAGATAAAAGAGGGTGGAAATTCATCTAAGGAAATTTTTAATGGTACTGCTAATGATTCAAAGCAGCATGATAGAGTTGGTGATGTTATTGGGAACACTCCAATCTGAGAAGGGCAGTTTCCGATGACAACCGACACATTTAATGCACTTGTGGAAGATCATGATCTAATTGAGTGTTTTTCTCCAATTTAAATTCAAACAACTGACAATTTTCTATGCAGGAATTAATGTTAATATCTACAATGATTTGAATACCAAGTATTTAAATTTGGAAGATAATAATGAGAATCCTCAATATTCTCTGGAGAATATTTGCATTAATAACATGATGATTCTTGACATTCCTCAACAAGATTTGGATGGGATTTCAAGAGATAAAAGAGGAAAGATTAATTAGGAGAAAATATCAAAATACCAAGATATTTATGCTTTAAATTCTAATCATGGTCCAGTAGATCCCATGTTTGACAATAATTGGATTCCTGTGGTAACCAAATCAAAAAGAAAAGTGGAACCAAATTTTAAGATTTTATTTAATTCAAAGTCTCAAATGAGTAAGGAAGGTTCTAAGCGTTTCCCTGTTGCTGAGACCAAGATTCACCATGATTCAGTGGCTCAAGAAGAATTACACCTTACACCTTGTCACTATTGGGTTGCACAGGTTGAGGCAGAATAGAATAATTCTAGATTTGGTTAATTAGGTTCATGTTTCTTTGCCTTTTGTTGAGACCTGCGTTCTTTTTAAGATTTATATTTTAGGGCTTACATGCCGCTCTGTTTTTTTTTTTTTTTTTTTCCTTTTTTTATTAATAAATAGTTTTGGATATTTAGTTAAAAAAAAAAAAAAAAAAATCCAAAGCACAAATGCATATTTTTTCCAAGATGGGTCCAAAACTTTAGAACATGGTTGTAAATTTAATGGTGCAAAAAGGCACTGTGTTATGTCATTTTGACGTGATGTGTCAGTTTGTAAAATGCAAGTGGGTGTGGTGGGGTTTGTATTTTAATCAAATCTTACTGTATGTATTGATTGGGACCAAACGAGAATGTGATTGGATTTTTCTGTACAAGCACTGAAGCTGGTGTAAGTGTGTAACATGTTTGTATCTTGCACATTATCTATTAACACGTGGTAATACATCTCTCATTTCACATTAACGATGAAGATGTTCAAATCTCACCGTATACATTTTACAAACATGAGTGAGAATAGATATCTCCTATTATAGGAGTAGATATCCAGATTATATATGTATTGTTTGATCATTGTAGATCCTGACAGACCCTTAACATGCTCGGTGTCAACATTTATTGTCATACTTGAAAAAAAAACATGTAGGTCTCATGATTTTTCTTCTTCAAATCTCACATGATTTAGTGATGCATTCAAATACAATGGTGATTGTTATATGTTGTGGTGTCTATTGCATTGTGATTTTATTTCAGATTCCCTATGTGAAAACTACATCTGTGTACTTAAAATGAACATAGCTTTCCCATACAATTATCTGTATAAAGTGGACCAAAAATAAGCAATAATGGAGTCAAAACACATGGGAGGCAAAAAGGAGAAAAAAAATAAAGTGTGGACTACAATGTGAAATGTTCACTTCATCTAAGAACACACTTATTTTGATTTTAAACCTGAAATGAAAAACAAGTACAGAAAAATTCTCAGCCGATTGCATTTTGTTAAAATGTTAAAACTAAAAATAGTGTATTTCATCGACAGTCCCTCGACAGAGAAAGGCTAAAAAAGGAATGCTAAGGTTCAACAAAAATCTCGAACGGTAAAAGTTGTGCTCAGAGTAGCTGCATTTACTTATCAAGAAATCACAACTGGCCTGTGAGCATCGATTAAGGGACATTGTGAAGTTCAAGCAATCTAACACGGGGATGTTGCAGGTCGTACTATCTTATGTACCTTTCGTTTCTTTGTTCCTCTCTCACTCAAAACGATCGAAACATTCAAACATGAGGGATGTGTATTATATAATAAACGATATCCTTTCTACAAGAAGGATATCTTAGACATTTCTAAGGTAATATATATGTTTCCGAATAACAATATTGACATGTTTAGATTTGTAATAATAGATAAATTAATCATTCAAAGTGCAGCCAAAAGCCAAAGCATGGTATGACATGATATAGCTAGGAGAAACCAGGAGATAAAAGCCAAAGCTACAGAAATTTGGAACCTGCTGCATGAGAAATCGGGTTGCGACTTGCAGTAATTCGTATTCAAGTCTCTTGCATACAGAACTGTGACCCCAGCTGCTGAGCTTGCACCTGAAAGTGATAAAAAAGCTGTGACCTGCATTTTAAAAAATTTACAAGATACCAATTAGTTTTAATTAATAAATAAATAAAAAATAACGAATAATTATAACATAAAAATAAAGAATAATTACAACATACAAATAAAATGTCAATTTTCCGAGATAAACCTTGCAATGACATTCTACACAACATAATAGCTAGAAATACTAACATTTTTTTTTTACGATACTAAATTTTCAAAAGAAATAAATTTTCAGAAGATCTGGTAAAATTCAAAGTGAGTAAAAAACTCTAACCAAAGTTTCAAACAACGCAAACAAGCTAAGTAACAATCTTGAATGTTCAAGCTGTATATCAAGATACTGTTCACAGACAAGATCTTCTGGTCGCAACTCTTTTCTTATCTCTACCTCCGGCCCATCTCATCTCCTCTCCTCTCTCTTTTTCTTGGCCCTCTTATGAATGCACACCTTTCTCTTTGCCACCTGCAAAGCATGCTTATCTTAACCAACTTCAAAAAGTTCGGTAATCTTTCTCTCATAGGGAGCAAAACCAGCAACCTCCCTGATGATGTTCCTTACAAAATGTACTCTCGTACTAGTTTTCTCTTTTCTATCATAAGGATAAGGTGCCAATGAAAATGTCCCGAGGAAACTCAAAACTTCTAAGAAGGAAAGCTGCTTAGCTAGAAAGACTAACATATACTTCCATGTTTCGCATCAACAAATATGATGAACAAGGGAGTTATATCAGAAATACCATGAACAATGTGTACATTTATTCAAAAAAGTCCAGAAGTGGGTATCATTTAAGATGAACCAATGAAAGTCGGAATTCAACTGAAAATCATGGAAACTTTATGAACTCAACCGTAAGTTCGTAACAATGATGATATCTATCAAACTTCGAAAATACCATCAAAGTTGAATATGCCTCATGATTCTCGTAAACATGATGATGCACGTCTATGTTTACAATTCAGTCCAGGAGAAACTTACCCAATCACCAAAAACAAATAGGCTCACTAAGACAGGATTCTGCAGGTTTCTCTTTGTTCTCAAAGCATGCAAATCAAGGCAGGCTAGTCCAAAGCTCCACAGAACTTGAAGCCCCATCGATGCAATTAGATAGCTGAATCCAATAGACATATATCAGAACTTAAGCAACCAGAATAATATGGAAGAAAGACCTGTTAACAGCCCTACTAGGAATATAAACACACACACACAATCCAATTTGTACACATGCAAGCACGGGGTGGACACAAACGAATCTAGACATGAAGTTTCGGCTTCTTAAATTTGCATATAAGGACGAGATAAGGTAATTTACACACTAATCCTCTAATTTTTCTTTACAGGTAAAATACCCTGCCATGAAGTTGGGACAGAACTTATTATCTGATTGAAGTTTACATGGAAAATTAGTGGTTCGTCATAGGATATGGCCTGATAATCATATATTGCTACCATTAAAATGAAATTTAGAACACAATGTTTTTCAAAGGGACAATATCATCCCTTGGAGGCATATAATGTATCTGAAAATGGCTAACGCAAACCAGTAAGTTATAAAATAAAATCCTGCACTTTGAAAAAGAAAATGTTTCACAAAATCAATTGTTGGATCCCGGTTACATTTCTCTGATCCATCCAATCAGCATAAAATTTGTCATACAAAGTCTAACTACTGATAATATCATTTTCCCTAAATTTAAGGGAGCTCATGTTCATGCTCCAGATAATTAAAGCAAAAATGTGGATCCATGGGTCGCCGTTATTGAGCTAGCAGCGGTTTGTCTATTCAATTATGAAGATGGTTGAAAGATCAGTACTTAGAACAAGAATCATATGACTCCATTTCAAAAGCCTTGTATCAATACTACTCAAAATTCAAGATACAACTTCACCCAATCTCAGCAAGGTTTTCTTCTAGACAATTTATTCCAAATTCAATACTTCAAAATTTCCTAACACATAATACAAATTACAGATGCAAGTCACAGAGTCCAACACAACAACATCAAGGGATGAATTCACATAA
Source organism: Acer saccharum (assembly GCA_030490815.1). Classification (NCBI taxonomy): domain Eukaryota; kingdom Viridiplantae; phylum Streptophyta; class Magnoliopsida; order Sapindales; family Sapindaceae; genus Acer; species Acer saccharum. Next base: position 1,172,376 of record CM059878.1, read on the forward strand.
TGCAAAACAAAGAAAAATCACTTTCCCATTTCACAAAACAACATCAATCAATCACTAAAAATTAATAAAAATGAAGCTAAACCCAGATGAGAAAAAACTATGTACATTACACCCAAAAGCTGCAAGGAACAACATTTCAGCAAAAATCAATCAAATCAGCAAAAATGAACATTATAATAGATGAAAATACTTGAAGAAAAAAAAATACCAGAAAGCAGTGGAGTTGTAGAAGTTGTGAGCAGAGAGCATAAACCCAACAGAAGCAGCAGCAAGTGAAAACTGTCCCAATCTCAACATCAAACCACTCAATTTCCCTGGACTCCCAAACAATTCCTTCATATCTTTCTCTGTTTTTATCTCAGTTTCTGTCTCTCTCTCAAACCCAGAAAACAAAACAAAAATTCAATCTTTCTCTTCCTCTCACTCTCTCACTTTTAAGTGAGAGTGGGGTCAGTTCGAACTTCGATCAATGCTCTAGATTTCCGGATGTTTTCATGAATTCAAGCAACACTTCGCTGCTACGCTAAACACCTTTTTCTTTCTTGTTTTTGGGTTAATTGCACTAACTTACCTTAGTGTAGTAAATATAGCAAGATTTTAAAAAAGATACCTAATATTAACACAAACCCCCCTTTCCACCAAGTCAATCCGTTATCTTTAACGGTTGACTAACCTTGACCTTTAGAAAGCCAAATATACCATTGTCACATCGTCTCAAACATAAAATATTTTTTAATTAAAAATTAAAAAAACAAAACAAGATAATCTACCGGTGGTGGAGCTCTATCACTGAAAAAAACAACAGATCTTTGATGATCTCCTTCTACCGGAGGAGATTAACTTCCTACAGTCTGTAGATAAGGTTCCTTCGCGAACTCGGGATGTTTCCGTCGGCGGTTCATAAATTATCTTTTTTTTTTTTTCAATTTTAATTAAAAAATATTTTATGTTTAGGATGATGTGGTAAGGGTATATTTGGTTTTCTAAAGATCAATGTTAGTCAACCGTTAAAGATAACGGATTGACTTGGTGGAAAGGGGAGTTTGTGTTAATATTAGGTATCTTTTTAAAATCTTGCTATATTTACTAAACAAAGGGTAGTTAGTGCAATTAACCCTTCTTTTTTTTCTTTAATTTAATGAATATTAAAATATTGAACAGTGATTTGTTTCATACACTTTTTTTTTGTTCTAAACGACTGTTGACGGTTTTATCCCTGGGCTTCGGTTACAAGTTTATCCCACCGAAACTAACTTCGGTGAAAGTAAATATTGTGTCGGTAAAAATATGAAGCGTTCAAATTTACGAATATAAGTATATAACAATGGAAATATCATAGATACTGCTATTATCCTTAAAATATCGGAGATAATTAGGAATATTTGTTATATCCGTAGAAAATATCCAAAATGTATCGATATTACTTCCTTAAGACTAAAATCACTTAAAATATCAAAGATATTAAGGGATATTTTTATTTTATTTTATTTATGTAGCTCTAAAATATTATCAATATTTACTTGATTAAAACCAAAATCACTCAAAATATCAAAATATTAAGGGAATTTTTTATTTATTTATGTAGCTCCAAAATATTATCGATATTTACTTTCTTGATTAAAACTGAAATGATGGAATTCGCGGTTCTGATTTTGTTTGGAAGACAATGGTTATTTTTAAGTATTACAATTGCTACAATAGGACTGCGAAATCTACCAAGACCAGACAATATATATGTGGCACAGGTGTATCTATTCAAAAACTCCTCACACATACTTGTAAGTAGGTGTACTACCACCCATGCTTACGGGTGATGTGTGATGTTTAGTAAAATATCAAAACGATGATGTGTCATCAACTTAGTGGCCATTGAACACACTGTAGAGAATCAAACTGCTATCCCACTTAAACCCTCCTAAAACCCTAACAAAAAACACTCTCCTCTCTTCTTTCCTAAAACCCTAAAAAAAACAACAAAACAAAAAACATTTTCTCTGCTGCAATTCAATGGCTTTCTCTACAATGCATTGCAAATCTGCATCTTCTCTGGCTCTGGTTGCGAGTCAACTTGCCGCCCAATTCAACAGACATTACCACCACTCAGCTGTCTTGATCACTGCTCCGAATCATCTCAACTGGAAACAGATTTTGAGTTCTTTCAATGTCCCTGATTTTCATTTCTCTACTGCTGCAGCTACTACTGGGACAAATTAAACAAGCCCAGTTCCGATGAGTTGGTTCTCTGAGCCATCGAATCGGAAATCAAGTCTGCCTTGGAGACTAGTAAGGATCAATTGATCTATTTTTTTAATAGACAACGTTCATTCTACTTTAATATGGATTCATTTTTTTTGTTGTATCGTTGGTCCAGGATGCTCTCAAATACAACTATAAATTACGTTCGAATATAGTTATATAAGCTTTTAGTGATGAGATGAGGTTGGTCCGGTGGTAAATCCCTCACACCCGCACTACGAGGCTACGGGTTCAAGTTCCCCTCCCCAAAAAACCCCAAATTTTTGTTATAGTGTAATACTTAAAAAAAAAAAAAAAAAAAAAAAAAAAAAAAAACCCTAATTCCAATAATTAATTGCGGTCACTGCTTTTGTTTTAATGAGAATAGGTTGAAGAGAGTACTCCAAGCGAATTCCCCTTCAAAATTGAAGATAATCCTGGACAGTATAGTGTATTATTGACGAGAGCGTATCGGGATGAGATCGTAAAAGTTGAAGCTCACATGCCTAATATGCAAAAAGACTACTGGTACAACGTCAATCCCTATAGAATCGAAATGGTCATCAATGTCTCTAAGAACGATGGACGTACCGTCCCTAGAGTTTACTTGTCATGAAGCCCACCCGGTTTCAATCGGAAGATTGTCAATTAAAAATTTAGAAAATTCGTCAGAGAATTCGACAATTACAAATACCGCGAAGTCAGAAAATTCCGAAAATGATCAAATGCCCTTTGAGGGACCTTAATTTGAGTAAGCTATTATGGTCGTGTATTTTATAAACTCAATTCGAATTTGATTAATTCTTCATTATAGTTTTTTCCTGCTTATTTGACATGAGTTTCTCCTGATCACCGTCTCTCTTGCAATGAAGAAGTGGATGAAAACCTGAACAAAGCCTTCCAAAGGTATTTAGAGAACAGAGGAATAACTACTGACTTAATTCATACATTTCTTGTCTAAGTACATGCGCAACAGGAACACTCGAGAACACTTGATTAGGTTGAAGAAGATGAAGAACTTCAATGAAGTTTAGGCTTTTACATTCTTATTGTTATTTTTTATTTTTATTAAGGGGGGTATATTGGATTGGGATTTTAATAGACAATTTTGGGGTGAAAGGATTTTATGGATTTGTAAGACTATTAGGATTATTAGGATTGTTAGGATTATGCTTTTAGGATTATTAGGATTATATGGACTAGACTTTTAGGATTCTGAAAGAGTTTTTGGACTTTATTTATAAACTGTTAGAATTATCTAGACTTTATTTCAAGACTTTTTAGACTTTAAAAAATATGGACTTTCAAGAGATGATTGTAGTATTTAATTTTCTCCCTTAGTTCCAGTGCTCTATAATCTTCTTGAGGGTAGTCACTGAACAATAAAAATTGAATGAGAAACATGTATAAGCTATGAAGAGAAGTAATAAAATTTTAAATACCACCAACCAACTCATAACCTTCGACTGGTTCATATGGTGCAGAAAATGTCACCATATGAAATAAATGTAATAACCGGCCAACAACCCATCCCCCACTACCTCACTAGAAATGACATGAAACAGGGAAAAAAAAATAGTTTGAACATTGAAGTACTCGACATACAAGTGTAGTTTTATGCGTTCTTTTACATGTTTGGCCGCCACATTTATTATATACCAATACACCCACCAAATATCTGAAATCAGATAAAAAGTCTGGAAAGTATTGAGGGAGAAGGCAAGACAATTTTGGGTTCAAGCTATTTATACATATCACTAAAGTGAAAATCGATAGAAAGTGAAAAGAGAATCAGCTAAATACATATTATCTTACAAATACATACCAGCTAATGCACGCCTCATATCCCCAAATTTTACACTGGTCCAAACACCACGATCTAACCTATATTGAGCAGCCTTTGCTGATGCAAGCTGCAGTAGAAGAAAAAATTCTCTCAAAAAATGCAGAGAATCCTTGATCAATTAATCAAGAGAGTTACATTAACTTTTTATATATGTACGGATTACTTTGCAATATAGTTAGATACCTGTCTCCAATACTATTCAATTTATCAACGCAGTTAGCAGCATGTGCTGCCCGTAAAAATAAACTCTTAAAGTTGTCATGTTGAAATGGCCAGAAAGCATTCTTCAAAGTTCTTAATATTTCTTACTCACAGAGGCATTTTATCGGTCATTTGGTACTCGACTTTCAAGTGTAGTTTTATGTTGTCTTTTGCATGTTTGGCCGCCACATTTATTATATACCAATACACCTACCAAATATCCGAAATCAAATAAAAAGTCTGGAAAGTATTGAGGGAGAGGGCAAGACAATTTTGGGTTCAAGCTATTTATACATATCACTTAAAAGTCTAGAAAATCTATTTTGTCATGAAATCCTAAAAATCTTGATCTCAATCCAATACTAGCAGACAATTTGCTGCCTCTTGAAAGTATAGATCCAATACCACAAGATAATATGAACTTTTTAAAAAAATCTTAAAAGTCTAGGTTTAATACCATAAGACAATATGGACTTTTTTAAAAAATCTTAAAAATCTTGATTGAATACCACCAGATTTATCTAACTTGTTAAAAAGTCTCAATCCAATACCACCAAACTTTTACTTCCCCAAATTGTCTAATAAAATCTTGAACCAATACACTCCCCTAAGTTGACAAACTATTTATAGTTTTTAGGATTTCCACGAATTGTTATTTACGAGAGATTGTTATTGAGATTGTTATTTAAATTATATATATATATATATATATATACGGTCCCGTTCCTATCAGTGCATCCTAATATAACTTTATCAGGATATTGAATGTGAACCACTCATTTATAACAGTGATTTGACAAGTGCATACATACCAAGTCAAAGTGTGTAAAACGAGTGGCTCACATTCAATATCCTTATATAATTCTATCAGTGCGCACTGATAGGATAATTTCCGTATATATATATATATATAAATTTTAAAATAAACTCATATTTAATAATAATATATAAAAACATATTTATGAAAAAGAAAAAGAAAATAAGAAAACAAAAGGAAAAAAAAAAATTCAAAAAAAGGAATTTATTATTATTATTTTTCTTTCTTTATTTTTTATTTTTGAATTTTTCCCCTTTTCAATTTATGGGCTTTGATTTTTTGGTTTTTATTTATTTATTTATTTATTTTTATTTTTATCAAATTGAAATAATATATTTTTTGAAAAAGAAAAAAATTCAAAAAAAAAAAAAAAAAAAAGAAAGAAAAAAATTTACGGGCTTTTATTTTCTAGATTTTATGGGTTTCCTTTTGTTTTCCTATTTCCTTTTTCTTTTTCATAAATATGTTTTTATACATTATTAATAAATATGAGTTTATTTCAGAAATATATATATATATATATATGTAATCTTTCTTCTGTCAGTTCGACCTGATATAAAATACAGCATGCACTTGTCAGTGCTTATTATATAAACATGTTTAAATTATTTTAAAGAAATTATATAACTATATATATACATTTAAATCAACAAATTTCAACAGTGTGTTGGAGTAGCTTAGCTGGATAGAGAGTGTGGATTTTAACCTTAAGGTTGAAGGTTCAATCCCTGATGGAGACGTTTTAATTTTGTAATTAATAGAAAGAGCAAAAAGACCGATATTTTGGATTTCAGGGGGTTGACTGGCCATTATTGAAAATATAGGGACCAATTTATCTAATATGGCAAACCTCAGGGGGGAAACTGATAATTTTCCTTATTATTATCATTTTAGGAAAGATTGTAATTATCCATAAGCTACTCCATATATATGATATCTATGACAATTGTTGTGATTAATCTCTAATCTCCAAATATTAGTGTTCAAAAAATAGGCCAAATTGGCCGATTAATTACCGGCAAGCCGATAGGTCGCCTCCTACTGTGGTGAAAAGCTGAAAATCGGCCATTTAGGTGGATTTGGGTGTTTTACACCTAAAACGGCAACGTGTTGGCTTCAGGCCTTCAACACTCTTCGACCAAACAAACCAGCCCTCTCTCCAACTCATGCATCGTTGTCCAAACTTGCCGTCTATAGTCGCCAGGTCGCCGCTGTCCGCCGTCGTTACTCGTCTGGTCTTCATCCATCTAGTATTTGTATTTGTTAGAGGATTTTAGGGTTTGTAAGCGGCAATTTTGAACAAGAAGACGATTTGGGGAGAAGAACTGAGATGATGAAGTTTTTATATCATAATATTAACTCAAAACACATCGTTTTGTATTAGGGTTTTGAATATCCTTGTGGATCTAGGTGTTGGGCCTGTTGTTGGGCTGTTGTCGGACCTATTTTTTAAGTGTTTATCTCATTAATTGTTTAGTCTAATATTGTTTAGGTTTGAAAATTTATTTGGTATTGGATTTTTAATTTTTTTATACAGGAAAATAAAAAAATAAAAAAAATTCGTCAACTGATTAATCGCCAACTAATTGGTCTAGACGTTAGGTGCTGGGTCTCTGCCCGACTAACGCCTAGTGCTTACTAGAACCTTGCCAAATATATTTGTGCAAGGCATTCTTCAGGTTCTATCTAAATAATCACTACGGACAAAATACGATAAGGACTGATCATAGTAAACGTCAAATTTATAGCAGGGCAATATAATGAACAATCAATCCTAAATCGTTTACGCAACCATATATGCGTAATTAGGCTTAGCTTAAAATGAATTCATCAGGCATATATACCACAGTAATCAAACATATATAAGAACTGCATCATCATTGTTCTTGGAGATGGTTAATAACATTGCTTCTCAAATTCGGGACCCCGCAAACCGCGCTGGATAAATCCTTGTTCTCTAAGATGGTAAGAGTAGAGTATCACTATTAGTCTAACATTACTTATATTAAAAAACTAATAATAAAACAATTTTTTAATCATCCAAAAACTCTTCAACAGGTGATCAAACAACACAATGATCATCTAAAAGATATTTATAAATAAAATAAAATAAAATCTCTTTTAACTAGTAAGAAGTCATACGAAACAATAACTAAATGGAAACAATGTAGGCTACTATATATATATATATATATATATATATATATATATATTGTCCCGTTCACATCAGTACGCATTGATGTAATTACATCAATACCAATACATGTGGACCACTGATTATGGAGAAACTTTGACAAGTGCATACACTTTGAGTCAAAGTATGTAAATATAATGGTCCACATCCAACGCACTGATAAAATTATATCAGTGCGCACTGACTTGAACATTTATATATATATATATACAATTTTTCTATTATCAGTTTGAACTGACAAAAGATATATCAGTTCCTTGTATGTGGGCCATTGGATTTAAATATTTTGACTTGGCTGTATGCACTTGTCAAAGCATCTTTTAAATCTAATGACCCACATGCAAGGAACTGATATATCTTTTGTCAGTTCGAACTGATAATAGAAAGACTATATATATATATATATATGATCCCTATGCAACCTGTTCAATGAAGTTCTTAATCTTCTTCAACACCGTCAAGTTTATTTGGTTGTATTTGTTGCGGATGCCTTTTTGAAGGAATTCAACCATGCTAGGCTTTATTCCTCTAATTTCTAAATACTTTTGGAAGGCTTTTTTCATGTTCTCATCCAAATCACTGCAAAAGACCAATAAGAAAAAACTTGTGTCAAATAAGCAGGAAAATATATAATGAATAATCAATCTGAATGAAATTATACACCAAAATAGCTTACGGCTTTAAATATTTAAAATATCCACCATCTGATATTACATGTACTTCTATATCCGAGATTGAAATCCCATCAGGGGTATAAGAACAATAGAACCGAAGCGATCCACCATGTCCGTGCTTAGAGATGAAGACGATAAAATTTGTGAACTCAACAAACCTTTGACTTATATAGATTGAATATACTTCAACAAGCTCACCCTTAAACTTTTTTGTCAATTTTGCATTAGCACGACCACCTTTATTAAAATCTCGATTCAATTAAAAGGTGAATTCACTTGGAGTTTCTTCAACCTATTCATAGAAACAAACATGAACAAAAGCAAGTGGCACAGTTGTTGGAATTTTATATAAATTGAATAATAATAATAAAGACAAAACATCAACCACCACTTAACTTTGCACAACTTCAAATTAATATATGTAAAATAAAATAAAATAAAATAAAAACCAAACCCTTAAATTTCAATACTTTTCCTCCATTTTCTCAGCAACCCAACAGTAGCACACCAAACCCACACTAAGTGATCACTTTTGTAGGAATTTGCGAGGAGCCGAGGATCAAAACAATGCCATTAGGCTATTGGAGACAGACATGCAACAACTCTTTCAACTGATGAATTATGCTAGTATAGAGAATCCGTATAAATTCCATTAGATTTCAATCCAACTGCTAAAATAAATAATAAATTTAAAAAGAGATAATGACTATCATGTAGAAATTTTTGTATACTAACTAGCTAAACACTGATCGATATACACTTTAAACCAAATACAAAACATAATTACAACAATACAACAACCGAAACAGCTATAAAGTATAAACCAATACGCTGGAAGAAAATCAGAGTTGCCTTACGTGACCAATACGCTTGAATTCCGATTCGATGGCTTGGAGAAGTGATTCATTGGAACTGCAATTCTTAGTCTCAGTAGCCGAAGAGAACTCAAAACCAGGCACAAAAGAAACCAAAGACGGCTTCCGGTTCAGATGGCTTGAAGTAGAGAAAACAGATGAGTAGAAATTTCTGTTGGCTCGGGCGAGTCGACTTGCAGTCGGAACCAAAGAATAGGCAGATTTGCGAAGAATTGCAGAGAAAGCCATTGATTTGCAACAGAGAAGAGAGAAAAAGGAATTTGTTGTTTGTTTTTAAGTTATTTTTAGTGTTTTTTAGGAGAGAAGAAAAGGTTAATATTATTAGGGTTTTAGGAGGGTTTAAGGAAGATTGGAATTGTATTGTCTAGGTTTGTTCAATGACGGTGACACATATTTTTTTAATTATTACAATTAATTCAGATTTCGGTGAAAAGACACAAAAGAAATTCGGATTTAACGGTGGAGGTTTATAGGAGCCTTTACGTTATTTGCCATATAAATCAAGCCAACATAGGTTCCGTGTAATTTGCTTATATAATATTTTAATGTTATTTTAACATTAAAAAAAAAAAATAAATAAATAAATAAATAAAAAAAAAAAAAAAAAAAAAAAAAAAAAAAAAAAAAAAAAAAAAAAAAAAAAAAAAAAAAAAAAAAAAAAAAAAAAAAATCTCATGAGAGAAGCCCAGAATTATAATTTCATCTAAGTAAATGAGAAACAAAATTTTTTTAAGGGAAAATTACATTAAAGTATCCTGACCATTTCTAATATTGCAACTAGATTGTACTTTTTCTATATGGTTGACCGTTAAAGATAACCATTGACCGGTCAAATAACAAAATGACCAAATTGCCCCATAAGCAACAAATTTTATCAATTTTTATAATATTATTATTTTTGATTAAATGTTTTTCTTAAAAGAAAAAAAAAAAAGATCTCTTCCCAAAAAATAAGTAAATGAAAATAATTAAAAAAAAAAAACTTTGAATGGAGGAGATCCTCCATTGAAGATCCGGAGATCTGCTCTGGTGCAATCTCCATGGAGGAGGTCAGCAACAATGGGTGTGGCAGTGGTGGAGCAGAGATTTTGTTGTGGCAGTAGTCCCTAGAGTTCAATTGTTGTGTGCTACGTACCCTTGACATGATTTCAATCGACAGGTTGTCAGTTAAAAGCTTTGAAAATTCGTCGGAGGATTCAATAGATAGAAACACAAAGTCAAAACATTCCGAGGGTGAAATGCCCTTTGAGGGTCCTCAATTCGGATTGATTGATTATTTATTACATATTTTCCTGCTTATTTGACATGAGTCTCTCTCTCTCTCTCTCTCTCTCTCTCTCACTGCTTTGGATGAGAACCTAAAGAAAGCCTTAGACCATCTCCAACTGTGGTGCCAATCTCCATTCTATTGCAGCAAACCTTCTCCAATGGGAGTGCTATTCTTTGCACCAGAGTGCAGCAAGCCTTCTTCTGTTGCCAGATCTGGCGCAAAAATCCTCTTGTGCTACTTTGTGTTGCTGCTTTTTTTTTTTTTTTAATTGTTTCATTGTTTTTGATTGGTTAAGAGGGAATATGTAAGGGAATATTCTTTTTAGAGTAGGATTTGATGCAATGGGTTTGAGATGGAAGTGTGGAAGTTGCTTCATTTTGGAGCAAAGTTGCAACAAATTGGTGCAATGGGTTGGAGATGGTCTTAGTGATTAGAGGAATAAATCCTAACTTTCACAGGTTTCTTGTTGGAGTACGTGCACAACAAGTTCACCGGAGAACACTTGATTTGGTTGAAGAAGATGTAGAACTTCATTATTGAATTATAGGCTTTTGCTTTGCTCATCGACAGTTGTCATTGAAGATTATTATTTATTTATATTAACTGTTAAGTTTGGAGGATTTCCATTTTCCATGATTGTTATTGACAAGTATGTTTATAATTTATATTGAGTTTTTGTTCTTTACTGGTTTATATAACTTTTCTAATTTTGCTAATTGGAGTTTTGGAGTTGGAGTGGTTTTTACCCTCGGTTTCGGTTCCAAATATATGCAGCTGAAACCACTCAACCAGGACTTGGTTAAAACCGATAAATTAAATATTGATTTCAGTGAAAATATTGAGAATCTAAGTTTATGGAAATATAGTTGAAGATATCAGAAATATCCTTAAAAACAGAGATATTCAAAGATACTTTTTTTATTCATATCTTCAAAATATAGAAAATATCGGAAATATTATCGATATTTACTTCCATTCTTAAAATCAAAATCATTGAACTCATCGATTCCAGGATCAGCGGGTTTAAATATCAAAACGAAGACTTGTTGTCAAAATAGTGGTCACTGGACACACTGCAGGAATAAGAATCAAACTTCACCCCCTCGTTAAACCCTCCTAAAGCCCTAACAAAAAACACACTCAGCTGTTATCTTCTAAAACCCTAAAGACAAACAAAAACATTTTATCATCTGCCTGCAATTCAATGACTTTATCTACAATGCTTTGCAAATCTGCATCTTCTTTGGTTCCTCTTACTAGTCGACTTGTCGGCCGAGTCAACAGACATTACCACCACTCAGCTGTCTTCATTGCTTCGAATCATCCCAACCGGAAACAGATTTCGAGTTCTTTCAATGTCCCTGATTTTCATTTGTCTACTGCTGCTGCTACCACTAAGACTATGAAGCCCAGTGCCGATGAGTCGGTTCTCTGAGTCCTCGACTCGGAAATCAAGTCTTCCTTGGAGACTAATAAAGATCACGATTGCGTAAGACAACTTTGATTTATTTATTTATTTTCATTTGGGTTGGGTTATACTTTTCTTATTGTTGTTTGGTTGCTAAGAAAATAGTGGGAAAATAAAAGAGACATAACCATTGATTTTGCACGGAAGTTGTTTCTAAGTTTTGAAGATACTGTTGATCAATCTCGTATAATTTAATGAACCCTGATCCACACCATATCCAATAATATCATGTCATGTGGTATGAATAAGCAATCCATGTATTTTTCTAACAGACGATGTCATTCTTCATTGATATGGAATTTTTTTTTTTTTTTGGTACTGTTGGTCCAGGATGCTCTCAATTATAGCTAGATTATATAAGTTGTCAGTGATATATATGATTCTAAAATTCCGACAATTATTGTAGTCACACTGCTTTTGTTTTAATGAGAATAGGTTGAAGAGAGTACTCCAAGCGAATTCCCCTTCAAAATTGAAGATAATCCTGGACAGTACACTGCAATACTGACAAGAGAGTATCTCATAAAAGTTGAAGCTCACATGCCTACTAGTTCTACTATTGGAGGAGACCACTATCGCCATCCAATCAAAATGGTCATCAACATCTCTAAGAACGATAGACCGTCCCTAGAGTTTACTTGTATTGGTCAACTCTCTAAGAACGAGGGACCGTCCTCAGAGTTTACTTGTGATGGTACCCTTTATCCGGTTTCAATCCTAGAATTTTCAGTTAAAAACTCAGAAAATTCGTCGGAGGATTCGACTATTAAAAACGCCACGAAGTCAGAAAATTCCGAGGATTATTAAATGCCCTTTGAGGGACCTAATTTCTCGTAAGCTATTATGGCGTATAATTATATATAACTCAATTCAAATTTGATTAATTATTCTTTACAATTTTTTTCTGGTTATATGACACGAGTTTCTCATGATTATCTTCTCTCTCGCAGTGATTTAGATAAAAACCTGAAGGAAGCCTTCCACAGGTATTTAGATGCTAAAGGAATAAATGCTGGCTTCATAGGTTTCTTGTATGAGTACATGCGCAACAAGTGCACACGAGAACATTTGATTTGGTTGAAGAAGATGAAGAACTTCATTGAAGTATAGGCTTTTACATTTGTATTAGTTGACAAACTATTTATAGTTTGGAGGATTTCTATGATTGTTATTTATGGGAGATTGTTAAATTGAGAAGTATGTTTATATTTAGTTCTTGTACTCTTTACCTAGTTAATAGAACTTTTCTAATTTTTCTAATTGGAGTGGTGATTTGAGAAATTTTAGAATGGTGATCAAATCTTTTCCATGTGTGTTTCAGGTCATAGACAGGCTAATCAAGTCGTCCATGGTTTGGTTAATTTTACTATAATACTCTGATTAGAAATTAGTGTGGATGGGCTTAAGCTAGCCAATAGAAGCGTTCCACGTTAGAATTCTGTTTATAAAGAAATATTCTGTTTAGTAAAGAATAATTATGTTTAGAAAAGGAGTTAGGTCCTTTCCTTGACCTTTCCTTTTTTTTTTTTTTTTCAAGTGTAATTGAAACACCAACATGCATAAGGGAGAATAAATGATCAAATCTTAATCATTTATTTTTGTTATACTTTTGTGTCACTAGGTTATGAAAAAATCTAAAAAAAGGTGTAAGGAGAGAATCCATATATATATATATATATATATATATATATATATATATATATATATGGATTCGTTGTAAATCAATTGTGAAATATACAGGTCATTGCTGGTCTGTCTGTTGGCATATAAATGGAGTCATGGTAGTTATTAAAATTCCCATTTTTAGCAGTTTAAGTTTCTTTGTTAAATTGGTATTAACCAGTTGATTAAAAAAAATGATTATCCCTCCGTTTACTTTTTTTCATTGTATCCCTCCGTTTCGTTGCTTGGTTGGCCTCTTGGCCTTTGATTAATATATTTTGCCTTTCAAAAAAAAAAAAAAAAAAAAAAAAAAAAAAAAAAATTGATTATCGGGTCAAGGACACTCGATTGCCATGTGATGGGTCTACTTGTTCTATCATGGCCCAAGTCAACTTGTGACGTACCCGGGAACACTTGATTTGGCTGAAGAAGATCAAGAACTTAAATTTTTTTTTTTTTTTGAACTGATAAATATTTCCAAATCCATACCAATAACATAACTTAGAAAGCATGTTTAACAGTCTAAGGCACATATCTTCTCTCTTTGTATCCCCAAAAGTGGTTCTAAATCCTCCTCGGGCGCAACCTGAGAACAAATGAAGTTGATCTCGACCTGCTTCATCCAAGTTGACCTTGGGTTGTTGGAAGTCTCAGTTAAAAGCAAATAAGCTCGGCTATTCCTTGGCTGTCAAAACTAGTTATCCTCTGTGTAGTCGGGATTCTCTTTCAAAATCACAAAGCCTTCAAGAATCGGCGAAAGAGGGATATACTTCTCAGTTGCCAATTCCGCTCTATCACCAGCAGCAAGGAGAACGGGAGTTGAGTGGGTCTGGAAACCAGTAATAGTCTTTGGTCGACCTGCCTGGCCAACAACATCAACAGCCTGACCCACCCGAACAGGTACAGAGAGAGGTTTGAGATTCTCATCCACGGTCAATAACATTCTTGGCTGAAGTATAGGCTTTTGCACGATTCCCTCAACAGTTGTAACTGAGATCTTATAAGTAGTAGATTGTTATTGAGAAGTATGTTTATAATAAGTTCTTGTTCTTTTCTACTTAAAAGAACTTTTCTTTTTCTAATTTTGCTAATTGGAGTGGTGATTTGAGACATTAGGATTTAGAATTGTTTAATATTTTCAGAGCCCATGGTTTGGTTAATTTTGCTTTATCCTCTAATCAAGAACTAGTCGAGGTTCCTCCTTCTGTTTTCAAATTCGCTTAGGAAAATTTCTAGATTGCTTTCTAGTTATCTTTCTTAATAAATTCCTGGTTTTTTTTTATAAGGAACTTTTCTAATTAAAATGCTCTTTCTCATTGTTCTCTGTGTTATTTGGTGATCATTTTTGAAGAGTTTTTGGAGGGTTAAAAAAGTTGTTATAAAGAGAGAAAACTTAAATTTTGGGTTTATTCAAAAAGTTATTTATTTATTTATTAACTTTAAAATTATTCGGACAACATGGGGTTGGTCATGTGATTGGCCCTCACACCTTGTGGGTTTGAGTCTATTCCTCTCGAAATACCGAATTAATATAATATTTAAAAAGAAAACTTTAAAATGATTCAACTAAACTAAAGCACATTTTTTATATTAATTTAATAAATATTAAATTTAGTTTTTAAACTGATGTTGACGGTCTTACTCCTAGGTTTCGGTTCCAAATCTATCAACCGAAACTAACACTATGTTTGGTTTGATGGAAAGGAAAGGAAAGGAAAGGAGATGATAGTGGTTTTAATGATTGTTGTTTGAATGGTTATGGGTGGAAATGATAGTGGTTTTATTTTATTTTCGAAAATATCATTTTTTTAACAATATGAATACGTGGGGATTCAAGACCTAGTTACGATAGAAATTCTTGCTATAGCGAAGGCCTGTAATTTATGCATGACGAACCCAGCCTTCTTCGGCAAGACTATAGAGTTTGTGAGTAATTCTAAGTTAGCCGTTTCATGGGTTAATGGTAGCGGGATTGGGAGTATGGGACATGTTCAGACTATATACGATATTCGGTCCCAACTAATTAGCATGGGCCAAGCCAGTGTGGTGTTCTGCTCAAGGGCTTTGAATTCTTATGTGGACATGCTGGCTAATTAAACAAGGCTCTGAGAGGGGTAGAGATGTCGTACTGTGGAGTGTAGATACAGAAAATGCTCCTTAGGCCTCGTCTCTGTTATGTTTTTGCTCTGTTTTTGAGCTCTTTGCTGTTGGGCTTTTTTGGCTTTTGGCCTTCTTGTTCTCTGCAGCCTTTGTGCTGCCTTTCCTTTTAATATATTGCCTTTCAAAAAAAAAAAAAAAAAAAAAAAAGACAATATGAATACCAACAATATATAGAGTTATTTTTGGGATTTTGAAAAAATTATTAATAGCGGATTCCTTTCCCTCCCTTTCCTCCCAAATTTGGATGGAAATCAAAGTGCGTAAAATAGGAAGAAATTATTCCCCCCATTTCCTTTCATTTCCTTTCCTTTCCTTTCTCTCTCATTTAACCATCCAAACAAGAAATTAGAAATCCTTTCCTTTCCATTCTCTCCAATTCCTTCAAGCCAAACATAGTGTAAGATTTGGTGGATTCTATTAAAATCAAAGTAAATATTGATTTTATAAAAATATAAAAAAATATTACTAATATCCTAAAAAAATCTGAGAGATATTTTTGATATAATATCTCCAAAAATAAAATAAAATGGATAATATAAAAAATATAATTGATATTTATTTTGTTGGATTTGGATCCTAAACTTTTTCCTAATCTAAAACACTTAAAAGACAAATAAATAAAGAAATTAATCTCAGCCATTGATTACACATATCACAAGATCTATTTAGATTAGGATAAATATCAGTTCAATATAGGATCCAAATTCTATTTCTGTTATTAAAACCGAACTCGCCGACTCCGGGTTTAGTCAGTTCAGTTTTGAAATAAAACCAACGGTTTGTTTTCTTTGATGCCACGTTATATTATATATTATTATCCAAAAAAATTATTATATTTATATTATAATATATATGTATTATATATTATTATATTATAATAGATAATATATATTATATATTATATCATGTATAAATATATATTAAAATATATAATACTATTTACATTATATATATATGATATATATAATATACATATAAATATAATATTATATACACTCAGAAATTCTATTATCAGTTCGAACCGATAATAAATATATCAGGACGAAGAATGTGGACCACTAAATTTACATACTTTGACTTAGTGTATACACTTGTCAAAACTTCTCCATAATCTGTGGTCCACATTCTTCGTCCTGATATATTTATTGTCAGTTCGTACTGATAATAGAAAGGCTGTATATACACTTATATTTTATTATTATTATCCATAATATATCATGTTATTATAAATGTTTTGTAATTAGGGGTATTATGGTCAAAATATAGTTAACTCCATTTCATTCAGTTGTTAACCAAACGAAATAATACTGATTCAGAGACTAATTCTAAAATTCTAGCCAAAAAAATAAAAAAAAGTTCTTTTTTTCTTCTCATTCCAATTACCATTCCACCATGGTAACCAAACGTGACCTAAGAGTACTTCTTTCTATAGACGACCATTGACTACTATCATGTTTTATTAAAAAACCAATTCGAGATCACAAGATTTACAACCTATATCTCCAAGAACAATGATGGAGGTTTATTTTATTTTATTTATTTTATGTTTAATTGTTGTGGTATGGATGATGAATTCATTTTAAGCTAAGCTAAATTATGCATATATGGTGAACGATTTTCTAATTTCGGATTGATTGTTCATTATATTTATCCTGCAATAAATTTGACACGTACTATGAATTTATAATCAATTTTGTATTTTTTTCATAGTGATTTGGACAAGAACCTAAAGAATGCCTTGCACAAGCATTAACACTAGAAGAAATTTAGATATTTACAACATTTGAAAAATGCTGCAAAGGCATTTCGTAAAATGTCAAAACGAAAGAAGTCACCTACAAAAATTAACACTCTGCCAGAATAGGAATGTACCAACACTATCTTTTTAAATCCAAAAGCATAGCAGAGTTGTTTTCCTTCTTTAACAAATTAATTTGAGGCTAATAACATCAATGCATGTTTAGTTGAATATGTATTCCGTGGCTTACCTCAATCGAATTCGAAGGACATTGAAGCTCTTCAGGTGTAAGGAGGATATTTGACCAGTACTCAATTGTATCTTTAAGAAGCTGCAATGAATATTAAATGACATGGAAATTTGAGGCCAACGCATAAACGTGAATATCTTACAAATTAACAAGTAAGATATTTACCGCCCTTAAGAAATACTAAAAACACATTGTTAGGCATGAACAAAGCAAAAAATATATAAGAATGCAAGATTAGCTCTAACATATTTAATAGGCTTGAGAACACAATAAAAAGTAAAAGTATTACAATTGTTGTGTGTGAGAGAGCACCTCTAAAGCAATCATAGCATCAAAATTTTCAACAGTTGAAGAGAAATAAATATCTATGATAGGAGAGAAATAAATATCTATGATAGGATTATATGCATTCATGCTTTTATTATAAATTCCAATTGAAATGATTTTACACTTCGATCAACTGTAAATATTAAACCAGTAATTTATGTTCCAATATTAAGGAAATTCCAAGTTTAGCATATAATACCATGAAGATTTGCAAATAAAGAAATGAAAACAGAGAACAAATGCAAAGAGACTAAAACTGGAAAAGGAATTTTCATTGACTGAATACTTACAACTATGATGACCAGCTTATATATCTGTGAAAATACACAAAGGAGAAGCAGACTTAACATATACTTTCATGTTTCGCAGCAACGAATATGGTGCACAAGGGAGTTATACCAGACATACCATGAACAATGTGTACAATTATTCAAAAAGTGTGGGTATCGTTTAAGATGAACCATGTAAGTTAGAAATCAACCGAAAAATCATGGAAACTTTAGGAACTCAACCATATATATAACAATGAACTTCGAAAATACCATCAAAGAAATTTTGAATATGCCTCATGATTCTCGGAAGCATGACCATGCATGTCTATATTATAATTCAGTCCAGGAGAACCTACCCAATCACCAACAAGTCACAACAAATAGGCTTACTGAGACGGGATTCTGCAGGTTTCTCTTTGATCTCAAAGCAAGCAAATCAAGGCAGTCCAAAGCTCCACAGAACTTGAAGCCCCATTGATGCAATTAGATAACTGGAATATTATTGAAGCGAAGACCTGTTAACAGCCCTTCTAGGAATATAAACACACACAACCCAATTTGCACACATGCAAGCACGGGGTGCACACAAACGAATCTAGACATGAAGTTCTTGTAGGTATGCATGTACACATCGTATATTGCGAATTTCCGCTCAATGAAGTTTCGGTTTATTAAATATGCACATAATGATGAGATAAGTTAAGACACACACTAATCCTCTAATTTTTCTTTACAGGTAAAAGACCCTGCCATGAAGTTGGGACAAAACTTATTATCTGATTGAAGTTTACCTGGAAAATTAGTGGTTCATCATAGGATTTGGTCTGATAATCGTTTATTGCTAACAATAAAATGAAATTAAGAACACAATATTTTTCAAAGAGGAAATATCATCCCTTGAAATGGCTAACACAAACCGGTAAATTATAAAATTAAATTCTGTAATAAGAAAAAGAAAATGTTTCACAAAACAAAAGGTCCATGTATAGAGAAAATCAATTGTTGGATCCCGGTTACATTTCTCTTATCCATCCAATCAACATGAAATTTGTCAAACAAAGTCTATCTACTGATAATATAATTTCCCATAAAATTACGGGAGCTCATGTTCATGCTCCAGATATGTAAATAAAAAATGTGGATCCATGTGCAATACATACACATGGACATGACGAACAAGTCTTACAACGTCAGGTCACCACTGTTGAGCTAACAGCGGTTTGTCTCTTCGATTATGAAGATGGTTGATTAGAACAAGAACCATATGACTCCATTTTATAAAGCCTTTGTATCAATACTAATCAAAATTCAAGATACAACTTCACCCAATCTCAACAAGGTTTTCTTCTAGACAATCTATTCCAAATTCAATACTTCAAAATTTCCCAACACATTACAGATGCAATGCAAGTCACAGAGTCCAACACAACAACATCATTTGATTTTCAAACAAAGAAAACAATTACTTTCCTATTTCACAAAATAACATCAATCAATCACTACAAAACAATAAAATGAAGCTAAACCCAGATGACAAAAACCTATATACATTACACCCAAAAGCTGAAAGAAACAACATTTCAGCAAAAATCAATCAAATCCTCATATCAGTAAATGAACACTGTAGAAGATGAAAATACTAGAAAAAATAAATACCAGAAAACAGTGGAGTTGTAGAAGTTATGAGTAGAGAGCATTAACCCAACTTAAGCAGCATCAAGTGAGCACTGTCCCACTCTCAACATCAAATCACTCACCTTCCCTGTACTCCCAAACAATTCCTTCATATCTCTATCTGTTTCTGTCTCTGTCTCTGTTTCTGTCTCTCTCTCAAACCCAGAAAAGAAAATTAAAAAAAAACAATCTTTCTCTAATTCTCTTCCTCTCTCTCTCTCTCTCTCACTTGGAAGACAGAGTGGGACCAGTTTGAACTCGATCAACCGCTCTAGAACTAGATTTCCAGATGTTCTCATGAATTCAAGCAACACTTCGCTGCTAAGCTAAAGTACCTTTTTATTTTATTTTATTAATTTGAACGAATTACACCCACCTCCCCTGAGGTTTGCTAAAATACACACGAAAACGATTTTATCATTAATTAACACTCACCTCCCCTCCCGTCAGTCAACGTCCGTTACATTTAACCGTTGACCATATCAAGAAGGGTAATATCGCTTTCAACTTATTAAACCCACTAAAAGACAAAAATTATAAATAAAAAAAATGAAAAAAAAAAAAAGCTACTTTTATTTGACAAAAAAATCCATAGATTGTTTTCTTCTGTAAATCAATTCTTCATCAAATTCAAACACAAATACATCTTCAATGACAAACCCAGCAACCTATCCACCCTCTCCACCACCACCACCATCAACCAATTCAAAACCCAATGAAAAAAAAAAAACCCTAACCCCAAAATCCTATCTTCAAATCGAAAGGAAGATCTAAATTGAAATACAAGAAAATCCAAATCCAAATACAAGAAAATTGAAATCCAAATCCAGACCGAAATCCCTTCTCTTCTCTCTCTCTAACACCTACACAAACCTAAGAAAATCGATTCAGTAAGCCTAAAAAACCCTAACACCTAAATCATCCATGTGCAACAGCAAACCTTAATTTGTAGTTGCCCTGGTTTGCGAGACCATACCATTTATTTCAACAACAAAAAAACACTGGACCATTATTCTTGAAAGAACAACTCAACAATAACAAACAACAAGAGGAAGATATTCATAGAAGATCAACATTCAATACAATGAAGAATAATATTATTAATTAGAAAACTAATTTTAAATCAATCAAAACATTTTTTTTTTTAAATAAAAAGTAAAAGCTGAGAAGAGAGATCTGGAAATCTCTCTACTCGATGCTTCATCCAATCCATCTCATGTGGAGATCGTCTCCATAGTCAACCTCATCCCACAGAGCTCTATCTGCGACGTGCGACGGAGACCCGGTTGGTGAAGCTTCATCTGTGACTGGCGATGGAGACCTGGTTGGTGAAGCTTCCTTTGCAGTGGTCTCCATCTGGAGACCTGGTCTCAATCTTGCTTTTTTATATAATATTTTGTTTTCTGTTTTTAATATTTTGATTTTTTTATAAAGATTTTTTTTTCTTAATCTTAAATATTTAAAATCATAATTTCTTTTTTCTTTTTTCTTTTTTTATTCAATTCTTAATCTACACCATCCATCTTTGTGATGGACGGTTGGAGATCAATTTAGGAAAAAAAATTTGATTTTGATTTTTTTTGAATTATTGAATGATATGAATTAATAAAGAAGATAAGATTAAAAAAAAAAAATTTCATTTTTTTTTAAAATTTTGTTGTAATAATAATAATAATAATAATAATAATAATATTTTTAATTAGCTTTTTTAATTTTTTTAAATTTTAAATTTAATTGTAATTTGATTTTTTAGTTTTTGTCTTTTCTGGGGTTATAAAAATAAATAGACATACTTATGGGTATTTTGGACTTTTATACAGTCTGATAACGTCAACAACTAAATATAACAGACGTTGACTGATAGGAGGGGAGGTGAGTGTTAGTTAATGATAAAGTCGTTTTCGTGTGTATTTTAGCAAACCTTAGGGGAGGTGGGTGTAATTCGTTCTATTAATTTAATGAATATTAAAATATTGAACTGGGATTTGTTTTTTTAATACAAAAAAATAGTTTTAAAAAAAAAAAAAAAAAACTACTGTTGACGGTTTTACCCCTGGATTTCGGTTTCAAATCTATCCAACTAAAACCAGAATTCCGAGGATTTGATTAAAATCAAGGAAGCAAATATCGATTTCTCTGTAAAAATATAGTTGATATCTTCAAAATATCTTAGAGATATATATATTTTTATATTGGGATCTCTGGTTCTGCGGTTCAGTTTTCTTTGATGCCACTTAAGTGAAATATCAAAACAATGACATGTTTTTAATACAGAGGTCGCTCAACACACGATCTTGAATAAAAATCTTCCCTCTCATGTGATGTTGTCAAATATTTTTTATATCGTATTTAAAATATTGAAAATATTAATATTTACTTCCTTATTTAAAAATTAAAACGGAAGGATTTGGTCCTCTCCTTACCACATCTGTGATTGGTTTTTATGACCACTTTATCAACAATCAATCAATTCAGTTTGGAAATGATACAGGGTTAGTATTCTTTGATGCCAAGTAAAGTGAAATATCAAACTGATTATGTGTTGCCAAAACAGTGGCAAAATTTATTCCAGGGCCCAAAAGCCAAAGAGCAAGCAAACTACAAGCCACCAAACTGGCAAGACACACCCAAAAGCCCGAAAAACAAAATGAGCTTACAAACACCCACAAAACAAAACGCATGACTAGACCACCAGCCAAACACTACAACCAACGGTCCCAACACAAAGCAGAACCCACCCAAAAAAAAAAGTGCCAAAACCCCTTATTTCCACCGGCTAGACTACCAGCCAAACACTACTACCAAGTACCAACGGCCCCAACACAAAACAGAACCCACCCAAGCAAAACTTAAAAAGAAAACAAATCATTTTTTATTCGCCATTTTCAGCTTAACAACCTTCAACTTCGAAATCGCTTTAGAAACTACATCAGCCCAACTTCGAAATCGCTTTAGAAACTACATCAGCCATCCTCACTTCCTTATCATAGATAACAAATCAAATCTCTCTCTCTCTCTATATATATATAAATCACTCAATCCTGACACGAAGACGACTATGAAGCCTAGTGTCGATGAGTCAGTTCTCCGAGTCTTCACTCGGAAATCAAGTCTGCCTTGGAGACTAATAAGGATCTTGATCACGTAAGACAACTTTAATTTATTTATTTTATTTGGGTTGATTTATACTTTTTGTTGTTGTTTTCTGGTTGCTAAGAAAATAGTGGGAAAATAAAAGAAACATAACCATTGACTTTGCATGAAAAGTTTTTTCCATGCATCAAATATATGGTTGATGGAAGTATATTAAGTATATATAATTATATAAATACTCCATGGCATCGTTCTATATGGTCATGTCGTTCCTGATTATTTTGTCAGATTAGAGAATTATTATATATATTCTCTTATTTCTTTTTCGGCTTTTGTTCATAAGTCTAGTAGTTGAGAAAATTAATCTTAAAAAGTTAAAATGTACTTTGATAATGATTTCATGTCATGTGGTATAGATAACCAATTAATTAATCAAATGTTTTTGGTAATGCTCTAGGTTCGAATTTGTTATTTAAAAAATAAAATCAATTGTGTTTTCATATAATGCATTTTTTTTTTTCATACATTTAATATGTTCAGATATAACTAAATTATATGTTAGTGCTATTATTCTAAAACTCCAATAATTAGTTGTGGCCGCTGCTTTTGTTTTCATGAATAGGTTGAAGAGACTTCAAGCGAATCCCTCTTCAAAATTGAAGATAACCCTGGAAACTTTACTGCATTATTGACAAGAGATCAGTACCAGGTTGAGCTTGTAAAAGTTGAAGTTTACATGCCTAAAATTAATGAAGAATGCCGCTACTATGGCGATCAATTCAATCCAAATGGTCATCAATGTCTCTAAGAACAATGGACCGTCCTAGAGTTTATTTAATTCTCATGGTACCCTCGATGCGATTATAATCATGAACTGGTTCTCAGTTAAAAGATCAAAAGATTCAGAGGAATTGATGGTTAAAAACACGAGGCGGTCAGAAAATTCAGAGGATGGAATGCCCTTTGAGCCAGCTCATTCCCATACGCTGCTATTATGGTGTATTATGACTTAATTCCGATTGATTAATTATTTATTACATTTTTCCTTCATATAGAGTTGACACGACAGTTTCTCCTGATCGTCTCTCTTGCCACATTACATGTTGGGATGAGAACCTGGTGAAAACCTTCTACCGGTTTTTAGAGATTAGAGGAATAAATCCTATCTATCTTCATATGTTTGTTGTTTAAGTGTACATATATGAGTAACAAGGACAACTGAGAACACTTGATTTTGGTTGAAGAAGATGAAGAACTTCATTTTGAAGCATAGGCTTTTGCATGCTTCCCTCAACTGTTTTCATTGTTATTTATGGGAGATTGTTATTGAGAAGTATGTTAGTACAATTAAGTTGTCATTCAATTTGTGTATGTGATTTTGGGCATTGAAATTTATTAGAATGATAATGGCTTAGGGGCTGTTTGTTTTTTTCGCTATAAGACTTATTGTCTCTTAATCTTAAATTAAGATCTCTTATATCTTAAATTAAGATAAATTAGTTTGTTTGCTTTTCCAACTAATTATATATTTTAAGATATATATGTCTTTTAGAAAAAGTAAATTTTTTTGACTTTTATCTTATTCAAAAAGTGATGCGGTAGAGTTTTTTAATAAATTTCCATAAATGTCTTATAATAATTCATACATTTATAATTTTATCCACACATAATAAATCCTAAAAATCAATTTTCCAAAAATTTCCAATTTTGAAGAAACCCTAACACAACATAATCAATTTTATATTATAATAAGTTATCCAAAATGAAAAAAACAAACATATCATAGTATCTTAATTTATAAGACTTATTCAATTTTATATTTATAATAAGTTATCCAAAATGAAAAAAAACATATATCATAGTATCTTAATTTATAAGACTTATTCATATGTCTAATAAATTAAGGTCTTATAAGACTTCAGATAAAAAAACAAACAGCCCCTTAGTGTTTATCCCATCACACGATGCTAAGGAAACTAATGAAGTAATCTATTCATTTACATTGCAAGCTGAACATAATGCGATTTAAACATAAGGTTGAGTATACTCATTGTTTCTTATGTATATTCTGACGTATACTAGGCGTGATAATATTAAGTATCAAATAATACTATGAATTAGGATATAAATTTTTAGTATTGGAAGGATTTATAGATGCCATTTGAATCAACGGACAAAGATTAATGATCATGTAACCAAAAGTGGGTGGATTCTCACACATAATTTGGTGGATGAGCTATTTTTTGAATTTAAGGAAACTTTGAGGCATCTCAATTCCAGTAAGCTGCTATTATGGTTTACTATTATGACTTAATTCGGATTGATTAATTATTCATTACATTTTTTTCTGCATATATTTGATACGGGTTTCTTTTGTAGCTCTTGCAGTAGCTTGGGATGAGAACTCGGTGAAAGCCTTCCTGGTATTTAAGAGATTAGAGAAATAAATCCTAGCTTCACAGGTTTCTTGTTTGAGTACATGGCAAACAAGGACAACCGAGAACACTGGATTTGGTTGAAGAAGATTAAAAAAACTTCATTGAAGCACAGGCTTTTGCATGATTCCCTCAACAGTTGTGTTATTGAGATCGTGGTAGAGAAGTAGCTTAAATTATTATTATTATTTATTTATTTATATTGAGTTGACAAACTGTTTATAGTTTGGAGGATTTCCATGATTGTTATTTATGGGAGATTGTTATTGAGAAGTGTTTGAAATAAGTTCTTGTTCTAGTTAAAAGAAACTTTTCTAATTTTAGAATTGTCAAATCTTTTCCAGCTCTCAGATTTTTGTTTTTGTTCATAGGCAGACTAATCAAGTCGCCAATGGTTTGGCTAATTTTGTTATTAGTCTGCATCCTCCTCCTTCTGTTTTCAAATTGGTTCGGGAAGATTTCCAGACTGCCAAGTAGTTCTCTTTCTTACTGAATTTAAGTGTTTTTTTTTTTTTTTTTTTTTTTTTTTTAACTTTTCTAATTAAAACTCTCTTAATTTCTCAATGTTATGAGGAAGGTATAATTTTGAGTTTATTCAAAAAAGAAAAGTTGTGCTTTAAAAAAAAAAACTTTTTAATGTTGAAGACAATCTCATAATATCATAATTAATTTCATTACGACTCATTTCTAATAGAAAACTTCTATTAAATAGTCATCTTACATAATATTTTGCCACCCAAAAAAATTCATCTTACAATTATTTTTTTTTATTAATCCTTTTAGTGGAAGAATGCCTAAAACCAAAATCATCGAATGCTATTAAATTAGCAATAATGACATGTCACCATCGTAAAGGTCACCAAACATACTGCAGAGGAATCAAAACTGTAGACAATCCAACTCCAATCTTACTTAAATCCTCCTAAAACCCTAATAATATTCACCTTTTCGTCCCCATAAAGCCCTAAAAAATAACTTTAAAGAAAAAAAAAAAAAAACATTTTCTCTTCTCTGTTGCAAATCAATGGCTTTCAATGCAATTCTTCGCAAATCAGCCTCTTCTTTGGTTCCGACTGCAAGCCGACTCGCCCGAGCCAACAAAATTTCTACTCGGCTGTTTTCTCTGCTTCAAGCCATCTCAATCGGAAGCCGATTTTGGGTTCTTTTGTGCCTGATTCTGAGTTATCTTCTGCGACTGAGGCTAAGAAGTGCAGTTCCATTATTGAATCACTTCTCCAATCCATCAACTCAGAAATCAAGCTTCTAGATGCATGGTCGCGTAAGGCAACTTTGATTTTCTTTTGGTTGGTTATATTTATAGCTGTTTGGTTGCTAAGAAAATAGCGGAAAAATGAAAGAAATTAAGTAGGTTTATTTTTAATTCCGGTTGCTGTATTTGTGTTTTGTATTGGGTTTTAAATGATTCGGGGTTTCACTAGTATACAAAAATTTAACAATAATGCTACTTTGCCTAAATTGGATACCAAATTTGGAGCCCAAATGATGTGTCATTATTGATTTCTTTGTATTAAACTGCATGATTGAAACGATTGGATTTTATTGGATTTTAGCGATACCATATAATTTGAGCCCCATATTTGGACAAAGTAGCATTTCCATTAGATTTCAATGATGCAACGTATTTCCGTACCAAAAAAAAAAAAACTTTATTATAATTGTTTTTCTAAAATTTCTAATTTTCTTTTGCATTTTGATTGAAATCTAATGGAATTTATACAGATATCATGTATACTTGCATAATTCATCAGTCCAAAGAGCTCTCGCATGTCCGTGTTCAATAACCTAATGGCATTGTTTTGATCCTTACAAATTCCTACAAAAGAGACTAGGTGTACTGGGTTTGACATAAATGGAGTTAATTTGGTGTACCATGTTGTTTGGTTGCTGAGAAAATGGAAGAAACTTAATGAAAATTAAGGGTTTTGTTCTTGGTTTTTTTAATGTCATATTATATATATAATTGATGTAATTGAAGTTGAGAAAGTCAAGTGGTGGTTGATGTTTTGTCTTTTATTATTATTATTATTATTGAATTTAGTAAAATTCCATTAACTACTGAGGTCAATGTTTTGTTCATGTTTGTTAATTTCCATGAATAGGTTGAGAATCTCAAAGCGAATTCACCTTAAAAATTGATGAAGACACTCACAAATATGATCATACAACTGAATATCATGTAGTATTAACAAGAGAGTATTGGGGTGAGCTTGTTGAAGTTCTTTATATGATCACACAAATGGAAAGGATATGGCCCGTCGATGGTCGTTACCATCAATAACCACGGTGGATCATCCCTTAGGTTTACTGTGATGGTACCTCTAATGCGATTTCAATATGGAGTATGGCAATTATAAACTCAGAAAATTCGAAGGATTTGACAGAATTTTCCAGAGGTCAAAACATGTAAGCTATTTTGGTGTATAATTTAATTCATATTGATTATTCATTATCTTTTTCTTGCTTATTTGACACAAGTTTCTCCATAGGGTCTATCCTACTAATATGGATGAGAACCTGAAGAAAGCTTTCTTGGAGTATTTAGAAATTAGAGGAATAAAGCCGAGCATTGTTGATTCCATGATTAAGTGCATCAGTACAAACAAGCCAAAAGAAAGTTGATGGGGTTGAACAAGATTAAGAACTTCATTGAACAGTTGTCATAGAGATCATATATAGTAGTAGCTAATTACCTTTTTATTTTATTTTATATTAATATGACAATTTGTTTACTTCGGTTGATTTTCAGGATTGTTATTTATGGGAGATTCTTATTGAGAAGTATCATATTTTTACATTTAGGAACCTTTACTAATCGATAATCTTTACAAGGAAAGTGAAACTTACTTCTTTATTTGTGATTACTATTTTTTATAAAAACTTTGGGAATTAAATTACGTTGATCTCACATACAAATAAGGAATCCTTATGAGGGGAAGAGAACTTAATTCTTAATTTGCGATTACTATGTAACAAGTTGCCCCTAGAAAGGGAAAATATTAATTTCTCTTACCTGATGCCATTTACAATGAAACATGATTCCTTTTGATTTGCATTCCAGATTAGTAAACGTGGCCAATAAGTTGTTATTTGGTATGACTTCTTACTAGTTAACACTATGTTTGGATTGATGAAATAGAAAGGAAAGGAAATGATAGTTAAAGAGGAAAAGAAAGGAAATGAGAGGAAATGATAGTTTTTTTTAGTGATGGTTGTTTGGATGGTTATGAATGGAAGGGAAACAAAAGGAAACAAATAGTAGTAATAGGTTAGTTTGGAATATTAAAAAAATTCATTAACTTATAATTCATTTCCCTCTTTTCTGTCCCATTTGGAGAGAAAACAAATTGGATGAAACAAGAAGAAACTATTCTCCATTTCCTTTCCCTCATTTTCCTTTCCTTTTCATTCTCATTAATAATCCCAACAAGAGATATGAATCATCCCATTTCTTTTCTTTTCCTTTCTCTCATATTCCATCAAATCAAATATAGTGTAAAAGAGATTTTTTTTATTTTTTTATTTTTTTTTATTTTTAATGATCTTTCAATGTTAGTGTTGTTGGATTGCAACGCTCGAAGAAGTTTTGGAAGATCAAAAAAAATTTCATATCTATCGGAGGAAATTATAATTCTAGTTTCTCCATGGGATTTATTTCCTTTTTATAAACTTTAAAATGTTAAAAAAAAAAAAAAACAATATTATATAGTGCTAATTACACAAAGCCTATAAATAGTAAAGGATGATAATACCCTTGATTAAAAAATAATAATATTTTTTAAAATATCATATTTTAAAAAACCTCTAGATCCCCACCTAGTGATTAGGGGTGTTCAGGATCCAATCCAATCCAATATGATCCATTGGATCGGATCAAATCCATTGGATTGGATCGGATCCATAGAGGTGATTGGATTGGATCGGATCGGATTGGATCCTAAATTCTAAGATCCATTGGATTGGATCGGATCTTGGATTTCCGTTTGGAAATCCGCCGAATCCGCCAATCCGCCTAAAATATTAGGCATTATTTTATATTGGGTAATTTATTTTATCCACTACTTTCTAATGTAAATGCCCAACCAAATATAATTTTTATTGTTACTATTTTGGGTTTTCTTTCTCAATTTCTCTACAACCAACAATCAACCGTCTTCTTTTCTTTTATTCTTCTTCATCAATATCACAGCTTATTAAGTTTACATTTGGAGTTGATGTATAATGTTTATAAACTTTTTGAATTATATGAAGTTTACAAGTTATGTCATGTATTTTTTTAATGTTAATTTTATTTGAATTAATTAGTAATGTTTGAATAATTTATTTGATTTTATTTATTTCAGATTATAACTTTTATATATTACGAATGACTTTATATTAATTCAATCCATCGGATCCTATCGGATCGGATCGGATCAAATAGTAATTGGATCGGATCGGATCGGATTCCACTATAAAATTGGATCGAATCGGATTGCAATTTCTTTGATCCAATCAGTTATAAAACCAAGTCATGTGAACGTCACCTACACCTACACCTACTCACTAACTCACTCAACCCAACCCAAATCACCTTCATCTGATCTGAACCAGACTCTCTCCTCTCTCTTGTCTCTCTCGATCTCGTCGGTGGCGGGCACCACCTGTGAATCGGCCATCATCATCACCACCATACCAACCCCTAAACATTTTCTTCTCCTCTCAAGTCTCAACCAGATTCAAATAAGTTATTATAGAATACTCTACTCTACTATTAGTCTATTATAGAACCAGGATTTATCCTGTGCGATGTGCGGGGTCCCGAATTTGAGAAGCGTTGTTATTCTGACAGTGGATTGCCCTTCAAAATGAAAAATTATTTCTATATAAGATGTTGAGAGAATTGAAAGTACAAGTATGAATTTATAAAAGTTGAATTTTCATACCTTATTGATCATTTTATTATAGATCATCATCAACCTAAGAGTACTTCTTTCGACGGTCTTGATTATGTTTAAAAAAAAAAAACACAAATCGAGATCACAACCTATCTCTAACAATCTCCAAGAACAATTATGGATCAGTTCTTATATATGTTTGATTGTTACATAAGCCTGATGAATTCTTTAAAAAAAAAAAGCCTGGATGAGAACTAAGATTTATTATTTTTTTATTTTTTATTTTTTTTCCGTTGAGATTTGGATGAGAACCAAGAATGCCTTGCACAAGTATTTGGAGAATCATTAGAGCTGATGAAGCAAAAAGAATCAAGAACTTCATTGAACCACAATAATTGTTTTTTTTTTTTTTTTTGGTTTTCACAACAATTGTTACAGATCATATATATGGAATAGCGTCTGGATAATTAGAATTTTTCCTAAAATAATAATAAAATTCACTAGTGATCCAAGTTGTCTATTTTTTTTACAACAATTATAATATCTGGAACACATGCCATTCAACACCAACACAATATAATTCATTGTTTCATTCAATAGTTTTTCAAAAAATAAATAAAATATTGTTTCATCCATAGAACTAAAATGTACATTTCTTCATGGGCTTTGCATTTTAATGGGCAGTTAGGTTATAAAATTTGAGACCACAAAATCAATTGGGCTTGGACGGGGAATTCCAATATCTTTTAGATTTTAGGGAAAATTATAAATAATCCTCTGACTTTTAATTAAATGCCAAATCAAATCCTATAGTTTGAATAATCAGCAAAAAACCCCCCTACTATTAGTTAATAGTTAGTTAATTGTTTTGAGTTTATATATATCAAATATTATAATTTAAATCCTTTATTATAAACAGAATAAAAAAATAAAAAAAATAAAAAAAATACTAATAATAAAAAAATCAATTTCATACATTTTTTTTAATATTTTAAATAATTTTTTTGTTTAAAATTATAATGATTTTATTGCTTTATCATAACATATTTTTATATATTTAATTTTCATTAAAAAAAAATATATATTTTTCTAACATATTTTAAATATTTTTTCATTATTATTTTTAGTTCAATAATAGAAAAAAACCACTTAAATAATTATATTCATTAAATTTAATTAAAGTAAACTAACGGTCAACTAGTGGTAAGGATTTGTTTTTTATTATTCATACTAGATGGTTTGATTTGATATTTGATCAAAAGTCAGGGGGTTATTTATAATTCTCCTTAGATTTTATTTTGAGTGGCCGTATTTTTACACCCATGAGAAATTGTATGTGCTCCTTTTTGTATCTACACCTTTTTTATTTTTATTTTTTTAAGGCTATAACTTGTATGTTACCAAATATGCTTCTTAAAAAAAAAAAAAAAAATTGAAAAGTTTGGTGCCTCATCCCTAATCTAGGTATTTATTAAAAAGAGGTATTTCCTCTATGGGTACGGATATTGACACCCATAAATATGATAAGCGCACCCATATTTATAAATACACCCATGTCTAAAATTAAAAATTAAAACATTACTATAAACACTCATCTTAATGCCAATAGTACCCTTATTTAAATGAATGTTTTCGTTCCAATACAATTTATTTATAAACCTCATAAGTTATTAACACGCCCAATAAGTTTTGGTTCATGTGTTTTCTTGCTCTGGCAAGCTCTGTTGGGCTACTGTTCTTCTCGTTCTTTAAAAAAAAAAAAATTAGAATTACAGTTTAGTTTTTTTTTTTAAATAAAGTTATATAGTTGAAGATATGGGTGTAAATTTTTTTTTTTTTGGAAACCAATCAAGTTGCTAATTCATTTCATCAATTCATGTATCATAATAATACACAATTTCAGTGTCATCAGCTATATTACAAGGAACCAACCTCCAAAATTGTTGAAAATCTACTGTACAAATGGAAAAAGTTCTCTTGCATTCTCTCATATTGGTTACAATTCTTTCAAAATGCAAAGGAAGCATTGACAAATACTCCATTGGTCGCTAGTGACTGTTCGTGTCATTTACAGTCAGAATATTTTATATCAACTCATTATGTTAGCACTGATTCCCTGAGCAACAAAATTTAGGGAACCGGAAGCAGTAGCATCAACATAGAAAATTTATATGGTGGCAGCACAGAATTGCCAAGGCATGAAAACTCTGTCACAATCGCTCATCTAGTCTTCTACTAAGATCTTGTCTATTTAGCAGCATACCAGTTTTGAGCGCACTTAGCATCAACGTTTAGATCAACGCTAAGAATATTCTTGCCATTGAAGGGTTTGGACATGCACTCAACAACTATTGCCTTAGCAGCTTCAGCTGATTCACTTGGACCTTCCAAGATCACTTCATCATGAACTTGTATGAGTGTAAATAGTATTTTGTTTATTTTTAATTAAACTAATTTGTCTTTATTGGTAAATTTCTATTGGGATATTTTTGTAATTAATTTTTTATTAAAATATGGATGTGCTTATCGTATTTATGGGTGTCAATATCGGCTCCCTTCCTCTCTCTCTCTCTCTCTATATATATATATATATATATATATATATATGGGAGAACTCCATGACTAGCCAAAAAATTATGGGGTTTATTGTTTTTGTCCATGATTATTATTTTATTGTTTTTGTCAGCATATCCACTTTTTGGACAAGATTGCCCTTCTTTACAAATTTTTTTCCTCTCTTACATTTTCTCACCCTCCTCCTTCTTCTCTCTTTCTCTCCTTCTCTCTTTCACATCTTCTCTCTCTACGAGTTCATCATCATCATCATCTTCTTCTTCTCTTTCTCTTTCTCTTTCCCTTTTTTTTTTTTTCAGATTTTTTTAAAAATTCAGGTGTTTTTTTTAAAGGAAAATTTTCAGATTTGGGAAATTTTAATCTGAAAATTTTCAAAATTTTCCAGATTTAAAAAAAAAAAATCAGTTTTTTTTTTTTGAAAAATTTTCAGATTTAAAAAAAGGTTTGGATTTGAGTGCTAGTTGTTGAGTTGTGTTTATGTTTGGGTTTTGTTGAAAAAAAATTAGATTTTTTGGATTTGATCTTTTTCAAACAAACTTTTAAGATTTTATTTTGTTTAAACACACCAGACAAACGAATTAAACACACCAGACAAACGAATTAAACACACCAGGCAAAATGAATTAACACACCAGACCACCAATTAAACACCCGGACTAATTAAACACACCAGGCCACCAATTAACAACCACCAGGGCAAAAACAATTAAACACACCAAGGTCTAGGGTGTTTAATTGGTTTGCACTGGTGTGATTAATTGGTTTGCACTGAGGTGTTTAATTGGTTTGGCCTAGGGTGTTTAATTGGTTTGCACTGGTGTGTTTAATTGGTTTGGCTTGGTGTTTTAATTGGTTTTTGTCTAGTGTGTTAATTGGTGGCCTGATGTGTTTAATTAGTCCGGTATGTTTAATTCATTTTGTCCGGTGTGTTTAATTAGTCCGGTGTGTTTAATTGGTGGTCTGGTGTATTTAATTAGTCCAATGTTTAATTTATTTTGCCTAGTGTGTTTAATGATAATGTTGGTGTGTTTAAT
Source organism: Acer saccharum (assembly GCA_030490815.1). Lineage (NCBI taxonomy): Eukaryota > Viridiplantae > Streptophyta > Magnoliopsida > Sapindales > Sapindaceae > Acer > Acer saccharum. The sequence continues at coordinate 1,206,070 of CM059878.1, forward strand.
TGAGTTTCCCGGTGTGTTTAATTGGTTTACACCTGGTGTGTTTAATTGGTCACCACTAACACAATTAAACACACCAGTTTGGAAAAAAAAATTAAAATCACAACCACACCCAATACTCAAACTTACAATACTCAATCCTGAAATTCTGGAAATTTTTTGAACAAAACAAAATCTGAATTTTTTTTAAACAAACAATACTCAAACTTAACTACAACCACAACCACAACTCAAATCCAAACATTTTTTAAATTCACCACAACCACAACCAAATATAAAAATCTGAATTTTTTTCAAAATTAAAAAAACTGAAATTTTTAATAAAAAATTTGGAAATACAACCCAAACTTAAATACAACCACAAATCTAAATTTTTTTAAGCACAACCACAACTACAACTCAAATCCAAACCCTTTTTAAAATTTTTTCAACAAAAAAAAAGAAAATAAACTGAATTTTTTTGAAAAATCTGGAAATTTTTTCAAATCTGAAAATTTTTGTTTCAAAAAAACCTGAAAATTCTTAAAAAATCTGGAAAATCAACCACAACCACAACCTAAACTTAAAAATCTGAAAAAACATTCAAAATTAAAAAAAAATCTGCAAAAAACGTGAAATAATTTCAAAATCTGCAAAAAACTGAATTTTTTTTTTAAAAACCTAGAAAAAACATGTAAGAGAAAGAGAAGGAGAAGAAGGACGGATGATCGGACGACCGACGATCGAAAAACCACCAAATCTGAAAATTTTTGATTTAAAAAATCTGATTTTTTTTTTTTTTTTTCTGGAAAAAAAGAAGAGAAAGAGAAGAAGAAGAAGAAGAAGAGCGAAAATGACGAGAAAAAGAAGAAGAGCGAAAATGACGAGGAAGAAGAAGAAGAGCGAAAATGACGAGAAAGAAGAAAGAAGGATCGGATGGAGGTTAGAGGAAGAGAGATGAGAGAGGAGGAGAGAAAAAGAAGGAGGAGGAGGCTGATACGAACCCACTGGTATAATTCATCCTTAAAACCTGCTTAAGAAGAGGGTGCCCATGAGTTATATACCATTGATTAATCCCATACTTAATCAATGTGGGATCATAACATTCCACTACGCTTCCGCAGCCGTCGTCCACAGCGGCCCATCTCTCCCAGCTGAGTGACTTCGCGACCCCGCTCTCCTCGGGTAGCAGCCCTCCCCAGGTCACCCCGTCCTTGACGAACCACTGCTCTTCATGGTGCCGGCTCTGATACCACTGATACGAACCCACTGGGTAGAACTCATCCTTAAACCGGCTTGTAAGAAGAGGGTGCCCAATGAGTTATACCTTGATTAATCCCATACTTACAATGTGGGATCATAACATAGGCGTCAGGCCGAGAGAGAGAGAAAGAGTAAAAAAAAAAAAATCTGATCTGTGAAAATGAGAGAAGATTTTTTGTAAAAAAATATGGACAATTTTTTGTCTTCACAACCCATTTATTGACAAAACAATAAAATGATAATTGGTGACAAAAACAATAAGTACCCACAATTTTTGATTAAAAAGCCCTATTTCCTCATATATATATATATATATATATCTTATTATTGAAATATTAAATATTAATTAAATAAAAATAAATTCTGTCAGATTTTTTCTGATTGATTAAATAAAAAAATTAAATGGTGATTATTTAAACTAAAAACATTAATAATTATTCTAAATATATTTTTTAAAAAATACATAACAAATTATAGTACGATAAACTTAACGACCATGTTTAGGTTGGATTGATGTAAACACCAGACGATGGCCTAAATTGTCACCCCCTATATGTCACCATCGCAGCAGTCACTGAACAAACAGTTGACATTCCAATTCCCATCTTGCTTAAACCATCCTAATACCCTAATAATATTCACCTTTTTCTTCCGTCCTAAAACCTTTTGTGTCTTCTCTATTGCAAATCAATGGCTTTCTGTGCAACTGTTCACAAATCAGCCTCTTCTTTGGCTCTGACTGCAAGTCGACTCGCCCAAGGCAACAGAAAATACCACCCAGCTGGTTTCTCTGCTTCAAGCCATCTCAATCGGAAGCCGAATTTGGGTTCTTTTGTGCCTGATTTTGAGTTCTCTTCGGTTACAGAGACTAATAAGTGCAGTTCCAATATCGAATCCCTTCTCCAATTAGCCATCGACTCAGAAATCAAGCGTGCTGATTATTATGATCACGTAAGGCAACTTTGATTTTCTTCTGGGTTGGTTTATACTTTATAGCTGTTTGGTTGCTAAGAAAGTAGCGGAAAAATGAAAGAAACTAAATTTGTTACTTTTGAATTTCGGCTGCTGTATTTGTGTTTTGTATATCAATCAGGGTTTCACTAGTATACAAAAATTTAAATGATGCACGGTAGTTACATGATAGTCATTATCTATTTTAAACTTTATTATAATTTTTTTCCCTAAAATTTCTTATTTATTTTAGCAGTTTGATTGAAATCGATCTAATGGAATTTATATAGTGGCAGCGGTGATCGTATTATTTGGAGTGATAGTTGATCGTTTTCTGTCTGTGGGTTTCCATGCTGTTTGGTGTAGTTTTTTCAGGCTTTGTTTCAGCCCCTGATCTGCTTCCTTTTCCTGTTTTCTTTCCTCTGTTTTTGCTCTTGTTGTTGGTTTCCTGGTTGCTGCTTGGAACCTTTGCTTTGTTTTTCTGGTTTGTTTGGTTGTTGTGCTTCCTTTGTGCTTTGTGCTCCATGCCGTTTTGTTTCTAATAAATATAGATATCATGTATACAAGCATAATTCATCAGTCCAAAGAGCTCTTGCATGTCTTTCTCCAACAACCTAATAGCATTGTTTCGATCCTTACAAATTCCTAAAAAAGAGACCTGGTGTACTGGGTTTGACATAAATGAAGTTAATTTGGTGTACCATGTTGTTTGGTTGCTTAGGAAATGGAAGAAACTTAATGAAATTTAAGGGTTGGTCTTGCTTTTTTAATATTATATATATAATTGATGTAATTGAAGTTGAACAAAGTTAAGTGGTGGTTGATGTTTTGTCTTTTATTATTATTATTGAATTTGGATAAAATTCCATTAACTACATGGGTCACTGCTCTTATTCATGTTTGTTAATATCCATGAATAGGTTAAAAAACCTCAAAGCGTATTCACCTTAAAAATTGAAAACAATGCTCCTGAACATCATGTAGTATTGACAAGAGAGTATCAGGGTGAGCTTGTTGAAGTTTTGGGCTATATAAAATGTTTTGGGCCATATGGAAAAGGTCAAACGGAGTTGTGCTTTACCATCTCTAACAAAGGTGAATCGTCCCTTAGGTTTGATTTTTTCAGTACCTTTGATGCAATTTCAATATGGAGATTAGGATTTATAAACTCAGAAATTTCGGAGGATTATTGGCCATTATATGATGGAGATGATGTAGTGGAATTTGAGTAAGCTAGTATAATTTAATTCAGATTGATTATTGATCATTATCTTTTCCTGCTTATTTAACACAAGTTTCTCCATATTTTCTTTCGCAGTGATACTAATGAGAACATGAAGAAAGCCTTCTTTGAGTATTTATAAATTAGAGGAATAAAGCCTAGCATTGTTGATTTCATGATTAAGTGCTACAGGTACAAAAAAGCCAAAAAAATGTCGATGGAGTTGAAGAAGATTAAGAAGTTCATTGAAAGTTGTCATAGAGGTCATGTATAGCATACTGCTGCGCAGTAGCTAATTGCCATTTATCTTATTTTATTTTTATTAACATGACAATTTGTTTACTTGCAAAGATTTTCAGGATTGTTATTTATGGAAGATTGTTATTGAGAAGTAGTATGCTTATTCCCCGGGAGCATCTACGCTTACTAATTGAGAATTTTTAATTTTATTAGGGAAGTGAAACTCAATTTCTGATTTGTGATTATTTTGTTTACTAAAAACAAGTTCCCGTTAGAAATTCTCTTTCTTGATTCCCTTTACAATGGAATATGATTCCATTTGATTTGCATTCCAGATTAGTAAACGTGTCCAATTTTTTTTTTTTTTTTTTGAAATACCAATTAGATATTATTTGATATGACTTCTTATGATTAAAAGAGATGAAATTATAATTCTGGGTTTCTCCAATGAGGTTTTTTTTTTCTTTATAAAAATAAACTTTAAAATGTTAAAATAACAATAAAATATTATATAGAGCAAAGTACACGGAACCTTCCGAGGTTTACCTTGTGACCGTTATAGTCAACCTTTCAAAAAATGTCACTAACTTCCCATCCCGTTAGAGTTGAAGGTTAAACACCGTTGGCCATTTAAAAAAATAAAAAAGATGATAATGCCACTAATTAAAAAATAATATATTTTAAAAAACTTTTAGATCCCCACCATCCATTTTGAGATGGATGGTGGAAGTTTAAAATAAAATTTTAAAAAGAAATCTGAAAAAAAAAAAAAAAAAAGACAATAAGAAAAAGGGGAGGCTCTAGCCTCCACGTCACCCGGTGAGGGACGCTCAAGTTTACTGAACTAGATTTTTTCTCTAGTTTTTTTTTTTTTTTTTGTATTTTTTTTTTTTTTTTTTTTTTTTTTTGTATTTTACTTTTAAAAAAAAGGATTTCTTTAATAAATCTCTACCATTAAATCATCTGGGTATGTGTAGGGCATTTTCTTCCCGGGTTGTGGGAGTAGTTATCTCTCGTTATGGGAGTAGATATCCAGACCGCATATGTATTGTTTAGATCTCGTCAGGTTCCGATAGTCCTATTATAATAGTTCTTGTAATACTTTAAAAAAAAAAAAAAAAAAAATCATTCGGATTGTCGTCTCATCCAAATCCAAATTAATTGTAATAATTAAAAAAAAAAAGGGTGCAATGATGTGTCACCATCATTTGAACAAACCGTAGACAATCCAATTCCAGTCATCCTTAAACCCTCCTAAAACCCTAATAATATTAACCTTTTCTTCCCTCCTAAAACCCTAATAAATAACTTAAAAACAAACAAACAAACAAATTCCATTTTGTGTCTTCTCTGTTGCAAATCAATGGCTTTCTGTGCAATTCTTTGCAAATCAGCCTCTTCTTTGGCTCTGACCGCAAGTCGACTCACCCAAGCCAACAGAAATTACCACTCAGCTGTTTTCTCTGCTTCAAGCCATCTCAATCGGAAGCCGACTTTGGGTTCTTTTGTGCCTGATTTTGACTTCTCTTCCGCTGCTGAGACAAAGAAGTGCAGTTCCAATGAATCACTTCTCCAAGCCATCGACTCAGAATTCAAGCGTATTGGTCACGTAAGGCAACTTTGATTTTCTTTTGGGTTGGTTTATTCTTCATAGCTGTTTCGGGTCTCAGTATTTATGTTTTGTATTTCGTTTAAAGTGTATATCGATCAGGGTTTAGCTAGCTAGTATACAAAAATTTCTACATGATAGTCATTATCTATTTTTAAATTTAATATTTATTTTTCTAAAATTTCTTATTTATTTTAGCAGTTGGATTGAAATCTAATGGAATCTATACGGATTTTCTATAATAGCATAATTCATCAGTAGAAAGAGTTGTTGCATGTCTGTCTCCAATAGCCTAATGGAATTGTTCTGATCCTCACAAATTCCTACAAAAGAGATCACTTGGTGTGGGTTTAGTGTTCTACTGTTTGGTTGCCGAGAAAATGGATGAAATTTAAGGGTTTGGTTTTGTCTTTAAAAAAAAAAAAAAAAAATTATATATATATATATATATATTAAATTGATTTAATTGAAGTTGTGCAAAGTTATTATTGAATTTAGTTAAAATTCCAACAATTGTAGTCACTTGCTTTTGTTCATGTTTGTTTCCATGAATAGGTTGAAGAAAGTCCAAGTGAATTCACATTTGAATTGAATCGGGATTTTAATAAATGGGGTCGTTCTTATGTAGTATTGACAAAAAAGTTTCAGGGTGAGCTTGTTCAAGTATGTTCAGGCTATTTTTATGTTCCTCACTTTGACTTTGAAGATTTTACTGTTACCATCTCTAAGCACGGTGGATCGCTCCTTCATTTTGATTGTTCCTATACCCCTGATGGGATTTCAATCTGGCATATACAGTTCATGATGGAGGTCAATATTTAGAGCTGTTAAAAAAAAAAAAAATTTAGAGCTGTAAGTTACTTTGGTGTATAATTTCATTCGGATTGATTATTCATTATATATTTTCCAACTTATTTGACACAAGTTTTTCCATATCGGTCTTTTGCAGTGATTTGGATGAGAACCTGAAGAAAGCCTTCCAAAAGTATTTAGAAGTTAGAGGAATAAAGCCTAGCGGCATTGAATTCATTTTTAAATGCATCAGCAACAAATACACCCAAATAAACTTGACGGTGTTGAAGAAGATTAAGAACTTCATTGGATAGATTGCATAGTATATATATATATATATATACATATATATATATATATATATGTTGTTTACATTTAGTTATTGTTTGGTATGATTTCTTACTAGTTCAACGGGATTTTATTTTATTTTATTTATAAAGATCTTTTAGATGATTGTGTTGTTTGATCACAACTGTTGAAGAGTTTTTGGATGGTTAAAAAATTGTTTTAAAATTAGTTCTCTCATATAGGTTTTTTTTTAAAAAGCACTCATATAGAAGAGGCCAGAAGACCCATCAGAACAACAAGGAAAGACAAACAAGAAACACCAGCCCCTGTCGCTGGACTTTGACAGGGCAAGCAAACGGGAAGGCAACAAACACAAAGCCCCGCAACCACAAAAAGAAACCTGAAAACACTGCCAAAACGTGCAAAAACAAAACCAAAACCGAAAGCCGAACCAGCACCAAGAGAAAAGAACTAAGGGAAGTCCCATAGAACACCATTACCAACCAGCATCATATAGGTAATGTTAGACAAGTAGCTTTGCTATTCTGAAAGTGGATTCCCCATCAAAATGAAACTTTATTTTCTACATATATAGTGTTATAGTGTTGAGAAGAAAGTACTATACGATCGTATGAATTTATAAAGGTTGAATTTCACATGCTTGAACAATATAAAATGTACATTTCTTCATGGGCTAGGTATTTGAATGGGCAGTTAGGTTAGAAAATATGAGTGAACATATTTGCATATACTTAGAAGAAATGGCACAAATATCATCTTGTGTGTTACACACCTAAGTTCCCATTAGGAAACAAGCTAACAACAGACCAATTCACGTTGCAAGAATATCATATGTCATCGAATGATATTGTTAGAAAATTGTTATTACATATATGAACAAAATACAAATGAAAACAAATAAAACAGAAATTTGGTTCAAAGAACCTAGAATCGAGGCCCGTGTTTCACACGATGTCTTTAAGACAAATTCGCCATTAACACCGTATGTGGTTGGCGTTTGTCTCCTAGGATACAATGATTCAATAGTTGAACTCAAAGTAAAGTCTGAACTTATCACTGAAACTCGAAACGGAAAGGAAGCAGCAAGCGAAAATAGAAAGAACACTAGTATACTATTTTTTATTCATTCATTCCATGGAGAATTGAATTAGAAATCAAAAGAATTAATTTGGAAATAATTCTCATTAAACATGGCAATTTTAAAATCAAATCGGTTTTGAATTCAAAATTTAATATTTCAATTAATCCGGAATTAATCAAAATTAATTACCATTGTAAATTTCTAATAGAGATCAGGTATTTGATAAAATGCTTGAGAGAATTTTCAAGCTAAAGAAGAATGAATTCTGGAAAATGAATCTTTCATTTCATTGACTTACTGAATCGGTTACAGAGGAGAACTATATATATATATTTACACCTTCAAGAATTGCTAAATACAACTTTAACAAACTTTCCTAGAATTGCGGGATGCCAATAGAATTGCCACCTCAGCTAAATTAGTTACAGATAATAGCAACTGATAAGTTGTTATCTATAAACATCAGCTGGTCTTCTAGCTTGTAGAATTGATCTTGAATTCATTGAGATACACGGTCTTGATTGAGGCTCTACAATAGCTACATTAGTTTGCTTAGGCTTATTTCCAATCAAGCCTCCTGTTGTATCTTCAATCTGAGCCTCCTTTCTAACACCACTTTGACCAGTATCATTAACAACCATTAAGTTGGTAATTACAATTTTAAAATTCAAAACTTAATTATGATAATTATAGAATTAATTTTGACATTAAATGCCATTCATCCTTTGATTTGGGAAAAATTAAACACATAGTAAAATCAGCATGAGTCACGAGTGCACACACACGTGATTTGCAATACACACACACTTGATTAAGCAACTTTCCCACTAATGTGGGATTCGTTATTTTATTTTCCCAATTCAATGTGTGCACTTTGAGTATTAATTTCTCATTCACCCATTCACCATTTTCCAACTGATAAACTATATCGACTATAGATATGCCACGAATATGTGAGTAGCATGTGTGAGATCGTAACGTAGGGATGGGCGTAGGCGCCCCCCCCCCCCCCCCCCCCCCCCCCCCCCCAAATCCTCAACCCTTCCCCCAACACCTCCCCAAAGCCCATTTGGGGGAATTTGGGGCTGGGGGCATTTTGGGGTGAGGTTTTCCCACCCTCGAACCCCATTTCCCCCATTTCTTTTCATTTTCAATTCCAAATTTTAAATTATCAATCCGAAAATCGGAATTTAAAATTTGAAATCTGACTATTCCAATCTCTAGTTTGACTCTGTTAAAATATTCAATCCAAAATGTAATCAACATATTCGTTTTAAAATATATAATTGGTTTAAAGAAATCCAAAATAAATACAAATAGTTCTAACAGAGTATTAGACAATAAAATTCAAAGCAAATTTTAAGTTTATATCTCAAATCAATACTTATGTACTAAGTATAACTAGTAACTACTAACTCAGGTTAATATTATAATATATTAGTTTTTTTTTTAATTGTTGAAACTTTAGATATAAATTAAAATTAAAATAAAAATAATATATATATGGGAAATGGGAAAATGGGTTTGGGGGAAGGTCCCCCCACCCCAATCCTCAAAAATCCATTTGGGGGCAATTCGTGGAAATAGGGGGTTTTAGCACCTTTTTGAGTTGGTCTTTCAAGACTAGCACTATGTTTATAACTTATGTTTAAAAGGCACCAAAGTAAGTGATTTCCAAAAATGCCCTTACTCTACACATTCTTTTATTATTTTTTTGATTTTAACTTTTCTCTTTGTCTGATATCTACTTCTCTCTCTAACATGGAAGTTAAAGCTCTGTATAGTTATTCTCAACTCAAACTCAGAAACAAAACCAACTTCATAACATTATCAATGCATCTTGATTGGATTAGTTTAGTGCCGCTACGTTGACGCACTCGGGGGTCGAGCTTGTTGGCTGATATCTACTTCTCTTTCTGGTGTTGTTTGAGTGTGCTAGGGCTATCTTGTATGGCTCATTGGCTTTTTTCTCTTGGTTGTTCGTTTTGTTTCTGTCTGTTGCCTTTTTATAAAAGTTTATTTCTTTCAAATATATATATATATATCAGATTTTAAAAAACCTTTAGATCCCCATCATCCATCTCAAAATGGAGAGTGGAGAATAGTTAATTAAATTTGGATCTCCACCGTCAAAGATGGACGGTGGGGATTTAAAAGAAAACTGAAAAAAGAAAAAGAAAAAGAAATGGATTGAATCTCCATTCTCTACCTCATCTAGATGGATCTCCAAGGGGAGGCTGGTGCCTCCCTCATCGCCAACAGAAGAGGCTCTAGCCTCCAAGTCACCGGTGGGGGAGGCTCGAGTTTCCCGATCCAATTTTTTTCAGATTTTTTTCTTAATTTCTTTTAATAAATCTCCGACATCCATTCAGGTTGTCTCCTCACCCAAAACCAAATTAATTGTAATAACCAAAATATGTGACAATGATGTGTTATCAGAGGTGGCAATTGACACTTGACGCAACCTAGTCACACGAAATGAACACAACACGATATTTACATGTTTGGGTCATTGGGTTCGGGTCACTAACAGGTCAATACGTTAAGAGTATAATAAGTAGAAAAAGAATTGCAGAGATAGGAAGGAAAAAAGAGACAGAAGCAGAGGAGATATTTGGTATAATTATCGATGCCTTTATTGAATGGGAACTTGGCCATTTATAGGCCTACAACTGGAAAAGCAAATAACAACTAATCACTAGAATTCAGGAACAACAATGCCAAAAGAATGGAGTCAGGTGCTGAAGACATGCACCACTCAAGCATAACTATCGGCCTAATTTATTCACACTATCTCCACTAAATAATCAACTAAACGATGGACTGGACTTGGTCTTCATATGACTTGGACAATAATATGATCTGGCAAGGCATATGACTTGGCAAGCCACAATGTATATGTATCAATCCTTCCCACTCAAAATATCCTTGTCCTCAAGGATAAAATCAGGGTACGTCTTCAAGAAGCGCCAAAGATTTTCCCACGTCGCATCTTCCCGGTTTGTGCCAGCCCATTTCACAAGAACTTCAGTTTTCGGACGGTAGGTACCTTTCTTGATGATGCGGCTGTCCAGAATTGTTTCAGGTTGGGGAAGGATGGACAAGTCTGCAGTAACCTGGGGAAGATTCGGAACAATAGAAGTACCAGGCCCCAATTGTTTCTTTAAAAGACTTACATGGATTACATCATGGATTTGTGAACCACTAGGCAGTTCTAGCTTGTAGGCAACAGCTCCAACGCGAGCAAGAATTTTAAATGGCCCGAAGAAGCGTGGAGCTAATTTGAGCGAGCCACGAAACGCCACTGATTTTTGGCAATACGGCTGGAGCTTAAGGAACACATAGTCCCCGACTTCAAAAACAACCTCGCGCCTATGCTTATCTGCTTGTGTCTTCATTCTGTCACGGGCAGCCACGAGATGACGACGCAAATCTCGCAAAATGTCCTCCTTAGCACGAAGACATACATCAACAGCTTGAACTCGAGTAGTTCCTGGCACATATGATAGCAAAGTCGGTGGAGGTATCCCATATATTGCCTCAAATGGTGAAACCTTCGTGGATGAGTGAATGGCCGTATGTAACTGTATTCGACCCACGGAATCCAATCAATCCATTTATTGGGTTGCTCACTCGTGAATTGTTCCAAGGTCCGGTTCACCACTTCCGTCTGTCCGTCTGTCCGTCTGTTTGAGGGTGATAACTGGAGCTCATCTTAAGTGTTGTGCCCTGTAGCTAGAACAAAGTCTTCCAAAAATTACTGATAAAGATTTTATCTCTATCACTGACAATGGAGGCTGGGATCCCATGTAAACGAACAACTTGACTCAAAAAAACCTTGGCCACAGTAAGAGCTGTATAAGGATGTTTAAGAGGAATAAAGTGAGCGTACTTTGTTAAACGGTCAACCACTACCATGATAACTGTGTGACCTTGAGAGGAAGGTAGCCCATCCACAAAATCCATCGAGATATCGGTCCAGACTTGATCAGGAAGAGGCAAGGGTTGAAGAAGACCTGCTGGCATTTGGCAATCATATTTGCAACGTTGATAGACATCACAACCCCGTATATATTTCTTCACTAATGTATGCATTCTAGGCCAAGCAAAACTGTCCTTCAGGCAACTGAGTGTCTTATGGAAGCCAAAGTGGCCACCTATTGATGTTGAATGGCCTTCATTCAATATAGCAGGAAGTAAAGAAGAAGTGGGACTCAGGAGAAGCTTCCCCTTTTTGAGCCAAACACCATCACGTTGAACACAGTGTTGTTGACTTGAATTAGATAATTGGGAGTAATACGGATCAGTAGAAACTTCTTGTTGCAATCGGCTCCACCAATCAGCTATAGGCAGAGAGATAGCAAAAAATTGACACTCAGCCACGCGGGAGAGGGCGTCGGATCCCTGGTTTTCAGTTCCTTTTTTGTACTGTATAGTGTAATCATATCCCAAAATCTTCGGCAACCATCGAGTCTGCGCAGGTGTAGTGATTCTTTGCTCAAGCAAATATTTCAAACTTCTATGGTCTGTTTGAATAATGAAAGGATTGCCTAGGAGGTAAGGTTGCCATTTACGCACAGCTTTAACGATAGCCAACATTTCCTTTTCGTATGTTGACAGAGCCAAAGCCGCCCCTTTGAGGGCTTCACTAAAGAATGCGATGGGACGATTTTGTTGTGACAATATGGCTCCGATTCCCACCCCGCAAGCATCACATTCCACCACAAAAGGTATTGAAAAATCTGGGAGTCGCAGCACCGGAGGAGATGTGAGTGCTTCTTTCATTTTGGTAAAAGCTGTGTTGGATTCAGTAGTCCAGCGGAACCCTTCCTTTGATAACAAACAGGTTAAAGGTGCAGCTATCACACCAAACCCTCGGATGAACTTCCTATAATACCCCGCAAGGCCGAGGAATCCGCGTACACCCTTGGAAGAGGTTGGGATCGGGCAATCCAAGACGGCTTGAATTTTCGAAGGATCGACGGTGACTCCTTCCAACGATATCATATGTCCCAAATAGTCCACCTATAAAACACCAAAGCGGCACTTCAACTGTTTTGCAAATAAATTGTTAGCAGACAAAATCAACAATACCATGCGTAGGTGTTGCAAATGCTCCATCCAAGATCGGCTATAGATTAAAATATCGTCAAAAAACACTAGGACAAACTTTCTGAGATGGGATCGAAAAAGATCATTCATGAGTCCTTGGAATGTTAATGGTGCATTGGTTAGGCCGAACGGTATAACAACAAATTCGTAGCGGCCTGCATGGGTACGGAATGCCGTCTTGTGCACATCATCCTCCTTCACGCGTATCTGATGATAGCCAGACCGCAAGTCCAATTTAGAGAAATATTGAGCTCCATTCAACTCGTCTAACAACTCGTCGATTACTGGAATCAGATACTTGTCTTTGATGGTGACGTTGTTGAGGGCTCGGTAATCCACACAGAAACGCCATGAGCCATCCACTTTTTTGACAAGTAATACGGGTGATGAAAAGGGACTATTACTGGGTCGGATCAGTCCGGAGTCAAGGAACTCTTGTACCATTTTCTCAATTTCAGACTTTTGGTAATGAGGATATCTATACGGGCGGACAGAAATAGGGCCATGATCTGGATATAGAGGAATTTGGTGGTCTTGTATATGTATTGGAGGAAGTTTAGTTGGTGGAGTGAAGACATGTGCAAACTCATTAATGATTTCTTTGATGTCACTTGGGTGGACATGGTGGACGGCAGTAGTGGTTGAAGGAATAATTTGAAGAAATAATCCACCACCTGCTAAATGCAACAGTTCCTTATTGTTTATTGGAGCCGTATCGGAATGCTTCAAACCTTGAAAGGTCCAAGACTTCCCACTTTGATTGAAGGTCATTGTAAGCTGTTGGTAATCAGTTTCAATAGGGCCAAGTGTCTCTAGCCATTGCACCCCCAAAACAGCCTGACAAGCCGCCATCGGCAATACATAGAAATCGGCTTGGATAGGGTATCCTTGGATTACAAAAGTGAGTGCCATACATTTACCCGAACAATCAATCTTTTCCCGATTAGACACCATAATCTGGAAAGTTTTGTCACAAACAACCGGTAATCTGAACTTCATCACCATGGCTTGATCAATAAAATTGTGCGTACTTCCACCATCTATGAGGACTGTAATATCTCTGTTTTTCAGCTTTCCAACCATGCGGATGGTTTGCGTATGGGTGGTACCTGCCATTGCATGAAAGGAAATTTCCGGAAGGGACTCACTTGGCATTACCTCGTCTGTTATGTCATCATCACCAGGATCATCGTTCTGTATATCTTCCATCATAAAAAGCTGAGGACGCGAACAATTGTGCCCCGGTACAAACTTCTCATCGCAGTAATAACACAGACCTTTCAGTCGTCGCTCTCTTGCTTCTTGTCTCGTAATGCGCCTGATAGGAATCTGTGAATTGCCTGAAATTTAGGTCGGTTTCATACCTGGAGAAGGACCGAGAAGGCCAACTGCAGGATTTGGTGATGATCGTGTTGATGTTGTGAAGTTTTGTGGACGATATGGAGTGCTGGTCTTTCGTTGCAATGTGTTGCGCTCCTCAACCAGACAAGCTACAGCAATGGTATTGGAAAGGGTCTTTGGTTGTTTGATCCGAACATCCAAACGGATGTCATCTTTGAGCCCAGCTATGAAACAACCTACAAGAAAATTTTCCGGTAATTCATCTACACGGTGAGAAAGTTTTTCGAAGGACTCTTGGTACGCTGCAACTGTTGTCAATTGTTTGAGTCAGGACCGAGCTTCGGAAGGATCTTTGTAGTCCGTTGGACCGAAGCGGTGGAGAATGGCTTTTGTGAACTCCTCCCAAGTTTGAGGACCTTTGAACTTCATGAACCACCGATGCCATTGGAGGGCGATTCCCTCTAAATGGAATGATGCTAGTTGAACTTGCTGTTGCGAAATGATTCCCTTAAATTCGAAGTACTGTTTGGATTTGTATATCCATCCGTGGGGGTCTTCACCATTGAATTTGGGAAATGATAATTTGAGTTGTGTTTGATTGGGGACTGAGGTTTGTGAGGTGGTTCAGGTTTGAGATGTTTCGCCTTGTGCAAACGAGTTGATTTCGATGGTAGGTTGTGTTTGAGGTATGGTTGGTTGGTTTTGTTGTAACCGTAACGCTTGTAATTCGCTGAGAATTTGGTCGAAACGGGATTCGTGGCTGGCAAGTATTTCATTGACTTCAGTGCGGAATTCCGCATTCGACTTTCCACGGGTGTCCATGGATGAGCCGGCTCTGATACCACTTAATAAGTAGAAAAAGAATTGCAGAGATATGAAGGAGAAAAGAGACAGAAGCAGAGGAGATATTTGGTATAATTATCGATACCTTTATTGAATGGGAACTTGGCCATTTATAGGCCTACAACTGGAAAAGCAAATAACAACTAATCACTAGAATTTAGGAACAACAATGCCAAAAGAATGGAGTCAGGTGCTGAAGACATGCACCACTCAAGCATAACTATCGGCCTAATTTATTCACACTATCTCCACTAAATAATCAACTAAACGATGGACTGGACTTGGTCTTCATATGACCTGGACAATAATATGATCTGGCAAGGCACATGACTTGGCAAGCCACAATGTATACGTATCAGAGTAGCGATATTTGCACCCCTTCAAAACTATATGTACATCATAAATTTAAAATTCCAACACTGCCCTTAAAAGGATTAAATAAATTTTAAATACACCTCATATATCATATTAATATAATCTTTTTTCTTACAACACACTTTATAGAGCCTTTTATTAATAGAAATAACAATTAAAATACAAATAAAAAAGGGAAAATAAAAACAAGAGGGGCGCGCATGCCGTAAAACACATTAATTTAAAAAGGCACATAGGCCTCACCAAAATGCAAAATAATAATAATAATAATAATAAAATTAATTAACCAGATCAGTGGAATCATTCCTTTCTACCTCAACATGTGCGGCCCAATTAGCGACAATGCTTAATTCTGCTTGGGTTGCTGATAGTGCCCATTTGTACACTTGATGTAGCCCCAATTTCTTATCAATTGTACTCGTTTTTTAGCGTATTTGTATATTTAATGTGTTTGGTGAGCTTTGTGTAGGTTATTTTCCATAAATAAGGTATTTGAGCTTAATTGATGAGTTTTGAAAGTTAAAAGGGCTGAAATGGGAAAGACTCGTACATTATACCTATATTTCGGGGGACATATCTCCCACCTCAGATTGAACTAGATTTCGTGCTACCTATTTTCGGAAAGCCCCGGATATCTACTTTCCAACAGTTTTTATGGATTGCAATTCCGATATTTTTGGAGAATGTTATACCCATTTCCGTAATGGTGCGCGTTGTTGGAAGCCACTGAAGAACAAGAGGCGCTGTACGTACAGCGCCAATTCTCTGGAATGTTGGAAAGCAGTTGGGCGCTGTATGTACAGTGCCCTGGGCATCCGTTTTGTGTTTTTTTGTCCGAATTTGAGGGGTTTTCTTGTCCTTTGACCCCAAATTCATGCCCTAACCTCTCCACTCTTTAAATACCCCTTTTCCTCTCATTTTTTCACACCTCTTGAACTCCCACAATACATCCCAAAACCCACAAATCACTACATCCAACCTTCAATCCATCATCCAAACTCCAAATCCATTTCACCAAACACCAAATATTCAACTTTCCTACCATTTCCCACCATCAAAACCCAACATTGGAGCATAAGGGAAGCATCAATAGAAGAAGCAAGCCAAGCACATTCAACCAACCAAGAGGAGTTCTTCAACTTAGTTCACTCTTACACTTTCTCTCTTTACATTTAATTGTCTTCATTTATGGCTTGTACTCATTACATATCTTTTGTAGCCATATTTTATAATATAAACTAAATCTGAAAGTATACAAACGTAGTTAAATTGCTTAAGACATACCTAGAGAGGGGGATGGGTGAATAGGTTTTTTACACCTTTTTCAATCCCTTGAACAAACTCTTGTTTGTCCCTCAAGGTTGCTTTACATACAACAAATAAACCAAGAAAAGACAACATACATAGACAATATGAAAATGTGATCATATAAGCATAGTCTATATACATCACCAAGTTGTATAAGGTATACAAACAAATAAACTCAATAACAAAGAATACATGTTTCAATAGATGTTCAATGAGTTACAAGAGTGATCAAATATCACTATACAAAAATACAATATACAAAAGAATAATATATACAACAATGATCAATAAAATGAATCCACAAATCACACTTATCAAAGTCTTGCTTCACTATACATCACAAGTGAATAAAACAAAACAAGACAATAAAATACACCAATAAAATATAAGAGATAGAGATAGGAAGAATTAACACAAGAGATTTTTTAACGTGGTAAAACCTCCAAGGAGGAAACATCCACGGGTTGAACTACAACCATTGGGTACTATATATATTGGAAAGTAAACATAGAGAATCCACAAAGTGACCAATCTTTAGCTCACCCAACCTAGTGGAGTCTAAGTCTACCCTACCCTATTGGAAAGTGTGAGATCCCTCAATGATGCAGAACCACCATATATTGGATAACACACAAAACCAACATCGATGAAAGATTAGAAATTCCTCAAGAGTGCATACACCTCCTGTGTACCCCGCTTTATTGGAGTCTATGTCTAACCATACGCCTATGCCTACCAATATAATAGCCAACTCCCTATCCAAGGCACTCATGCCTCTAGGGAGCCTCCCATGCATGACTATCCGAGTCCTCCAGACTCTAGCCATGACTTCTTGCTTGCCTATCCGAGTCCTCCCGACTCTAGACAAGACTTCTTGCTTGGCTATCCGAGTTATCCCGACTCTAGCCAAGGCTTCATGCCTTTTACTAGGACTTCCTAGTGTGATCATGTGAATGCAAATGATGCAAACAACAAATTCAACATAGAACATGTGATCAATACATTCCATGGTACAACTAGACCTAAACATGTGATATCACAAGTAATAAAAGTCTAGATGCAAAATACAAGAATAAAACCTAGAGCATGTGCAAACACCTAACACAAAAAGCTCATAGTTTCATTCACACATACAATACTTGAACAATATATATTTATGAAGAACAAGTTCAAGATGCTACAAAACATACAATAAAATGCTAGAGACATGAGATCAAATCAATCAATATTCTAGCTAAACATATAGAGCAAGGATTTAAGATAAATCAATTAAATCCTAGATAGCTCTAAAAACACATACATATACAATAATCCTAGATTTCATCAATCAAAGGATCAAATCAAATCTCAAGGTTATTTATCACAAAATTAATTCAATCAAGTTACAAATAACCTAAGATGTCATTCTAATCACAATACAACACACAAACATGCGAGAAACCTAGAATCATGGAAACTAGTTCACATTTATCTCTAAATAGACTTTTGATTAGAATGATTATGAAGCTAGCTATCTTTCTCAATAGCTTTCACCAAATATAAACATACATATAGAAGAAGAAACCCCAAGATAATTGAAGGTTGAAAAGAAGAAATCCCAAAGATAAGACCAATACCTTAGATTCACGAGCTGGTTCGGTTTTCTGTGTGGAACCACCAGAAATATCGATCAAATAGCCACTAAACCACAAAAGGTAGAGGACTTGATTATGAACGTTCTCCAACTTGAATCACTCAAATCCGACTTCGTATGAGAAATTTATGGTGTTCGGAAGGTGAGAAAATTGGAGAGGAAAATTCTGACGGGATTCCAAGCTGTTTCTTCTTGAAAATGAATTGGAGGGAATGGAGGGAATTAAAAAGGAGGAAAGAGAGGGATTTTTCGGGCCAATCAGAAGTGACCACGTCACCCATGCCCGTGGGTGGCGCGTGGGCCACACGGGACCAGAGAGGTCCTTTAGCCGTGGGTCCCACGGCTCCCACACAGCTTGGGCCACGTGGCCTTTTGGCCACGGTTTCCTCTCGCGCACTCCCTCACGTTCTTCAGCCGTATCTTGGGCATCCGAACTCCGATTTTGAATCCATTTACGGATTACAAACTGTGACTCCCTCATGCACAACGATGACTATACAACTTTGAAAAATGGTTGAGAAATCATCTCGGAAAACGACGATGAAGTCAACTCAACGAATGAGAACAAAAAGTAGCATAGCTACATCGTTTGGACTCGAAACTAAATGAGTGAGCAACCGAAATGACCGGAACTCAATAAGGAATCATAGAAGTACATATTCAAGTCTAAATACAAAAATATGAAAACATACAAGCACAAAGACACACACATATGCTAATTCATAGACATAGTCTTAGAACATGCAACAAGTAAAGTTTAACAAGATAGTATAAATGCATGAGCATATATTATCAAGTGTGTGAAAGTGATATATAAATGATGTTTAACCATGAAGGAACACATAAGGATGCCATGTGTGTGTGTGTGTGTGTGTGCCTAGCCTTGTAAGAGATATGAGGTCTTATATTACCTTTGATGATCAATGATGCACATATCTCTTTGAAGCCGGCATCTTACATGAATTGTGGCCAAGACTTTCTTCGTCTTCTTAAATCTTCAACATATGAACCACTAAACATTACAAGAGAAACACGTTTTGATATGGAATACATGCCAACACAAATTATAAACCTAACTGAAACAAATATATGCTCGGTGTGTATAAAACTATCTAGAGGGGGGGGGGGGGGGGGGGGGGGGTGAATAGATTTTAAGCTTTATTACCCAATTTTCGCATGCAATGTCAATTTTATGAAAATGTCCCTACTAGTCAAAAATACAAGCAAGTGTAATATAGTGCGGAATTTAAATAACACTTGATGTATACGTGGAAACCCAACCACTGGGAAAAACCACGAGCTGTATAGTGCGCCACACTCGAACCTCGAAATCCACTAATTGAAATGGAGTTTACAACCTATGTAGACCTTGTCTAACACTCCGGTCAATAACCCCCCACTTTACCATGCGGGCCTTTAAAAGTGGCTCTAGTCCAATTTGCTTGAGGCCTAAGCAATCTTAGCCTCAAGTCTTAATTCTCAATGAAGAGATTATGCAACCTATGTGAATATGTATGAATATTCAAATAACAAACAAGGCTAGGGAACCTTAGATGCTTATCTAGGATGATGATATAATCAATTAAATCAATCCTAAATATCAAGAGCTAAATGACATGTCAAATAGCTTAGCTAATCAAGATTAATGAAAAACCTAATTAGCTATCACAATACAACACTCAATCAATTATATCATAAATAATCTCTAACTTGTATTTAGCATATGATCTAAAAACATACAAGTAATTAAAGAGATGTCTTAATATGAAAATCACTTAAAATAGATGAAGTTAGTGAAGAACTGACGACACGTCGTTGCGATGTCGGTCAAAAGATGAGCATTTAAGTTCGACCTCGCTAGCGCGTGAGTCACACAGACTAGTGTGGGTATCGTTCCGCAGGGAGGTGGGATTCACCGACCGTTACCGGTTCTAGTTATTATTACAACACTCCGAGAGAACTCGTGTGTTGCGGGTACGGAAAAGTAAGTAATAATATAAATAAATAAACTAACTACCATAATATGTACATTGATAGAATGGAATGGAGAGATGCATGAAATGTGGTTACACTAGGGAAATGACTCAACCGTAACAATCCTCCTAATTAAGTGCTAGACTCACTTAGTCCCTCAATATGCAAGTATATCATAGGCTCGTGTCCCCTTAATTGATCTCTAATCTCTCTCGAGTCTTAGAAATCACATCCACACATACAAAGTACACATGAATTCATTAAGTGCCGTGGCACACACACACAAGAGCCCTGTATGCCAACTTAGTGTATCTCTCACTGTCTGGTCATATACAGTGGTTATTTCGTTGGGCATGTAATGCGCAACCGCATGGGCCATACTACAGCCAATAATTCATTCACAATGGCTAACCAAATACGGGATGGCAACCAAGTGAAAGCATTAAGAATACGAAAATACCCATACAACACATATGTTATATGCTCGTGGCCCCTTAATTAATCTCTAATCTCTCTCGATGTTTTAGAGATTACATCCATGCATAAATGCTTGGATTCATTAAGGACCGTGGGACACACACATGAGCTCTACACGCCAGCCTAGTAATCTCTCAACTTACTGGTCAAATGTAGAGGATATCACGCTGAGCATGTTAATGTGAACCACGCGATATATAACACACAACCTAAATATCATCCACAAGGTGGCCAACCGAGTGAAAGCATTAAGCAATGAAATACCCATATAACTACACAAGCACAAGAGGAATTCAGTTTGTCTTTACTCTAGATACGGATTCAGTTTTATCAATCTCCCTAGGATGGCTAGACATGGGAAACAAGTTTACCAAACAAACAAGTGCAATAAGTTGATTGTTATTCATTAAGGACATTCAATGTAGGTTAAGGGTTCATCCTCTTGATTTGGGAATTATCCCTAAATCAATTTATCACCCAATCCGGTCAAGGATGGGCAATTGTGTCTTAAAAAGACCCATTAAGTACAAGGATTTGAACCAAGGCCAATTTAGCAACTAAATGCCTGAACTGAAACCTTTCCCACTCATTGGAGCTAAATCTCTAACACTCCAATTACTCTAAATATGGCATTTTGGTCATCCATAAATCAATCAACAATCATGGGAAGTTAAATTACACTACTCCTACATTAAATTACTCTACTCCTAATCCCAATCATGGACACATATCAATTTCGGACCTCTACATGCATGGATATTGCAATTAAAGCTAAATTCATGAAATTAACAAAGAGTGAAACAAAACCCAACCGAATTTAAGCACAAACAACATATATTACACAAGTGTAGGGTTTACAATATTCCCCAAATCGGGGTTACACATCAAAGAAGCAAGAAATACAAAGAAATGAGTAAAAGAAGACAACCTTTGAAGACAAACCCTCCAAAGAAGCTCCTAGCTTTCCTAGCTCGAAATTGGTCCAAAGACCACTCATATTACCTTGATATCTGCCCTAAAATAGATGGAGGAAGTGTAAAATGGGGTTGTGGAGATGTATGTGGAGCTCCCATGGAGGAAAAACCTCCATGGGAGCTTGGATCCTCTCCTTATTTGGTGGAGAAAGTGAAGAAGATGAAGAAAATGGAAGAGAGAGAGAGGGAGTGAAGGGGGTTCTGAAAAACTTAGAGAAAAGGGGATATATATAGTGGGGATAAGGCTAGGGCAGAAATAAAGGTGAAAGGACGAGAATGCCCTTGCATAAGTGACTGATTTGGGGGGCTTCACGGATGAGTTTCCAACAGCGCGCACCGTTACGGAAATAAGTATAACTTTCTCCACAAACATCAGAATTGCATTCTTGAAGAACCGTTGGAAAGAAGACTTCTGGGGCTTTTCAACCATATATAGCACGAAACCCAGTTCATTCTGAGGAGAGAGATATGAGCCCCGCAAGTTGAGTATTATGCAGAAAACTTTCGTCAAAATTTCGCCTTGCATTTTGCGCCCTATTCTGCGCCCTAGGCCGTAGAATTACAAAAAAATGAAGTTTTGGTCCCTTTCTGTGGCCTTTTCTGCGGCCCTTAATAGCAGAAATGGGCGCCGAATCCAAGTTTCAAAAATTACACTTTTACCCCAATATTTCTCAATTTTTGCACTTTAGCCCCTGTGATGAAAAAGAACCAGAAACACTTATTTAAGCCGTTAAATACCCGGTTTTACCCGGGAAACAAGCATAAAAGATAAAAGTAAGGGGCTACACAACGTGTAGAAATAAGAGTTATCACACCCCCAAACTTATCTTTTGCTCGTCCCCGAGCAAAACAAAAATCCAAGTTTCAAAAATTGCACTTTTGCCCCAATATTTCTCCATTTTTGTACTTTAGCCCCTGTGATGAAAAAGAACCTGAAACACTTATTTAAGCCGTGAAATACCCGATTTTACCCGGGAAACAAACATAAAAGATAAAAGTAAGGGGCTACACAATGTGTAGAAATAAGAGTTATCAAGAACATACTAAGTAAGATGTGATGATCCAAATCCATGCATGGATACATTCTATATAGACATAGAAGATGCAATATGAAAGATGATGCAAAAAGGATTTGATTTGAGTAGTTAAAGGTGAGTTTTTGTGTATTTTTCTTGCTTTGAAAAATATCCTAAGTTTGGAATTTGAAAATCAACTCACTTGAATGACCTAAAGTCATAGAGGCATATATAGGGTGTCAAAAACAAAGTGGTGCGTTTTGATAAGTAACACAAAAATTGCCTTGACCGCTGTTCACCTGCTCTACGTAGGGCGGGTGTACAGCGGTTCACCTGGGTTTGTGAAGAACATTTTCTGCATGATCGCCCTACGTAGGGCGGAAACCAGGTGACTTAGGGGCGGTTGCTCTCGGGTTTTGAGAGCCGCCCTTCACCCGCTCTTCGTAGAGCGGTTTTTGGGCGAACCATCAGGTGTGAAATAATCACCAGTGGCACCGCTGTTCACTCGCTCTACGTAGAGCGGGTGTAGAGCGGTTAAGAGCAAATTTGCTCTTTCCCATTTTTGGGCCGCTGTTCATAGAGCGCCTGTAGGGCGGGTGAACAGCGCCCATAACACACAATGCAAACTAAGGCTAAAATGACATGGCATTCTAAACCTGAGATGCAATCAATAAAATAAATGTAAGAAGAGATATTACATAAACATGTATGCACACATATCAAGACACACAAAATACACAAGTATGGATATGTAAGGAAAGTGTGTGTGTGCAACTATATCTCTTCAAAACAAAGCAAGCACAAGAAATATATATTTGGTGCTTCTTCTCTAGAGGTCTTGAGAGCCTAAGCTACCCTTACATTTCAAAACCCTAACATGTGGTTTGTCTACAAAATAAGCCAATTAAAGAATGGGAATCCTTACACTAACAAAAACTATCTTGGCTAAGGCCAAGATGAAACCTTTCCCATGAATCTCCAATAAAGACCATCACTTTATCTAGGTGCCTAGCTAACACTTAGTTGATATTTGGTTGTTGTGTGAAGCACCGAGAGGAGAAGCACACAACGTGCTCGATGAAATGCCCGATACAAGTCTAGTAAGATAGAAATATGCGATGCTAGCTTATAGGATTCCATTTGTGTGCCATTATACTTAACGAATTTGTGTGTAGTTCGGATAACCATTGAGAAATAGGTTATTGGTGCATATGAATGTTGTCTTTATCACTTGAGAGAGGCTAGAGACTAATTAAGGGTACACAGGTCTACATTCACACTTGCATAAATTATCCAAATGATGTGTCTAAAATTGGTGAGAATTGGATAGGTGGATTCAAAGGTCTCAGCCTAATTCACATATTGATAATCAAGTGCTTGAGTTTGTTTGCTTACTTGTTTAGTTTTATTAATTGCATTATAATTGTAGCTTGTTCTAGTTTAAATTAGAGTAGTATAATTTCATAATCAAATCCTTGCTTGTCTAGATAGTAATTAAATCAATCAATTGTGGTAATCAATACATTAATCCTTGTGGAACGAATCTTATTTATCATTGTACTACTCTCACGGCTCCGTACTATTGCGGGTGCTCATTTATCATTGTACTACTCCCACGGCTCCGGAATTGCAATCATTAGTGTTGTAGCATCTTGGCTAACACACCTCTAGATCGCACTTAATGATCTTAGCATGCTTGTGTCTACTTTACGGTTCACCTAATGTTGCATCTCATCTTTAGTTGGCTCGGTAGAAATTACGTTTGTGGGTACCATTCTGTAGGCCCTCACGAGACTTCACTCGTCCATTAGGGATCGCCTAGGGGTTTAAAAGGCTTGTGGCACGTGCTAAGTGCCATCGTGTCACCCACGAAAGTGGTGTTTTCTTTTCTTTAATTTTTAGTAGGTTAATCTTAGCTTTGTTTGTTTTGGTTTTGCTTGGGGACGAGCAAAAGATAGGTTTGGGGGTATTTGATATTGCCCATTTATACACTTGGTGTAGCCCCGTTTCATATCTTTTTGTGTCCGTTTTCCGGGTAAAACCAAGTATTTGACGTTTAAAATAAGTTTGTGCAGGATTCTTAGCTTCCAGAGGCATTTTACCAAAGAAAGAAGAAGTTTGGGGCAAATCTGGAATTTTTGGAAGATTTGAAAGCAAAACCGCCCTACACCCGCTCTACGAACAACAGGTGAACAACGGAATCACTCCAGAAGACCATCGCTTCTCAATCGCCCAAAATTAGCTCTACGAACAGCGGTCGAAAGGCAAAAGTCAGAAAAACCGCCCTACACCCGCCCTACGTAGGGCGGGTGAACAGCGGTTTCTAGTCCAAAAGTTCACCGCCTCCTGTTCGCCCAAAATCCGCCCTTTAGCAAAGCAAGGTGAACCGCCTTACACATGCCCTACGTAGGGCAGGTGAACAGCGGTTAGACAATTTTCTGGGCAGTTTGTCTAGGGTTTCGTGCCTTACTTCCATACATATAAATACCTCATTTCAGACCCAATTAACTCACCTCTTGCACGACCCTTGAGCTCCAAACACCTACACTTCACTCCAAAACATCTAAGAACAAATCTTTCACCAAAATCCTTCTCCAAACCACCCAAATCCTTCATCAAATCATCATCCAAACTCATTTCTCACCTCACCACCTCATTTCCTCACCTAGAACCACCATAAAAACCACATCTTGGAGCAAGAGAAGTTAAAGAGAGAAGAAGTCTAGCACAACCAAGCAAGAGAGGAGGAGTTCTTCACATTAGTTTACTCTAATCCCTTCTCTCTTCACTTTTATTTATCTTTGATTATGGCTTGTACTCATTACTCATACTTTGTAGCCATTTATTGTACCATGAACTAAAAATTCCTTGGCTAAGGCCAAGATGAAACCTTTTCCATGAATTATTAATCAAGGCCATCACTTTATCATTATTGCTTATGTTGTGTATGCTCATTTCATGTTCTTAATCATTATTGAATGTCTAGCTAGCATTTAGTAATTGTTTGGTTGTTGTGTGAAGTACCGAGAGGAGAAGCACACAACGTGCTCGCTGAAATGAGTGATAGAGGTTGGTAAGATAGAGATATGCGATGCTAGCCTCTAGGATTCATTTGTGTGCCATGAAACTTAATGAATTTATATGTAGTTCGGATAACCATTGAGAAATAGGTTGTTGGTGCATATAAATATTGTCTTTATCACTTGAGAGAGGTTAGAGACTAATTGAGAGTATCACGAATCTACACAAACACTCGCATACTTTACTTCAATGATGTGCCTAAAATTAATGGATTTGGATAGGTGGATTCAAGGTCTTAACCTAATTTCCCATAAGAGATACAACTACTTGCTTGTGTTTGACTTGCTTTAGTGTGTTTGCTTGCTTAGTTTAAATTATTGCATTTTAGTTATATGTTTAATTTAGTTGAAGTTGAGTAGTATAATTTCATCATCATATCTTTGTTTGTCTAAGTAGTAGTTAATCAATCAATTGTGGTAATTAATACTACAATCAATTGTGGTAATTAATACTTCAATCCTTGAGGAACGAATCTTATTTATCATTGTGCTATTCCCACGGCCCCGTACTATTGCGGGTGCTCATTTAGGAGTGGTCAATTTTTGGCACCGCTGTCGGGGATTGAGCTGTTTATTGATATCACTACTAGTTGGTTCATTACTAATTTAGATCTTTTACTTGTGTTTATTTCTTTGTGTTTGTAGGCGGTTGCTCTTGTGCTCTTGTATACATCATCGTACAAGGAGCAACAACTTATAGGACTTGCACATTGATACGGATATAGAAGGGATGACCCGAAGAAATAGAAGGAACCGGAGGCAAGCCATGGATAGGGACAATTTGAATCAAGATTCGATACCACCCGCAGCCCAAAAGGGGCAACATGCACAAAATGAGCAACTTGGGGGGGATGATAGAGTCATGAGGGACTACGTCATGCCAAGGGTGGATCAAAACTTGTCACCGATCCAACTTTCGATGATTAATGCCAATAATTTCGAGATCAAGTCCCATGTATTTCAACAATTGGCGATGATGGGGTTATTTAGTGGTAAGTCCACGGATAATCCAAACGAGCATTTGAGGAATTTTGACCAACTTTGCTCGACCTTCAAATTCAATGGAGCTTCGGACGATGCAATTAGGCTAAGGATCTTTCCATTCTCATTGACGAGTCGAGCTAAGGCTTGGTATGATGCCCTTCCACCAAGGTTGATTGCCCATTGGGATATGTTGGCCCAAACCTTCCTTAACAAATACTTCTCTCCTGGAAGGGCGGCTCAACTAATGAACGAGATTCATGAATTCTCCCAATTTGAGTCGAAATCCTTATATGAAGCTTGGGAGAGATATAAGGAGTTGCTTAGGAAATGTCCATGCCATGGAATGCCAAAGTGGTCGATAGTGGAGAAGTTTTATCTGGGTATGAACTTGTCCACTCGCCAATTTGTGGATGCTTCGGCGGGAGGCTCTTTAATGAACAAGTCGATGGATGTGACATATGACTTGATAGAAGACATGTCTATTACAAATAGTCATTGGGGTAGTGATAGGAAGACACCAAAGAAAGCACCCGGCATGTTGGAAGTTGATCAAGTGACCGCATTGCAAGCATAAATTGACGCCTTGACAAGACAAATAAGCAACATGGGAGCAAATTCTAGTACGGCCCAAGTAAAAATGGTGAGTTGTAGCTTATGCTCGGGGCCTCATGAAAGTATGGATTGTCAAGCGGGGAACCCATTTGCTCTCGGACCCTCGGAGCAAGTTTCTTTTGTGAACTACTATAGGAACTTCAACAACCAACCAAGACCCTAAAATAATCCCTACTCCAACACCTATAACCCCCTTTGGAAATATCACCCCAATTTCTCATGGAAAGATAACCAAAACACCCTCCAACCCGAAACCAACTTTAAACCACCCGGATTTGACCAACCACAACAAGCCTTACCCAACCAACAATCCCAATTCCAAAATCAAGCCGAGAGAAAGCCTACACTAGAAGACTTGTTCTCCAAATTCATAACCAAGATAGATGCCCGGATGGAGTTTGAAGATAATTCTTTGAAGAAGCTTGATACCATGATAGACCAAGTTGCACAACATTCTCAAGCATCAATCAAGAATTTAGAGGTGCAAATGGGACAATTGGCGATGGTCATTCAAGAAAGACAACAAGGGGCATTGCCTAGTAACACAGAGATCAACCCAAAGGAGCAATGCAATGCTATTTCATTAAGAAGTGGTAAGATAGTTTAGCATCCAATGAAGGGTGAGCAAGAGGAGAAAGAGGTAAACAATGATATGACACATGAAGATTCTACCTCTCGATTCCATAGAGAGGAAGAAAAGAAAAAAGATGATCTACCCAACACATCTTCCAATCTACCTTCTCCACCACAAGTAAAGGCATATGTACCCCTAATCCCGTACCCACAACGCCTCAAGAAACATAAGGATGCTAAAAGCTTCGCAAAGTTTTTGGAGATATTCAGAAAGCTACATATCAACATCTTGTTCGCCGAAGCATTAGCTCAAATGCCAACATATGTGAAGTTTTTGAAAAAGATCCTATCAAACAAGAAAAAGTTGAAGGATTGTGAGACAGTAGCTCTCACGGAAGAATGTAGTGCCATTCTTCAAAACAAACTCCCTCCAAAATTGAAAGACCCCGGAAGGTTTACTATTCCATGCACCATTGGGAATTTGGAGTTTGGAGGAGCATTGATAGACTCGGGAGCGAGCATCAACTTGATGCCATATTCCATATTTAAAAAGTTGGGATTGGGAGAAGTAAAGCCTACAAGAGTGACTCTCCAATTGGCGGATCGATCTATCAAGTACCCATACTGAGTTATTGATGATGTTTTGATGAAAGTGGGTAAATTCTTTTTCTCGGTTGATTTCGTAATTTTAGAAATGGAAGAAGAGGTTGAGATCTCGTTAATTCTTGGGAGACCATTCTTGAAGACTAGTGGAGCCTTGATAGATCACAAGGAAGACAAATTGACCTTGAAGATTGAATATTGAAGATGAAAAGGTTGTGTTCGACATGTTCAAGGTCACCAAAAACCCTTCTTAATTTGAAACTTGTTGTAAAATTGATGCTTTGAGTCCTCCAAAAGTGGAAGTGTTGAGGAGAGACAATTCTAAGAAGCCACTTGAAGCTTGTGTGGTTCGAAGCCACTTGAAGCTTGTGTGGTTCAAAGTGCAATTAACAAAGATGGTAAAGGAGGTTGTAAACCGGTCTCATGTGGTGTCATGAGCAAGAATCGAAAATCGTCTATGAGAGAAAAGAGTGAAAAAAAGGATAAGAGGAAGAGCACATGTGCGGTTGAAGAAACAAAAAACGTGAATGGGTTTTGGGTAATGACATTCTATGCCTCATATAAGTTGAAAAGGAAAGGGGTGTTTGATGAGCCCAAGTCAATGGCCTTGCTTGAGGACCCAACTTGAACAATCGCCAAGGGAGGTACAACTCTTGTAAATAGTAGTTTTATTTTCATGCTTTTATTGCATTTTATTTTTTGCTTTGTAGCCTTAAGTTGCGGAGTTATATTGTGCTTAGCTTTTAGGTTTAGTTTGTGTTAGGGTTGCATTTTGGCTTCCCTCTCGCTTCTAAGCTTACATTGTCCAATTCTTTTTATGTGCAAACATTGGGGACAATGTTTCGTTTATGTTTGGGGGTGCGGCCATCTAGTGACTCTCTCGCGTCTTCAATTTTTTCTTTCTTGCATGAGTGTCTTGTGTGCTATTAATTTTTTTTTTTTTTTTTGGTATGATTGTGTGGGCTTATAGCCAAATTTTATCATTTTTCTACCATTTTGAGTCAAAATCTAGAGTAGCAAGGGCTGCTTGTTGAGATGCCTTTAGGTTGAGCCATTGTAGGCGCTTTATGTATGCCATGCGTTATTAAGGGAGGCCGTGTTGGTCAAAGCTACACCACATTGCTTGCACACATCCTACCAGACTCATTTTGTGTTTTAGTGAATAAGGTAGCGCACTTGAGATGTCTAGATTATTAGTGGAGACTACCCATGTGAGCTTCATGGCCCAAATATTGCGTCCACAAGGGTGAATTTTATTTATATTCTCTAAACACTCATCATGTAGATTTTAGGCATAATAAAAAGGACCTCTTTTCATTACATTGAGCATTAAAGAGCAAATCTTTAGTTTTTTTTACCTCATGTTTTTCCTTTGTTGGCTTGCTTGATTTATACCTTTAGAGATAACATAGGCAATGTGTGTTAGTCACTCAAAATGACCCAAACACATCCTTAAGCCTTGTGTGTGTGTGCTTTAATGTCCAAAGAATGTAGACCTTCACACTAAACTCAATCACCATATCCACATGTTACATTTACACCATATCAAACCCAAACACTAGACCATCCCATACAATGATCATGGCTAGAAAACACGAAGAGAAAAAAAATTGAAGCTCAAAAAGAAACATACCAAATTGTATCCAAGTAGCGTGTACTTAGGCTTATTGTAAATTTTTCATCAAAAAAAAAAAAAAAAAACTAGAATAAGTTGCTCAAATACTAAGCAACTACAAAGTGCACAAAGTTCTTAGAGTCAATAAAATGCCTAGACACTCAAAAAGGGATTCCAAGGTGCCAAGTAGAAGACTCTAGCATGATCATTGGTTCGCCAATAATTCCATATCCTCCCAACTTCTCCATCACCATCCAACCATCAAACTCACTTGCACTTAAAAAGAAGTCCTAATTGATCTATAGGAAGAGTCTAGCTTGAAAACAAGGGTGTTCTTAATGCTTGATTCCATTCTTGAGTTTCATTTGCATGAAAATATGAGCATTCTTGAAAACTTTTCATATGCGTTTTATTTTTGAAAATTTCTTTGTGCATAAACTCCAACTCGCATATGTTTGATGAGTGAGCCTAGGTTCGGTGTGATAAAATAATGAGAGAACCCAAGAGAGGCTTAGAGTCAAAGCGAAATGTTATCTAATGACTCTTGTGTTCGATGCTTTTGAAACTAATTTCACTAAAAAGTCCGGAATTGCAATCATTAGTGTTGTAGCACCTTGGCTAACACACCTCTAGATTGCACTCAATGATCTTAGCATGCTTGTGTCTAATTTATGGTTCGTCCAATGTCGCATCTCATCTTTCGTTGACTCGGTAGAAAATACGTTTGTGGGTACCATTCTGTAGGTCCTCACGAGACTTCACTCGTCCACTAGGGATCGCCTAGGGGTTTAAAAGGCTTACGACACGTGCCAAGTGCCATCGTGTCACCCACGAAAGTGGTGTTTTTCCCTTCTTTAATTTTTAGTAGGTTAATCTTAGTTTTCTTTGCTTTGGTTTTGCTCGAGGACGAGCAAAAAATAGGTTTGTGGGTATTTGATAGTGCCCATTTGTACACTCGGTGTAGCCCCCATTTCTTATCAATTGTACTCGTTTTTGAGCATATTTGTATATTTAATGTGTTTGGTGAGCTTTGTGCAAGTTATTTGCCATAAATAAGGTATTTGAGCTTAATTGATGAGTTTTGGAAGTTAAAAGGGTTGAAATAGGAAAGACTCATGCAGTATACCTATATTTCGGGGGCCATATCTCCCACCTCAGATTGAACTAGATTTCGTGCTATCTATTTTTAGAAAGCCCCAGCTGTCTACTTTCTAACGGATTTTACGGATTGTAATTCCGATATTTCTGGAGAAAGTTATGTCTGTTTCCGTAATGGTGCGCACTGTTGGAAGCCACTGAAGAATAAGAGGCGCTGTACGTACAGCTCCCATACATCGCCAATTCTTTGGAATGTTGGACAGCAGTTGGGCGCTGTACGTACAACGCTTTCGTACAGCGCCCTGGGCATTCGTTTTGTGTTTTTTTGTTCGAATTTGAGAGGTTTTCTTGTCCTTTGACCCCAAATTCATGCCCTAACCTCTCCACTCTTTAAATACCCCTTTTCCACTCATTTTTTCACACCTCTTGAACTCCCACAATACATCCCAAAACCCACAAATCACTACATCCAACCTTCAATCCATCATCCAAACTCCAAATCCATTTCACCAAACACCAAATATTCAACTTTCCCACCATTTCCCACCATCAAGACCCAACATTGGAGCATAAAGGGAAGCATCAAGAGAAGAAGCAAGCCAAGCACATTCAACCAACCAAGAGGAGTTCTTCAACTTAGTTCACTCTTACACTTTCTAAAACCATCTTGGCTAAGGCCAAGATGAAACCTTTCCCATGAATCTCCAATAAAGACCATCACTTTATCATAAATGCTTGTGTTATGTATATGTATTTTAATTGCTTAATGCTTCTAGGTGCCTAGCTAACACTTAGTTGATATTTGGTTGTTGTGTGAAGCACCGAGAGGAGAAGCACACAACGTGCTCGATGAAATGCCCGATACAAGTCTAGTAAGATAGAAATATGCGATGCTAGCTTGTAGGATTCCATTTGTGTGCCATTATGCTTAATGAATTTGTGTGTAGTTCGAATATCTATTGAGAAATAGGTTATTGGTGCATATGAATGTTGTCTTTATCACTTGAGAGAGGTTAGAGACTAATTAAGGGTACACGGGTCTACATTCACACTTGCATAAATTATCCAAATGATGTGTCTAAAATTAATGAGAATTGGATAGGTGGATTCAAGGTCTTAGCCTTATTTCCCATAAGAGATACAACTACTTGTTTGTGTTTGACTTGCTTTAGTGTGTTTGCTTGCTTAGTTAAAATTATTGCATTTTAGTTATATGTTTAATTTAGTTGAAGTTGAGTAGTATAATTTCATCATCATATCTTTGTTTGTCTAAATAGTAGTTTATCAATTAATTGTGGTAATCAATACTTCAATCCTTGAGGAACGATTCTTATTTATCATTGTGCTATTCCCACGGCCCCGTACTATTGCGGGTGCTCATTTAGGAGTGGTCAGTTGCTGAAGCCACCAAATCAAAGCGATTCTTATTTTCAGCTACAGGGAGGTGCTTTGAATTTCCCATACTCATTTGAGACTTGGAACTAGATAAAATCTTAAAGTTGGCTTCACATTTCCTTTTGATTTGGTCACCACGAGAATCCAATTATTGTTTAACAAGCAATCTACTAGACCATGATTAGAATTTAAAGCATGAATATCTTGGTCTTTTGATATATTCTCCAAATTAATTTTTACTCTTTTATCTCTTGGAATCTCATCCAAAACTTGCGGATCAAAATTGTGGAAGTTTGTATACTTTGGATTGTCAAGAATCACCATGTTATTAATGCAAATATTCTCTAGAGAACATTAAGGATTCTCATTATTATATTCCAGATTTAAATACTTGGTATTCAAATCATGAAATACCTAGTATTCAAATCATATTAATATAATCTTGAATATTTAAATATGTATAATATCTTATTGCCAACAGGGGCATAGCTCAGTTGGTAGATGAATGAGCTTAGAGCTTGGACAAATGACTCTCAAGTCAGCGGCTATAATCCTACAAATGGTGAAAGCTTTCAAAAAGAGTGGTGCTAATGACACCCCCACTACTGAACTATTTATACCCCACTTTTTAAAATTTTGATTTAATTATATAAAATTAAATGGTTTTCTTAATTTTTTTGATTTATTTCTAGGATTACCCTTTTACATATTTTTCAAACTTAATACACCCCATATCTTTTTCAAAAAAGTAAAAAAAAAAATACACTTCATCTCTAATCTTTATATACAGTTTTCTCACATCCGTTTTTGTTTTTTCTTCTTATTTCATGGTGAAACCATCCTCATTAGATAGGTTTTTTTTTTTTTTTTTTTTTTTTTTTTTTTTTTTTTTTTTTTGTAGTTGATTGGATTGTTGGTGGTAGATTGTGAGTGTGATATTGATCGTCTGATATTTTTTTAAACAATTGAGTTAGGGTTTTGGTGTGGTTTTGTTTCGTTAGAGATTAGGTTTTCTTGGTTATGATTCTTTGTGCGATTTTTTTTTTAAATAACATTAAACTAACTTTGGAAGATCCAGAATAAAATCTACAAAAGAATTGATACAAATCATAGAATGACTGGAAATCTGAAAGAAAATAAACCAGAGAGAAAAAAAATAGCAAACATGGATCTGGAATTTGAAAAGAAAAACAAAACAAATATATGAAACAATAAAATCAATAAATACTTATAAACATGGAAAACATGAGATCGAAATTTGTAAAGAAAATATAAACAAAAGTAGTAAACATTCAATGATTTGAAATAATCTATGTCTAGGGATGACAATTAAACCCAAACCTGTGGGACCGCCCGAACCCAACTCGCTTGAAGAGGGTTTGATTGGTGAATTTACGACCTGCAAACCCGTATAAGTAAAAACCCAACGGGAACGGGTTCGGGTTCGGGTACGGGTTTGGAAAACAAACCCACGGGTAACCCGTGAACCCACGAACAATAAAAATTATATAATATTTTATTATTTAAAATATTATAAATTTAAACTCCAATAATTTTTTTTAATTATATAGAGAATAAAATGTAAACATTTCAATCTATTATGTGTTTTTATTCTTTAAAATTAAATAATATAGAAATAATTTTCAAAAAATAATTTGGCAGTTGGTTCACAGGTTTGACCCGTTGACCTGCTTGTTTCACGGGTTCGTGGGTAGGTTTGGGTGTCCCTCAAACCAGTGGGTGAAACCCGAACCCGAACCCGTTTATTTTCGCGGGTTCACAGGTGGGTTTGGTAGACACAAAGTTTCGCGGGTTTGGGTTTGGATTTTGCCAAACCCACCTGAACCCCGGCCCATTGCCATTCGTATCTATGTCATTAGGGTTTTGATATAAGGAAAGTGGAGTTTTATTAGTTTTACTTTGTACATGAATTTTTTTAATAAAAATTATATGTCTCTTTAAGTAATTTGATACAGGGAAAAAAAGAATACTAAATAATTTTAAAAGTGGGGTATAAATAGTTCAGTAGTGGGTGTGCCAATAGCACCAATCTTTAAAAAAATACCTGGTCTCGGATTAATAGATATTGTAAAATATATATATAAATGTTCAAGTTAGTGTGCACTGATATAAATATATGTGGACATTGAATATGAGTCACTCATTTTCCATGCTTTGACTTAGTGTGTATGCACTTGTCAAAACTTCTGCATAATGAGTGGCTCACATTCAATGTCCGTATATATTTATATCAGTGCACTAATGTGAACGGTCTATATTATTATTATTATTATTATTATTATTATTATTATTATTGAAATATTAAATATTAATTAAATAAAAAAAATTCTGTCATTTTTTTTTTGAATTGATTAAATAAAAAACTTAAATGGTGATTATTTAAATTAAAAACAATAAATAATCATTCTAAATATATTTTATTTAAAATACATAACAAATTAATTTAATGAGAGAAAACCGAAAATAGCCATCTAACTTATCATACTTTTGTTTTTAACCACTTTTGAATTTTTAATTGTTAATAACCACTTTTTAAAAAAAAATTCAGTTTAGTACCTTCAATTACTAGAGTACCCCTAAAAATAGTGTTTGTTAAACCTCGAAGTAAACTTGAAATCACGACTAAATTGAAATACACAAACTTGAAATCATGCCTAAATGAAAATATCAAAACTTGAAATCATGCCTAAAATAGAAATATTCAAACTTGAAATCTGGACTAAAATAAAATTTTCCCTTCTTCTTCCTCTTCTTCTTCCTTAGGTTTAGGTTTTTTTTTTTTTTTTTTTTTTCTTTTCTTTTTTGTTACAGATCCATGGAGGCCGCGGTGAACCAGCGAAGGAGCAACGCCATCGTCATCGTCATCCCGTCACCGACGCTCGTCGGCGAAGCTGCAACGACCGGTGATCCAGCTGCGCGTGAGGGGCTGCCGCGACGCCCAGAAGCTCGCCGAAGCTCGGCGACGCCGGCGAGAGGCAGATAGGGGAGAGAGTGTGGTAGATCGGGGAGAGAGAGAGAGAGGCTGATCGTGAGAGAGAGCAGAGGAGAGAGAAAGAAAAAAAGAGAAAAAAAGAGAGAGAGAGCTGATTGGGATGCTTTTATATGAGGGCTTTTTAGTAATTTCTCAAAAACATGGTTAAAAACAATTAAAAGTATGCATGTGGTTAAAAAAGAAATTCCCATAAGTAGATAGGCCAGTTTTGGCAATTTCCACTTTTTTTAACTGCATCAATTTTATAAAGGCAAAAGCCAATGGAAAGCCTAAGTAGGCACAACGAACAGGGCAAAGAAACACCCAAACAGGCAAAACAAAGCCACCTAAAACAAACAAAACACTAGGCTACATTGAGCACAAACCAAACAACAACAGACAGCCATCAAGCACAACAAAACAAAGCACAAGCAAAAAGGCCTAAAACAACTCCCAAATAGGGACCCACAAGGAGCTACGACAAACTACACAAACCCACCATAAACCACAGACCAACAATCCCGAAAAGCTACAAAAAGCACAGCTGCCGCAAACAGGCCAAAAAAGAGCTCAACACCCCATATAATCATAAAATACCTGTTTATTCTTGATATTTAATCATGTTAAATGAGTTATCGGGTTAGGAGAGCACCAATCCAAATACAACCCGTTTATTTTACGAGTTTAATGTACGAGTGACAATATTTGTACCCCGTCCTTTTTGTATATTAACCCCATTAAAAAAAAAATTAAATGTTTTAATTCGTAAGCCACACCCCACATATTACCAAAAATACCCAATATTTTAGCCTTTGGTTAAAGGCCAAACTCATAAATGATCAAATAATTAATATAAAAAATAAAATGAAAGCGAAAAGGAGGTGCGACACTGGACTCCTTCTAGGCTTCCAGCACATCTTCTTAAGATTTTTTTATTTTTATTTTTAACTTTCTTTTCAAATTAAATTAGTGGAAATTGCCAAAACTGGCCTATCTACTTATGGGAATTTCTTTTTTAACCACATGCATACTTTTAATTGTTTTTAACCATGTTTTTGAGAAATAACTCAAAAGCCCTCATATAAAAGCATCCCAATCAGCTCTCTCTCTCTTTTTTTTCTCTTTTTTTCTTTCTCTCTCCTCTGCTCTCTCTCATGATCAGCCTCTCTCTCTCTCTCCCCGATCTGCCACACTCTCTCCCCGATCTGCCTCTCGCCGGCGTCGCCGAGCTTCGGCGAGCTTCTGGGCGTCGCGGCAGCCCCTCATGCGCAGCTGGATCACCGGTCGTTGCAGCTTCGCCGGTTCGCTGCAGCTTCGCCGACGAGCGTCGGCGACGGGATGATGATGATGATGACGATGGCGTTGCTCCTTCGCTGGTTCACCGCGGCCTCCATGGATCTGTAACAAAAAAGAAAAGAAAAAAAAAAAAAAAAACCTAAACCTAAGGAAGAAGAAGAGGAAGAAGATGGGAAAATTTTATTTTAGTCCAGATTTCAAGTTTGAATATTTCTATTTTAGGCATGATTTCAAGTTTTGATATTTTCATTTAGGCATGATTTCAAGTTTGTGTATTTCAATTTAGTCGTGATTTCAAGTTTACTTCGAGGTTTAACAAACACTATTTTTAGGGGTACTCTGGTAATTGAAGGTACTAAACTGAATTTTTTTTTAAAAAGTGGTTATTAACAATTAAAAATTTAAAAGTGGTTAAAAACAAAAGTATGATAAGTTAGATGGCTATTTTCGGTTTTCTCTCTTAAAAAAATATATATAACTATTTTTCCATTTAAGTGGCATATAGAAATTTAATTGTTTTGATAAAAATTCTAAATTTTAAACATTTAAATTATTTTAATTGATTAATCATAATTTTCAATTTTATAAACAAATAGACCCGATAATTTAATAGGTCATGCATGTGTTTCGATTTATAATACAACAAGTTTAACGGATCGTGTTTAGGTTGGATTGATGTAAACCCCACACGATGGCCTAAATTGTCACCCCTATGTGTCACCATCGCAGCAGTCACTGAACAAACCGTAGACATTCCAATTCCAATCTTGCTTAAACCATCCTAAAACCCTAATAATATTCACCTTTCCTTCCGTCCTAAAACAATTTTGTGTCTTCTCTGTTGCAAATCAATGGCTTTCTGTGCAATTGTTCGCAAATCAGCCTCTTCTTTGGCCCTGACTGCAAGTCGACTCGTCCAAGCCAACAGAAATTACCACTCAGCTGTTTTCTCTGCTTCAAGCCATCTCAATCGGAAGCCGACTTTGGGTTCTTTTGTGCCTGATTTTGACTTCTCTTCGGCTACTGAGACTAAGAAGTGCAGTTCCAATATTGAATCACTTCTTCAGTTAGCCATCGACTCAGAAATCGAGCGTGCTGATTATTATGATCATGTAAGGCAACCTTGATTTTCTTTTGGGTTGGTTTATACTTTATAGCTGTAATTGTGTTTTGTATTGGGTTTCACCAGTATACAAAAATTTAAATGATGCGCGGTAGTTTCATGATAGTCATTATCTATTTTAAACTTTATTATAATTTTTTTTTCTAAAATTTCTTATTTATTCTAGCAGTTTGATTAAAATCGATCTAATGGAATTTATACATATATCATGTATACAATCATAATTCATCAGTCCAAAGAGCTCTTGCGTACATGGCTGTGTCCAATAACCTAATGGCATTGACAAATTCCTACAAGAGAGACTTGGTGTACTGGGTTTGACATAAATGAAGTTAATTTGGTGGACAATGTTGTTTGGTTGCTTAGAAAATGGAAGAAACTTAATGAAATATAAGGGTTTGGTCTTGCTTTTTTAATATTATATATATAATTGATGTAACTGAAGTTGAACAAAGTTAAGTGGTGGTTGAAGTTTTGTCTTTTATTATTATTATTGAATTTGGTTAAAATTCCATTAACTACAGGGGTCACTGCTCTTGTTCATATTTGTTAATTTCCATGAATAGGTTGAAGAACCTCGAGGTGAATTCACCTTGAAAATTGAAGATAGTGCTACTGAACATAATGTAGTATTGACAAGAGAGTATCGGGGTGAGCTTGTTGAAGTTTTGGGCTATATAGAATGTTTTGGGCCATATGGAAAAGGTCAAACGGAGTTTTGCGTTACCATCTCTAACAACAGTGAATCGTCCCTTAAGTTTGATTGTTTCAGTACCTCTGATGCAATTTCAATATGGAGAATAGGATTTATAAACTCAGAAATTTCAGAGGATGATTGGTCGTTATATGATGGAGATGATGTAGTGGAATTCGAGTAAGCTAGTATAATTTAATTCAGATTGATTATTGATCATTATCTTTTTCCTGCTTATTTGACACAAGTTTCTCCATTTGTTCTTTCACAGTAATATGGATGAGAACATGAAGAAAGCCTTCTTCGAGTATTTAGAAATTAGAGGAATAAAGCCTAGCATTGTTGATTTCATGATTAAGTGCTACAGGTACAAAAAAGCCAAAAAAATGTCGATGGAGTTGAAGAAGATTAAGAACTTCATTGAAAGTTGCCATAGAGATCATGTATAGCATACTGCTGCGCAGTAGCTAATTGCCATTTTATTTTTATTAACGTGACAATTTGTTTACTTGCAAAGATTTTCAGGATTGTTATTTATGGAAGATTGTTATTGAGAAGTAGTATGCTTATTCGTTGGGAGCGTTGACTAATCGAGAATGTTTATGAGGGAAGTGAAACTCAATTTCTGATTTTTGATTATTTTGTTTATTAAAAACAAGTTCTCGTTAGAAATTATCTTTCCAGATTCCCTTTACAATGGAATATGATCCCCTTTGATTTGCATTCTAGATTAGTAAAAGTGCCCAATTTTTTTATTTTTTTATTTTTGAAATACCAATTAGATATTATTTGGTATGATTTCTTACTGGTTAAAAGAGATGAAATTATAATTCTGGGTTTCTCCTATGAGCTTTTTTTCCCTTTTTTTTTTCTTTATTAATAAACTTTAAAATGTTAAAACAACTATAAAATATTATATAGAGCAAATTACACGGAACCTTCTAGAGGTTTGCCTTGTGACCGTTAGAGTCAATTTTTCAAAAAAATGTCACTAATTTCCCATCCCATTAGAGTTGACCATTAAATACCGTTGGCGGTTTAAAAAAAATAAAAAGGATAGAAATGCCACTAATTAAAAAATAATATATTTTAAAAAACCTTTAGATCCCCACCATCCATTTTGAGATGGACAGTGTAGATTAATTTATAAAATTGGATCTCCATCATCAAAGATGGACAGTGGAAGTTTAAAATAAAAATTTAAAAAGAAATCTTGGAGATTAATTTATAAAATTGGATTTCCATAATCAAAGATGGGCAGTGGAAGTTTAAAATAAAAATTTAAAAAGAAATCTTAAAAAAGAAAAAAAAAAAACAAAAACAAAAGGGGAGGCTTTAGCCTCCATGTCGCCGGTGGGGGACACTCGATTTTTTCAGTTTTTTTTTTAAAAAAAAACAATTTCTTTTAATAAATCTCCACCATTAAATCATCCGGATTGCCATCTCAACCAAATCCAAATTAATTGTAATAATAAAATAAAAAAAGGTGCAATGATGTGTCACCATTATTTTGAACAAACTGTAGACAATCCAATTCCAATCTTCCTTAAACCCTCCTAAAACCCTAATAATATTAACCTTTTCTTCCCTCCTAAAACCTAATAAATAACTTTAAAACAAACAAATTCCATTTTGTGTCTTCTCTGTTGCAAATCAATGGCTTTCTGTGCAGTTCTTCGCAAATCAGCCTCTTCTTTGGCTCTGACCGCAAGTCGACTAACCCAAGCCAACAGAAATTACCACTCAGCTGTTTTCTCTGCTTCAAGCCATCTCAATCGGAAGCCGACTTTGGGTTCTTTTGTGCCTGATTTTGACTTCTCTTCGGCTGCTGAGACAAAGAAGTGCAGTTCCAATGCTTCAAGCCGAAGACTTCGACTTCGACTTCTTTTGTGCCCATTTTTCGATTCTCTTCTGCTGTTGAGGCTAAGAAGCCCAGTTCCGATGAGTCACTTATTCAAATCATTGACTCGGAAATCAAGTGTGCTGTAGAGACTGATGACCGGAATCGGGTATAATCTTGTTTTATTTTCTTTTTGGTTGCTGAGAAATTAGTGGAAAACAAAAGAAAGTCGGTTTCTTTTGAATTTCGATTGCCGGGTTCTGTTTTGTATTTGGTTTAAAATATGGGTTTTTTTTTTTGGTAACGAACATAAATGAAGTTGTTTGGTTTGGAGGTCAAAGTTCTGATTTTGTTTCTATGCTGTTTGTTTGGTTGCTGAGAAAATGAACCAATTTTGACTTCTTATGTTATATAAGTTCCCCAGCAACTAAAATTTAACATGATGCTCTGTTTTTTATTTGCTGAGAAGTCAGGGGAAATAGAACAGAATGGAACTTTGAATGTTAGGATCTTATAGTTTTCGGGCTTGAACGATAAGTCTTGACTAAGCTGAATAGCTACATAGGCAGGTGTAGTTGGTGGTTTTGTTTACTTGGCCTGAATGATGAG
This sequence comes from Acer saccharum, assembly GCA_030490815.1. Taxonomy (NCBI): domain Eukaryota; kingdom Viridiplantae; phylum Streptophyta; class Magnoliopsida; order Sapindales; family Sapindaceae; genus Acer; species Acer saccharum. The sequence goes on from CM059878.1 coordinate 1,247,080, forward strand.
AACATTATTCAATATAAATTTCACAGAGTTGCAATTTTGAATGGCTCCATTATAATTAACAATAATCCTATTTTGAGTTCTCTCACTTGGTTCGGGCTTCAAGCTTTAGTGTTCACATGTGAATATAAGAAAATCCCTTGTATGGAAGTTGTTAGAGTAGAATTGTTTTGCTATAAGACTTGTAAGATCTAAAGAATTGGTCTTTATTGATAAAGGGGATGAAGTTCACCATTTGCAATTGTTACTTTTCTGGTAGTTGGTATTTGTCCAACTGAAATTTAACTTGTTTGTTATGAATTTGATGGACTTTTGAATTAAGCTTTTTTTGAGTTGATTGTTGGCTGGCCTTTGGTCATCGGGATTGTAGACACGTTGTTCTACTTTGATATGGTGGTAATTTTTGTTTCTGTTGGTTCAGTATGCTCTTAGATACGATTATTAAGTTATGACTAAAGTTCTATTATTTTAGCAGTCCAATGACCGGTTACTTTTTTTTGTTTTGATGAATAGGTTGAAGAGACTCCAAGTGGATTCCCTTTCAAAGTTGAATATAGTCCAGGTTCGAGACAACAAACTATAATATTGATAGATACTTCATTAACGTTTTCAATGCACACCCTTAGCAGTTCAGGTCATTAAATTCACTGAAACATGATATGTGTGAGTGTTAATGGAGATTTTCACATAAGCTTTGCCGACATATCTACAGCATTGTGACGAGCCCCGTAAGAGACAACTTTTGGATGGACATTTTCCAGACCTAGAGCATCCAACAGCCTTGGGAGAGTCTGATTTGGAAATCCAGTAAATACTTAAGTTAATTACACAAACTTAATTTATCAATGCTTATGTCTTCAACCTAGGGTAATTTATCAATTGATTTCCAATATTACATGCGGTACTAAAAATTACTATTAGCTAGTTGCATTATTCCTGTGACTATCAAGGTGGGAATCAAATTCTTGTACTTGAATATCTGCCAATACTGACAAAAAGACGACTTATCATTGGTCAATAGTCTTGTTGTCTTCATCAACATTTAGATAACCAATCGAATGTGTTTTCCTAGTAGACAAATTCATCTTATTTCAATATGGATGTATTTTTTTATATATGATTGTTAAGGTTGGATATAACTAAATTATAAGTTGTTACTTGTTAGTGCTATATTACTCTAAAAGTCCAATAATTAGTTGTGGTTACTACTTTTGTTTTCATGAATAGGTTGAAGAGACTCCAAGCGAATTCCCTTTCAAAATTGAAGATAGTCCTGGACAGCATTATTGACAAGAGAGTATCGGGGTGAGCTCGTAAATTGAAGCTCACATGCCTAATATTGAAGAATCCTGCTCCCATTACAATCGTGATAAAATCCAAATGGTCATTACCGTCTCTAAGAACAATGGAATGGACCGTCCCCAAAGTTTAATTGTGGTCGTACAATTGACGTGATTTCAATCCAAAGTTCTTTCAATTAAAAGCTTTGGAGGATTCAACAGTAGACACATGAAGTCAGGACATTCCTGGTTGAAATGCCCTTTGAGGATCAATTATTCATTAGTTTTTTCCTGCCTTGTTGACACGTGTTTCTCGTGATTGTCTCTTTAGGGATTTCGACAGTGACCTGAAGAAAGCCTTCCACAGGTTTTTAGAGATTAGAGGAATATATAAATACTAACACCACAGTTTTCTTGTTTGAATACTAACACCCAAGAGCACTTGATTTGGTCGAAGAAGATTCAGAACTTCATTGAAGTCTGGGCTTTTGCATGCTTCCCTCAGCAGTTGTCATTGAGAATATCATAGAGAAGTAGCTTACATTATTATTATTATTATTCATGTATATTAAGTAGACAAACGGTGTAGGGTCACGAGTTTGACATTGTAAGTGACTCTAACGTGGTGATTTCCTAGATTTATAAGGAAGGTTTTGGTTGCCTCAATCATGTGAATTTTGTTTACAACATTCGGGAAATTTTGAGTCGTTTAGAGGGCACGGTGGTCACTTATAATCCTAGAGCTTCTAATTCCTTTGCGGACAATTTGACAAAATTGGGTACAAGCATGGCTGGGGACTTTATATAGTGGGGAGACATCTGATAGTGCCCTGTTTTCTGTTTTTGCTTAAGCGATCTGTTCTTTGTTTTTCTCTCGCTTTCCTGGCCTCTGCTTGTTGATTCTTGTTGGGTTTCTGTTTTGTAGCGAGGCTTCTCTAGCTCCCCTGTTTATTTGTGGTTGCTTTAGGCTTCGGCCTTGTTCTTGTTGATTGTTATTTATGGGAGATTGTTATCGAGAAGTCTGTTTATATTAAGTTCTTGTTCTTTACTAGTTAAAAGAAACCTTTCTAATTTTGCTAATTGGAGTGGTAATTCTTGACATTTTAGAATTGTCAAATCTTTTCTGGGTCTCAGATTTTCATTTTGTTCATAGGCAGACACTAATCAAGTCGCTAATGGTTTGGCTAATTTTGCTATTTGTTTGGATCCTTCTGTTTCCAAATTCCTTCAAGAAGACTTTCAGATTGCTTTTTAGTTCTCCTTCTTAATGAATTCATTTTTATTTTTATTTTTTTATTTTTTAAGGAGAACTTCTCTAATTCAACACTCTTTCTCAATGTTCTAAGAAGGCTTAAATTTTGGGTTTATTCAAAAACTTTTATTTTTTGAAAAAAAAACTTTTTATTGTTTAAAACAATCTCATAATATTATAATTAATTTCATTACGAGTTACAACACGTTTCTAATAGAAAACTTAAATTAAACTCTCTTTAGTAATTCAGTATTTGGTAACTGTGGATTTTAATTCTCAAAGAGTTATCTTGCCACACAAAAAAAAGTTTTCTTCACAAGTGTTTTTATTAATCCTTTTTATTAGAAAAATTCATTAAACCGAGATAACCGAACCTGATTAAGTGGCAATAATGACATGTCACCATCGTAACAGTCAGCAAACATACTGCAGAGGAATCAAAACTGCAGACGATTCAACTCCAATCTTACTTAAACTCTCCTAAAACCCTAATGATATTCACCTTTTCGTCCCCCTAAAACCCTAAAAAATAAATTTAAAGAAAAAAAAAAAAAAACCCTTTTATCTCTTCTCTGTTGCAAATCAATGGCTTTCTCTGCAATTCTTCGCAAATCAGCCTCTTCTTTGGCTCTGACTGCAAGTCGACTCACCAAAGCCAACAGAAATTACCACTCAGCTGTTTCGTCTGCTTCAAGCCATCTCAATCGGAAGCCGACTTTGGGTTCTTTTGTGCCTGATTTTGAGTTCTCTTCGGCTACCGAGACTAAGAAGTGCAGTTCCAATATTGAATCACTTCTCCAATTAGCCATCGACTCAGAAATCAAGTTTCTAGATGATCATGACAGCGTAAGGCAACTTTGATTTTCTTTTGGGTTGGTTTATACTTTATAGCTGTTTGTTGCTAAGAAAGTAGCGGAAAAATGAAAGAAATTAAGTTGGTTACTTTTGAGTTTCGGCTGCTGTATTTGTGTTTTATAATGGGTTTAAAATGATTCGCTGGTGTATATCCCTCAGGGTTTCACTAGTATACAAAACTTTAAATGATGCACGGCAGTTATATGATAGTCATTATCTATTTTAAAATTTACTATAAATTTTTTTTTTTTTTTTTCTAAAATTTCTTATTTATTTTAAAAGTTTGATTGATATCATGTATACTGGCATAATTCATCAGTCCAAAGAGCTCTTGCATATATGGGGATATCTTCAACTGGGGAGATAGCTGATTTCCTTCCCTGTCTTTGTTGCGCTGCGTTTTTGTTTGTGTTCTCCTCTGTTTTGTTTTTCTTTTCTGTCTTGCCTTCACTGGTTTGTGTTTTGGTCTCTGTTTTTGTGGGCTTGCTTGCTTGCTTGGTCCCCTGTTTGTCTGTTCTTTCTTCTTGCCTTTTGGCTTTGAATGAAAATGGCTGTTCAAAAAAAAAAAAAAAAAAAGAGCTCTTGCATATATGTCTGTGTCCAATAACCTAATGGCATTGTTTCGATCCTTACAAATTCCTACAAAAGAGACTTGGTGTACTGGGTTTGACATAAATGTAGTTAATTTGGTGTACTATGTTGTTTGGTTGCTGAGAAAATGGAAGAAACTCAATGAAAATTAAGGGTTTGTTCTTGGTTTTTTAATATCATATATATATATATATATATATACATAGTATTTCTATTGTCAGTTCGAACTGATATAAAATATATCAGTTCTTTGTATATGAGCCATTAGATTTAAAAGATGTTTTGACAAGTGTATGCAACCAAGTCAAAACATTTAAATCTAATGGTCCACATACAAAGAACTGATATATTTTTATATCAGTTCGAACTAACAATAAAAAAACTATATATATATATATATATATAGCTAGGGTGTGGTTCTCTAGCAAGGATGTCTTGAAATTATA